>CM057455.1:1651162500-1651840000 GCA_016271365.2 Neoceratodus forsteri | reverse complement strand
CTTCAGGCAGCTTTCTCGACATTGTCTAATGGGCACACCCATGGTGCATGCACTTGCGCAGTGCTAAAACCGTTTGCAGAGCGCAATCCCTATTAAATACATTGCGTTGTTGTGTTAGCGCATTCACAAGTGCACGCACATCCGTGCTAGTGTGCCAATGCCGTGTGCGTACCCGTTGAGGAGTGTGCACTCCCATTCTACCGTTTTTTTGGTGCGCTAATAGTTTCACAGCTTCTTTGGTGAATTTTTAGCCCTACATACTATAGGGCTAATAATTATTGTTTTTATATAGTTTAACCTGGGGTTTTTCTGTGGTAATTTCAATTACTGGCACCATGGCTTATCGGAGATCATTAATCATGAAACGATGTAAGATCTGCAAAAGGGTCAAGAGACCCTGCCCCATGGGTTCCTATTGCCCTCATTGTGTTGCTCAGCATAATATTTCTCTCATGGTTCCTCCCAGCCAGTCCTTCGAGTTGGGAAGGGGGCACCTGGTCCATTGATTGGCAGTGGCAAAGCAGAATGGTGAAAATCATTTTTATTGCTCTTCAGTGAGCTTTTGAGCCCCGATGTTCTGCAGGACATCCCAGCAGATCGCCCGACCCCAAAACAGGCCCCTCAGGTCGGGCATCAGAGGCGCTTTTCTGACAAAAGCTGTGGAACATTAGATGTGCGGGAAGGCCCCGACACTCACTTCTTAGAAGGCCAGGATGTGGATTTCAAGGATCTTGGGGAAGCTCCTGACCTAAAGAAATTGCTCTCTGATGAGGAGAACGTCCCCTCTGAGGAGGAAGAGGAAGGAGCGTGTCCGGAACCCAAGTCAAGGATTTAGCTTTCTCCTCCCTCCTCGTTTGACAATGAGTCCTTGTCCTTTTTGATAACTGAGGCTTGTAGATCCTTACAGCTTAAGGAGAAGCAGTCAATGGAGATGGTGGACGTAAATCCAGTTCTGTCTGCATCCTCCTCTGCTCCAAAATGTTTCCCAGGTTTTATTCACTGGGACCAAATTTTTGAGCAAGAATGGGCAGGTATGGATCAGAGAAAAAATCTTCCCAAAACAAGAACACGGAATTTCTATTTTTATAGGGGAAAGGTCACACAGGTGGGAAGCTCCTTCTCTGGCAGACAAGGCAGTTTATAATTCAGTAAAACATGCCACCATTCCTGTTGAATGCACTCTGGCCCTGGTGGATTCTCTTGACAAGCGGGTGGATACCGCGTGCTGGAGGGCTTTCACCTCTAATGGCACGAGCCTTCATTCACTCTATGCTTCCTTTATTGTTGCCACAGCCTTAAATATCTGGGTCACTACTCTGGCCAGCTTCGTTCCACCTGATTTGGAAAGTGTGAGCATTTTACAGTTGGTGGCCATGGCCTCAACCTTTCTTGGTGACCCTGCAATGGAGAACTTAGACACATGTCAGCATGTTTGGCCTACCACTTTGCGTCGGCTATGAGGGGCATGTGGCTCAGACATTGGTCTGCTGATCAAGCTTCAGAAACTTCCTTTTGAGGGAGGTTTATTGCTTGGTTCTGGCCTGGATTCTGTCTTGAAACATATTCAAAACAAGAAGGGCCACCTCCCAGTGTCTGAACAGCAGCGTAAGACCACAGCACCCCAAAGAGATCAAGGCAATGGCTGGTGCAGGCAGTCCCGAGGGGGGTTTCATCCCTTTTGGAACTTTGGTAACCAGAGAAATAGAGGTGTCTACTCAGGCAACAAGGGTTATGGTGATAAAGGAGTCTTTGCCAGGTGCCAAGGAGGAGGACCAGCACAAAAGCCTGGTACCTCATAATGAAGGTACGCGGGCCCATCACTGCCCCCTTTCCTTGATGGAAGACTTCAGGAGTTTTTCTCAAGATGGGCCCAATCGGGGGACTTCTGGTGACGTCACGGAGCAGCTAGGAGCCTAGGGTTGGAAGCTCCTTACACAGTCTACCAATCCTACCTCCATAAACCGTCAAATTCATTTCAAAATGTCAAGAAATACAGGAGGGAAGCAATTTGAGAATTACAGAGGCAGAAATCGAGAAAAAGTCAAGGGGAAAAGTATGGATGGAACCCGATTACAGGAGGACCCCCCTAGCAGGTCTGTCTCCCCGGTGAGCTCCCACGCGGCTTGCTACGACACAGATGGGGAATCTGAGCAACTCTCCTGATCAAGATTTGAAACTCTACTAAGCAATACGGGAATCAAGATCAGAAAACAAGCAGGGGTTTAAAGTAGTCCGAAATCAGTTATCCACCCTCGAATCTCGCATAAGCACAATAGAAGAGTGAGTAACTCAAAGTGAAGAGTTAACTACCCAACTTGCTGAAATAGTGCAGGCCCTGGTGCAACAGTCAGAGGAGCTGAGATCTAAATGTTTGGACCTGGAAGGGCACTCTTGGAGAGATAACCATCGCCTGTATGGCTTCCCAGAGGGAATGGAAACGACTCATATGGCTCCGTTCATTGAAAATCTACTCAAAGATGTACTAGACCTGTCTAACACTTTCTCCTTCTACGTAGAAAGAGCTCATAGATCGCTTCAAAACAAGCCTACGGACCCCGCGGCTAGACCGCGATCTATAGTGTTTAAACTGAGTTCCTTCAGTGATGAAGAGGAAATTTTGAGAGGTGCATGGGCTAAAAAAAGAGATAAAATACTTGTCCCATAGGCTATTTATGGACCATGACTATCCACAAGAAGTTCAGCAACAAATGCTTAAATATCTACCAATTCTGAAATCTCTGCGAGAGAAAGCGATTCGGTTTCATACTCCTTACCCTGGCAGACTTCGGATTTTTTTGGGAGGATGGTACGAAGGTGTACACCACTGTGGAGGAAGCAAGAGAGGCCTTGAGGGAAAGGAAAATCCAGATAGTCGAGAACCGGAACCAAAATAGCGGGAAGAGCGACTCTAGTTGGCAGCGCACCCTAAACAGGAAGAAGATGGGGACCAAAATATGGTTACATGGAGAAGCACTACGCGGACTGCAAGCCATCCTCGAGAAGGGCGGGGACAGAGTGGATAAGCCTACTTGATTGGGGTGTAACACATCTGATACTACATCCAAATGACTGAAGGCCTTGGCGTAACTCCCTCTGAGCCCTACATCTTGTGGAAGCGACCTTGCAAGAGATAAATGCACCATTAAATGTTTGACTCCACGGACTGCTGTGGGAAGGATGGGGGGCAGGGATATTGAAATGAAACCAGGCCTGGGCTGACTTGAGGACTGTTTCAAAAAACGGAGAAGCGGCACATAGACAGTGTCAAATGGAACTAAAGAAGCGAGTTGAGCGTTATTTTAGGGGGCTGTTTGCATCTAATGAGCATGAAGTAACCAGATCTCAATGGGATCCTATATAGCTTTTGACTCCTTTCATGCTGTCAGGGGTTCCCCCTGTTTTCTCATGAACGCTTTGTTTGCTTTTCACAGTATTTGGAAAATAGGCATAAGTTCAGTCTAGACGATTTCATGTCTGGTTTGAAATTTCATTCACTCCCCACTCGCATAATTTGTTGATAACTACTCATCTGGCATGGCATCCTTTTAGAAGCGTGGTGCTGGGGAAAGGATATACAGCTTAAAAGGCTCAATCGCATTTAACAGGAAGCAAGTAGCTGCATGAAGAGGTGTGTGGGTCACGCTAGGGGGGGTCCCCTCTTCAGTTCAAATTTCAATGGTAATACCATATGACCTAATCAATGGGTCTGTATCACTCTGTAATTTTTGTAGTGAAAATACCTGCAAATCTGGATTGGTGGACTGGGTTTGAGCATAACAGGATGGTGCAATGCTTTAGCCCTAGGATATCCCTATATCTCACCCTGCTCCCAGTGGGAGGAGATATCTATATCTCCCCAAACAACTTAAGAGCACAGTATTAACGAGTGCTCGGCAGGAGGTCTTCCAGTAACGGAAGCACCAGCACTCCTTCGCGTTCTTCTCCTTGTTGAGAAAGAACAAAGGGCTAGTTTGGGTAACAGCCCCTACCTTTGAAGTATTTGTTTAGGTTAAACAAGTTGCTGTATGTTCTGTTAAGCCATGTTGGCTGAGGCAAACAATTTTTTATTTGTTGGTTACATGAAGCAGACAGAAAGATTTGCTGGAGCACAAAGCTGGACGGGTGGCGAATGGGGGGGGCGTGGCCTGATGGAGACCAAACCTGACAATTGGATAACAGGAAGGCAACCCAGATACAATTATGAATAATGGGATGTCCTATACTATATGCACTTACAATGTGCATGGCATAAATAACCCCATTAAAAGAAGTAAAATTATCCAAAGCATGAAGAGAGCGGGGGACAAATGTTATCCTGCTACAGGAAACACACCTCTCTCAGTCTGAACACAAAAAGTTTGAAAGGTTGGGTTTCTGTGATGTCGTGGCCTCTCCCTATAAAGGAGGAAGGAGAACGGGAACAGTAATACTGGTGAAACGTGGGACACAATTTGAAATTAAAGATAAACTAATTGATAAAGAGGGGAGATTTGCCATGGTTAAAGGTCTACCGGATGGTCGGCTGGTAACCTTTGCATCGATATATACCCCCCCACCTCAGAATATGAGACACATAGTTCTTTTTTTGTCTAAATTAGTGGAATGGGCAGAAGGACAAACGATACGTGGGGGAGATCTTAAATATAGTGGAGAACTACACCACTCAAGCTGCTCAAGGCAGAAGGAAAAAGACCACTAATAAGGTGAAGAAATTACTCCAAGAATTAGGCTACCAAGATATCGGGGGATATTTGCATGGCTCATCCCCCAGACATACTTATTACTCTCAGGCCCATGAGGTATACTCTTGTATAGATTTCCTTTTAACCCCTGAAGAACAAATGGGAGATATAACTAAGATTTGGTCAGGTGACTACGTACTATCGGATCATGCCCCGATTTTTTTTTGCCAGTTCTATCCCCAAGCGATTAAGAAAACAACCTTCTGGAGATTAAATCTCTCCCTATTAAGAGATCACCAGGTTCTGAAGTCTATTGAGGAAACAATAACTCAGACATTAGAACAAAATGATAAACCTGACACCTCCGTATCTATTTTATGGGACACGGTCAAAGCAATCATAAGAGGCAAATTGATTAGTATATCAGTTAATAAGAAAAAACTTAGGGAAGCACAGCGGAAATCCTTAGAAAGCAAGATAAGAGTTGGAGGACTTACAGGTTGTCAAAACGATAAAAACTAGAGCTAAAGAATTAGCCTACTTAAAGAGTGAACTTAACAAAATATTAGATTACTCAATAGAACAGAACTTAATGTACCTAAGGCACAAGTATTACTATGGGGGCCCCCGTTCTCTTAAATTAATAGCACGTGAGTTAAGAATACAGAGGGCCAAATTGAATATACTGAGGATTAGACACCCATAAACAGGCAAATTCCATAACACGATCCAAGGAATAGCTGGGGCATTCCTTAATTATTATTCACAGCTATATACGTCCAAAGACTCTGCATTGGACCAGGAAATTAAACATTTTCTAGATTTGTTGAACCTTCCAACTCTCTCAGTGCAGCAGAGTTCCCAACTGACTTCCCCAATAACACCAAAAGAGATTATGGCAACAGTAGGTAACTTAAAAACAGGGAAATGCCCGGGGTCCGATGGACTCCCAGAGGAATTTTACAAATAATTTTCCCAAACCCTAACCCTTTTACTTGGCAGAGTATATGCATATGTTGCGTCTAAAGAGGGTAACGCCCCCCCCCATGGAATGAGGCCATAATTTTAGTTATTCCGAAGCCGTGCAAGGACCATACCTTATGTGCATCATATAGACCCATATTCATATTAAACGCGGACTACAAAATCCTAACATCTGTTTTAGCTAGGAGACTTTTACAATTTTCTCCCAGTAAAATCCATATGGACCAATGTGGATTTATCCCAGGGTGTCAGGCCCAAGATAATGTGAGGCGTACGGTATACCTATTGGAACACTCTCAATCCCAGAACATACCAACCCTTCTTTTGGGATTAGACGCTGAAAAAATGTTTGATATGGTATCATGGAGATTTCTATGGGGGGGGGGGGTCCTTGTCCACTACGGATTCCCAGACCAGTTTATAGAAGCCATTTTTCGATTTTTACAGGAGCCCCATAGGTTACATCTGTTCAAAGAACCATTTAACTGAACGATTTTCCCTCCACAGGGGAACAAGGCCCCTTATCCCCGCTCCTATTTGCATATTACATAGAGCCCCTGGCCCAATTTCTACGTCAGTCCCCTGAATTCCAAGGAATCACCTTTGGATGGAGCATAAATTGGCGCTGTTCACAGACAATCTCTTACTGTATTTAACTAGTCTGGAAAGTTCCATGCCAGCGGTCATTCAGAAGATCCAAATTTTTTCCCAGTTATCGGGTTACACCCTGAATATTAACAAGACAGAAGCACTAAAGATAAACTACGAACCCTCACCTTCACTGCGGGAAAAATTCCCTATTAAATGGGATGGATCTTCGTTGAGGCACCTAGGAATACATATCCCCAGGGATCTATCCCAATTATTCAAATTAAATTATATCCCCTTAGTCGAAACGTTACAAGGCGACATGAGAAGATGGGATCTTCTTCCTACCTCCTTTTATACCCGTACTATATCTTAAGATGAATGCATTGCCCCATCTCCTATACCTGTTCCAATGTGTCCCCTGCACTATTCACCCTAAGGAAATATTGTCATGGCAGAAATCCTTTGTTGCCTTTCAATGGAACCATAAGAAACCTCAACTTAATTTCAAGAAACTTTCGCTTCCCAAGACAATGGGAGGAATAGCGTTTCCCTCTCTACCTGACTATTGGGCCGCTGCCCAAATGTGTTTGGCACTGTTATGGGATACCCATGCATACCAAGCAGCCTGAAACAAATAGACCTGAGCAAGAGAAACACGCTACCCTCTACTATGTAATCTCCCCATCCTGCTAAAATGAACCCTATGTAATATATCCAGAGCTACTTCTACCATATTGGAGGGTTGGCGGAGAGGAACTAATAATAAACAAATATTAAATAATTTTTGGAAATATCAATGGTTCATAGTGAATAAACAAATCGATTCATCGGTTAGGGGGATCTTGGTATAATATTCAGTTAAAAAAAGGGCTGGTAGCCTCTTGGCAAATTATGAAAGGGGACACAGTCTTAACTTTTGAGGAAGCCCAGCAGAGATTTGCTTGGATGGAGAAAGATAGAATGTTCTTCTCTCAAATAAGAAATTACAAAACACAACTTAGAATAATAGAAAGAGAACCTCAAACTTATGAGGACCAACCCCCATTTTCACAGATATGGTCCTCTCCTTCCGGGGAGAAGGCCGTTTTCAATAATTTATAAATTCTTAATTTGGTTAAACAGGCATTGTATGGCTTCATCCCATCCTCTTTGCCATCTATATTAATAATATTGATGCCAACCTCACTCAATCCAACATCCATCTGTTTGCTGATGATACTGTATTATATGTTAGCAATCCTTCATTATCTAAAGCCTGTGAACTGCTACAATCTGAATTTTCCATCCTACAACACAACCTACTAGATAAAAAACTACTTCTAAATGCCAAAAAACAAAAGCTATGTTCTTTACCTCAAAGAGTTGCTCTGCCACTACCCCCATCCACCACCCTACAACTAACCACCTTACTTGGAAGACTGGAGTCGTTGATAACTTCAAATACCTTGGAGTCTGGATTGATAACAAGCTTGACTATTCTGTCCATATTGAGGAGCTACTAAAGAAACTGAGACAAAGGCTTGGTTTATTTTTAGAATAAACACTACCTCAACAGAGACTCAAAAAAGATTAATCCAGCTTCATTCCTATCCCTCATTGACTATGCTGACTTTCTGTACGGACATTGTTCACTCCCCCTCTTAAATAAACTGGACACCCTATACCACAGGCCCATCAGATTCATTACTGACCTTCCCTTCAGCACCCATCATTGCTCCCTTTATAAGGCAGTTAACTGGACATCATTACAACACAGAAGAAATAGGAATGCTGCAATTTGGATATTCAAAGCCTTATCAGGCAAGCTACCTACCTATATCTCAGACTGTTTTACTCAAATTACTTCTAGGCCATACAACCTAAGGATCAGCAAAATTATCATTCTTAAGGTCCCAATGTCTGCACCCAGTTTGGGAGGGCTGCTATCAGCTACTCACTAGCAATTGTTTGGAATTCACTCCAAAAAACCATGAAGCTAAATAACCTCCTACCCTTAATATCCTTCAAAAGATTATTCACCACCCTATTCCCAGAACTCTGCAACTGCTTCCACAAGGCCTAAACCCCGGCCCTACCTACCCCCTTTCTTTTTTCGTGTTCCTATATGCTGATAAAACTCCCGTTTCCAGTCCCAAGATTCACCCTCAAAATGCCTGCTAGGTCCTATAATCTACATATTACTCCTGATGTGTCCATTGCCTTCTGTCTCACTTTAACTGTTTTAATGTGCCGTGTACATATGTATATTGTTATATATTAGCACTTATGTCATTGTATTACTGTTTATGTTACCACTGTTATTGTATTACTGTTTGTGCTACCCTTGTCAATGTATTAACACTTGCACTTCTTGACCACTCAGGTCCATCTTGTAAATGAGCTATGCTCAATGATGTTCGCCTGATTAAATAAAGATTTTGATTGATTGATTGATTGATTGATTCAGTCAAAGTAAGCTGGGAAAAAGAATTTAAACAAGCAATTAGCCCTATAGACTGGCCTAAAATATGGAAAAGCACTTGGTCGACTGCCTCCTCTCCAATGTGGAGAGAATTCATATGGAAAGTCAGGGCAAGATTTTTTTTAGTGCCTACAATTCTGGCCCTGGAGAAACCCGAAAAGTGTTGGAGGTTATGTGGGGAAAATAAAGCCACATATAAACACATTTTTTACGATTGTCTGAAGATAGGCATCTTCTTGACTGTGATTTCAGGCCATATAATAAACATACTTGATTGTCACAATCCCATGTCTGAGATTAACCTAATATTAGGCATACCTCCAGAAGGAATGTCTGACAAACATGCCTTATACTTGTGGGCTATATTATTAGGGGCAGCATACAAGGCAATCACTAAAAAATGGCTCCAAAATATTTCACCCACAGCAGGAGATTGGAAATCTATAATCCAGAATATACATCACAATGAACAAATGTCACACGCTTTCAACAATAAAATGGAAACCTTTATCACACGTTGGACTAAATGGGAAATAAGTCAAGAACAGATTTAAAACTGGAGTTTCAGGGGTTGTTATTTCCCTTATAAAAATAAGAAATTAAAAGGGAACACTCACTTCAAACAAGGTATTTTAGTTTGTGGGATTCACCCCCCAAGAAGCCCTTTCCTATTAGGATTAGGTAATGAAATATAAATAAAAAATTTTAATGTCACCAAAGAAGTATTGTACCTAATTAAGTCCCTTTTGTGCCCAATGTCTATCTTCAACTTGTAACTTATTTTTGTTTATATAGCAATTGGTTTTAGATATATAAGGTTTGCTTAGTTTGTAAGGCAATATTGCCTAGACCAATTTGGAATGAACATTAAAAACAATTATAAGTGATAAGTAATATATTGTAATAACTAGGCTCTATGTAACCTGTAAGTGTGGAAAGATGTAATTGAAAATTGTGTAAGAACTTCTGAATATGACCTAAATAAAAGAAGTATTAAAAAAAAAAAAAGATGGGCCCAGTCAACATCAGACGCCTGGGTTCTCGAAATCCTTCACCTGGGCTATGTCACAGAATTCTTAATGGTTCCTTCAAGGGGATGATTTCTGCCGTCCCCGGTTTCAAAGCAAGTGAGAAAACACCGGGCAGTGTCAGGCACTCTGACTCGCCTCATCCAAGTCGGGCCCATTGTACCAGTACCCCCCCCCCCCAAAACGAGCAAGGTCAGGGGTTCTATTCAGTCTATTTCATAGTTCCCAAGAAGTCAGGGGGTTTTAGACCTTTCTGGATCTGAAGCATCTGAATAAAAATATATACCTTGAAGCTGTTTTATGTGCTGTAATATGTTGGGAGTGAACGGGGAGATGAAACAAATGCCTTGTGTGTGACAACTTACTTCGTTTTAACTGGAGCCCTATTTTCTATAAACAGGAAATAGGAAGGGAGTAGTGCTGCCCCTCTCTAGTTGGGGCTAACTACTATTGCAACTTAAACAGTGCTTTTTATGTGATTTTCTGAACCCTAATTCATCTGAGCCTTGTATTAGCTCAGGGCAGTTGCCCAGCAGTAAAATTATTTTTTTAAATTGCAACTTTTGTTGCGAGTCCCCCTGCGACCCCATCAGGCACTTCTGGGTTACCGGGGCTTTATAGTTCGCCTCTGTAGCGGCAGGGGCGAGCAGCATCTGATCAGAGATGCACACGTCGGCTGTGTCAGCTGGAAGTGATACCTCTGTACGCACAGTAAGGTAAATTGTCAAAATGAGGGTTTGCATTAAGTGTTGTATGTTTAAGGAGGAAGATGAGTTTGAATGTTATGAGTGTGATAAATGTCTCCTGATTTATGAATTACGGATAGAAATCGAGGCATTAAAACAACGTATCAAAACACAAGCTTATATTACCTCACGTGAACACTACATTGACTCAATGGTAGAAGGTGTCCCAGAGCCAAGCCAGCATGAGTCCTCTAGATGTTTCGAACCACAGGGGATCCATAATACTGAAACCAATAATATTGAGGAATGGTGCTTGGTGAAGGGGAAAACATTTCAAAAAAAGGGAAGAAGAAATAGAGGAGGTTCATCCAATATACTTACCTCCAATAGGTTTCAGGCCTTAACATCAGAAGAAAGCATTGATGAACCTCTGTATTCTAACTCCCAGTCTGGTCCAGAGATGCAAGGTGAGCCACATTTAAGCACTAGAAATGATAAAGAGGCTGGAAATAGGATTCAGACCAAAACATCAAAAGAAAACATTGATGAAACCTTGCATCCTAGCACCCAACCTGGCCCAGGGACGCATGGACAACCACACTTAAGCAATAAGGGTGACAAAGAGGCAGGGAAATGTAATATTCTTAAAATTGACACACCTAGTGACATTTTATACATAGGAGACTCTATGTTAAGATACACCGACCATGTATTGTGTAAACACCAAAATGACCGTACTACGGTCAGTGTATTGCCTGGAGCTGGTATTGGGGATATTAAAAAACTCCTTTCTGGTATATTAGAGAATACAAATACACCAGTAGTTATTTTGCATATTGGTGTAAATGATGTTGGTAAAAGGAAGCTATTAGACATACAAAGAGACTTTGAATATGTGGGAACATCCTTAAGAAACAGAGGGTGTGATTTGATGATTTCTGGGTTATTACCTGTCCCTCGTGCCAGAGACATGTTAAATAAGGACATATTAGGACTAAACGGGTGGATAAAATGTTGGTGTTTCAGGGAAGGGCATGCTTACATAGACCATTGACAGGAATTCCAAGGAGACCATTTGTTTGCACGGAATGGATTGCATCTCAGTAAACAGGGGAAACGTATATTAGCCCAAAAGCTTAGGCATAGGGTGGATAGTCATTTAAACTGCATCATCAGCAGGGGGCTGTGGGGGGTACAAAACCTACTGTCATACACACCAGGAAGAACATTAAACCCAACTTTAATTTTTTGTTAATCAATGCCAGAAGCCTTACAAATAAATCTGATGAGTTGCAATTGTTATTGCATACCTCCAGTATACATATATGCACCATTACTGAGACACGGTGGAACGAAAAGGATATTTGGGATAAAACCATCCCCGGATACACACTTTTTATATTAAGGATAGGACTTGGGCCAAAGGTGGGGGTATAGCCCTGTATATTTCTGAGACTATATTCTCAGAACATGTAGACTCATCAAGATGGGGTAACTCTGAAGTTTTGTGGATAAAGATCTTCCCTCCGAAAGCAGCAAAATTAATATCGGTCTTGTTTATAGACCACCATCTATTGGGGCCTCTGATGATTTCATATTATTAGATTTTATTAAACAGTTGGGTATGACAGAGAATGTTATACTACTTGGTGACTTAAATCTACCTGAATAAATTGGGATACACTAACAGCTAATACCCCTATGGAAACTAACTACTTGGATACATTTAACTTAGCAGGGATGGAACAATATGTGTAAAACAATACCAGGGGTGCGCATATATTAGACTTGGTACTAAGCAACCTGGATAATAATATTCAAAATTGTACAGTATTGCCCACTCTGGGGTCTAGCGACCATGCTGTGGTTAGTTTTAAGTACCTAGGGGTTCTGGGTAATAGCACTGGTAATACAAAAATCTATAAATACAATATAGCTAATTTTGATTTAATGAGAGGCGAGATGTCTAATTGGAACTGGCAGTTAGATTTTGCAAATCAAACGGCTGGAGAAATGTGGGAAAAATTAAATAATAAAATATTCTCATTGGTTTAAAAATGTGTACCCACTATAGATAAATATAATGGAAGTAAAAAAACCCTCCCACCATGGTTGTCCCCAGCTGTAAAAAAAAAAAAAAATTGATTAAGCATAAGAATATAGTCTATGCAAAGGCCAAGCAGAGCGGTAATAGTGAATGTTGGGACCAATATAAGATCTGCCTAAAAATTCTAAAAAGGGTATTGCCACAGCTAAAAGAAATTATGAACACAAATTAGCTATCAAGACACAGGATAACTATAAAAGCTTTTTTTCTTACATTAATAGTAGAAGGGGAGGTGGTGGCACGATTACTTCTAT
The DNA here is from genome assembly GCA_016271365.2 of Neoceratodus forsteri. Classification (NCBI taxonomy): domain Eukaryota; kingdom Metazoa; phylum Chordata; order Ceratodontiformes; family Ceratodontidae; genus Neoceratodus; species Neoceratodus forsteri. Next base: position 1,651,827,207 of record CM057455.1, on the reverse strand, counting down.
AAAATACCCCGATGGTAATATGATTTCATCAAACCAGGATATGGCAGAAGTATGTAATAAATACTTCTCTTCTGTCTTCAATATGGGGCCGCAAATAAAAAGCTACCATGATAGAAATAAGTTCCTAGGCCCTAGTATTACATTTAATGCCTCTGATGTGGCAAAAAGATTAAAGGAGATCGATTCAAATAAAGCACAAGGACCCGATGGGATGCATCCCAGGGTAATTAAGGAACTGCAGGCTGTGGTTGTTCATATCTTTAAAAAGGGCTCTAAGCAGGAGGTAACTAACTATAGGCCTATCAGCCTGACTTCTATGTTAGGGAAAATTCTGGAAAGTATTATCAAGGAGAAGATCATAGACTTTTTAGAAAAGACAAGGGCTATTTACAGTACACAGCATGGGTTTACCAGGGGCAGGTCATGCCAAACTAACATTCTAGAATTTTATGGTAAGGTTAGTAAGGCACTGGCCATGGGTAACTCGGTTGATGTAATCTTCCTGGATTTCGCCAAGGCATTTGTCGAAGTGCCCCATGAAGAACTAATTAAAGTCCTTAACAGTGTAGGACTCCATGACAAATTAGCCCAGTGGATAGAGGCATGGCTGAGCGACAGGAAACAGAGGGTGTGTATTAGGGGTGAATTTTCTGGATGGGCAGATGTGACCAGTGGAATACCGTAGGGATCGGTTTTGGGCCCATGTCTTTTCAGCCTCTTTATTTCCTCAATGCGTGTTCAACCAGGGGTGTGGCTTTCTAAATTTGCAGATGATATACGCCCGGGTTTTTCAGTAAACAGTCTAATAGAGGCAAATATCTTACAGGCAGCCCTAAATGATCTAGATACATGGGCCTTAAACAAGAATTCCAGATTTAACCATGAAAAATGCGCAGTTATGCATTTGGGGAAACATAACAAGCTGTTTAAGTATAGATTGGGAGGCAGAAAACTTAGGGTCATCCAAGACGAAAGAGATTTGGGTATAAGGGTCAACAGTGAACTTAATTTTGGTATGCATTGCAGGCAGGTAATTAAAAAAGCAAGTAGTATACAATATTGTATACACAAACACATCAAAAGCAGAGAGAGAGTGGTCTTAGTTCCCCTGTATACCTCCTTGGTGCGCTCCCACATGGAGTATTGTGTGCAGTTTTGGGCATCAGGTAATAAGAGAGATACTCTGGCCCTGGACAGGGTTCAGAGGAGGGCTACTAAGAGAATCAGAGACGTCCAGGGACAGAGTTATGAACAGAGATTACAAAGCTTGGGAATGTATTCTCTAGAGTGTTGTAGATTGCAGGGAGATATGTGCCGGATATTTATGGCCCCTAAGGATGTACAATTGATGGAACAGCTTAGCCTAGTGTTAAAAAAAAAAAAAAAAAAAAAAAATTACATAACACCAGAGCGCACCCCTTCCAGTTGTATAAGAATAAGTTAAATACCAAAAAGAGAAGATACTGGTTCAATATAAGAGTGATGGTTATTTGGAATGCTCTCCCAAATGAAGTAGTGACTTGTTTGACTATGAATGCTTTCAAGAAAAAAATAGATTCTTACTTAATAAGTAAGGGTATTGGGGGCACTTAGGTGAGCACTATGGACATATGTCTTCTATGCTCAGATTAAACCGATGAACCTATGCCACAAAATGTTCAAGATGGAGTCTCTGAGGTCGATAACCTAGGTCATCCAACAGGGGGACTTCTTAGCCTCAATAAATCTGACAGATGCTTACGTTCACATCCCCATCCGTCAGTCCCACCAGAAATATCTCAGGTTCTTGATACTGGGCCAACATTTTCAGTACAAGGCACTTCCGTTTGGCCTTGCAACAGCCCCTCGAGATTTCTCAAAGGTGTTGTTAGTTCTGGTGGCTCGGCTGTGACATGAAGGGCATCATGTCTACCCCTATCTGGATGACCTGTTCATTCGGGCACCGACGTTGCCTCTAGTAAGGAGGTCGGTGCTTAGGACTTTGGAGATCCTGGAATCACATGGCTGGATAGTGAACAGGGAGAAGAGCTCTCTCAAGCCATCTTCAGACCTTGGAACATCTGGGGCAGTCTTCGACGTGAAACTAGTGAGGGTTTTTCTGTCACCATCCTGGAAAGAAATCTTATTGTCGGAGGTCTGGTAACTCAGGAATCAGTTATTGGCCTCTGCCCACAGTCTGCTGCAAATTCTTGACCTCATGGTGGCAGCGATAAACTTAGTCCCGTGGGCTTGCTTCCATATGCTGCCCCTTTATTTTATTTTTAGTTGTTTAACCAGGTATAGCACACTAAGCCGAAAGCTTTTTTACAGGAGCGACCTGGGAGCACAAGGAGGTTAAGTGACTTGCTCAGGGTCACACAGTACGCAAGTGGAAGCTGGGGGATTCAAACCCAGGTCTGGTCTACTGGATGTCACCAGATTTGCAGCTCAGAGCCTTAGACCACTGTGCTATACATGGGGTTGCGGACAGCCTGGGACTCGTCATCAGAAAATTATCAGACCAGGATTCCCCTCAGCTTCGTCACTCCCTGAACTGGTGGGTGAATGTACAGAATCTCAGCAAGGGGGTTCTGCTGGAACTTTCTTCAGAGATAATTTTCACAACAGAGGCCAGTCTGCACAGGTGGGGGGCAGTCTTGGCCCAACTTCCCACTCTGGGCACTTGGTCAGTACAGGAACAGCGTGTCCACATAAATGTCCTAGAGATGCAGGTGGTTCACTTAGCTCTACTTCGGTTTCAGACTGTACTGAAAAACAATGCAGTAAAGGTGCGGTCAGACAGTGCCATCACAGTGGTGTACATAAATAATCAAGAAGGCACAAAAAGCAGAGAGATGCTTCGGGAGGCCTCTGCACTCCTGAGCTGGGCAGAGGAGAATCTTATTTTTCTGTTGGCAGTACATCTGGCAAGGGAGTTGAACATTCAGGCGGACTGGCTAAATCACTAAAATGTTCATCCTGGAGAGTGGCAGTTGAACCCGGAAGTTTTTGAACTCCTGAGTAATCGGTTCAGTCAACCACAGATAGATCTGTTCTTCCGTTGTTTTCTGTGTCCTCCGCAGAGGCAGTGGACTCTCTGACTCAAGTGTGATCCTTCCGCAGAGCGTATGCTTTTCCTCCACTTGCTCTTCTTCAGAAGGTCTTATGAAAAATAAGACACTCAAGAGGAAACTTTCTTTTAATAGCCGCGGAGTGGCCAAGAAGACAGTTGTTCTCCGATCTAGTGACCCTAGCTCAGCAAGTACCTTTCCGTCTTCTGGTATGAAGAGACCTTCTGTTGCAGGGTCCCATTCTCTACCCTAACCCCGGCGCAGTGCAGCTCGCAGCCTGGCTCCTGAAAGGAGGAGGCTCCTAAAACTAGGTTTCTCCTTGAAAGTAGTTGAAACCGGGCTGGCCTGGTGGCGCTGAGGCACTGGATGCCACACCTCGTGCCATGCTAGTGACCCAGGTTTGGGAGCGAGCTTGGGCCACCGGGGATTGGCGGGGGGGGAGCGAGAGGATTGAGCATCCGATAACTCTGCCCTCCTGGGGACGGGTGGGCATGTCGTCTTGCTCCATGGCTGCCTCCTAATGGAGGAAGGGACAGTGCCAGACCCCAAGAGACGCAAGAACATGGCTTTGTGATGCGCACACTCACGGCCGCGAGGGGAGGGACCAGAAAAAAAGAGGGAAAACATATCTGCAGGCTCCATGATGTCCCTTCCAGCATGCCAGTGCCGCCACCTCGGGACTGCCCATAATTAGCCCACTCTGGATGTGATCACGAGGGGGGGTGATGACCCCCTCCCTCCCCGCCATGGGGGGTAATCCATGGGGGAACCAGGGTACGGGGGGGGTGACCAGAGACTGGAAAGGGGATGGATTACCACCTGCAGGCCGAGGAGGATAAAGAGAACATGGAAAGTAGATGAAACCTTGATGGCTGCCAGGAAAACCTCTACAGTACGTCTGCAGCTTACGCTCGAGACTGGATCATATTTTCATCTTGGGCCAGAGGGAAGGGGTTTAAGCCTTCCAAGGCTTCAGTTCCACAGATTTTGGACTTCCTTCAGGAAGGCATGGAAAAGGGGCTGGCATTGAGCATGCTGAGAGGCCAGGTTTCCGCTTTTGGAGCTTCCTTGGGGTTCTACCTAGGAACTAATAGACAGGGTATTTTTCTTTTTTCACGTGGTTGGCAGGAGCTGACCAGTGTTTCAGTCACCGGTGCCTCTGTGGGATCTTATTTTGGTTTTTGATGCTCTCTGTGGAGAGTCTTTCAAGCCGCTGTCATCTGTATCGCTGGATGTGTTGTCCTATAAGGTCTGCTTCTTAGTGGCCATGTGTTCAGCCAGGAGAGTGGGTGAACTCCAGGCCTTGTCTCACAAGGAACCATACCTTATTATGCATAAAGACAGAGTGGTACTCAGGATGGTTCCGTCCCTTAAGGTCCCATGGCCTTCCATGTGAACCAGGAAATATGCCTTCCATGCTTTTGTCCACAACCTTCTCCCTCCAAGGAGAAGGAATTGCACAAGTTGGATTTGCTGTGGGCAGTTAGGATCTACCTTAAACAAACAGCTGAGTTTTGAAATTCAGATGGTCAGTTTGTTCTTTTTGGAGCAGCCAAGTAGGATCAAAAAGCTCTAAGGCCACCCTAGCTAGGTGGGTGCGGGCCTGCGTTGCTAAGGCCTATGTTTCAAGAAGGAAGATGCCTCCGGTTCTTATCCAAGCTCACTCCACCAGGGTGATGGCCATTTCCTGGGTGGAGAGAGGTGAAGTCTCAGTTTTAGAGCTATGCAAGGCAGCTACATGGTCTTTGGTCCACACTTTCACAAAACATTACAAATTCGATGTTCAGAGTTCTGCTGACGCAGCTTTTGGTCACAAGAGTGTTGTAGGCAGCAGTTCACAAGTAATTTCTGATGTTTTTGGCGTATGGGATAATATTCTCCTGCCTCCTGTGTTTTTTTTCTCTGGGTACTGCTTCTTAGAGCTCAATTATTTATTTATTTATTTATTTATTTATTTATTTATTTATTTATTTATTTTATTTATTTATTTTTTAATCATATCACAATTTTCTCTGTTCCGGCATGCCCATTCAGCCTGACTGGTCTCTCCAGCCCAGACACCCGGAATTACTGGGACTTACCTTATGCCCAGCTTGGGAGGGGTGCCTGCAGAGGGTCGGGTATCATCCTGCCTGCCGGGTATTTTCTCCTCCATTTTCACCCCATTACCCGAGGCCCCAGGAGTAGAAATGCATGTGCGTGGAGGCACGCATGCACTCTACGGCCCCAGTAACAGCCCTGCCCACCATTGGCCTAAGCGCCATTGCACCCTCTGGCTTGCTGCAACTTGGCCTCCACCAAGAGGCAGACCAGGGCAGGGGCCTTAACTATACCACCCGGAGGAGTGCTGCCTTTGGCCCTCCATCCAACTCTGCCCCCTCCCCGGCCTCCGACAGCCCGTGATCATTCCCGAACATGGGTCATCGGTGTGGCACGAGTAAGGTGTCCAGCGCCATCACGGGCCAGCTCAATTATTTGATACCTATTTAGAATGTGGGAGTACAACAGAAAAAAGAAATTAACTTCATACTTACCATAATTTCCTTTTCTGTTAGCTCAAACATTGTCAGTGGGGCCCACCCAGGAGCCTGGCTCTTGCAGGAGAATCTTATACAGTATACCAGGAGAGAGAGGTCCAGTTTCATAAAAAATTCCCCTACTTTCAGATCTCTCTCTCTATTCTGCTTCACAGACTTTAATATATATATTTAAAAGTTTTGTCAGTTAGTCTGCGACTGCAGGTTGACAGGTTTCGTTATTTTTTCTTAAGGTGTTTTCTTGTTGCAGGTAGTTTTCAGTGCACTCAGTGTTTCTAAAAAAAAAAAAAAAAAAAGGATATGCCTTGTGTGTTAGCTTCAGTTTCACAGATCTGTGACTGGTATGAAGTGTGTTTGCTGTTTGATTGTCTTCCCTGCAAGAAGGACCAAATAATCCACACCTTGGTTCCATGGAGAACAATTCCTTTGTTGGGTATTTTGCTGAGCACCCTCTGACTTCGTTATTATGATCTAAGGAAACCCTTTGTTACCTGCAAGGAAACGTAACCCTTTGGGGAACGTCAGGAGATCACTACACCATAACAAAACATACAATACCCCTCTTGCAGATTCAAGGACTAAGAAAGGATAATAAATAGAAACAGAAGCAATAATAAAAGCAACATAAGGTTCTTTTATTGCCCTACCAGCTTAATTTATAGGACAGTCATTATACATTGCATATTAATTATGTAACATACACACCTGGGAGTCTGGATCTCTCAAACACTGCAGTGTCCTGCAGGGTCTGCTTGCGTTTTCCTTGGAGAGGGGGCATGTGGAAAGGGATTTTACACCCTGATGAGCTCTAGATCTGGTGTTAGATACACTGGTTCATGAGCCCTATATCACTGCTACCTATCCTGGCCAAAATCCAGGAAAAACTTATCCTCTCTCAACTCTCCTGCTATCTTGATTCCTCTTCCTTTTTCACCCCTTACCAGTCTGACTTTAGAAAGTCCCACCCCACTTCCACCTTCCTCATAAGACTCACAGACTCCATCCTTACTGGCATGGACAGGGGCCAAATCACATCAGCCATTTTTGTTGACCTGGCCAAAGCCTTCAGCACCGTCTCCCACACACTCCTGCTGTCTAAGCTCTCTCACTCAGGACTCTCAGGCATGGCCACTGGCTGGTTTCAGTCTTACCTTTTAGGCTGATCCCAATCCATCAGAATTGGCAGTGCCATCTCTGTGCCTTTTCGTGTAACCTCTGGAGTCCCGCAAGGCTCAGTCCTTGGCCCATTCCTTTTCTCCATCTTCCTAAATGACCTGCCCTCTGCTCGCCCTCATACATCCATTCACATGTACGTGGATGATACGGTTTTGTACACATCCGGCCCCTCAACTTCTGATGTAGAAACCAGACTCCAGCAGGACTTCAACGAAGTTTAGCACTGGTTTTGCTCTAATCAGTTTATTCTCAACGCCAAGAAAACTGTCTCTATGACCTTTGGCATGAGGCAGAGACTTTCAAGGCTACCCCCAATACCCTGGACAGGACTTCTATTGAGGCTTGCTCCTCCGCAGATATCTCTGGGTCTGGCTTTATCAGCACCTTGATTTCTCTGCACACATTGATGCCATCCTCAAAAAGCTTCACCCCAAGCTAGGTGCACTGGATTGCAGTCGTGGTTGCATCCTGTTGCCGGCTTGACGTGCCGTACTGCAGAGGATGATCCTCCCCATCTTCAGCTACTGGGACGTAGTATACAGTGCCACACCAAAGTCCACCCTTGCCAGACTGGACCCCCTCTTCCATTTCTTCTGTCGCTTTGCACTTGACTGTCCTCCCAATACCCATCACTGTGTCCTGTACCGCAACCTTGACCTCCCCTCGTTACAGGACTGGCGTCTCTCCCACTGTGCTAGCCTCATGGCTAAAGACTGGCCTTAGTCCCTCACCTCGTATTTCACCATGCTCCTCTCAGCCCACACACACACACCCCAGGGCTGTGCACTGAGGAACAATGACTCGCATCTTCTGGCCAAGGGTTATACACTGAGGAACAATGACTCACGTCTTCTGGCCATTCCACTCATAACAACCTTGGCGGCCAGTCCGCTTTAAGGTATCGTATGCCCAATATCTGGAACTCGCTCACCTCGATTATCCGGCATGCCCCCCCAGGATGGCACCTAAACTTCATTCTCAAACGTACTTCTGCCCTACCTGCGCATGCACCCATGTGAGCTCACGAACCAGGTGACCAACACCTGCATTGGGACTGAACCCTTCCTACGTAGCATCCCTAATTTCCCTGTTTCCTGACTATACCTCTCCTGTAACCTTCCTGGTGATAGCCTCCTGCCATATGACTATTCATCTGCCAAATTTAATTGCACTGTACCTCGTAAATGTGTTATCTTGTATGCATCAGGGATAGAAATTAACTTTTTTCGGTACCTGCACTACGGTGCATGTGGCAACAAAAGTTACATGCACCACAGTCAGGTTACCTGCACCTGGTAGACAAAAATGATAAAACTTGAAAAAAAAAGATACTAAATTTTGAAATAGTAGTATATGGAACAACTGCAGTATATTTATATACTGTTCTACATTTCAGTGTCTTCTTCACTTTCCCAGCCTTTTTCTTCCTCTTTTCTTGAACCATAAGGAGCAATCTGAGGTCTCCTTGTTCTCTTTCCTGATGTCCACCACCTAGCTATGGCACTATCTGGTGAGTATGTGGACACTGTCTCACTGCTCAGATTAATGGCCATTAAAGCTGACACAGTTTCTGGTCTCAGGTTTGCCCTCCAGTCATTTTTTATTCGTGACATTAATGAGAAACCTCGTTCACATTCCGCAGTTGAAGATGGAATTATAAGAAATATTTTCAGCAAAGCTAGAATATCTTTGAGGTCATCCCTTACTTCTGAGAGAACTCTACCCCACATAGCAGTGGAATCCAAAGGTGGATGGTAAGCTGCATTTAGGTTGTGGATATATGCTTTCAGTTCCGACCACTGCAAGAGTGCTGAAATGGCACTGTACCCCTTTGGTTCCAGAATGTCACTGTAGTAAGAAAATAATGACTTGACTTCTGCGTCTCCATACTCTGCCAAGGAATCTTCAGAGTTAGGCCAGTTAGACAAGTTGAAAATTCTCATTTCAGCAATGACAGGATCACTGACAAATTCAGAAAACCGAATTTCCATTTGATTTAATGTGGAATCCAGCACTTTCTTTACAATAGACACTACGCTGCTCTTGGCACTGTTTGCATCTTTGTTAGGATCTGATCTGCTGCTGCGTCTTGCTGAACCAGAGGAACTAAGCTCCACACCTTTGTGATGCAGCTTACCATCCACAATACTGATTCCTGTTTCTAGGCAATCAATAGTCTCTGAATCTCTAAGAGTTTTTAGTTTATTCATGAGAGACAGAACTTTAGCTTGCACAGAGTCTACCATTAAGTTATTTTGCTGGAATGTCAGCGTTAGTCTGGACATGACTGCTATGTAGAATTCTAGGAAGTTGATGAAATATAAAACCTTAGGTGATTTTATCTGCTTTAGAATTGCAGTGGCCTTTTCTCTTTTATCCCCTGTACCATTTACCAATAGGTCCTCCAGATGTGTAACAGTAGCCGGATAATTTGTCTGCATCATTTTAACAGCACGCTGGTGGTGTGGCAGCCACCTTGTTCCCCCAGTATTTACAGGGCGCAGTACCCTGATGCCCAGTGCCTCCCCCGCAGCCTGTAAGCCTGACCAGTTTAAAGCAGGGTGCTTATAGAAACTGTGCAATGAGGAAAGCAAATCCTCCACTGCAGAGTACAGGGATGTCCCCTTGATCACTTATTTAGTGACCAACTCAAGTCTATGTGCACAGCAGTGCACCACTTTTAAAATTCTGGCCTCCCCTTTTAGCCTTGTGGCTACTCCCGTTTTGCTGCCCATCATGACTGATGCCCCATCAAAACAAGCAGCAACTAACTTATTTCTCCAGTCTGGTATTTGGAGGTCAATTTCCATGGTATTTTGTAATGTTGATGTTATACTTTCTCGTCTGCCTTTTCAAGAAGCTTAAGCACTACAAATTAGTAACAGGGATGCCCTTCTCCAAGATCTGGAGATAAACTACTCCTCTTCTGTAATACTTTTGTCTGTTGAGCCATCTGACAAAATAGAAAAGAAATCTTGCGATTTCACCAATGTGATAAGATCTTCCATCTTATCTTTGTAAATATATTCCGTGAATACTCTAGCTTGTTTGTCATTGCAGTAGGTGTCACTGACGAGACCCCATTCGCATCGTAATAAGTTTACCTCATCTTTAAATCAGTAAAGGCGTGCTTCTTTAGCAAGAAAAAAGTTGTTCTGAAGAGAACCTTCATTTGTTCAAATTCTTTTCTTCCATTTTTTGACAAGCTTCATTAATGGCTGCTCTGCAGGGTTATAGAGTGAGCAAAAATGCTTTTCTGGATGCCTCATGTAAATCAGATGACTCATGAAACTCTACATTTGCCTTTCTAAATGATGAACACCCATCCCAGAAGGAATTATTTTTTCCAGATTTATCAAATAGTTCACACCACTCACATTTCATGATGTTCATTCAATTCACTGTCATACTTTAGCCACTTACGATTCTGTTTCCATGAGTCCATGAATTTGTATGTTTTTTCCTTTTTTAAGGGTGGCTCTCCATCAGTTGTCTCATTAGTAGTAGGAGGCTGAGGAAGTTGTGGAGGAGGCACTGAGGAGCATAGAGAGACAGCAATGGGGCTAGGACGAGGCACTGAGGAGCATAGAGAAACAGCAATGGGGCTAGGACTAGGATCGGGCACCGGAACATGAGAAGGTGGGAGGAGAACACCAGAACATTCAGAAGAAGCATGCGAGTTAGATTCTGTTATGGACAGGCTGGAACTGCCAGGAATGGAGTCAGATTCATATATCAGAGACTTGTCACCACCAGAAGACTGAGAGACTGTTGCACAAGACTCAGAATGGATCTGGGGCTGGGCCTGGCTTTGATTCTGGTCAGCTGTGGGAGCTGCTGCAGTTTTTTTTTTTTTTTAACTTAAATGATTTTTTTATTTATAGTTTATCATTCCAATACATTTTAGGCAGTTTTACAGGACTAATATAAACTCACATTATAGCAATTAGACACCATGTTCATTTTTACAATTCAGTAAGCTGCCTTCAAACGATATCTCTTATTCTAATACATAAAACTATAATATTTTTATATTGTCATGTTAGAAGAAAATCAGTTTCTCTTACTATCTGTTATAAACCATAATAACTAAATAAAGTTATCATAACTAAATAATGTTACATTCGATGTGGATTTCATTTTTCTAAGTTTATTTTATCAATGACTAGGTTTTATTTCAGATCCTCTTACTTGGTTCTCATATTTATTCTGCATTTCCTCATTCCTATTTCTTTACTCTTAATACTTGACCCATCTCTCAGCTTCACTCTTTCAGCTCTGTAAGACTTGATCCAACACTGGGATTCCTTCAGTGTCTTCAATATAATCATAATATGGAAGCCACTTAGTATTATATTGCTCCACTTTTAAATTTAATTGGGCAGTGATAGCTTCCATAATTTTAATTTTGTCTATATTACTTCTCACATTTCTTTAGTTAATACACTTCTTGCAGCCAATGTTGGGTAATTACTTTAAGGGCTGCTATTATCAGTATGAAGAATAGGTATTTTTGATTGTTTGTTCTAATTTCTTTAGGGGTTAGTGCTAATAATACATTCACCACTGTGGGTTTTCATGCAATTGAAAATATCTTGCAGAGCTTGTTAACTTCCTGCCAGAAATCCCCTACTTGTGGACATTCCCAAAAGATATGCACGTATGTACCTCTACCTCCGCAGCCTCTCCAACATTTGTCTGTAGGAGGCTTAGTGCAATGAGCTGAGATTACTGGGGTAATGAAATATCTAGATGTTACCTTCCATCTAAATTCTCTCCACCCTGGAGAATTCGTTGTCTTGGAGATTCCTTCCCAGATTCTGCACCAATCCATATCTGTTAATGTTGTGTTCAGTTCAGTTTGCCAGTCCGTCTCTATCTTTAGAATATGTATTCTCCCTACTTCTTCCTGTAATGCCCTTATATGAGTGATATGTACCCTTTTAAATCTCCCATAGACCTTTTAGGTATGTGGCTACTGCTCGGGGTGCAGGTCGAGCCATAAAACTTTTCTCTACCCTAGTAATAATATAGTGTCTGCACTGCAGATATTTAAAAAATCTGTTTTATGCAAATTAAATTCTCTCTGCATTTTCATAAAGAGTTTACTCCTTACGCCTCTAATAAACTGGGTGAGATTATTTAAACCTTTATCTTTCCATCTGTGGAAGCAAGAATCCCTTGTTGGCGGAAATTTGGGTAGATGGTTAAGTGGGATATATTCCCACACTGGTGTGAAATTTCCACCATTATTATGTCTATCCAGAGTTTTATCGTTTGTTTGGTCCATCTATTTTTAATTAGCTTAACATCTGTCCGTGTAGCCATCCATGGTAGTATTTTCAGGGGTATTGCGGGGTGTGCCTCTTTTTCCATTGAATACCAATTTCCACTTTCTTCAGAGCATAACATCTTTAATATTGGGAGAGTTTGGGCTGCTCTGTAGTAATTATAAAAATTGGGTATCCCCCTCCCTCCTTTACCCTTCTCTACTGTGAGTAATTCCCATCTTTTCCTTGGCTTTCTGCCAGCCCAAATAAATCTTGACAGTTTATGTTTAAGCTCCTTCCATGCTTTGTGTGGAAAAGGAATAGGCAGGTTTTGTGAAGAGGAATAAATACCTGGGAAGCACATTTACTTTAATCGCATCTATCCTGTTTGTAAATGTCAAGGGGAGTGTTTGCCATCTATTAATGTCTTCATATACCTTTTTTTGGAGTGGTTCATAATTAGCTTGGTATATCTTGGAGGTTTTGATTGGAATTTGTATTCCTAAATATCTAATTTTATCTTTCACCCATTTAAAGGGGGTTCTCTTTTGAGTTATTATTGATGTGTCTCCCCCTAGTGGCATTATTTCTGATTTATCTTCATTAATTTTAAAACCTGAGATTTTACCAAATTGTGTGAGCAATTCTAATAATGGGGGGATAGATACCTCCGGGTCTGGTAAATAAATCAGCATATCATCTGCATATAATGAAATCTTGTTTACAGCCCCTTGGACTTGGATCCCCTTAATCTCCCTCTTTGATCTGATTGCTTGTGCTAATGGTTTCCATTGCCATTGCAAACAACAATGGGGATAAGGACATCCTTGTCTGGTGCCCCTCTCTATTGCAAACCTTTCTGAGATTGTGCCATTGACTCACACTCGAGCCGTGGGGTTTCGGTATATTGCTGTGATCCATTGCATAAATGAGCCCTCAAAACCCATGTATTGAAGTACTTCCTGCAAGTAAGTCCAGTTCAGCCTATCGAAGGCTTTTTCCGCGTCTAAGAAGACTGCCACTTGTGGATATATAGGTTTGACTTCATTATTAATTATATTAAGCAGTCTTCTAATGTTGTCTGATATGTGTCTATTGGGAATGAATCCGGTTTGATCTGGGTGGATCAGGAATTCGACATATTTCTTTACTCGGTTAGCCAATATTTTTGTCAAAATTTTATGATCTTGATTTAATAGGGATATGGGCCGGTATGACTCACAGAACATGGGGGTTTACCTGGTTTGGGGATTACTGTAATTATCGCCTCTTGCCAAGATTCAGGCAGTTGTTTTTCCTCTAAAATGGCATTCATAACTGTGGTAAGCTTCGGGGCTATATTTTTCTTAAGTTTTTTATAAAATTCTGCGGAAAGACCGTCAGGACCTGGTGACTTGCCCGCTGGGAGCTTTGCAATAACCCCCTGCACCTCCTTTTCCGTTATTGGGGCTGAAAGTTCTTTCTGCATTCCTATAGTTAGTTTAGGGATCTTTAAAGTCTTCAGAAATTCTGCCACATCTTTTTTAACTTCTTGTGAATCTTTGTTCTCTGCATTATAAGATATTATAGTACTCTCTAAATGCTAATGCTATCTCATTTGGTTTCACTTTCTTCCCTTCTTCTTTCTTTTTATCTGATATAAAAGGGACATATCTAGCTGCTTGTTCTTTTTTTAATCGGAGTGCTAACAGTTTAGTTGCCTTCCCCCCACCCTCATAATACTTTTGATTCGTAAATCTTAAGATACCTTCTGCCTTTTCATTATCTAGTGCCTCTAGTTCTGCCCTCTTTTTGTTTAGTTCGTTTGGATTCCTTCTCCCTTTCCCTTTGGTTGATCCTTATGTGTTTTTTCCAATACTTCTATGGTCTCTATTAATGCCTTTCTTTTTTCCACCCTTAATTTTTTTTTGGCTAAAGCCAGGCTAATTATTTGTCCCCTTACTACTGCTTTCATTGTATCCCACCATAATAATGGGCTGGTATCTTTCATTGGTGAATCTATTGTTAAGTTATCAATAGTTTGTTGTATTTGTTGTACAATGTTCTTATCACCAAGTAGTGATACATTCAGTCTCCAGCTCGTATGTCTAATTTCAGCTCCCCATGATATTGTCGTAGTAATAGGTACATGATCTGATAAAGTAAGTGTGCCAATTTTGGAGGATGTGAAATAGTGGGTAGTGGTCTTATGGGTCAATAACAAATCTATCCAGTGATCACGATTTGTTAGCTGCAGAATAACATGTGTAGTCCTTTCTCCCGGATGTTGTAACCTCCACACATCCACCATCCCACTCTCTTCCATTATGACTTTAAGTTTTTTATCTATTGGTCTCTGGGAACCTATTTGGCCCACTGATCTGTCTAATGATGAGCAGGGGTTGCATTAAAATCTCCTCCTATTATCAGTATTCCTTTCGAAAGGCTAGCTATCTTTTGGAAAACCTCCTTGTGGAATTTGTCTGTTCCTATGTTAGGGGCATATATGTTAATTATGTGTACTATTTGGTCCTGTACTAGACTTGTGATCCTAACATATCTCCTTCAAAGGCTTTCTCTATTTCTTGTATCACTAATGGAGAGTTTTTCTTCACCAAATTGCTACTCCTGCATTTTACCCCTCATTATGATGCAGGTTCTACTCTCCTACCCAAGCTCTCCTAAGCTTTAAATGTTCAGAATCTGAGAGATGAGTCTCTTGAAGGAGAGCCACATCACAGTCTAGCCTCTTAAGCTCTGTTAACAACTTAGTTCTTTTTACTGGGGAATTAATACCCTTAACATTGTATGAAACTATTCTTAGTACAGTCATTCAAAAACGGTATATTTATCTATTAACCTGAATGTCCATCTCTATTCCAGACTGTGATGCTGGCCCCCCGTCTTCCTGGTTTTCACCATCCTTCTCCTTATGTAAAGATCCACATCGAAAATCACATCGAACTTGCAAGGCAAAGAATACAACATTTTTCTATTAATATGAAACCAGTTCAACAATTTACTTATTTTAACTAATTGCACTTTTGACCTCCAAGGAAAGTCAAAGTCACTCTTGTGACTAATTAATAAGCCCTCAAGATGTCAAGGCGTTGCAGCTTATACACTTTAGTGTAGTTTTGCTTCCAACTCTCGAGTTAAAGACTCCTTAATGTGATTGTATACCTGGCTCCCTCATGGTCTACCCCACTTTCTGCTTTTTAAATTTTGTATATCCTTTATATCTCTGTGTTCTTTATAATCTATCAGGCATCATTTGCTTAATTCTCAGTTTATAGCTACCACTGCTACATATCCAATAAATTTCCCCCAACTTCTTCCGTCAGCGTTAACATCCGTAGCCTTTTCCATTTTGGATCTCTCCTTCAGCGCCATCGTGAAAATTATGTGGATCCTCAGTTTAATCTTCCCCACTCGATTTCTGGTACCAAGAACAGTCACTTTTTAGTTCCGTGATTTTAACAGTCCTATACTGTCTCCAGTCCCTCTTAGTGTATTTGCTGTACAGGTTTCCTCATTTTAAAGTTTTCATGACCACGACCTATATTTATAATCAGTCCTTCGGTGGTGATGAGTTTCCTTTACCCAGCATAGTAGACTTATCCTTTCTGTCCACTCTCTGGAGAAGTTTTGCAATGTCCCCCCATGCTGACCTGGGGAGTGACGCTGATGCTCCTCTATTCTTATTCTTGCCTCTGGTGACTACACTCCAGGCACTTGCCCTTAGCTGCTTTTCAAGTTTTTCATATGCCAAATCTGGTACTGATATTTCTAGATTTTTCAGGTAGGGTACTGCATCTAATAGTGATGGAAAGATCTTTGTACCATTTTCCGTGTGTATTTTTAATCTGGCCGGGAATAATAGTTGCGCTTTGATTTCTTTTTTTTCTCGTAGTTCTTTAATTATTCCTCTTGCTGTCGTTCCGCTTGAAGAGCTGTTGAAAAATCATGATCAAAATAAATCGTTGCCTCTTTATATTTTAGACCTCGGTGCCTCCAGGCTTCTCTCAGTAGCCATTCTTTAGTTTGGAAATTTAACATTTGGATCACAAATGATCTGGGCCTCGCTGTCGGGTCTGCTGGTTTGGGCACTAGGGACCTGTGTGCTCTATCAATCGCCAAATCAAGATCCGATGGTATTTCAAACAAGGATCGCACCACATGTTGGATAAAATCTGCAGTTGTAGCAAAACCTTCTTCTGCTCCTTCTAGAATTCCGTGAATTCTGAAATTATTACGGCGGGATCTATTCTCTAGGTCTTCCAACTTAGTATGAATTTCGCGGTCTCTTTGCATTAGATATAACATGAGACGGTCGTTGCTTTCCTGCATCTCGGCCATTTCCCCCAAGCGAGTATCATTCTGAGTGATTTTTTTATCTAAAATGCGCATATCCTGCCTTAGATCTGCCAAATCACTGTCTATTTTGTTCACCGTTGACAGTATCTTTTGTAACGTATATTTTGTGCTCTCTGTAGGGTCTATCTCTTCCGCATCTAACTCTGCAGAGGATTCTGAGGGATAGCGTCTCCGCGTGGGTAGAGTTGTTAGGCCTTCTTGCGGTCGGCTCAGCAGTGTTTGTCTCATTTTACCTCCGGTGTGCGTCTGTTTGGAACCCTTTGTTTTTGGGGGTTTGCTTGCCATCTGGTACTATCAAACCGTATACTTTTTTATTAATGATCCTTTCTTCTCCTTTAGGATTTCAGGTGATTAAAGGGTAGCCGTTGGAGAGCTCTCGGTTTCAATCCCCCACCATTACGGTGACGTCACCGGAAGTCGCTGCTGCAGTTTCAACATTTGTTTTGCTAAACTTTTATCGAAAAAGAGTATTCACTGGTTTGGGTAACACTTTCTTGGGTGGCATGGTGTAATTTTAACAATGTCTAATAAACTGAGCTTTTTTAAACTTTGACGTCTCTTTTGTGTTTCAGTTTAAATGTCAATAAAAACTGTTGTCCATCAGAAAAGCGTGTTGTGTATTTTTTATTACTTTGTAGGTTAAACTGTTTACCAGTGACAATACACTAAGTCTACAAGGTGACTTACCGAAGAATCAGGCAGGATTTTTAAGTTGTCTCACAAAATTAGTAGTAACCCCCAATCCCAGTCAGACTTGGTTGGCGTAGGGACTACTAGCACAGAGGAGGCTCACACTCACTGCACAGCAGAGATAAACTACTCAGCAACAATTATGGAAAAAGGTAAATTCCTTAGCATACAGTAGGTCCTGACCTTAGTCCACAAGTCTCTTTCTTAGGCTGAACCCCAGGGCCAGGTTTGGTAGCCAGAGCAGTGCAGTAGTGGTGGTAGTAGTAGTGTACACTGTTACTGCTACACTGTATATTTATTTCTGTCTCTCACAAAAAAATAAGTTTAGACTCAAGCTATAGAAAGAGGGGGCCAGGTCAGGTGGGGGTTTATATAGACAATTTGGGACCTACACTAGACACACACACACACACACACACACACACACACACACACACACACACACACATAGTAGTACATGCAGCAGTGTAGTACACGTAGTATAGTATAGGGTAGACCAGGTAAACCTTAGTCAGGCAGTCCTATCTGCCTTCAAAATCTATGTTTCTATGTGCAGTAATTATTTTGTGCTACAGCATACACACATATATTTATTTTACTCCGATTATGACAGATGCTGGACTCACAACTCAGGTAAAATGAGTGGGAATCCTCCAGACCAGATGGGTTCATCAATTCAGTCTCAGATTGTGGCAAAGTTGTGGTGGGACTGGGAACAGGGGCAAACCCACATTGCTCAACAAGCAGAGAAGCGAACCCTTACTTTTTTCCCCAATCTTATATAACTGCTCTTTGCCCAGGCTGGCTGTGAGCAAATAGGCTAGTGGGTTAGTGATTTATTTATTAGCTTTTGGTAACCAGGTAAGTGCATTAGGCAAACAATCCTGCCTATTTTCAAGCACGACCCGGGAGAGTACAAGACATAGGAGCCACAAATTACAGTGATACATCAAGACATGATAACAATAAAGAAAAAAAAGATAGATTTCAAGCAGAAATATAACATTTTCAGGTACAATCCGGTGGAGTACAAGACAAAGGTGCCACAAGTTAGAGTGATACATCATGACGTAATGACATTAAAGTGAACAATAGATTGCAGACAAAATATAACCAGTATACATAGTGGCAGGACAACAATTTAGTACTCCAGGATACTCATAACAAAGCTTTAATGTTACAACAACTGAAGGGGGTCTGGGCAGCAGGCCGGTGGTCAGCGGCTATGTTATGAGCAACGGCAGTGACCAAGTGTGATAAGGTGAGAGAACAACGAGTTTTTGAAACCGGTGGGAAGAGGCAGTTTGACCTGAAGGGGGAGAGGTTCCAGAACCGAGGAGCCGGCACAGAAAGCCTGTTCGCCATTTTTGTGGCGCAAGGTTCATATGTGAGCAGGGGTGAGGAGGAGGATCTAAGTGCTGAATTAGAGATGCGGGGTCAGCAGGAGAGCCAGGGAGTCCGGTCTAGGGGTCTAGTTTGGGAGTCTATAAAGCAACCCAGAGAGAAAGCCCGGAGCTCTTTGGTGACAGCCAGTTTAACCCGGAGTAAAGGCGCGTGAGGATGAGGTGAGGCGTGATAAGGCAAATCTGCAGAATTATTATAAGAAGTGTCCCATCTCCTGAGCACGCTGGAGTTAGCGGAGTATAGAAGAGGAAGACCATATTGGAGCTATGGGAAGAAGCACCCCTCTTGCTACTGATAGTCTAGCAGAAGGGGTGAGGGAGTGTTAAAATCTGATAGGCCCCACCAATTTTGCATTAACAGCACGATCAGACTGTTGATATGTGTAGCAAAGTCGAGGGAGGGATCAAGAGTGACCACCAGGTATTTGAAGGAAGACGGGAGCGATCAAGAGCCATTCTGGCACTGAACCAGAAGCTTTGGGGCCATAGGGGGAAGTTTTTTAGTAGAGCTGAACAGCATGGCGCTTTTGTCCAGGTTCAGGTGTTGGTGGTTGTTCAGAAGCCATTGCTGAAGGACCTGAAAGTCGTTAGAGAGTGAGAGGTTGATGTTTGCGATCGAGTTGGAGCCCGAGTAGAGAACCAGGTCATCGGCATACATGAGAATGCAGCTTTGACAGGAGGAGTAGGGAATGTCGTTCAGGTAAAGAGAGAAGAGTAGAGGACCAAGAATGGATCCCTGAGGGACGCCACGGGTGATCAGTCTGGGGGAGGATATAGCCTTGTGAAAGGCTACGGCTTGGGAGCGATTGTTAAGGTAGCTATGGAACCAAGAAAGGTGGGGTCAGAGCACCCGTGGCTTGAAGCTTAGACAGCAAGAGTTGGTGATAACCATGTCGAAAGCTTTGGACAGGTCAATGAAGACGTCACGTGAGTAGACCGATATCCATGTTGTTTTTATATCACTGGTAAGTTGGGTTAGAGACGCGGTAGTGCTGTGTCCAGGCCTAAATCCATGCTGGCAGTGGGTAAGGAGATTGAACTTGCCGAGGTGGTCTGAGAGTTGACGATGAACAAGTTTCTCAAGAACCTTACTAAGAGTAGGCAGGAGAGAGATGGGACGGTAGTTGGTCATTTGTTTAACATCACCCTTCTTATGAATAGGGATGGTTCTGGACATTTTCCAGGCCAATGGGATGGAAGAGGTCCTGATAGATAGATTGAAAAGTCTGGTGACCGGCTTGGCAAGCCAAAGGGTAAACTGCCTGGAGAATGCGGATGGATCGTCAGGGCCTGGGCCTCACAGGCTGGTATGGAATTAAGTTTATGTACTTCATGGTACGGTGGTCAGAGAAAGCGCAAAGGAGGGATGAGTAAGGCTTGAAGTTGAGGGAGCGTGCCTTTCGCCTCGGGTCACATCAGAGGCGTCGGCCGGAAGTGAGGAGAAGAGGGAATTGAAAGCATTGGCAATAGTAAGCGGGTTATTACAGTGAGTGCCTTGTATATTCATTTCAGTAGGAGTCTGAGGCTTGTTATTGCCAAGAATTTCCTTGATTTGTGCCCAGTATGTTTTAGGGTTGTCAGCAGAGGACTTTAGAAGGTTCCTGAAGTAGGTGCTTTTAGCCAGGCGAATGTGTTTTTTGCAGTTGTTCCAAGAAGCCCTGTAGGCTTCAAAGTCAGATTGCAGACTAGAGCCCTTCCACGCAGCCCAAAGTTTGTCCCTATGTTTCAGCATTTGAAGAAGGGGGCGTGAGCCATTGGTCGCCTTCCCTGCCACCCTGCGAGTAGAGGTGGGGATGTGAAGGTTTTGCAGAGAGAGAAGGACGGAGTTGAAATAGTCAGTGGCCTGGTTTACGTCATCAGTTTAGTATATAGGAGACCAGTCAACAAAGCCAAGATCAGTTATGAAAGCATCAACCCTTAGGTGGGATATGTCAGGGAAGGAAATGACTTTAGAGGGAAACAAGGGGGTGGAGGTGTCCCATATACAGTAAGAAGGATAGTGGTCACTTATGGTGTCTGGGAGAACACCTGCCGTGCTCACGTAATCCATCCTGTTTGTGAGGATCCAATCGAGCAGGGTGGCGCAGGCACCCCCCTGGGAGACTCTCGTGGGTTCCTGAATGAGCTGAGAGGTTGGCCTTACTAGTGATAGATGATAGGTGGGCTGAGTTAATCTCTGACCAGTCTTGGTTGAAATCACCAAGGCAGATAATGTCGTTTTTGCCTGTACCAGATAGTAGGTTGTCCATGAGTTCTAAGAGACCCAGATTGGAGTTTTAGGAGGGACATATATACAGAAGATATGGAGTTTCTTTACACCTGCAAGTAAAGAAGGGTGTGGAGTACTTGCCCAATTTGCTAGAGGGGGTCCTGTATGAGTGTGGCGTTAAGGTGTGATTTGAAGTAGAGCGCTTGCCCCCCGCCTTTTTTAGTCCCCAAGCGATCAGCTCGGAGCATACTGTACCCGGGAAAGGAGCACTGTGAGTCGGTAACAGTAGGTTTTAGCCAAGTCTCAGTGATGGCTAATATGTCCGGGCAGTTCATGTTCATCCAAACCTGAAGATCGGCAAGGTTGGCTAGGAGGCTTTTGAGAACCCCGTAATTGCTTTGCTATTTCAAGACAGAATACCTTTTGACCCTTTAGATTAGAAAATAAACAGCAACTGCCCTTGGCCCTTTGCTTAGGCTGCAGCCACTGACACTGAAAGGCAGTCTTTGCTCAAATTTATTTTTTTATCACACACTCACTCTCACTCAGTCACACAAGTATTTTTTTTTTCAATTTTTTTATGATTTCCAGGCTTTTTTCCCCACACACACTAAGAAGAAACTGGACTGGGACTCTGGGAGGGACTGATTGTCTCACACACAGACACACACACTCTGTGAGGGATTTGACTGCTGCTGTAGCTCCTGCTATATTAAAGAGCTTTGTTCACAGCTACCCTGCTGCCCCCACAAACAAAAGCAAAGAAACACCACTATGTCCACAAAAAAATCAGGATCAAAGGTTGTGGTAAAATTAAGTCCTATGAAATCACAGGACAGAAAAAACCCTTTATTTCGGGGTGGTGTGGTGAAGCCCTGATTTACTTTGGTTCTGAACTTCTGCCACTTAGTTTCCCACAGATAAGTAATTTTTTTTTACCTTAAATTGCAGCCTTTATCTTGCTAAACACTTCGTCCTGCCTGCAAACAGCTAAATGTGCTTTTTTGTTGGCCCAGAAAAAATACGTGACACTAGTCTGATTCCTTCATGGAGCTTCCGCCTAGCGACTGCTCTCCAAGAAAGTCTCTCACAACTCGCGAGTTCAAACAGATGCACATGGCTATATGAACCTTATTGTACCAATGGTGTACAGAAAGAGAGACACGTGGTACAATAGAGTTAACATAGCAGTAGATAGCATGCTGCCAGATGCCAGTCAAGCCTGATTTATTGCTCACCGAGTGACCATCCGATTCCCCACCCCGCCCCACTGGCGCAACTCCAGTTGCTTGCTGCAGCCCTCCTGCCCCGCCCCTGTGCTGTACCCACGCCTCCCAACCCCTTCTACCCAGCCCAATCACCCAAAGCATCCCGGTGGGTCATTAATATTAATAGCGCCAATGCGCCATACATATTACTACTGCAAGGCACTGCCAGCCCAGTTTCAAATTGACATTCCGATAACTCCTGCTGCTGCCACGCTTCGTCCCACCTCCTTCCTGTGGCACTCCTCCAAGCCTTGGCTTATGTTGCAGCAGCTGCTGTTCGGGAGGAGGGCTCTTAGTCATCACTGCTCGCTCCCGCTCACTCCCGAGTCTTCTTCACAGTAGCGCACGTGATCACCACGACATCCAGACATCATCTCCCAAAAAAAAAAGTCTGCCTGTGTTTGATTCTGTGCCCCTAGTGGCACCTCTTGGAACTGCAGCCCGAGAAAGTAAAACACACCACATACACTATGATGCAGGCAAGAAATAAAACTACTTTCACCAGCCTGTTCCTACTTGCATTTGGAACAGGCTGGGTATGTTAATTTCGACCCCTGGTATGTATACCTTTGAATTGTATTGTATATGTATTTATGTCTGCACTCCCACTCCCCCTGCCCCCAGGGCACATCTGGAATCGAGCAGTAGTCTGCTCAGCATGCCTCCCTGGTAAAACCTTTAAATAAATAAATTAAATAAATAAATGAGCTTATGGTGATCGCACTTACTATTACTCCTGTTTGTCAATTTGTGGGGCAGCAGAGTATTATCTCAGTTGCCTTAGTGGATTGCAAGATGGCAGCGGTGTTGTGCAGCGATCTGTGAGTGCGTTTCTGTTGCTCCATTCTATTGCTTCACTTTTCTCCATTTTATTCTTTAATTTTAGCGTTTTGATAGTTTTGTTTTTATTACTTTTTGTGTTATATTTTCGCAGAAAGTCCGATTATTGTCCGACTGTCGTGAGGAGTTTCGTCTCGCTTAATTGTTAGCATAATTCATTTGGGATTTGTTATAGTGGTGTATAGCGGAGGACTGGACCGATTATCATCCGACTGTCATGTGGAGTTTCTTGGAGTTCCGTCTCGCTCAATTTTTAGTGTAGTTCATCTGGAACCTGTTGCGATGGTGTGGAGTGGAGAACTGGAAGGGTGAATACGATTATTGGCTGAGGATTGAGGATATCACCGTAGGGCACCTTTTAATAGAGGGGAGCGGAGGTTTTAATTGGAGAAACGAATATTGGGGAGTGTGGACTTTTAGCCCCTGGAGATTTTGGTTTTGTTTGCCATCTGTTGGCGTTCCGGCTTTAGCTGTATCTGAAGAGGACCGACTTCGGGGATTAAGGAGATAAGTGATCTTTTTTTCGGGCCATTGCTCTTTGGAGTGCAGCGGAGGGGCCCAGGAACTGTGTGTTAGGAGGCATTGTCGCCTCCTGGATTTTCTCGGATTTCTTGTTCCCGAGCGGGGTCCTATTTATCTGGTGTGTGGACCTGCACTCAGCCTACCCATTTTGGGGAAGAAAAGAGTCAGGGGAAGTTAAGTTTTTGGACCAGTTGGGCTTTCTGTTTGTGGCCAGTGATGTTCGCCTTGGACACCCGTCCTCACTAGGGTGGTGGGCTGGGAGACTGCTGCTATTTGGCGGCAGTTCCCCCAGCACTTCTGACCCGCACTGGAGCAACTGGAGAGTTGACCTGGTGGGGGTAAGGTCCGTGGCGAGGCGGGTTGATCCATGGGGTGGTCCCTGGTGCAAGCAGTGGTTTATCCGGTCCTTCCCCTTCTTACTGACTCACTCCTGGACATTGACAAGAAAGTAAGACCTCTGCTTTTTAATTTCTATTTGTTGCTGTTACATTATTTTTAGCGTTGGAACTGATCGTAGTGGGGTTCTTGAAGGATACAGGTCAGCATACTTTACTTTATGGTGGTGAGAGCCCTCGAAGATTTGTTTCTGGCACTGTGACTTGATTAACTGTTCTTGGATCTGCCTGCTTTAGTTTATTATTTTGTCTTGGAGGGCTTCCTACTGTTACTGTCCCCCTTAGATGGTGAGAGCTCCTTCGGGGGCTGAATCTGGGGGTGCTCTTCTGGGACTTTGGCATTAATTTTAACTTATGTCCCCTTGCTGACTGATTTCATGGAGTGAGAGTCTGTGACTTCATAGTTGGACATTCTGGTGGTGGATGGTGGGAGCTCCTCTGTTTGGAAAAGACTCTCTAAAATTTATTTGGATTGTATATTGTTTAATTAATTAATTTTGTTGTTGGTTATATTTAGTGGATTTTGTTTGCTAAGTTTTTGCTGTATTTATGATTTAGTTTTCTTTTTAGTTTGTTTTGTAATTTTTGTATTGTTTTTTATGATTTTATTTTAATATAGGGAGCTTAGTGATTATCATCACCGGTGCCATGTTTGTAGATGATAATATCTGTTGTCTTTCTACCCCCAACCCCCGTCTTGCACTATACATCTGCCGCTCTTCATGCCCTCCGCCCTTCCTTTCCCCGTCCATTACTGTTCCCTATATACCAACGCTGTAGGGCCTTGGAAATAGCTTGTGGGAGGTGTCGGAGGGTTGGGGGGGCGTTAACAGTGGCAGATGGATGAGTGGGGTGCCCGCATCCGAGTGGTTGTCCAGAAGACGCCCTGGGGCAAAATGGAGTGCTGAATGGGGATTTCCTTGTTTGGTCTCCATACCCAAGGGCACCACCACCTTTGTAAATGGTGGGCAGGTGGTTGGGGCATCCCAGGAGTCCTATCCAACCCGGGCGGTGCTTTGCAACGCCAGGTCCATCGTGAACAAGACTGCCATTATTGCAGACTTGGTGGGCACTGTGGACCTGACTTGCATCACCGAAACCTGGCTGGACAGTAATGCTGGCCCAGTAGTGGAGGCCGCAGTTCCAGCTGGGTATTCGGTGACACACCGCCGGAGATTGGATCGCAGGGGCGGGGAAGTTGTGGTCTGTTTCAAGACCGAATTGGATCTCACTAGTGTTCCAGTAGAGGAGACCAGATCCTTTGAATGTGTTGTAGTGGCAGGTGGGGGCTATAGGATAGCACTCATTTATCGTCCACCTGGTGACGAGAAGCTTTTCCTTAAGGAAGTGGCGGACTTCGTCGTCGACCTGGTATTTGAATCACCCAGGTTGATGGTGCTGGTTGATTTTAATGCCTGGGTCGACGACAAACTCTCGCAATTTGGTCAGCACTTCCTCCAATTGATGTTTTCATTGGGCCTCACACAGGTGGTTACCTCTGCCACTCATAAACATGGCCACTCGCTTGATCTGCTCTTCCTGCTGGGGATGGAAGCCTCTGATGTGGGGGTGAAACCTGTCAGTTGGTCTGACCATCACACTGTGAGATTCAATTTTTGCACCCCCCTGCGTAGGCCTACCCCTGTGGAGATGGTCAGGTTCTGCCCTTTACGGGATGTTACTCCTGAAGGCCTAACTGCGGTTCTTGACCTATCAGAACTTCCTGGGATGAGCTCTAATCCTGAAGAATTGGTACTAGCCTATAACAAGGCTCTTACCGCCGCTTTGGATTTAATTGCTCCCACCCGTGTGCGCCCTCTCTCCCTTCGCCCTCGATCCCCTTGGTTTGATCGGGATCTGAGGGAGAAGTGGCGACTAGGACGCAGGTTGGAGAGGTGCTGGCGAAAATCCGGCTTAGATGCCGACCATCTTAGACTCCTAGAGCATTATAAACTCTATCAGTCAGCAATTTCTCATAAGAAGGCAGTATTCCTGTCCGGAGAAATTGCTGCTGCACAGAATCGACCAGCCCAGCTCTTTCGAACCGTGGACAGGCTGTGCAACCCAACCTGTCTGCAGGTTCGTCGAGCCTTTTCACAAATCAATGTGAGGAACTTATTCGATTCTTTGCTGATAAGGTGGCTGACATCAGGGCTGAGACTCACACAGCACTCGCCATGGGATTTGCTGTGGTCCAGCCTACTGCTACAAGTACCCCGTTTACCTGGAGTTCCTTCGAAAGGCCGGATATTGATGATGTTATGAGGATTGTCCAGGGCATGCGTACCACAAGCTGTAGTTTAGACCTGGGTCCCACTGGCCTGATTATGGGCTGTGGCGAGGTTATCATTCCAGTTCTAGCTAGGATAGTCTGGTGCTCCTTAGACTCTGGCGAATATCCCCGCTCCCTAAAGAAGCGGTGGTGACACCAGTGTTGGAAAAAGGCTTCTTTGGACCCAGACTCCCTAGCTAACTACAGACCCATCTTGAACCTCCCCTTTGTGGGGAAGGTTATCGAGAAAGTAGTAGCAGCCCAGTTGGACAACCACTTATCCATCTATAACATCTATGATCCTCTTCAATCAGCTTTCCGAAAGAGACATAGCACCGAGACTGCACTGGTTCGGGTGCTCAATGATCTCCTGATGGCGAGAGACCAGAAAAAACAGTCCATTTTGGTCCTTTTGGATTTGTCAGCAGCATTTGACACCATAGACCATGGGATGCTGCTCGAGCGCCTGAGATCCATCTGTGGGCTGTCGGGTTTGGTACACAGATGGTTTTCCTCCTTCCTCACAGGTAGAATTCAGAGGGTTGTACCGGGGATATTTTCCTCTGATCCTACCGCTCTGTCCTGTGGGGTGCCTCAGGGCTCTGTGCTGTCCCCCATTTTGTTTGCGGTGTACATGCTTCCCCTCGGAGACGTTGTAAGACGATATGGGCTGGAGTTTCATTGTTATGCTGATGATACCCAGCTCTATCTGTCTTTTGCACCTGACCAGAATAGAGCACTCTCAGTGTTTAACAACTGTGTCAGTGAGATCCAGGCTTGGATGAGGTTCAGCTGGTTGAAGTTGAACTCTGGGACGATGGAGGTGATGGTCGTGGATCCTGGTCGCCGGATTGAGGGCCCGGGGGCAAATCAAACCTCAGGTTTGTACCTGAGGATGTGGAGCTCCCTGTCTCTGAACGGGTGCGAGATCTGGGGGTGATCCTTGACGATCAGTTGACATTACGTGTGCAAGTGTCAGCGGTTGTTAAGGTATCCTTTTACCATCATAGAAACATCGCTAGAATCGAGCACCTTGTTCCATCTGGCGACCTGCCTACTTTGATCCACGCCTTTGTGACCTCCCGCTTGGACTACTGCAACTCCTTCTACTTTGGGCTTCCTGGGGTTGATATCTGCCGCTTGCAGCTAGTGCAGAACTCAGCGGCCCGGATGTTAATGGGGACATCGCGTTTCTCCCATATTACACCGGTGCTGCGGGATCTGCACTGGCTGCCAGTTCAGTGGCAGATCACCTTTAAAGTCGGTTTACTGACTTATAAAGCCCTACACGGTTTGGGCCCTGATTACCTGAAAGATCTTCTGGTGCTTTACCTGGCTGCGGAGCACCGCCTCAGCCAACGAGGGGTTGCTGGAGATTCCAAGAGTTGTTTTAAAATCTTCATGCTCACAAGATTAGTTTTGTATGCCGACTTCTGGAATTCTCCACCGTGGGATTAGAGAGTGCACGACGGTGGAGGGTTTCAAAAGGCCTAAAATCCTTTTTATGGACAAAGGCATTCTGTGATGATACAGATTTTGATTAACGTTGTATATTTTAGCTTGGTTTTTAACCTGTTTTTATGATGTTTTTATGTTGTTATTTTGTAATGCGCCTTGGTTTTTGAAAGGCGCAAAAGAAGTAAAGTTTATTATTATTATTATTATTAGCGAATGCTACAGTTTGTAGCATTCTAGTCAAAAGAATACACTTATGTCAATGATGTGGTTTTTATGGATGAAACATTTTGTAATGTATCATCATGCTGTCTAAAAGGCTCATTCATAAATTATTGCTGTGGTTGCATATGACACATTAGCTGTAGGGGGGCTCCAGGACTTCCTTCGTAATGATTAGACATTATGGCAGCAGATAGCAGTGCAAGTCTAAACTAGAAAATTATTTGTGGTGGTTTTGTTCTCTACCCTGCAGAATCATATGCAGAGTAAAGGTTGAGCTTTCAGAAGCAGTGTGTTGCATAGCTTGGATCCATACCTCTCAACTGTCCCTGATTGTCAGGGATGTCCCTGATTTTGCCTCAAAATTTTGCACTGTCCCTCCTAAAAATTGTGTTTCCATGACCAAACAGCGGGGATTGTGAGCACAAAATAATGTCAAACATTAAAGTTAGAGACTGGTTCTTCCTTAAAAAATGCATTTTATACTAAACCCTTTATTCTACCAGCTTTCTGAGTGGATATCATCAATTTTGAAGATGTGTCCCTGATTTTGGTCCCTTGTCCCTGATTTTTTTAAGCCTTGTCCCTGATTTATGAGGCAGGAGGTTGAGAGGTATGCTTGGATCTATTATATGTAAAAGTAAAAAGAATTACTTAGCTTTATGTGTATGTAAAACCTATACTAATTACTGCATGAACCCCCTCCACGTATGTGTTCCTAGTGCTGTGTGTGTATGCATGTGTCCCCAGCTCCGTGGCGTAACTCATACGTCTGTGTGAGACGTCACCACATTCTGTCTGTAGGTGTTGAGATGCCCCACTTATAGATGTGGGTATTGCATTGATGTTAGTGCTCCCACTTATTAGATGTGGGTGTGCGTGTAAGTATCCCCACTTATAGATGTGGACGTGTGTGTGTGTGTGTGTGTGTGTGTGTGTGTGTGTGTGTGTAAAAGACTATCCCACTTATGGCTGTGGGTTTCTACTTGTGTATCATCTGCATGACATAAGCATACAGGTAATCATGACGTGCCTTGTACACGTGATATGTGTGTGTGGGTAAGCTTGTAGTCATGACGTACCTTGCGTACATCATGTGTTTGTGGGTGAGCATATTCTTACACCTTCCTCGAATGCCTGCTAGGAAGGTAAGACATCATTTATTTGCAGTGATAAGGAATGTGTACGCAGGTAATTGGTTATGATGTATGCAAATGTGTAGCTATTATGGCACTGCTAGGTCAGTAGTGACTGGGAGTTGCTGCTGCACGGAATCCTCATATGCCCAACATTCTAAAGCTTGGGCTGTACCATTCATCTAGTGGGGGTGCACTATGTGAGATTAACCCATGAGAGAGCATGGTTACTGAGAATTGATCCACGTCGGGGTGTTGGGGCAGAAGGCCGCAGGCTGGAGTGTGCCCAACACCCTGTCATGGATTAATTCTCAAGTAGACCACACTGTCAAGTGGGTTAACCTTCTTGTATCATGGCTATAAAAATGTCATAGCATGGTGCAGGAATCTGGCACAAAGCAACACAGAGACGGCAAGTCAAGACACAGTGTGCGGACAGTGCAGGAATCCCTTTGTGAATCTGTGTTGCCTTTCCCTGTCTCTTGCTCCATTTTGCTCTGCTATTTACTGTGTGCCGCTCAGAAACTAGGTGCAGACACCCACGATGTGGTGTTGAATTCTCCTCAGTCTGTCCCGTTCACTACATGTCACTCGAGGGGGGGCTGCCACAATACAATGGAGAGGCGGCAAGTGAAGGAGCAGAGACTGCAGGAATCCATCTCCAATGCTGTATTGTCTTTCTGTGTGTCTCGCTCCCTCTCGGTCTGCCATGTACCACTTGTCGCACAGAAACTAGCTGCACACACCAAAGATGCGGTGCCGAACTCTCCTCAGTGTGAACGTTCCCCCGACAGAAACACACAGAGACCGGAGAGTGTAGTATGCTCACATGCAGTTCCCTTCCATGACAGACACTCCCCCAACCGAGTGGACAATGCAGGAAGCTCCAGTGCACGGAAGCTTCCCATAGCTGCATGTCTTGCCTCCCCCAAGAGAAACACACACACAGAGGAGACAGTGCAGGAATCTCTGGTGCATGGCAGCTCCCCATGCCTGCATGTCTTGCACTTTCAGAGAGATATACACACGGAGAAGACAGTTCAGGAAGCTCCAGTGCATGGTCGCCCCCATGGCTGCATATCTTGCGATCCCCTGAGAGAAACACACACAGAGAAGACGGTGCAGGAAGCTCTGGTGCAAGGGTGCTCCCCATGGCTGCCTGTCTTGCGCTCCCCTGAGAGAAACACACGTAGAAAAGACGGTGCAGGAAGCTCCAGTGCATGTCTGCCCCCTGTAGCTGCACTATGCTGTGATCTTCTTCGAGGCAGTCTCTTGCAGCAGGTCATAACGTGTGGTATAACAGCTGCAGGCGTAATTTTCTCTGGATGACTTTCTCAGCAGTCAACCCTGGGACCTCCCCATAGCACCACGAGCTGTCAACCCTGGGACCTCTCCCTAGCACCACCACGTGGTGTTCACCTGGCAGGTACAAACTGTGGAGGTCCCAGCTACTCCTCAGTTCTTTTCAACTGTGACCTGCATGCAACAAGACCTCCTTCAGAGTTCCTGCTTTCCAGTCATCAACGAAGAGTTCCACCAACCAAACTTTTATTTTTTTACTAGTTAAATACTAATGTCTTCAGATCCTTTATTCCGATGGTGTTCCTATGGCCATAGAATCACTAAGGAAGACCTCCACGAAGAGTGTGTTCGTTGCCTTAGTCCTGAACATGACTCTGGGGATTATGTCTTCTGCAGCAGGTTCAACAGAGCCACAAAACGCCGAAGGCTTCAGCAGCTTAGTGAGTTCCTCATGGAACAGAAAGTTGCCCTCCTAGAGCAGCAGCAACGCTCCTCTCCCAGGGAAACCTCAGCGTCCTCTATGGGGCACTCCTCCATGTCGACACAGGATCATGGTAAGAAACATGCCTTAAAAACTAAGCATGTCTCTACCACCCCCTTGTCATCCTCAAAATCTACAAAAGTGAGTATTGAGAAGGTAGCCCCTAGCACATCGTCTTCTACACTGTCGATGGTTGTGGGCTCCTCTCTTCTCTCGTTGATGGCTCCTCTGTTGACGGTGGGTAACAGGGTTGTTCTGCAGCTTCCAAAGCTGCCTCCCAATTACATGCTGTCTAGCCATCATCCATTGATGATGGCTTCAGGCTCGTCGACGATTCTCTCATCGACTGTCTTGCCTTATGGTCCGTCCACAGTACTATCTTTGATGACAATTCAGGACACTCTGATCCACAAGGCTTAATGCTGGCGCCCTCATCGATGATCCTGGGGTCCTGTATACACCCCTTGTTGATGGCTGCATGTTTGGTACCTCTGCCTACTCCCATTCCGTCAGTGGTTCCCGTACACTCTGTCCAGTCTGCCACGGCTACTTCCACTGGACAAATGACCTTCATAGAGGTCCAGGCTCTGGTAAATACCATTCTGGACCTGACTTGGACCCCACGCCCCCCTAAGAAGGGGTTGGCTCCAGTCTCTCCTCCTTCTTGGCCTCCAGGCCAACGGACGGCCAGCTCTTCCCCTGTCTCCCCAGGTCTGTACACCCAAGACATAGACATGGAGGACCCTTTCCTGCCGTGCTGGGATCTGACTGACCGGGAGGACGAGGATGGCATGAACCATGAGGATTCCCCTCAATCCTACTATGCCACCTCCTCTATTCAGGGGGAACCTGCCCCAGAGCTCTCTTGTTTTCCGTCAGATGACCCGGCGTTTTTGGACATTATGATCCACCTCCAGAAAGCATTTGGTTTCCAGGGCACTGAGCAGGATGCTTCTGGGAAGAAATGGTTCAGTACCTGGGTGTGCTGGAATGTTCCACTCTGGTCGTCCCCCCCTCCTTGGTGAATGCCTTTGAAGAGGCGTAAAGCTGATAGGATTTATCAAGCTCCAGTAGATCACCCTTATTTCATGTCAGTGCCTCAGGCAGACGCTGTGGTGATCAGCGCCCCACATGCTGGGTCCTCTAGACCTCAACACATGAGTGCTCAGACCCTGGATATGGAATCCAAGAAATTGGATGCCATAGGAAAAGTTTTTTTCCTCAGCCACCTTGTCTCTGTGTATACTTAATTACATGGGACACCTCCTGAAATATCAGGAGAAAATCCTAAAAGCCTTCCAGGCAACAGTCCAGTCCCTCCCAGCAAGTTCTATCCAGGAGGAGTTGACAGTGAAACTGTCTACTGCGGTTGCAGTATGCTGCCACCAGCTGAGGACCAGTTATGATGCTGTTGATATTATGGCTCGTACGTCCTCTGCTGGAGTCTGTCTCAGACGACACACCTGGCTCAGGGTATCAGGATTTTCACAGGATGTACAGCAATCTGTCCTGAATGCTCCCTTCAGCTGTTCGGTCTACAGACCCAAACCATCTTGAAAGATTTACTGGACTCCAGTCGTACTCTTCAGTTGGTATAGACCCTTTACTGTCCTAAAGCCAAAACAGCCTTCAGAGGCTCCTCGAGGGTCCGTCCCTCAGCTCAAAGGCAACCTGTCAATAAGAGAGACCCTCAGTTACAATTGCCAGTTCCTAGAAATGCTCAGAAACCTCGCTACATCCCTTCTGCCCCCCCCCCAACAGTGCCAGCCTTCCGCCTAAAGGTCTACATCCGGTTGTGGGACTAGAGACCCAACCCACGGCTGTAAGGGGCAGGATTTCCCTGCACCTGCAAGGGTTGCAATCTGTCTCCTCTGACCAGTGGCCCTTGTAACTGATCAAGACAGGACACACACACTAGAGTTCATTGAAATGCATCTTCCTTTGCCACCCAGGGTCTCTCACATTCCACTCCCCCCCCCCCCCAAAACCAGGCGTTGGTCCTACGGACTGAGATAGATACCTTGCATTTGAAAAAGGCCATCAAACCAGTTCCCCCTTCCTTAGAAGGGTGTGGGATTTTACTCCCAATTTTTCCTGGTTCCCAAATGGACAGGGGATTTATGCCCCATTTTGGATCTGAGGTGTCTCAACCTCTACATCACTTAGCAAAAGTTCCGCATGGTGTCTCTTCTGACACTTCTCCCTTTGCTGAACACAGGAGATTGGCTCTGCTCTCTAGCTCTGAAGGATGCATACCTCCATATCGTGATGCACTCAGCTCATAGATGGTTTCTCCATTTCATGTTTCAGGATCATCATTACCAATTCAGGACCCTCCCTTTTGGACTTTCCTCGGTCCCGAGGGTATTTTCAAAATGCCTAGCAGTGCTCGCAGTGGCCATCCACCGGGAAGGCATCTGTGTCTTTCCTTACCTGGATGACTGGCTCCTGAAAGCATCCTCCAGCCAACAGCTGTCTCTCATGCTTTCTCAAACCCTGCAGTTGTTCTCCCAAGTGGGGATTGCGGTAAACTATCCGAAGTCCAAGACTGACCCTACACAAAGCCTTCAATATATCGGCGCCGTGCTAGATGCCTCCGTGGGGAAGGCATATTTGCCCATAGCTCGGGTGGATGCCCGGATTGCTTTGGCACACAGATTAGAGTCCAGCAGATTAGTCTCCACAAGAGACTACCTTCGCCTCTTGGGACATTTGGCGGCCACAATACTGATGGTTCCTAATGCCAGGTTAAATATGAGGGTCCTTCAGTGGTCCCTCAGAGTCCAATGGGACTAGAAACAGGATGATTTTGATGCCCCGTTCCTGATGTCTTCCCCGGCTCTTTAAGCTCTACAATGGTGGAAGACCAGAGACAATCTAATGCGAGGCATGCCGTTCCGATCTCCTTTCCCGAATCTCATTCTGACTACAGACACCTCTTGATAGGGTGGGGTGCTCATCTCTTGCACGTCAAATCTCAAGGATCTTGGACGTCTGTGGAGGCCTGCTTCCACATCAGTGTCTTGGAGCTGCGGGCAGTTCTCTACACCTTACAGGCGTTCGAGACTCACCTCCCCCCAGGTTGCCTGCAAGTGCAATCAGACAATTCTATGGTAGTTCACTACCAAAACAAACAAGGTGGCACCCATTCATACCCTCTCTGCACAGAATCAATGAGGGTGTGGTATTGGGTGATCCAGAGAAATATTCATCTTCTGGCAGTAGTCATCCAAGGGGTGTCCAACATCCTGGCGGATACCCTGAGCAGATTCACTGTTCAGGCCCATGAGTGGGAAATCTTATCCGATGTTCTAAACAACTTCTTCCACTTGTGGGGCCGACATGAGTTGGACCTATTTGCCTCTCTGCAAAATGCAAAACTGTCGCTTTACTGCTTTCTTGTGCGAGGTCCTGTAACTGTGTGGCGGGACGCATTATCTCTTTCCTGGACAGGAAGATTTCTTTATGCCTTCCCGCCCTTTCGGTTTGTTCAGGGAGTACTACTCAAATTGGTCCAGAACGGGGCATCTATGAATCTCATAGTGCCGTTCTGGCCAAGAAAGATTTGGTTCCCTCTGCTTCTGCAACTGTCTGGCTTTACTGTCCCAGGCACAAGGCTCCCTGCTACACTCTGACCTTTGCTCCCTCCACCTGCATGCTTGGCTCCTGAGGACATAGTCCTGTCATGCTTCCGGGTGTCCCCAGAGATGGCGGAAGTTCTCCGGGCAGCTCGGAAGTCATCTACTCTGTCTTTATATTCCCTGAAGTGGAAACGCTTCTCTATTTGGGTGTCTACACTGGACTTAGATCCTTATGAATGTTCCCCTCCATGCATCTTAGATTATTTGCTCTCCTTGTTGGAGGGTGGGCTAAAATATTCCTCTGTGAAGGTCCACATTTCAGCCATTGCCGCATTTCATTTACCTGTGGACAACATTCCTTTGTCCCAGTTACCTTTGATTCAATTGTTTTTAAAAGATATTCTGCACCTACTTCCCCCTATCCGAGATTCAGTCCCTGTCTGGGATTTGAATTTTGTGCTTGAAAAATTTGTCTACGAGTCCATTTGAGCCCGCTGAATCCAGCGACCTCTGTTATCTTTCCTGGAAAACTATGTTTTTAGTTGCCATCACATCTGGCAGACGTGTCTCGAAGTTGCACGCACTAATGTGTAAACCTCCATACTTACAATTTCATAATGACTAGTTGTCTTTACATGCTAACATGGCGTCCTTGCCAAAAGTTGTTTCTGAATTTACTTTAAAATGGATAATTCAATTACCAGAGTACTTTGCAGAGCCTCAGAATCTTGGGGAAGCCCTGCTTTTCATACTCTTGATGTACATAGAACATTGAGCATTTACCTTCTCCACACTTTCAAGTTGTGAAAAACTGAGAAACTTTTTGTTTCTTTCGCCTCTGGAAACCAGGGCATTCATGTTTCAAAGCAGTGCTTGTCCACTTGGTTGGCCAACTACATTACATTTATATATGCTAAATACAAAAAACCTCTCCCAGGGGTTGTAAAACCACATTCTACCAGAGGCATGGCCACCTCTACAGCATGTTTCTGGGGCGTTTCTGCCTTGGATATTTGCGAAGTCGCCACATGGTCGACTGTACATACCGCCACTAAATATTACAATCTAGACATCGCTTCTAAGAGGTGAACCGTTTCTAGATGGGCCATCCTACAAGGACTACTGTCCTAAGTCTTCATGATTTGCTTCCTCCTCTCGCTGGGTATAATAACTGCTTGGGAATCTTCCCACACATTATGACCTGCTGCAAGAGATTGCCTCGAAGAAAATAGTATGATTGTGTAAGAACTTACTATATCAGTGGATCTTCAAGAGTATTTCTTGCAGCAGGTTATGCATCCCTACCCTCCTTCCCTCTTGCTGTTGCTTCAGAAGGCTTCCTTGCTCCTCTCTTTTATGACTCCACAAGGTGCTGCCTTGATTTCCCTCCTTGGTTCCCATCGGAGGCCTGAGATGTTTACGCATTCTGTTGCCAGGATGGAAAAGAACTGAGGAGTAGCTGGGACCTCCCCCTATTGTACCTGCCAGGTGAACACCACGTGGTGGTGCTAGGGAAAGGTCCCAGGGTCGACTGCTGAGAAAGTCATTCAGAGTAAATGACGCCTGTGGCTGTTATCCCACATGTTATGACCTGCTGCAAGAGATGCTCTAGAAGATCTACTTTTACGGTAAGTTCTTAAGCATCCGTACTTCTCTCTCTCTCTCTCTCTCTCTCTCTCTCTCACTGTCCCTCCCATCCCATGGTTAACACTATCCTGTTTCCAGTGCACAGCTTCTCCCAATATTTATGCCCCCAGCATGAAGGCAGTCATATGCGCTCCCTCACAGACAGCAACCATGGATTAATTCCAGCAACCGTGGATTAATTGAGAATTAATCCATAGTCAGCTGATCTGTTTCAACGAATAACGGCGCACCATTTTTTTATTTGCAGCCATGGTACAAACCCAGTTGTTTTGATTACCCATTGACAGCTTTGGAGCGAACAGAAAAGGAAATTATAGTAAGTATGAAGTTACTTTCTTCTTTGTAGCATATCTAATTTAACGATAAAGCATCAAAAATCTGATCGGGGAGAGGTGGGTATCTTGGTTGGACTTCGAGAAAGAGACACTGCCAGAGCAGTGGGGTTGAGAAAGCTGAGATGGTTTATCATGGTATATCATGCTGCATGATAACCACAGTATTGTTATTTACAATATATTATAAAATGTGAAATTTTCACTGCCAAATAAATGTCACTATTTTTGCTGAAGCACTAATTTGTGCTAAAATACATTTACACTAATTAGCAGTTTTTCCATTATAGGGAATGTGGTGCTAATGATGTAGCACTAAATTTGATGTACACAATTAAGGTTGCATTTGTGTTTGAGCTAAAATTACTTTACATGAAAATAATTAGTTTTACAGCATTACTGTCACTGTAAAATTATAGTATAGTGTACTTTTGAGTTATTGTGACATCCCTACTGGAGAGGCTTCACACCCAGGCCAGGTCAATTTATGAAGCCCATGGAAATTGTACTGATGTAAACATTTTGGTTTTAGAAGTGGATTTAGTGCACAGCCATACAGGTTTATTGGACTTTCACAAGGGCATGCAAAAATATTCCTTCAAAATCTCTTCTTCTTATGCAGGACAACCAAAAGAGAAAGAGTGTTGAAGCTGCTGATCGGGAGGCTGTCACTCTGAGCCGACCTTGCACTCCACCTCAAACGTCTTGGTTCGAGTTCCTTCTAGAAGAGTCTCTGCTGGAACCCCACTTGCAGAAACCCTGTCCAGGTGTGCTGTTCAAGTGTTTATGTATTTACAAAGCATAGACTATGGTTGGGCCACAACATACAGTAAACAAACGGTCATAACTGTGTACTAGTTTACTTACATTTGTGCCTGTGACCTTGGGCTCAGTGTTTTTTTGTTGTTTTGTGGGGGTGGGGGGTTGGGTTAAAGATGAAAACTTGTGTGGGTTTGGATTTATTTTATTTATTTGTCATTTTTGACCAGGAAAGGCACACTAAGTTGTGATAGCTACGTGGACCTGTTTTTTGACGGGTGGGGGGGATGTTGGCCATGACATCAGGGGAAACTCCCATACTCTTCTTCGATAAGTGCCATGAAATCTTTAACTTCCACCTGGACAGTGACCAGACACGGGCAGAGGGGACCTCAGATTAACGTCTTATCCAAAGCACACCTCAACAGTGCAGCACCCCCTTGAACTGCATTACACTGTCAGTTATGGATATTACCAGAAGTACCTGGTGTTAGGGCTAGGACCCACGACCTTCCAGTCTTGCTCCAGAGGTGAGTGTGCTGCTTATTGAGCCACTGACACTGATCATTTGGAAGTTGATGTGGGAGTTGTTCCAGTATTTTGGAAGTCAAAATACTTGGAAGTCGATGTTCTGTCTAGACCCAGTTTGGAAGTCAAAATTATGAGGAAGCCAAATTTTGGAAGGTGAAAGAAAATATATCTGATAGCTGGCCTGTCGGTGCAGCGGTAGTTTTACTGCTCATGGTGAGACACCAGATGAGTAGGGGTGCCACTAGATGCCAGCATGTTGCACACATAAGCATGCACGTCACAGCACATCAACAACCAAGGGGAGAAAAAAACAGAGGAAAAACACATTGTCTGTCAGGGGTAGATACACTTCCATACAGGTTCACGTGACTGCTCACCTGACACTTCACCCACTATACCGTAATGGTCCTAGGGAAGTGGTGGACGCATATATCCAGGAGAGGGTAGGTGATGTGGCTCTGAGGGTGTCATTAAGGTGTGGTGGACTGGAGGACAATAGAAAAAAGCCTCATAGGGAAAACCCCACAGAAAATTAAACTTATAAATACAGGGTTGGCCCGGTGGCGCTGAGGGTTGAGGCACTGGACGCCACACCTGCGCGGGCGTCCGGGTTTGGGAGGCGGACTCGGGTCGCCGGGAGAAAAACTGAGCCTCGGCGACAGCTACCTTCTCTGGGGGAGGGTGGGGATTCACCTCGCGAACAGTGATCTCTGGCAGAGGCTGGGGGCACAACAGTTCGGCACGTAGGGGGTTCGATTGATCATGGGCGGAGGCCGGTGAACCAATCTCCTCCTAGGGGCTGCATCATCAAAGGGGGAGGACGTTGCAGACGTCGGCACCTGCGCCTTGATGTCATGGGCTAGCAACATCCCCACAGAACAGGAAAAAACACCCTCCAGAGCCGGGTAGATAAAGCGCCGAACCCAGTCCTGATGTGCCACCGACTGCCACTGTCATAGGGACTGGAGAAGACACTAAGGTACAGAGGTTTCACCCCACCCTGAACCCCACCCGGGGGGCAGTCTGCGGCAAGATGAGGGACCCTAGGCAGCAGATAAGTTGGTGGTAGGGAGGGGTTCCATTGGTGACTCCCGAAGGGGCGGCTGTGGTAGGGAAGTAGGAGGGGAGAAAAAGAAATTTTCAAAAAAAAAAAAAATATATATGCAGTTGTCCTTCCATTTCTTGTAATTCTAAAAAGATCTATCTTTTTAATTATTACGGTATTATTCTTTTTACCTTCTTACTTTGACTCCCAAGTACTACACTCCTTTTGGCCCTCCAAGGATAGCTCCTTCTGGCCACCATACTCACTCCTGTGCTGTCATACCCTGCCACCAGGCTTTCCAAAGCCCATGTTTATCCTGCTACAAGAACCCCGCACTACAGGGGAGAGAAGTGCCTTTTTCCTGGAACAAAAGTTGGGGGAGAGTGCGCTCCATCATGGAGAGTCAGATGACATAGTGGAGCTCACTCAGACTGTTATCTGAAGCCTCCTTGATGGATCATTCTTTCCATCTGTTTTCTCCCTACCCCCAGTGAACAAACATGTTGCTGCAGTTGGCCGGGGTGGGGGGGCTGATAGTGTGTGGTCAGTCATGTCATCAGTGGCACCTCTACCACACCACCACCAGGAACCACTGCTAGGGTGATGCATTTTTTCCCCTTCTAGGAGGAGAGCATCCATGGAGACGCTCTGTGTCCTCCCTGCAGGGCTCTGCTCCTGATGTCCTAGGCTTAGGGTTTGAACCATGATAGGACTGCTTGGCCCACCTAGTCTGCCCATTTTTCCCCGCCTGTAATATCACCGCAGATCCTAGTTGATCTGTGGCCCATTTCAACCACCCTCCCTTTCCCTAAGATTCCCTTATGCCTATTCCATGCATTCTTGAACCCTGCCACTATTTTCACCCCGACTACCTCTGCTGGAAGGCTGTTCCAGGAATCTACCACTCTTTCTGTAAAAAAGTACTTCTTCACATCTCTCCTGAATCTTTTTTTTTTTTTTTTATTGAAATCTTGGATAACATCAGTGAGTGGATGCTCGTCAGGTGGTTCCACGTCAGTTAACAAGTACAAGTGATAAATAAACATTCAGATACAGAGTGGTTCAGTGGCAAATATACAAATACATGTTACTTCTGATCTAGCTTCTTATCATGCCCCTTTGTCCTTGAGCAGCTTTTTTAATGTTAATTTTCTTTTTTCCCCCATGGCACATTATAAAATCCTAACTACTGTGCAGTTTACATACTTGCTGTAACCCTCAGCAGTACAGGGATACCCCTCTTCTTATCTGCCTGCACTAGTAATGTAGCATTGCAATTCTGGCACAAATTACAGCATTTAATGCACTGTGTGCCAGTGTGTTACAATTAATTGTCACACTTCACCAGTTTTGTATTTTTATCAACGATTGGCAAAATTTCATATGTTATACCCTGTTAGAGCAGTTCATACTGTTACATTGTGCTGCTTATTTTAGAGAGCCAGTTTCTATGTATGCATACTATCGCCATATTTATAGTTTATTCTCTGAAGGAGAAGCTACAACTGCTATATAGCAGCATTTAATGCACTGTCTGGCAGTGTGATATAATTAATAGGCACACTTAACCTGTTGATTTTGTTTTTATCAAGCATTGGCCAAATGAATATTTGATACCCTGTAAAAGCAGTTTACACTGTTATATTGTGCTGCTTATTTTAGAGAGACAGTTTCTATGTATGCATACCAACTATTGCCATATTCATAGTTGATCCCCTGTAAGGGCAGATACCACTGTTAACCTGTTGCTATTTATTCATCCCAACCATTGCCAAATTCATATTTGATCCCCTGTAAGAATAGTTCACACTGTTATAGTGTGCTGATGTTTGGTGTAGGCATCTTTGTATGCATGAATAGTAACCAAAATAAGATATGCACCACATTACATGGCTGTGTAAAAAATTAAAAAAGCAAAGCTACACTTTCCACTAGCAGAGGCACCGGTAT
Organism: Neoceratodus forsteri; assembly: GCA_016271365.2. Classification (NCBI taxonomy): domain Eukaryota; kingdom Metazoa; phylum Chordata; order Ceratodontiformes; family Ceratodontidae; genus Neoceratodus; species Neoceratodus forsteri. Next base: position 1,651,786,778 of record CM057455.1, on the reverse strand, counting down.
ACAGAGATGGGATAACAACCTACAGTATATTGAGAACTTACCCAGACAGACTTTACATGGGGAGTTTACACTTAATTTAAACTACTGAAGGGGCAGTGGGTGTGCAGGTCCACAGACTCCGAGAGGAGGAGGTCAGTGAACCTGCCCCCCCACAGTGATGGATGAAGTCTGGAGGGAGGAGATGGAAGGGGCGAGAACACTGTTAGCAAAGGATGGAGGGGGTGAGGAACACATAACAAGGGTACGTGGAGGGGTACAAACAGAGGAAATAAATGTGAATAGAAGATTAGAGGGAAGAGAAGGAAGGTCAGATTCTAGGTGGAGGGTGGTGTCTCTGAATGCGCGGAGTCTTGGAAACAAGATGGACAACCTGCAGGCACTATTAGCAGGCAGAATTGTGAACATAGCTGCAGTAACCAAGACTTGGGCAACATCACACCATGACTGGTAACTTGCGATCCCTGGATATAAACTATACAGGAGGGACAGGGGAAGGGGGGGAGGGATGGCAGTTTATATCAATGATGGGAATAACTTGCATGAGGGAGGAGTCAGAGGAAGAGGAGGTGGAGGCTTTATGGGCTCAGTTAAGGTCTAAGAGATGGTGAAAGATGAGGTTGGGGGTGGTTTACAGACCACCCAATCAGGATGAGGAGAAGGACAGAGAACTGAGCTCTCACATATTGGAAGCTGCAGGGAAAAGACAGGTGGTAATTGTGGGGGACTTCATCCTGCCCAAGATGGACTGGAGCATACCCTCCACAACATGTGCTAAGAGTCGGATGATCCTGGAAGGACTGCAGAGTGGGTTCCTGACTCAGGGCAGCACTGAACCAACAAGAGCTGAAGCAATTCTTGATCTGGTGCTCACAAATGGGGAGCATGTACAGAAAATAATGGTCAGGGAGCCACTGGGTGGAAGTGACCATTGCACAGTGTGGTTCCAGTTGAGTATGGGTGGGGAAGGCATCCCGACTAAGACCAAAATCTTGGATTTCAGGAGGGCGGACTTCAGGAAAATGGGAGAAGTGCTAAGGAGCCATCTGGTGGGCATGAGAGCAGATATGGGGGTGTACCAAAGGTGGTCCATCATTAAGGAAAGAATACTGGTTGCCACAGATGAGTGCGATAGGCTCAGGCGGGAAGAACACAAGGGCCAAAGTGGCCAACTGGTTCAGTTCTGTGGTTGCCCAGGCAGCAAGGGAAAAGAGGTTGGCCTATAGAAAATTCAGGAAGACCAAGAGAGAGGTGGATAGGGAAAATTACCTAAGATTGTCTAGTGAGGCAAGTAAGAAAGTCTGGCGAGCAAAGGCACAGAAGGAGCTACAGATAGCTGAAAGGAATAAGAAGGGAGAGAGGGCTTTCTTTCGCTATATAAGTGAGAAAAGGGACAGGAAGGAAGGGATTGTTAGGCTGAAGAAAGGGGTGGAGTGGGTGGAGGATAATGGAAAAGCAGAGATACTAAATTAATACTTCTGTTCTGTCTTCACCAGGGAGAAGGACGGATCAGTGCCTTCAGGAGAGAAGAGGGGGAGCAGGGAGGAGGGGAACACAGATGTAGTGATAGAGGAGAATAAAGTGAGGGAGGGGCTGCTGGAATTGAAGGTGGACAAATCACCAGGCCCGGACAGAGTACATCCAAGGGTACTAAAGAAAACATAGAACTTAGAAACATAGAATTTGATGGCAGATAAGGACCGCTTGGCCCACCTAGTCTGCCCATTTCCCTACCTAACGGATAAGCTGCAGATCCTAGTTAACAAACAGCCTACTTCCTCCTAACCCCCACTAGAATTGCCTTATGTCTGTCCCATTCATTCTTGAATTCCCCCACTGTTTTTGACTCTACGACCTCTTCAGGAAGGCTGTTCCATGTATCCACAACCCTCTCTGTGAAGAAATACTTCCTCACATTACCTCTGAGCCGTCCCTGGCTGAGGAGCTGGCAGGGCCACTGGCAGATCTATTTAATAGTTCACTAGAGTCAGGCATGGTACTGCAGGACTGGAGAACAGCACACATAGTGTTCCTCTATAAAACCGGTTCCAAGGATGACCCAAGGAATTACAGACCAGTCAGTCTGACCTCCATTGTGGGCAAGCTCATGGAGACCATACTAAAGGAAAGGTTGGTGGAATATCTAGAGGAGCATGGTCTCCAGGATGCAAGCAACATGGGTTCATCGGGTGGGGGGGGAGATTGTGTCAAACAAATCTGACTGACTTCTTTGATTGTGTCACTAAGACAGTAGACAGGGGCCAAGTGATAGACATCCTCTGTCTTGATTTCAGCAAAGTCTTTGACTCTGTGCCCCACAAAAGGTTGATCAGGAAGTTGGTGGATCTCGGGGTTGGGGGGAAAAGATGGCCAGATGGGTGGAAAACTGGCTGAGGGACAGAACCCAGAGGGTGGTTGTGTGGGGAGAGTTATCTGGCACCAGAGAGGCAACCAGTGGGGTCGCGCAGGGCCCGGTGCTGGGGCTGGTGTTGTTCAGTGTCCTTCGTCAGTGACATTGGGGATGGCGTTAAGGGCAAAATGTGCCTATTCGCAGATGACACCAAGCTCTGCGGAAGAGTGGACACAGCTGAAGGGATACAGGACCTACAGGAAGATCTGGAAAAGCTGGGGAGGTGGTCCAGGATCTGGCAGCTTGGCTTCAATGCCAAGAATTACAGAGTTATGCATATTGGAGCCAAGACTCCCAGGACAGAGTACTACCTGGGTGGGGTCCGAGTATTTGCATCAGAGAAGGAGAAGGACCTGGGAGTGATGATCACTAGTGACCTGATGCACTCCACACGGTGCAAGAAAGCAACAACAAAGGCAAACAAGATACTGGGATGCATATCTAGAGGGATCAGTAGTAGCAACCATAGAGTGTGCACTAGGGCGTGGTGCTCAGAAATAATCAAGTCAGAAGACAAAAATAGTTTTACACTATATCTTAAACAGGACGCGACAGTAGTATTATAAATCTTATTTATTCATAGTAGTTAGTAGACCTCACACAGACAGATGCTTTGTCTGTGTGAGTCTACTGGTACTATAAATAAATAAGATTTGTAAGTACTACTGTTGTTCTGGCATCCCTGTTTAAGGTTAGTGTGTGCCAGGAACTATTTTTGTCTTCAGGGATCAGTAGTAGGAGAGAGGAGGTTATACTGCCCTTGTACAGCTCACTGGTAAGGCTGCATCTAGAGTATGGCATTCAGTACTGGTGCCCAGACCTCAGAAAGGATATTAACCTGCTGGAGAAGATCCAGAGGAGGGCTACAGTGATGATAGCGAGTCGGCAGGGTAGGGCATCTGAGGAGAGGTAGAGGGCACTGAACATGTACTGCCTGGAAGACAGGAGAGAGAGAGAGAGAGAAGGGACATGATTAGGACTTTCAAGTACTTGAAAGGGATAATTAAGGTTGATAAGGAGACTCTTTTTAAGCTGAGTGGCAACCATAACACGAGGGGGCACACCCTTTCAAAGGAATGTGCCATACATGACGGTTTTAGAGGTTATTGCAGTGAGACTGCCCTGCATTATGGAATATGGTGTGCATTACAGGCCTGAACAGCCCTGAACAAAGGGAGAACCACGCTATTACTGCTGTCCCTGCCCCACCCAGCCAGCGGCTTTGTGGCTAAGAAACATTCATATTAGTCTAGTAGTACAGTACATTGCTTGAATAATAAACAGGGATACCATTCTGTGTGTCCCAGCGGCCTTCGCTCCCATAAGCTCGGGGACCATCATTGCTGGCATTAGCTACCGAAAGTATCGCAGTCAGAATGGCTGCCCTCTGAAGAGCTGGACAGATCTGGGTCATCTCAGAATGGATCAAATAAACCAATGCCAGCATTAATGTCCCAGAAATCACTAGAGTTGTCCAGAAAGGAGCAAGAATCGTGTTCCTAACTGGAGTCTGCACCATTTTGAAAACCCCGCTCAGCCATGCTTCTGAAGCGCATCCTGTCCTCCCATCCCTACTAAAACGTCACACAAGCAATGTAGCGGAACTGCGCAGGTGCGGAAAATGCTCAGAAAAAAAGAAAACACTTTGGGCATGTATGGGAGCTCAGTGACAAAAATGGATGAAAATAACAATTTAATGCAGTTTTAGGTACTGTTTCTATGCTGATTCTTACTGTGGAGTAGGATACGGAACATACCATGTTGAGTGCCCATGAATGTTGGAAAATTCTTTTAAGTTTGTCCAGAAGGAGAGAATGCGCCACTATGTCAAAAGCTAGCTTCCCAAGATCAACAAAACTGGTGGACGTGGTCAGACCCTGATCCTTATCTGTGAGGATGGAGTCAGTGGGCTGAAGGAAGGAAATGGAATGGAAGTGCCTAAAACCAGACTGAAAGGGGTGAAGGAGGAGGAGTCAAGGAAGAAAGAGAGTTGTGATAGTACAAGGTGTTCCCGTAACTTAGCTAGGGTAGGAAGGAGATAGAGAGGACAGTAATTACCAGGAGAAGAGGGATCACCACCTTCAGGGATCGGAATGACAGTAGTCTTCTTCCTTGCATCAGGAACAGTAGCAGAGGAAAAAGAAAGGTTGAGTAGCAGGGTAATAGGCAGTGGAATGGCAGGGGCTGAGAGAAGTAGAAGTTTGGGATGAAAGTCATCAGGGCTACTACATTTGTGAGGAGTAAGAGCAAGCAAAGACTTAAGAGAAGTAGAGGTGGTGGTAGAGAAGGAAAAAGAGAGATTTAAAGGAGCAGAAAAAAGAGGGAAGAAAGTGGGGGAGGAGGAAGGGATGAGAGAGAGGGCAAAGGTAGTAAAGTAGGAGTTAAAGGAAGAGGCAACAATAGAAGGGTCAGAGATGAGGAAGTCATCAGCTCTCAGAACAGGAGAGGGAGACTGGGTCAGAGGGGAGAACAGGGAATAGATAACTTTTCAGAACTTAGAGGGATGATTGTTGCTCTGGAGTGTGGATGCAAAATACTCAGACGTTGCACGTCTTATGCCTTTGGTACAGGCCTTACAAAGGTGACAATAGTTTGCCAAAGCAGATTGGGGAGCCACCGATCTTAAAGAATACCAGGCAAGGTCTCTAGTATCGAGGCAAGCCGTAACCTTGGGTGTAATCCAGGAAAGGTGAATGCCACATACTCTGATTCTTTCAGGGGAGCATGAAGATCCCATACAACCTTAAATTTGGATTGAAAGTATTGTAGGGCAAAATTTATATCATTGGATGTTGAGATCGGGATCAACCAGTTGCCTCTTGGTCAGCTCGGAGTGAGGACAATCCAGTGGTCTAAAAGACCCGAGATGAATAAATTTGGTGGTGGGGGGTGCCGCAGAATGATGTATCTTACACACACAGTAAACCACATGATGGTCACTGAGGGCACCAGGAAGAATTCTGCATCCACAGTACAGTGGGGATGAGATGAGGTTTAGAGTTTAAGTGAGTGGGGTCAGAGATCACGTGAGTCAATTGTAGTGACTACATTTTGAGCTATTTTATTTGAATTGGGGAGAGCCAATTTATATTTGAGTTACCGAGAATATAAAGTAAATATAGTATATGGTATATAAAGCTTGCCTCTGGCAGAGCTAGATCAGATAGATAAAAGGAGCTCAGCAACTGAAGCAGAGGAAATACCAGGGCAACGATAAAGAGCTATGGACGTTTAAATGGGCAACTCTCAATCCTTTGGGAAGTTGTAAAGATGAAGTAGGAAAGGGACCACGATTAAGTTTGATATCACCTGCCAACAAAAGTAGCAAGGTAACAAGGAGCTTTAAAGGACCAGAGTGCTGCCTGAAAGAGGGAGACAAGAGGGAGGTAGAGGAAGGAGAATGGGGGAGGGAGGGGATAGTAAGCATCAAAGAGCTTCATGGTGAAGCCAGAGAGCAGGAAGGATTTGACACCAAGGACGCCAGGGGAAATGGAGGAGAGAGGGAAGAGAGGAAGAGGATGGAGTAGGGATGAGGAGAGGAAGAGGCTAAAATATGGGGAGGAGAAGGCAGAAGGTTGAGGAAAAGAGATGAAAGACGACAGAAGGATAAGAAACACCAGAGAAGATACCAGCATGGTGGAGAAAAAGTGCAAAAACAAATGACACAAATGGGTGTCAAGTGAAAAGGAGAGAGACAGAAAGGTAGAAGGAGAAAATTAAACAGTAACAACTGAGATTGTAGAGGAAGTCAACCAAAATGTGGGACGAGAATTAAAATAAATAAGTAGGCCGAAAACACAGTTTAAAACGAAGGAAAGGGATAGAATAAAACTACAGGAGAAAATAAAAACAATTAGGAGAATGTACAAAATGAAGAAATGGATAAAACCTACTAGTTTGACTTAAAGGAATTGGCAGTTTAAATAACACAAGCAATTACTACACAGTAGTAACTAAAAACAGAAATCAGAAAAATGCTCACAATTCAGTTAAACAATTAAGTTACAATTAACTGACTAAAAGCAGTTCAGAAACGATTCTTAATACCAGTTACTTAATATGCTAGTATATTGGTGTAAATATAAGGCTCACAAGAGCGGAACACAAAATAAGGAGAGTAATTTAAACAGAATTAAAACTCCTGCAGATTAGTAGGCACCGACACACAGAGTGGGATACCCTGCAGAAGCCCAGGGGAGCAGTATGGATGGCCGAATGGCTGCCTCACGGCTCATTCCAGGCAAACTCCATGATACCGTTATGCTACAGCCCTGAAGTGATTAGACTGCAGTGAAGGACCGCTAGGGAATGGCACTGGTAACCCAGCTCACCAAATAGGACAAATCCTCCCCCCAGAGGACTAGGGCAGCAGGGACAAAGGCCAAAGAAGTCAGGAACCAGTGGCACAATCCAACAGAAGAGCCCAGTTGGCTCCATGTAGCAGACCCAGTTCGGTCCACACAACCTTCCACAAAAGAAATCGCAGAGCACAGGGCAGAGGAGATAGGTTCTCCCATAACTACAGAAACCTGGACATTGGCCCGCCAAGTGCCAGGCAACTTCACGTGTTTACCAGTTTACATATCTCCTGACAACTTGTTGGGTTGAGGGACCCCAATCCCAGCACTTTAGGTTACACCTGCCCCCCCCAATCATGACATCGCTCCCACTTTCCTACCCCGTCAGATGCTCCCAACTACCTTACTCCTCCCACCCATGTTTGCAGCCCTTCCTTCTCACCTCTGAGAGCTTCCAAGTAGGGTGTTAACCTCTGACGCCAGCTAGATGCTATACTGCCTAAGCTGTTTAATGCTGTACCGTGTAACTTACCTGTACCATATATAACCCTGTCATCTGTATTGTATTGTCTATGTAACTGACGTGGCACCTATAAATGAGCATCTGCTCACTGGTGTAATCCAAGTCCTCAGTAAATAAAAATAAATAAATAAAATATCTGGTGGAAGTATGTACATCTGGAAGCAACTGATCAGGTTCTTCTGGACTCCAGTGATCACGGCACACTACTTCATCCAGGGTGATTCCTCCTGCTGGAGATGTGTGGAGAAATCAGGGCAGACCGCATTCATGTAATGTGGGATTGCCCAGCTTTATGGTCATTTTGGACAGCCGTAGAGGCGGATCTGGAATCACTGTACTCCAGACTCCTCCCCGACACCTGAATTATACCTGCTAGTGTAGTTCCTCATGGGTTTCTGGGACCCACATACAAAATACCTCCTACGTATCCTGATCTCAGCAGCTAAGAAAACATTTACTAAGCTGTGGCTCACACAAGAGTTGCCGGACCTTGTATTGTAGTCATAGTTTGCCAGATGTATATGATGGAGAGGATCACCCACTCCCTCAATCACCACACAGAGCTTTTTAATTCATGCTGAACTGCATTGCTTCTGCATATGATGGAAGGGGATCTGAATTTTGTACCCTGAATGGCAGGGGACAGCATCCCTTGGTGGAAGGGATGACTGGGCTGAGGGAATCACTGGGCTTAAAGGTTTGGTGAGACCTGTCTGTGGTGACAAACCCTGTTCCAGGAGTCTGGTATTTCTTTCTTTCTTTCTTTCTTTCATTAAAAGTTTAACCAGGAAAGACATACTGAGCTGAGAACAGCTTGTTTCCAGATGCGTCCTGGGGGAAGGGGAGAAGAAAATAGCTAAACAATAAACTGATGAAAATAAGAAGTCCGTTACAGTAATATAATAATATATGAAGCATACATATAAATAATTAGAGGCACATTAATAAATTAATGCAAGTAGAAAATAAAATACACTCTTATATGTATAGAGAAAGGGGACTAAGAAGAATAGAGGGCCATAGACAGTTGCAGGTAGGAGAACAAAAGTCACAAAGAAGAGACTTTAGGAGGAAGGAAAAGAGGCAGAACGAATAAAAAGGGTAAGGGAATACCAAAGTTTAGGAAATTGGTAAGAAAAAGCAGATTGTCCTATAGTAGCTTTTCTAGAAGGAACAGAAAGAGAAGGGGAATTAGTATTGCGGAGAAGGTAGAAGGAATGAGGAGGAGAGGATAGAAGGGATTTAAGATAGGAGGGAAGGGAGCTGAACCAGAATTTGGATATGAAAGATGCACAATGGAAAAGGCGACTAACATCAAGAGGTGAGAGAAATTGATGAGGAAAGAGAGCACAGATGTATGACCTGGACCAGGAACCAGCAGATCAAATTCGAAGGGTAAGCAGGAAGGGAAGCACAGTAGTGGTGGGGGATTTCAACCTACTGGGGGTGGATTGGAGCACACCTGCCACCACGAGTGCAAGAGAGGGGGTCCTGTTGGAAGCTTTTCAGGACAGCTTCCTGAAACAGCTGGTACAGGGGCCGACATGGTTAGATAGGACCTTGTGCTGGATAATGGGGAAGCTGTAAGGAGCCTAGAGGTGAAGGAACCGCTTGCTGGGAGTGACCACTACTCGGTGTGGTTCACACTGAATATGGGGAGGGACACGGGGCATGGGTACAAAGGTGGTTGAGTTTAGGGGGGTGGACTTTAGGATGGGGGAAATTCTGAGCAAGCACCTGGCAGACATCCAATATCACATGGATGCAGACCAGAAATGGAACACAATTAAGAGAGGGCTGGCAGAGGCAACAGAGACCTATACTTGGAAAAAAAAACAAGAAGGGCAGGGCAAAGAAACCCAGTTGGCTGACACCGGAGGGGGTGAGAGCCAAGAGTGCGGCATTTCAGAAGTACAGGAAAACGGGAAGGGGGAAAGATAAAGATATATACAGGGAGAAGTCTAGGGAGGTCAGTAGACTAGTCAGGGGGGCCAGAGTGTCCAAAGAGCTGAGACTAGCACAAGGGATCAAACGAGGAGAAAAAGACTTTTTCCGCTACATAGGAGAGAAAAGGAGATGCAAGGACCAACTAGTGAGGATCAAGAAGGATGGGGGGTGGGTGGAGAAGGGCGGAGCAGGCAGAAGCACTGAATGAGTACTTCTGCTCAGTGTTCGTGAGGAGAAGGGCAAATACCTCAGGCAAGTGGGGGTGGGTATGGGGGAGAGTATGACAGATGTAGGGATTACAGAGGGCAGGGTGCTGGAGGGGTTGAAGGCAATAAGAGTGGACAAGGCGCCTGGACTGGATGGCATCCACCCTAGAGTACGGAGGGAGCTGGCAGAGGTCCTGGCGGGGCCACTGGCAGACCTGTTTAATACCTCCCTGGATGCAGGATGTGTATCACAGGACTGGAGAATGGCCCATGTGGTGCCTATCCATAAGAGTGGGCCAAATGATGAAACAGGGAACTACAGGCCAGTGAGCCTCACCTTGATCGTGGGCAAACTCACGGAGACCATCCTAAAGGAGAGGCTTGTGAGTTTCTTGGAGGCAAATGGTATCCAGTACGACTGGCAGCATGGGTTTGTTGTGGGCAGATCGTGCCAGACAAACCTAGTAGAATTCTATGATTAGGTGATGCGGGAACTGGACAAGGGCCATGCTGTGGATGTCCTGTACTTGGACTTCAGTAAGGCTTTTGATTCAGTGCCGCACATTAGATTGGGGGGAAAGCTGGAGAATGTGGGGGAGGGACCAAAAATGGTGACCTGGATCAGGAACTGGCTGAGGGGAAGACAGCAAAGGGTGGCGGTAGGTGGAAAACTCTCATCACCAAGAGCGGTAATGAGCAGGGTACCAGAAGGATCAGTGCCAGGACCAGTACTGTTTGGGATCTTCATTGCAGATATCTTGAATGAAATAGGGAGCAAAATCAGTCTGTTCGTAGACGATACCAAGATGGGAGCTGTGGTAGATGACATGGAGAGGGGGATGGGGTTGCAGGAGGACCTAAATAAACTACAAGAGTGGGCGGATAAATGGCAGCTGGGGTTCAGTGCCAAAAAGTGCAAGGTTCTGCACTTCGGAGCCTGGAACCAGGGGAAGGATTATCACTTAAATGGGGTACACTTGGGTTGTTCCACAGAGGAGAATGACCTAGGGATGATCATAACATGGAGCATGAACAACTCTGCTCAATGCAGAAAGGCGTGAGCAAAAGCCACAAAATGTTGGGGTGTATAGCCAGAGGGATCTCCTCCAGAAGTAGGGAGGTTGTCCTGTCCCTGTATAGGTCACTGGTCAGGCCCCACCTGGAGTACTGTTTGCAGTACTGGTGCCCATTCCTCAAGAAGGACATCAGATTGTTGGAGGGGGTGCAGCGTAGAGCTACAAAGATGATCCAGTGATTGGAGGGTAAGATCTATGAGGAAAGGCTGGGTGAGTTGAAAATATATACTCTCTGGAAGATAGGAGAGATAGGGGAGATATGATTGAGACCTGTAAGTACTTGAAAGGAATAAATAAGACTAAAACGGAGGAGATTTTCCAGAGTAGAAAGAGTAGAGACACAAGAGGACACCAACTGAGATTGGAGGGACGTAAGTTTAGGGGAGAGATGAGACATTTCTTCGTGGAAAGAGTAGTGGACAAGTGGAGCACCTTGCCGGGTGAGGTAGTGGCCTGCAAGACAATGGACAGCTTCAAGAGGAGTTGGGATAGGGTAAGGGGTAATGATGTGAGGGGGAGGGAGGGGCAGCAGCAATGTAGGATGCTAGCTGCAGACTCTATGGACTGTGAGGCCTGTTTCTGCTGGCATTTTCGTATGTTCGTAGTGGCGAGTACGAGGGGGTAATCTAAAGCAAAACGACAGAAGTGAAAAGGGGATCCAGTCTGACAAGGGAAGATTTTGGGGCACCACTGTAGACTAAGTCACCGTAGTCAAAGATAGAATCATTTTTACTATTAATCAGCAGGCAGGAAATGAAATATTCACTTTATTCCTGTACACTGCTCCAAGCTTAGGGTGTAACTTATGGTGAATAGCATCAATATGCACTGAGAAATAAAGATGCCAGTCAAGGCAGACCCCGAGGTACTTAAAGGAGGAAAAATCTTCTATCTTAGCACCATCAAGATATTAAATAATGGCAGAGAAGTGAGTCAGGCAAATCTCTTACATGTGCCAAAAGTCAAGGAGACTGTTTTTTTTTTTTTTTGGCATTGAGGGATAATTGGTTAGGCTTGAACCAGCGCTGTATGTTGTCAAAACCCAACTGCAGCCAGGAGGTTAGGTCATGGGAAGAGGAGCCAGAAGCAAAAAGAACGGTGTCAGCAGTGTACATATGAATGAATGCAGAGGAACAGACAGTGGGGAGGTAATTTAAGAAAATAGAAAAGAGAATAGGACCCAGGACAGACCCCTGACAGACATCTTAGCTGATGGGAATCTAAAACTAAATGCAGAGTTGGTTCTGTCCCTCCACAGGGTCGCGCCCTACCCCTCTCCATCTTTGTCCATCTGAGCGGAGGCATATGAGAATTTAAGCACACAGACTCTCTCTCTAAGACAACGATTTAATAACATGGAGTAAATAGGCTCCCCTGTGCTGTACCTCAGGGCAGGCCGCCCCACTCTCAAGGGACTATACCCATGGGGGGGGTAACTGTATGTGGTGTTATTGGCTCCTTTAATGTATCATTGACTGCAGTGCTTGACAATTTGTACCATGTGTTGCACAGATCTTTAATAAACATTTTATTAAAATAAAACAAAAACAAAACAAAAAAACACTTGCCATAGAAAGAGCCAGCTATATTCAGGACACTACACACTTCTTGTGTAAACTTTCTGCTTATAGAGAATTACCACCTAATGCCATCTTAGCCACAATGGATGGGAACTCCCTCGACACTAATATCCCACATACTGATGGAATTTCAGCCTGTCTTAAATACCTGCAGAAGAAAGGACAGCACCATAACATCCACCCAAAATTCACTGTCACACTTGCCTAATTTATTCTGACCCACAACAACTTCAATTTCAACAGCAAACATTATATGGAAACTGTGAGAACAGCAGGGAGCACCAGGATGGGTTAACAACATGCCAGCCGTTTCATGGCTAATTTGGAATCGGGTTTCCTGAAACAATATAAAATCAAACCACTTGCATACATCTGATATATTTATAATTTGGACAGAAGGTACTCAACGCGCTTAAAGAATTTCATCAGGAACTTAACATCCTGCACCCATCCATTCAATTTTCCGTGGAGTACTCTGAGATCAGCATCAGTTTTCTTGACATCACAGTCACCACCAGAGATGGAACCTTGCAGACCTTTATCTACAGGAAACCAAAACAGACAGCGGTACCTACGCAAAAACAGCAGTCACCATAGGCACACTAGAAAATTTGTAATGTATAACCAAGCGCTTCAGTACCACCAAATCTGTTTGAGTGAGGATGAGGAGATAAACACCTTGTCACGCTGAAAAAAACATTTACTGAACAGGGACACACTTCTACAGAAATTGACGGAACTGTGGAATGTGCCATGCTTATGCCAAGAGAAGAACTACCGCAATATAAAGAAAAGATCACCACCAGCCAGACACCCTTGGTTGTTACATTCAGCCCTAATCTGGAGCCCCTATGAAAAATTATTAACAACCTACAACCAATATTCAGGGAGGATGACACCTTGAAATGTATTTTCCAGGAACCACTTTTACTGTGGTTCAAACCACCACCTAATTTATCCAACTTGATTGTCAGGAGCAAACTTATACCTGACCTAAACAGAAAACTAGGAGGTACTAAACCCTGCAATATTCCTAAATGTAAAACATGTGAGCACATTTTCACTTCAGGCTTAATCACCACCCTTCAAAGCAAGCTATTGAAGCTACAGGGGAGTTACACGTGTGGATCCCAGGATGTTGTCTGTTACATCCAGTGCAAGAAGTGTCCACATAAAGGCTGTGTGGGGGAACTGGGCAACCTTTTTGAACTCAAATGAACTCACACAGGCACAACGTAAAGGAGAAAAAGACTGAAAAACCAGTGAGACAACATTTATCCTTAATTTGATCACTCCATCTCTGACCTCTCTGTCCTGGGTCTCAAAGGACACTTCAAAAATACACCAGAAAGGTGAGCTTGTGCGCTCAAACTTATTCATTTTCTGGATACTAAAAATAATGGACTGAATATAGACATTGGTTTCATGACACACCACAAATTGTAACTGACAACTGTCTTACTGGTTCATGTGCGTATACATTTCCTGTGCATGTATTTATATACATTATCTTCTACGTATGACATGTTTTAGTGTGCTTTTTATATTAACATGGTTGTATTTATAATGTAGTGCCACACACACACACACACACACACACACTCACTCTGTATTTAATGAGGCTCTTTGAAAAATAAATGTCCTACAATTTATAGGCCTCCTGCTGTCACATTTCAGGAGATGAGTCTACATCACTAATCTGTACTTAATAATCACCTACTGTAGTATTTCAAATACTTTTTTTAATCTCTGCATACTTCCTTCTCAATAGAACTGTTATACCTATGTGTAGAAGTTTATTTCCTAGTAGATTTCTCTGTACTAAGTAAAGAAGCTTGTTTTCTGTAGAACCTGGCTGCTACGCCTGATGAAGGACTCTGTGTAGCCTGAAAGCTTGTGTTTTGTAAGTTTCTTTTTGGTCTAATAAAAGGTATCAAATCATCCGCTTTGTTCATCTTTTTGTACAGACAAGTACTGCTACCAGCAAGTCTTTAGTTCAATGTATGGTGATGGGTAATGGTTCACTGTCTTCATTATGGTGTTATACAATGAAATGGGATGTATTACTGTTGTTTTTCAGTTATTTTTCTTTCTTTTTTCTACTGTTGGTGACTAATGTTCTTTGTAAAACTTTAAACTGAGTTCACATTTTACTTTTAAATAACTGGGTACAGACCTTGTAAGGCTGGAACTGAACAAACATCTGCTACATTAACTAATATTGTGTGCAAATGATATGTGTAATGTACTGCTGCAGTTCTGTGAATGCCTCTAAATGCTGGATTTGCATATGTTATGAACGCACAGAAAATCTGTGTGCAAGGTGAAGTGGAAATGCTTATGGTTTGCGCTGTAGGCGTTTAGGTTCCCTGAAGAGCTCCTGATGTGGCTTCAGAATATTTACTCCTCCCCGAGGGCTTACATTAGAATTAATGGCTTGGTCTCGACCCCAATATCCTTGAGGCAGGGCACTAGGCAGGGGTGTCCCCTATGCCCTCTACTCTTCGCTGTCTATATTGAACCTCTGGTCATAATGATACGGCAGGCACAGGACATGGAGGGTATCCCCTTGCTCCTTATATGCTGATGACATGCTTCTAACATTATTAAACCCAGAAAAATCTATTCTTGCTGTATGGTCCATGTTATTAAAATTTGGAGAAATATCTGGGTTTAAATTGACATGCCTAAAACAGAAATCCTTACATTAAACTTTGCCCCCTCCCAGACTCTGAAGTCCACCTTCCCCCTGTGATGGCAGAGAACTCAAATCAAATATCTTGGTATTAACTAGCCCCAAAACCTTTATAGCTTAGAACTTATTAATTTTGAACCATTAACGCAAAATATTGAACATAATCTACAAAAGTGGTCTCAACTACGCTCATCTTTCTATTTTTGCATGGATGTGATTTGGATGAACATCTTACCTTGCCTCCTCTGTTTATTTCAAACACTCCCCTTGACCCCTTCCCAATTCTATTTTCCATCCTGGAATAAGCTCCTATCGAGATTTGTTTAGAACAGGGAGGAGACCACGAATCATATGGAAATTACTCTACCTGCCTTTACCAAAGGGGGGATTAAACCTGAAACAACGAAAGTGAACACAGCATACACTGGTGCAGGGCTGGGTGCAAATGGAGGGCCATGCTGACCCCAGAGATTAATCAGAGAAAAACTGTGGCAAATGCGCTCTTGGAACAAAACTGTGCTCTGTAATGATTCACTCAAAATGTAGGCAATCTCACTCAAGTCCAATTTATTAGTGTGACATACACAACATTAGAACAGACAGAGCACACAACTGAACAATTCAGAGAGCTGAGAAACGCTGTCCCAGATACCCTGGCGCTTCGCTCAGTAGAGCTTCCTCAGGGGGCCTGATTAAACCTCCCTGACTTACTTGCTTATTTCTGAGTGGCTGTTTTCCGCACGACCCTACTCTGGCTAAATCCTAACTATACTTCCTTATGGAAACACGTAGAATTTATAGTTAATGATTTACATGACTCGGCTAGAATACTATTTTCTCTGCTGATGAAACTTCCAAATTTCTGTGATTTTTAGTCAGTTTACAGCTCAAACGCTGCGGGTCTGGTTATCTAAGAGCTTTACCTCCTTTACCCCCAATTTTGTATTACTTTCAGCAGTTAACTGCGGAGACTGAATTTCCCCCCACCCGTATTGACCTCACCTTCCAAAGATGGCAACAATCTGGTCTCACATATATTTTTCAATTTCTAGATAGGGCATGCATCCCTTCATTGAACTACAGTCCTAGTACTCTCAGACCAACAGAGACATTTTTATTATTTGCAGGTTTGCACCTTTTTGTTCCATAAGGGACCCCATAGGAGTCTCCTTTCAGAACCTCTCCCGTTTCTACTCAAATTGATCTTTGGCTCTGTTAAAGGAACCCTGGGCACCCACTTGATTGGTAGTGCATATAAAGGATTACAAGAATTTCTTGGGGACACCACAGAATCCATACTAAAGGCTTGGAATAATGAACTTAAGTCCAATATTCCTCATAAGCTGTGGTTGAGGTATACTGTTCCATCTCACTTAAATGGCCTAGATGGGTATTTTATATTTCTTGGGAAGATCTCCGTTTTGTGCCTTGATTCCCTTGGAGCGACTGCACTCAGGGAAGCTCTGCTACTATAACAGAGACATCTCGAATTGTGGAGGTGGGGGCAGCCTGGACCTCGTATCCCTAAAAGGGGTTAATTTTATTGGAAAATTGTTTTGTTATTGCAACTTGTCACATAGAATACCTTGTGTTGGGCCAGCCCAGTGGCACTGAGGGTTGAGGCGCTGGATGCCATACCTTGCGCCATGCCGGTGACCCGGGTTCGGGAATGAGCCTGGGTTACTGGGGGGAGGGGGCATGGGACCTGGGTTGAGCAGCGGCGAGGCAGCTCTCCTCTCCCAGGGAGGGACGCTGTCACTCTGCCGCACAGCTGCGACTAGGTGGAGGCCTGGTGGCAGCGCAGGACGGAAGGCAGCATGAAGGAAGGGTGTTGCGGGACCATAGTGTGCAAATGTCTCCATGCGTGTACATGCAGCCATAACGGGAAGGGAGAAAAATGGAGCAGAAAGGCTCTATGAAGGTCCCGACTGTGATCCCAGTGATGGCGTCACGGATCATGGACAGATACGAATCCCCAGAGTGGGGGAGTTGGAACCCTGCCTGCCAACTCTGGGGACAAAAGAGAATAATAAACAAAAAAAATTAAAACAAAAAAAAAATACCTTGTGTTGTATTCAGATTAGTGATGGTGATCTGATGCTACCTTGAACAGCTCTCTGTTTTTGATTTACCTTTTTAATGCTGTTGTCTGACTGGTACATTTTTATTCTTGTTTTTCTAACCGTACTGTGATGAATAAATAAATATTTAAAAAAGAACTGCATCTGTGTGCAAGTTCTTTTACAGTTCAAACTGAGAGGTGATTCCAACATAGATGAAAGGACATCCTGAGTCAGGAGAGAGTGCAGCTGATTTTCTGAGGTATTAGGGTAAGAACTAGAATTTAAATCAGTTCAGTTAGTGTTTTTCCAGTTTGTACGTTTGTATTTGGAATCTGATTGTTTTGATTTTCGTTTTGTTTTTGTATTCCCAGTTAGTTTGCTGTATATCTTGTAAATCGAGTGTAAATATTAAATAATTGATATTTTATATATATAACTGACTACAGTGTTTTAATAAGTACCCGTAATTTGTTTTATTGGGTATTCCATTGATCCACCTACGAGAGCATTACCAATTTAAAAACAACTCACTTCTGATACAGAGAGGGTAAGGTGTACCTGGAGTGGCTAAGTTGATTCCTATGTTCAAGAAGCCTTTTTTTTTTTTTTGTAACTCTTCTTTTATCACCTCCTTGAGCCCCTCGAACTCTCTCCTGAGACCTCCCAGGCCTTACTCCACCGTCTCCACCTCCCGTCGTGGCCTCTCTCCTCAACCCCCAGCCTGGCACATCCCCCGGGTCTGGACGCTCCAGGGAAGGGCTTGCCTATCCACCCAGGGTGCTCTATCTGCAGTGCTGAGCTCCGGACTGGGGTGGGGGAAGGCATCGGCGCGGGAAGCCCAACTTTGGGAGTGTGGACGACTGGAGGTTAGGAGGCGCCTTCGCCTATCATGGGAGGAGGTTTTTTTTTCAATGTTTGTTCCACCCACTCCCACTATCCCTTCTGAACCCGGACGTGCAATGACGTTCTGACGACATCTGCAGTGGCTCAGCCCAACCTCTTTCTGAGCAGTATAGTTTGGAAGTGCCTCCCGATTTCTGCCAGAGGCTGCTGCGGTGCCGGTCTGCCCCTGGATCCCTCCCCGAGAGAGGAGAGGTGTCCTCTGGATGCTCAATCCTCCCTCTCCCCCCACCGACCCGGGCTTGTTTCCGAACCCGGGTCACCGGCGTGGCGCGAGGTGTGGCATCCAGCGCCTCAACCCTCGGCGCCACCAGCCGGCCATTCAAGAAGTCTTTTACTGTGTTAGCAGGAGCCTGTGCTGGAATGAGAAGGGAACAGCTTCAAGTGTGCTGTGACCAGGTTGGTTATGTAAGCAAGCCAGTTAGTTGACCACTCCGGAGATCTTGGGTGAGTTTTTGACAAATGTTAAGCAAATGGTGGTTATGGGAATTAAACCTGAGTCTCATGGCATGCAGCTGTGCAGTCTAACCTCTTGACCAAATTGCCATGTGTGCTTGGCTTGAGTGTAGCCTGGATGTGTACTTACTGTATACAGAGCTGAAGTAGTTGATTCTTACTGCTCTCTCTTTCTTTATCAGATCCACCGCCAGTTCAGTTAATAGTCCAGTTTTTGGAGCAGGCATCCAAACCTTCAGTTAATGAACAGAACCAAGTACAACCTCCGCCAGACAACCGACGGAATCGAACACTGAAACGTCTTGCTCTAAAAGTTGCTGCACATCTGAAATGGGACTTGGAGACTTTGGAAAAAAGGTAACATTTCATCAGATTCAAATCTGTTTATGTGAGACTGTCCTCTAAAACATATATGCATTGAGGTACCCTATGATTTTCTTCTGAGCTCCCATTCTTTTGAAACACTGCCCACCATTTCAAACATATACCTGGTCCCTAATGTTGTTGTAGTTCTGTCATGTAGGGGACCACAGAGAATAGTAATAAAAGGATTGAGTCATAGAGAAAAATAAATATACAGTGAGAAAGAGAAAAGTACAAGGCATCAGAAAAGTAAAAGAAAGGAGAAGGGGCAGTACAGTATTACAGGGGCAGATGTGATTCCCCTTCACAAAAGTGGGAGCAAGGCAGAAGCAGGAAACTACAGACCTGTTAGTTTAACCTCAGTGGTAGGGAAAATGATGGAATCACTTCTGAAGGAAAGAATTGTTAAATATCTAGAGGCCAGAGGGGCACAGGACCCAAGGCAGCATGGATTCACAGCGGGAAGGTCATGCCAGACGAATCTGATAGATTTCTTTGACTGGGTGACCAAAGTAGTAGATCAGGAGGGGCTGTGGACATGGCGCACTCTAGACTTTAGCAAGGCATTTGACACAGTCCCACACAAAGATTAATATACAAGTTAGCCAGCCTGGGAGTGGGTCCCAAGATGACAGCCTGGGTAAAGATTGGCTGGAGAATAGGACACAGAGAGTAATAGTAAATGGAGTCCACTCTGAAAAAAGGGGCTAGTAGTGGGGGTACCGCAGAGGTTCAGTATAGGACCAGTCCTCTTCAATGTCTTTATAAGTGACATTGCAGGGGACTGGAAGGAAAAGTATGTCTCTTTGCAGATGACACAAAGATCTGCAACAGAGTTGATGCACAAGGTGGAGTGGAAAGGATGAGAAGGGACTTGGCAAGGTTAGAGGAATGGTCAAATGTATGGCAGCTTAGATTCAATGCTAAGAAGTGCAAAGTAATGCACCTGGGAAACAAAAACCCAGGGGAAGAGTACGGGGGTGAGATACTAACAACAACAAAAATGGAAAGGGACCTGGGGGTAGTCATATCAGATGACCTAAAGGTGGGCAAGCAATGTGAGAGGGCAGCAAGGAGGCTGGGGGATACTGGGATGCATAGGGAGAGGCATCACCAGTGAAAACAGGAAGTTATTATCCCTCTGTACAGACAGCTAGTGAGACCCCATCTGGGTACTGTGTGCAGTTCTGGAGACCCAATCTCCATGAAAGACATAGACAGGATGGAAGCTGTCCAGAGGAGGCAACTAAAATGGTGCAGGGTCTGCACGGAAGGCGATGAAGAGAGACTTAGGAGCTTAATATGTATAGCCTCGAGGAAAGGAGGAGAGGGGGACATGATAGAAACTTTCAAGTACCTCAAGGGAATCAACAAAGTCCAAGAGGGTAGCATCTTTCAAAAAGAGTATGCAAGAACAAGGGGCACAATTTGAAGATAGAAGGAGCGGCTCAGAGGTAATTTAATGAAGTATTTTTTCACAGAGAGGTGGTGGATGTATGGAACGGCCTTCCAGAGGAGGTTGTGGAGTCACAAACAGTGGTGGAATTCAAGCATGCATGGGACAGTCATAAGGCAATTCTAGGGGTGGGGGTAGGAAGAAGTAGGCTGCTGGTTAACTAAGATCTGCAGCTTATCCATCAGGTAGGAAATGGGCAGAATGGGTGGGCCAAGCGGTCCTTATCTGCCGTCAAATTCTATGTTTCTATGTTTACCATGCCTGTTTTGCCATGCTTTAAGGTTATTTGGTTGGGGGTGCACAGTGAGCTTTGAAATTCTGCTCAGGAAGTTGTGGGACTCATTCTGGAAATGCCATTAACATATCTTTTAGAGTAACCTTATGCTGTTGTTGCATATAACAGAGAGAATTTAGTGAAGCCCTTTGTATCTTCAGATCTTCATATCCTTAGGCCTTAAAGGGCTAGTACACTGCCTGATATTAACATTAAAAATAGTAATTGTTTACATTACAACTGACCAAGAAGAGACGGTTCTGCTACACTTGTCGAGTGAGGTTACAGTCCTGATAAGGTATAAAGGGGAACAGAATTAGATACGTCGGCCTACAACTAAAGTACTTTACTGCGCTTCATCTCACAGCTAATACAGTCGGGTAGAAAACCTTTCTAAAGAGAAAAGAAGAAATAAAAATGCTTAGAAAGTGCCATCTGGGAACATAAGAATTACTAACATTTTCTGTCTGCTGTTTTGGTGCTACTGACTCTTTTAAAGGGAAACGTCCATGTCAGTAAGCCCCACACCTCAGCGTGGGGCACACCTGATTAGCATTTTAGCCCCACTGTTAAAAACATTCGGGTACCTGCTTCTGAAGTAATTTTGTTTTATCTGGTTGATCCTGCTGTCTCTGCTGATGGCATTTTGAACGGAGCGCCTCTAGCAGCGCATCCCACGGTTGCCCACGGCTGATGTCAGAGCCAGGGAGCAACTGCGGGAGTGTGTATAGTGTAAGCCTATGGACAGAGCAATTTACAGCTCTAGTTTGCCACTTAGAGGTCTTGGTGCTATACTGAGACCTCTAAGTGGCAAACCGGAGCTGTTAATAGCTCTGTCCATAGGCTGACAGTATACTCTACACATATTGACTGGGAAATTTCCCTTTCATAGTCAATATATGTGGCTAGCCTGGTGGCGCTGAGGGTTGAGATGCTAGACTCTACACTTTGTGCCACGCAGACGACCCAGGTTCGGGAACGATCTTGGGCCGCTGGGGGTTGCCAGGGGCAGGAGAAGATTGAGCGTCCGATGGACTGCTCTCCTCTTCTGGGGGTGGGAGGTAAAGTCTGCCGCAGCTTGGGCAACCTTTGGCAGTGGATGTAATTTGCACACTGTGAGACCACAACAAGGGGGTATGGGAGCTTCGGTGAACGTCGTGGGCAGGTGCGGGAGCACGCCTGTCGTGCACTGGATGGCATTGCACGTCCGAGCTCCCAGGAACCAAAAAAAATATGGAAAAACCCTGGCACCCTAGGCGAAGATCTGCCCACCCGACTCATCCACGCTCACCATTGGACCTGACCCATCCTGTCTCTGAGTCCTCCATTCCCCCTGGTGGCAGTTTGGCCCTTAGATAGAGCACTGGAGGAGTTGGCATCGGCCCTTACCCGGGGGGGGGGGCTCAGAGCCAGGTAGTCTGTTACTGCAGAGGAACTGGAGGATGCCTTAAGTCTGAGATAGGAATTGGAGGGGGGGCCTCAGACTGAGTGGGACAGTGGATTGGGATCATGGCAGAGCTGGAGAGAGACCTATGGGACCAATGATGGGGTGTAAATAAAATATACAAAAAAAAATATATATATTCACTATATAAAGATAGCTCTTGCTTCGAGAGGGTTCCTGCAGTAGGTCATAACATATAGGACTGCACCCCCGGCATCAGGACCACACAGAAAACGCTAGCTAACAATGTCTGGCAGTGGACCGCCCACCCGATGTCACATGACAACATCAGTGTGAGCCTGTATATAGTGGGTGGTCCCCATCCCCCATCCTCTAGTTCTTTCCCGCAATCAACCTGCACACGTTGTACCTCGCAGTGAGCCCTGCTAGTGTCGAATGCCATTTCTTTATTTTTCTTTTATTTGGAAAGTTTTTTTTTTCTTCATGTCTTCTCTGACGACTGCTCTGCAGAAGAAGAAGTGCAACTCCTGCGGCATGCAAATCCCGCACAAGGACGGTCATACTCTTTGCCTGCTCTGCCTAGGCCCTGAACATAATACCAAGGCTGCACGGCCTGCAAGGATTTTAACCAGGCCACGCGACAACAGGCCCTTGATGCCCATCTGTTGAAGATCAAGATGGCTAACATGCAGAAGGAGTTGCAAAGGCTGCGGGATTCCTCTTCCTTCCTCCCTCACCGTGGAGCACAAAAAGAAGAAAAAGTACAAGGAGAAGCACTGGGACCGAGATCAGTCCCCTTCCCTCCTGCAGCCAACTTCGGGGACCGTGGACAGCGGGGGGTCTTCCATTAGATCTGGAAGCACCCCTTCGGCCAAGCCTTCTCCCGCTGCGGTGGTTCAGGCTTTGGTCCCCCTGCCTGAACTGGTAATGGTTCAGGTGGGTCCCTCCGGTACCGCCCTTAGGCCTCTTCAAACACCAGGGTGTAAGCTGGGCAGCATGGCTGATAAGTCGCTCGCTGGCTCTGCCAGAGAGCACATGTCCCTAACTGATAAGTCGGACTCCAGCTCTGCTGTTTTCTCCTAGTCACCGCCAGTAAGTCGGACGCTGGCCCCCCACCTGGTTACTACTGATAAGTCGGACGTTGGCCCTGCCAGCACCCATAAGTCGGACATGGCCCTGCCGGCACCCACCTGGTTACTGCTGGTAAGTTGGATGTCGGCCCTGCCGGCACCCGCCCGGTTACAGCCTGTAAGCCGGACGTCAGCTTCGCTGGTGTCTTGATGGCCACTGCTGGTAAGGCGGGCACCAGCTCTGCTGGCATCCACACAGATGGGGCTATTTCCTTTGCTCTGGCTGATAAGTTGCTCATCTGAAGACTGCCTGGCCTCAGAGCTCCCATTGGGGGCCAGCATCATTCCCGACACAGAGAAGCACCTGCTGCCGCTTCCACAACAGCCGTTCCGTGTGGGCTTTCCCTCTCGGGAGTCTTCCTTCCTACCTCCTGAGGTGGTTTGCCAGGTTCCCCCCATATCTCTGGGGCCGGTAGAGGAAGCTGTCTCTCTGGACATGATCGTTGCTGTTCCCACGCTAGAACCTGGTCTGCCAGTTCTGCCTACTGGCCCTTCGGAACCCCCTCACAGGACCTTTCCGTCGGGGTCTCAGAATCCTCTGCATCCCGCAGACTTTTGGGTTCCTCCATCTGGGCCTCTTAATCCCCAGATGCTTGAGGTTCCTCTGTCTGGGCCGGTGGATCCCCAGACATCTGCTAATCCCCTGTCTGGTACTGTTTTTTCCCAGGCGCCCGAAGCTCTGACACCTGACCCTTTTTCGGGTCTGTTGGCTGACCTGGAGGGCCCCCACGTTGGGACATTTGGTCCCCTCCCCTTTGGGCCCCCACCAGACCCTCAGACCCTCCATCAGGCCTGTCTCCTGGCTGCCCTCAAATGGGTCACCCGGCATACCCGACCCCAGGATGTGTGATGTCAGGGTGCCTGCCGTCTCACTTACCTGGCCACCCAACGTTGGGGCATCATTTCTCGGGTTACCCGGCTCTGGGGTACCCCCTTTCTTTCCAGACGCCCGGATATTCGATGCATTATTGTCAATCACTCACATATCAGCTTTTCCAACCCCTACCACCCCCTCAGCCTCCATCCCCCTTCAGGCTGACTTGCAAGTAGCTTTCCAGTCCTAGTGGCAAGAGGCCAGGGTTCAACTAGCCTCTGATCTGGACCGTCTGCAGCAAGGGGCAGCCACAGCACCATCCCGCTCTCGGCCGCCTCATGGGCCCACGTCACCTGTTGACTCCCACTTTTCCTTGGTGGGAGAGTCTCACCATTCTTCCACTGTCCACGTCCATGTGAGGGATACTGTCTGGGACATTCCTCTTCCTAAGGCTCAGTCGCCAGAAAAAGCTCTTTCCTCGAACACAGAGTTTGATTCTTCCTCGTCCGTTAGCTCTGGTTTTTCATGCCCCCTGGAATGAGCCACAACTGAAGGAGTCCCCTAGGTCTACTCCTGAGGACTCCTCCTTCTCGGAGCTCCTCAAAACGATCCAGGCTGCTCATAGTCGGGCCACTGAAGAATGGGACCCAAGAGGAAAAGGCTGGCAGAGCATCTAGGTATGACGGAATCTTCGCCTATGCCTATTCTGCCCTGGATGGCTCCTCATGAGGACCTCACATCCTCTGTCTGGCAGCACTCTTTTTCTGTCCCCTCGGTCCTCAAAAAGGCTGATAGGGTGTACCACTCCCTGGAAGGGTTCCCTTATTTGGCCTCTCACCCTGCAGCAGATACATTCGTCTTAGCTGCTGCCTGGGATCGCGGGACACATCCTAAAGGCCTGTCCTCACCTCAGGATAAAGAATCTGTGCCATTGGATCAGTTTGGACGCAAGATTTATTCTTCGTCCACTTAATCCCTTAATTATGTGAGCATATGGTCTCTTTCCAGAAGCGCCACTCTGGACCAATTGAAAATCTAGGCTTGAGGACATGTAGGATTTCTAGCTAAGGCCGAGGTAGCTTAGACTGTAAGTATGGTTAGGATCTCCTGTCATCATGCCCTCCGGGCCACCTATGACTCGGTAGCTTGGTCTGCAGCCACTGCTGTCTGTCTTTGCAGACATTCGTGGCTCCAGATTCCTGGGTTGGCACAGATCATCCAGTCCGCCATACTAGACCCCCCTTTCAGGGGATCGGTAATATTTGGCAGGCACCAGAGACATCCTTATGGAGCTCCAGGACAACAGCACTTCCTTGCGCTTGGTCCGCTCCAGGTGTCTTGTGGGCTCTTGCACCAAGCGGCCTTTTTGTTGTTAAGCAGATGTCTTCGATTAAGCAGGCTTCAGTCAGACATAGGATCAAAGACGGACTCCGGCATCAGAGGGCTCCACCCCCCCCCAGTCAAACCTCATGGGCCTTCAGGGAGAGTGATGTCCTCTCATACCTCGGCCTCTTGGCTAGTGAGGCACCCCCCTACCACCGCCTGACCCTCTGGAGCCAGTGGGGGAACGGGTTTTACCTTCCACCTTTCAGTATGGCAGGATTTACCCACGGCCCCATGGGTCCTCTCCATGGCTTCCAAAAGGCCACTTCATACTTTGTTTGGTTTGAGTTTTCAGTCCTGACAGACCACTCAACTGCTGACCCTTTCCTGAACATTTAATCTGGGTGTTTTTTATTTGCTACTTACTCTGTATATCAGCAGCATTTTGCCTTTTTTCTTTTATACCCTAGTGTAGGGTGTAGATGTGTCGACATGGCATTTGTCCACATGGTGGTAATCTATGTCTGTGCTGTTAACAGATGCTCTTAACAAGCAACTTCAAGGGGGACGTTTAAGGAATTCTCCTTGAGAGGCAAGGATGTTTTTCTGCTTCTTGTACTATGCGTGCAAGTGGCTGGGATTTGTGGGACAGTCATATGAAGGTCTGTCTCTTCTGCTGTGAGCCTTTTGGCCTGGTCATTGCTTCTAGGCGCAGGGATGGATTTGGTCTGGTGGCCCTTCTGGGCCCCCAGTTTTACTGCTCCTACTGTCACCTTTTTCCATCCCACGTAACCCCAAGCTTCTGCATCTGCTTTTCGTGAGTCTTATTTTTCGGGGCTTCAGGAGCTCACTCCTTTTCTCCTGTTGTACCTGGCTCTGGGTCTCCAGCGGGAGAACCTGAGGGCCTCCCCCGCCGAACATTGCTAGCTAAAGTTTTCTGTGTGGTCCTGACGCCAGGGGGCGCAGTCCTATATGTTATGACCTACTGCAGGAACCTCTCTCGAAGCTCTACTGTTACAGTAAGTGCTTACGTAACTATACTTTTAATAGGTTTGGTCATGCAGACGTCTCAACATTTGAAACCCCCAACTCCTTTTGCTGGTTGGCAGGCAAATCCTGCTCCCACTACATGGGGACTAGCGGCTCATTTTGCCAATAGTCTGTTCATGTGTCATCTAACTTACGTGATGTTTACATTCCATGATTACCCCTAAAGGATCTTTTGTAGTAGATTTTGAAGTTTTAAGCAATGTGTACATAGATATAGAGTCAGATTTCATGTGTCTATTTTGCATGACCTTTAACCTACATTTTTGTATTGCTGTTGTATATAGATTTTGTACAGCCTTCCAACCCAGGATTTCCCGTGTTGGTTGCAATAAACAGATAGTACCACTACACTTCTACTGCTACTACTACACTTCTGCTAGTACTATTGCTACTACTGCATTACTTCCACTAGTATGCTGCTTAAGTCAGTCAGCCTGTGCCTGAAACATAGACTTTGATGGCAGATAAGGACAACTTGGCCCATCTAGTCTGCCTATTTCCCTACCTACAGGATAAGCTGCAGATCCTAGTTAACCAACAGCCTATTTCTTCCTACCCCCACAATAATTGCCTTATGTCTGTCCCATGCATTCTTGAATTCTCCCACAGTTTTGGACCCTACAACCTCCTCAGGAAGGCTGTTCCATGCTTTCACCACCCTCTCTGAAAAAATAACTTCCTCACATTGCCCCTGAGCCGTCCCCCCTCTGTCTTCAAATTGTGTTCCCTTGTTCTTGCACATCTTTTTCTGAAAGATGCTACCGTCTTGGACTTTGTTGATTCCAGTGAGGTACTTAAGGGTTTCTATTATGTCCCCCCTTTCCTCAAGGGTATACATATTAAGCTCCTTTAGTCTGTCCTCGTATGGCTTCTCTTGCAGATCCTGCACCATTTTAGTTGCCCTCCTCTGAACTGCCTCCATCCTGTCTATGTCCTTGCGGAGATGGGGTCTCCAGAACTGGACGCAGTACTCCAGATGGGGTCTCACCAACTGTCTGTACAGAGGGATAACAACTTCCTGTTTTCTGCTGGTGATGCCTCTCCCTATACATTCCAGTATCCCCCCAGCCCTCCTTACTGCCTTCTCACATTGCTTGCTAACCTTAAGGTCATCTGATATGATTACCCCCAGGTCCCTTTCCATTTTGTTGTTGTTACTACCTCCCTGCTTTTAGCTCTTGTTCTGTTGCTTCCTGTACCAGTTATATCTGCCTGACATTCAGACCACCTTCTACATGGGGATCGGCCTTGCAATTTATTATGGATGCACTCCATAACTCCTAGTTAGTACTAAAAAAGTTAACTGATGATGTTCTATGTGGAATTATATTCCAGATTTCCTGGACCGTAACTACTTGTTAACGTGCTACTGTTATATTCTGCTTATATTGTGCACTATGCATTTTATATCCAAATGTACTTATCTGGTTGCAGAAAAATAGTAGTAGTAATTTTATTTAATCAACAGAAGTTTCAGTACAATGTACAAAATATAATGAGAGATATACAGGCCATGACTACATACTATAAGCTATCACCCTACTCGTAGAATACATAATATAAAAAATAGATTAGTAAGGGTGTAAAATTCTGAGTTGTGTACTTTTCATTGCATAAGCTATAAATAAAACAAGCATTTGTCAATGCCGAATGTTGCTTACTTGTATGTGTTGTTTAGGTATTTGGAAGTCATTGGAGTGCAAATATTGAACAGTGTCACTGTGATTTTCTTAATGTGTCCCATACATCGATTTCGCACACCGATTGCGCCATTGTGCGCTACATGGGCGGAAACACGTTTTGGGCAAGATGTGAAAAATGACAGCTGTACTGCTCATAAGGAGGTGTGGTAAAATGGCAGTGTTGGAAATCTGGAGTGAAAATATTGAAAATTCACAAACTTACGAGCGTGCGTAGGAACTGTGCAACGCATGCTCGTAAAACAGTCATTTTTAGGAATTTTTTCACCAAATTTTCAACATAGCCATTTCAAGACCTCTGCTCATGAACAGTGTCACTGTGATTTTCCTGATGTGTCCCATACATTGATTTTGCACACCGACTGCGCCATTGTGCGTTATATGGGCGGAAACACGTTTTGGGCAGGATGTGAAAATGGCAGCTGTACTGCTCATAAGGAGGTGTGGTAAAATGGCAATGTTGAAAATCTTGAGTGAAAATATTGAAAATTTGTGAACTTACGAGCATGCGTAGGAACTGCATAGCCTTCATAAAACAGTAATTTTAGGAATTTTTCACCAAATGTTCAACATAGGCTTTTTGAGAGCCACCTTATGAACACTGGCAGTGTATTTGGTTAATCGGTCCTGAAAGGTGATTTTGTGCAGTGACCACAAAATCACCCTTCTGGCCGATTAGCATACATATTTAATCTGAAATTCATGAGGAGGTCCCAAAACCCATGTTGAAAATTTGGGCCAAAATTCCCAAAATGCCTGAGATATGCAACAAAGTTGAAAAAACCTATTTATTCCATTATACAGCTTACTGGCATTTCCTCAGTTGTGTCGGCTTTGAAGAGTGCAGATTTGTTCCCAGTCCACGATGATCGTCGCGCGAGCTCTAGGTAAGTATAGGGTGAGAGGTGTGGGAGGCAGGGTGACAGCGGTGGTGCAGGTGGGCGCAGGGAGACCTAGAGGACCGTTTTTATTTACAGTTTTTTTTTTTTATTAAGATGATGGGGACATTGCCACGCTGGGGTGGGCTCCCAGCGTGGCAGCTAAAAACTGTTTGGGGGCTGGAGTTGACGGGGATTGGGCACCCCGTCGGCTATAACAAGATTTGCCACGCTGGGGTGGGCTCCCAGCGTGGCACCTAAACTTTGGGGGCTTGCAGCGAGTGGAGCCGGCCAGAGTTGGGCACCACCGTCGGCTATAACAGTTTGCCACGCTGGGTAGGCTCCCAGCGTGGCACCTGGACAGCTTTTGTGGGAGTGGGAGCAGGACGGGATAGGGCACCCCTCGCCGCCTACAGTGAGTGCGTGGGGGGAGGGAGCGCATCAGCATGCAATATGCGTGCTTACATGTGTGTGGAGAGAGGGGAGCTCTGCTCACTGAAGCAGAGCTCTCCCTTTCAACTGTATGCCACTGCATTTTCAGCTGCTGTCATAGACAGCTGCAGCAGTCATTGGAGAACTGCGGCCGTGCCTGCAAACTCACTGACCGAATTGGAAGACGGGTGCCACACCTCCGAAAACTCTGATGATGGCACTATGTTTCTTGCACATGCGTGCAAGCAACATAAAAATAAGAAAAGTGTAAAATTCCAGTTAATTAATTTGATTAGAGGAGGGACATCAGCTAAACAGGTGATGCATAATGGGCAGGAGTGGAATATGAAAAAGTTAAGATTTTACAATTATACCTATAGTGTCTACGTCATCAGCCCATTTATTCCACTGGGGTGAAAATACATGTTTTCATTCATGAAAATATCTCCCAAACCCTATTGTATAAATAGGGATCATACTTCGAGAGGGCTCTTGCAGTAGGTAATTACATATAGGACTGACGCCAGCAGGTGGCAGGAAACCACGGAAAAAATTTCTAGCTAGCAGTTCCTGGCGAGGGACCGCCCCCATGTCAGGTGACGGCGCAGGATGTCGGGTATAAAGGGCGGTCCCAGGCCTCCGCCTCCCAGTTCTTTCCCGCCGTTAGCTCGTGCAGTGCCTCACGGAAAAGTTCGTGCTTCATCAGCCCTACCTTCGTCGTTTTTCTACGAAAATCTTTATTTTTTCGACTAACGTCAGTACTAGCGTCGGTGTATGTCGTCCCCTACACCCTCTGAGCACAAGAATAAGTGCGATTCGTGCGGCGCCCAACTACTGCACAAGGACGGCCACTCCCTGTGCCTGTTCTGCCTAGGCCCCGATCACCCGGTCGAGAAGTGCCAGCACTGCCTCAGTTTCAACGCGGCTACCTGGAAAAGGCGGCAGCAATCCCTGGAAGCCCATATTCTAAAGAAGAAAATGAGTTTTATGGAGAAGGAGCTCAGAAAAACTGAGGCAGGCGTCCACTTCCCGCGAAGGCCATCGGAAGAAGAAGGAGAAGGAGAGGCACCTGGACAAGGGCTCCTCCACCGCGTCTCCCTCGGGAGTCGCTGAGATGCAGGTAACATCCCCTCCGGGGGATTCCTCTTCGACGGCCGCCTCGGAGGTTTCCGAGGGGGCGTCGGCCCACCCGTCTGGCTCACGCTCGGGCCTTGTGGGCGCCCGGGCAGTTGGAGGCCTCTGCCCCGGTTCGCCGCAGGCTCGCAGCCTACCACTGTGGGCGACTCTGGTAGCTGGGTGTCGGCTCCTCTGGCGTCCACCTGGAGGGCAGTAAGGTGTCCGACATCCGGCGGCGAAGGACCCGACGGCGGACCCCCACGTCCGTGGTACCGGTTCCACGCAGCCGCGCGCTGCCGTCTGGGAACCAGAGTCTCCCAGCTCGACCGGGGACTTTTCCCGCTGTCCCCAGGCGGCTGGGATCTTTACCTCAGTCAGTCCTTCCTCCACCTGGAGTGCGGAGCTGACGTTGGCTCCCCGGACACTGGCTCTGATGCCGGCCCCTCCGACGTCGGTACCTCCGGCGACAGGGCCTCCACCGTCGGCCCTGACGTCGACCTTACCGACTCTGGGAGACATTCCGCTCCCATCGGGCCCTCCGGGCTGTCCACTATGGACCCGCCCGGGAGGCATCCAGCTGGGCCGCCTGCTTTGGCAGCCCCCCCCCCGGCTCCCGGGTATCCTCCGTCCTATTCGACGCCGGTGTACCTGGGACCACAGTATCCGGCGCCACAGTACCCGACACTGGGCTTCCCGACGCCACAATACCCGACGCCGGGCTACCCGCAGCCGGGTTTTGGATACGCTCCATATGGTTATAACCCGTATCCTTATCCTCCGCCTCCTCCACCGCCCTCACGGCCGCCAGTGGACCTGCAGGAGACTCTGGTCTCCTGGTGGGCTGAGGCCAAGGCTCAGCTCACCAAAGAGGGCGAGAGCCACCTTCCGGCGACGGTGCCATCCCAGGTTCCCGTACGCCCGAGGCGGCACACTCCCTCACCACCTCTGGACTCCAGGGTTCTTCCGTCTGGATCCAGAGAAGGGCAGGACATGCTTCCCGTGGACTTCCCAGGGTCCGTTCCTCCCGGGTCGGAAAGGAGTCTTTCTCTTCTTCATCCTCCTCTTCACTCTCGGACTCCTCAGACTCTTCCGACGACTGCTCCGAGAGAGACGACGAGCCTCGCTCTCCGTCGAAGCCCAGGCCAAGGACTCTTCCGAAGTCTCCTCCGGAGGATCCTTCTTTTACGGAGTTGCTTAGGAAAATCCAGGAGGTTCATCAGTGGCACTCCCTGGAACCAGATTCTCAGCGTCTGAAACTCACTGAACATCTGGATCTGCCCGTGACAGCCCCTACCTTGGTGCCACCCTGGATAGAGCCTCACGCTGACCTTGTTATCACAATATGGAAACAGCCATAGGCCTTAGCCCCACTTCCTAGGAAGTCAAACTGGCTATATCGAGGCCCAGAGGGTGTTGATTTCTTGGATTTCACCGTACAACTCGGTCGTGATTAGCACCACCACGGCCAGTCGGGCGAAGCCTAAACATATTAGCTCGCCACCTCCTGATAAGGAATCTACTTCTGGACCAGTATGGGAGAAAGATTTACGCTTCCTCCACACTGGGAATCAGGGCCCTGAACTATGTCAGCCACATGGGGGACTACCAGAAGGCCATCCTGACTCAGGCAGAAGCCAAACTGGACTCCTTGCCTGACTCCCAAGTCAAGCAGAGTTGGCTGATCTCGAGCGCTCTGCTCGTTCGGCCAGTCGACACATGCTTCTTCTGCGACATACGATGCTGTGGACACTGCTAGCGGAGCTCAGCTTTCGCTATGAGCCCTGGCGTCGCTAGCAGCTCTCCGTGTCAGGTTTGGTCCCGGAGGGCAATCTGCTATCAGGAAGCACCTTTCCGGGGTCGGTGCCTTCGGGGGTGATGTCAAGGACATCATCACCGATTTGCAAGAGAAGGGGACGGCTCTGAAGTCTGTTGATTCCACGTACCGTCCCCATCAGCAGCAGTGCTGTCCCTTTTGCAGATGGAATCGGCCAAAGGCGAAACCCCAGGAAAGGCAGGCCCCAAAACGCCGGGCCACCGCAGCTGCCAAGCCCCCCCCCGCCCAAAAAAGCAGCGGGTGCTTCAGCTGTGGCGCTGCCCCACACCACCTGACTCTTTTCCTCTCCCACTGCCTCCGGACTCTCCGGAGGAACCGGTAGGAGGGAGGTTTTCCCTCCACCTTCTGGGATGGGAGAGGATAACCACAGATTCTAGGGACATGGATATGTTGTTCATCCACACTGTCTGGCAGGTATCCTTGCCGCTCTAAATCTTGCCGGAAGGTCTTCAAGCTGGCTCCTCCCAACCACTCGGGTGGTAAAACTCTCGGCTCCGCCCCATGACGCCAGATCTTCGTTACCGCTTGGAAGCTCAGGTTCCCTCCTTAACGCTCTGCGTATAAGACTGGTTCCTAATTCTTCGAATTTTCGAAATTAAACGTTTTTTGCTAAAAAGACTTCGGTCTTCTCTCCCTTGCGGCTGCGATGGACAAATCGACTCCCGGTTTCCGGAGATGCCCTTGCGGGCAGAAGATGTCTCGGACAGATCCGCACTCCACGTGCGTCTACTGTCTAGGCCTGGAGCACTACCTGCAGGCCTGCGACCTGTGCTCTTCCTTTTCAGCCTACGTTCTCGAAGACCGTGCTGCCCGTTTACAACTGGGGCATCCCGAGAAGCGATTTCCTCCGGTCAAGTCAAAAGGCCCGAGTCGGCGGTGTCGCGCGGCGGGCTTAGGAATCAGCTCGAGCAGATGATCGCCCTCGAAGAAGGAGGCGCGCGCGGCCGCTTCTACCTCGACTGGAATTTGTCCGCTCTCTCTCGGTGCCTCTTATTCAGCTTCTTTTAGGGCTTTGTCTGACCCTCTACTGAAGGTGAGGACCAACTTCTACTGGACTGTTCTCTCGGTCCAAAAGAGAGACAAGGGTAAGTCTCACCGTCGGCTCTTGGGCGGAAAGATCCCTCTCCCGAGTTGTCGGCCGTCGACGAGTTGACCGCTCGGCCCGGCCACTGGTCTCACGGTGTCCCGTCAGGCCAGTTGGCGAGACTCCCGTCGGCGTGGTCGAGATTTTCTCCGACCCGTTGGACAGAGTTGTCGGCAGGAGAAGCAGAGAATCCCTCTCCCGGTTCCCCGGTGGGAGTTGAGGACCCGTTGGCTTGTCTGTGCCTCCGGTTCCAGACCTTCGGTTGAACCCTCCGAACCGAGGTGCCAGTTCCCACGACACTTCCCCTTTGCGTCCTCGGGAAAGCCGAGGTTCTCAGGTCTCGGACTTCTTGGCAGTGCAGCGATCCCGCCGTCATGGCGGTCTCGGCTTGCTCAGCAGCAAGCGGCGCTGCCGCTCCTCCTCTTCCTCCTCCTCCTTGGGCGAGGGGCTTGTGCAAGTTGCGTCGAAGATATGAGAATAATGTGTGCAGCAGCTCCTTCTGACGGGGAATAAGCCGGCCCGTCGTCTTCCCTGCCATTAAGTGGCTGTCACGGGCGGCGAAACAACCTCATTTTATCCGAGGCCTGTTCCCCAGGCGGTTGTTGGCCAAAACCAGCTGCCCACCGATTCGGTGGAACCTCCGCCTCCACAGCCGTTGGTTGGAGCTCCTACCAAAATTCTCGGTGGCTCAGGGACTGCCCCATAGGCTGTCTGTCACCCTCACTCCCGATCGACCTCGGCAGGTGGAGGTGGTTCAGGCCGAGGCAGCTCTTTGAGACTCTTCCGAGTCGAAGGCGATTCCTCCCTTTCTCAAGCGAATGGACTTGGGTCCTCAGGAGGACAATCGGTGGGCGATAGCCCTTCGTCCTTCCTGGGATTGCTTGACTCATCTCGAGTCCACGGGGTGAAGCTCGAACCTTTCTCCGGGTCAGGTATCCTCACGGAGATTCTGGACCGAGGTTCCCCTCACGGAGGCCTTTCCGGTGGCCGAGGCCATAGTGGGCCGGCCTTGGAGCTCTGGCGCCTGCTCTGCCCTCGCCTCGGCCAGAATGGCCAGGAAGTATCCGGTCCCTACGGTTCCTTGTCTGGTTTTGGAACACCCCTCGGCCGAGGGTTAGTTACCGACAGCGTTTTCAGCGTGCCGGGCAGCTAGGGATGTGGACAAACATCCGACACAAGTCAAAAATTGGACTATGCGGCCGAAAAGTCTCGCTCGTCCTTCCTCGGCCTTCGCCAGGCCAGTTCGGCCATCCTCATGGCACATTTCTCTCATGCCCTGTTGGGCTCCCTGGATGAAGTAGTCCTCATCTTCCCAGATCTGCAGACCATGGTCAGACAGGTGCGGGACCAGGGCAGGCAGTGTGGCCAAACAGCAGCTCAGACTGCTTTAGACATTGGGACTCATGATGCCAGGTCTGTGGCGGCCGCAGTGGCTATCGTCGTCGGGCTTGGCTGAGGATATCCACCTTCACTTCAGATACCCAGCACAAGCTGGCGGATGTCCCTTCTTGAGGACCGACCTCTTCGACCCTAGGGTGGAAGGTCACCTGCAGAGGATCGAGAAGTCAATGCTAGCTTGGACCAGGTCTCTTCCGCTCAGAGGACAAAGGCGCAAACCACTGCTAAGCCCTTTACGTCCTTCTGCCAGCCGTCCGGCCCAGCAGCGTCAGGGCCAGCAGGCGCCAGGGCTTGGCATCCAAACCCAAGCCAGGGCTTCCTCCCAACAAGCAGGAGGTAAAAGGCCCAGGAGGTCCCTAGGCGGTCCCTCCTCCAAGCCTGCCAGATAGCGGGCTGAGGGGTGCCTCCCCCGTCACTTCCCACCCCAGGTTCCCCATTGAGAGAGGCACTCCGGCTTTCACTCCGCCTGGTCCGTTATTACCACGGACAGGTGGGTGCTGAAGGTGAGGGAAAGAGCCTGCTTCTGCAAGTCGAGCAGGCCCGCCCTTCAGAGCCGTCGCCTCGGGGGCCTCGAGGGCCCCAGCCTCACTGTCGGCCGCCGAGCTGACCTCGCTCTCCTCCTCAAAAAGGAGGTGATCGAGGAGGTGCGGACTCCTCCCTCGAACGAGGTTTGTGTCAGGTACTTCCTGGTTCCGAAGCAGACCCGGGGTCTGGCGCCCATTCTCGATCTACGACCCTAAACAAGTTCTAAGGTCTCGAACCTTCAGAATTGGTCACTCTGGCTCAGATAATACCACCCTGGTGCAACATGTGGTTCTGCTCTCTGGACCTGCAGGGCCGCGTTCTTTCACGTCCCTATCCGTCCGTCACCCAGATTCCTTGCTTTCGAGCGGAGGATCCCCACGAGTTCTGAGCCCATGCCCTTAGGCCTGTCTCCAGCTCCCAGGGTCTTCACCAAATGCCTTAGCAGTGGTGACAGTTTCCTGCTCGCTTGAGGGTCCGGGTGTGCCTTACCTGGACGATTGGCTGATAGCAGCCCCTCAGACGGAGGTGGGAGGCAGTCCAGAGATCCTGGCCCTCCAGGTTGCTCTCAAATCGGCCTTCTCATCAGCGAGGCCAAGTCAGATCTCGAGCTGAAGCAGGTAATTCTTTTCATCGAGGCAGAGCTCGGCTCTCTTGAGCCAGAGCACTGCTTCCGGCGACACAGGGCAGGTTCTTACCTCCTTTGTCCAGTCATTTCTGGTTGGACAATGCGCCCTGCCGGGACTTCCTCGCCTCCTGGGGTCTCATGGCGGCCTGTACCAAGCGTGGTCCGTTGAGCGCTGGCACATCACCCTTCAATGGGGACTGGCAAGCCCAGTGGTCTGGCGCTGCGATCCATTGGACCAGCTAGTAGCGGTGACCAGGGGATGTGGAGATGCTCTCCAGTGGTGGACCGTTCCAGTTCATCTGCAGGAGGGCATCCGTTTATCCGCCCGAGCCGACAGTCTCTCTATCGACCAATGCCTCTCTGATGGGTTGGGGTGCCCATCTGGGGAACACAGGCGCAGGCCTCTGGTCCCTGCGGAGTCCCGATGCCACATCAACCTGCTGGAGCTCAGTGGTCCAGCTTAGCTCTCACGCCTTGCTACCGTTTCTCTCGGGGTCAAGTGGTCTGAGTCCCAGGCGGACAATACCACGACCATGCACTATCTAAACCGCCAGGCGGGGCGTGCTCCATGCTTTCTATGCAAGGCTCTCCGCGTTTGGTCACTAAATGCGCCCAGCTTGGAGGCGGATCTCTAGCCATTCATGTGGTAGGGCCTCCAACACCCTGGCGATGCCTAGGCGGATGGGGCTGCATCCCATGGTGGTCTGTCCTCGCAGATAGTACAAGATCTGTTCTCCCATTGGAGGCGCACCTCAGGTGGACCTGTTTGTCTCCAGGGAGAGCGCGAAGCTGAGGCTGTTCCATGCCGCCCCTCAGCAGGGCTCGCTGAGGATGCGCCTACTCGAGCCCGTGGACCCCGGGCCTCTCTCGCCTTCCCTCCATTTCCTTGATACACAGGTGCTTCTCTAAAGCAAGGAGGGACAAGGCGCAGGTGATTCTGATAGCCCCAGACTGGCCCGCCAGTTCTGGTACCAGATCTCCTCGGCCTCAGCTCAGGCTCCCGAGGCAGCTTCCAGCTCGCCCGGACCTGCTCTCAGTCAATCAGGGAAGGTGTTCCATCCGGACCTTCAATCCCTGCACCTGACTGCCTGGTTCCTGGCGGCTAGAGTTCCAGGCCTTGGGTCTTTCCGACAAGGTCCTCAATGTAGTTGAGGGCGTCCGTGAGGAGTCGACCAGGAAATGCTATGCCTTCAAATGGAAGAGATTTTCCATTTGGTGTCAGAGCAAGGGCTTGGACCCTTCCTCCTGTTCCTGGCAAGCATCTTGGACTATTTATGGTCCCTTTCTCGTCGAGGCTTAGGTCGGCAGCCCTAAAGTGCACCTAGCAGCCATCTCACTTACGAGCGCGGGCGAGGGCAGTCGGCGCAGAGAGAAGGTGGTCTGGCGCTTTTCAAAGGCCTTGATCAAATTTCCCTCGATGAGAACCTCCACCTCCGTGGGATTACTGCTGGTAGCTAGGCAAAGCTCATGGGCAAGCCATTCGAACCAATGCACAGGTGTGATCTCTCTCACCTGTCATGGAAGACACGCCTTCTTGGTGGCTATCACGTCAGCCAGAAGGATGGGAGAACTCAGGCGCTCTGCATGAGTCTCCTTACCTGGTCTTCCACAGGGACAAGGTTGTCCCTGCGCCCCATCGAAATTCCTTCCGAAGGTGGTGTCGGAGTTTCACCTTAACCAGGTGTTGATTCTGCGGTGTTCTACTAATCACCTCGGGAGGCCCAAATACAGGCTCCATACTTTGGACCCTAGAAGGGCGCTCGCTTATTATAAGGGCTATGCAGCTGAAATTGAGGAGAGGTTAGCCAACTAGTTGTCACCTCGCTGAAGCCATTGCCTGGCAGACCTGCAGCCAAGCGGACGATAAGCAGGTGGGTCACCTCCTGCATAGATCTCTGCTATAAGTTGGCGGGCATGGAGCCTCCCAGAGGATAAGAGCTTATTCTACCAGCCATACTGCTGCATCGGTGGCTGCTTCCAGGGACGTCCCTATCCAGGATATCTGCAGGGCTGCTACCTGGAAGTCAGCACACACCTTCATCACCCATTACCACATTGACCTTGAGTCACGCCAGGATAATGGTTTTGGGGCCTCGGTTCTCCAGTCTCTATTCCTAAGTAGGGGTATGCGCCTTGCCTCCTCCTCCGGAGAACTGCTAGAGTCTGCCAGACAGTGTGGATGAACAACATATCCATGTCCTAAATACAGGTTACTCACCTGTAACAGAGTTCTAGGAATGGTATATGTTGTTCATCACATAACCACCAACCTCCCGGCTCCGGCGCACAACCTGAGCTTCCAGCAGGCCAGATCTGGCGTCATGGGGAGGCCGAGTTTTACCACCCGGTGTGGGTGGAGGCCAACGAAGACCTTCCGCAAGATTTAAAGCGGCAAGGATACCTGCCAGACAGTGTGGATGAACAACATATACCATTCCTAGAACTCCTGTTACAGGTGAGTAACCTGTATTTCTTGGGTGCTCCAGCTCATAGCAGAAGGACACTCCATAGAGTTTCTTCAGAAACCACCCTGCCACCCCCTCTAAAGTCGTCGTATTCACGGGAACATCTTCTCTTGGTCCAGGAAGAAATCTTGGCTCTTCTGCTGAAGCAAGCGATAGAGCCTGTCCCCCTTCATCTACAGGGGACGGGTTACTATTCCCATTTCTTCCTGGTCCCAAAGAAGACAGGAGATCTCAGAACAACTTTGGATCTCAGTTCCCTGAATCTTTTCATAGAATACAAAAGGTTCAGGATGCTCTCTTTGCAGAGCCTTCTGCCCCTCCTCCGGCCGGGTCAATGGCTGTGTGCTCTGAATATGTAGGATGCTTATCTGCACATTCCCATTCGCCCATCTCATCGCAGATAGCTCCGTTTTGCGTTCCAGGGGACCACTACCAGTTCAAGGCGCTCCCATTTGGTCTATCCTCGGCCCCCCGAGTATTTACCAAATGCCTGGCAGTGGTGGCAGCCCACCTGCGTACCAGGGGAGTGCAGGTTTTCCCGTACCTGGACGACTGACTCCTGGTGGCCTCGTCAAGGGAGGAACTCCTGCGTTTCCTTGCCCTTACCCAGCAGGTTTTTGCCTGCCTGGGTATTGCCATCAACCATTCCAAGTCTCATCGGGACCCATCCCAGAGGCAACAGTTTATTGGGGCGATCCTCGATACGACCATGGGCAAGGCATTCCTGCCTCCGGACAGGGCGGCCACCCTTCAGACCCAAATAAGTCTGTTGTCCGACCGCAGGATCGTCCCTGCGAGGTCGGTCCTTCGCTTCTCGGGCTCATGGCGGCTGCTATTCCAACGGTACCTCGCGCTCGACTCCACATGAGGATCTTTCAGTGGACTCTACGCTCTCATTGGGATCAGCTAGTGGATGACCTAGATCACTGAGTTCTGATCTCCTCGCCGATGATACGAGACTTGCAGTGGTGGATGGTTTGAGAGAACCTGTTTCGGGGAGTTCCTTTCTTTCATCCTCCCCCCTCCCAGACTCTAACCACAGATGCCTCAGGCGAAGGTTGGGGAGCCCATTTAGGCCCTCATCGGAGCCAGGGCTTCTGGTCCAAGCTAGAACAAGCTCTCCCATCCATGTGCTCAGCGGCCGGGCAGTGTTATGCGCTCTCCAAGCCCTTCGCAATACATCCTTCGGCTACCTAGCCGTTCAGACCGGACAACATGTGCGTGGTGTGGTATATCAACAAGCAGGGAGGACTCAGTCCTACCCTCTATGCAGGAGAGCAATGAGGTTTGGGATTGGGCAACACAACTGACCTTCACCTCCACGGCGATTCACGTTCCGGGAGTCGACAACACCCTGGCAGACAAGCTAAGTCGCTCTTCTGCTCTGACTCACGAGTGGGAACTGGACCAAGGGGTCCTAGACGATATCTTCCAACTTTGGGGAACACCACAGGTCGACCTGTTCGCATCCCCCTAAACGCAAAACTTCCCATCTTCTGCTCGCTCGTTCCAGAGCGAGGCGCTTTTTGGAGCGACGCTCTGTCTCTAGACTGGAAGGACAGATTCGTCTATGCCTTTTCCCCAATTCCACTTATCCCACGAGTCTTGCAGAAATTAGCTTCAGA
Source organism: Neoceratodus forsteri (assembly GCA_016271365.2). Taxonomy (NCBI): domain Eukaryota; kingdom Metazoa; phylum Chordata; order Ceratodontiformes; family Ceratodontidae; genus Neoceratodus; species Neoceratodus forsteri. Next base: position 1,651,747,130 of record CM057455.1, on the reverse strand, counting down.
AGGAGCAAGAATGATTCTGATGGCTCCTTTCTGGTCCAGGCAAATCTGGTTCTCTCTTCTGCAACAATATTCAGAGGATCCTCATCTTCCTCTTCCTCTTCCTCTGTCTCGAGGTTTGTTGACCCAGGATCAGGGGACCCTGGTCCATCCAGGCCTCAAATCCCTTCAACTGCATGCATGGCTCCTGCAGACCTAGCCCAATCCTGTTTTGGAGTGTCTCCCAAAGTGGCGGAGATTTTAGTGGAGGCCAGAAAACCCTCCACCAGATCCACTTATGCCATGAAGTGGAAAAGATTCACTATTTGGGCCGCTTCCAAGAGCGTGGAACCTTTCTCCTGTTCAGCGGGGCTTCTGCTGGAGTATGTACGTCATCTGTTTGACCTGGGTCTCAGCCATTCCTCTCTGAAGGTACACATGGCGACCATTTCGGCCTATCATGTTCCCTTTGCAGACAAGGCTTTTGCTCAACAGGGGGTCTCCAAGACCTTTCTCAGAGGGTTCCTCCGTCAGAGGCCCCCCATCCGTACTCCTGCTCCCCCATGGGACTTGAACTTTGTTCTTGAGAAACTTACTCTTCCTCCCTTCAAACCTGCAGCTCCTTCAGATTTGAAGTTCCTTTCGTGGAAGGCAGCTCTTCTTGGTGGCCATTACTTGGCTCGGAAGAATCTCCGAGCTCCAGGCCCTGATGTGTAAATCCCTACTTGATTTTTCACAAGGAGCAGGCTCTTCCACGAATCCTAAGTTTCTACCTAAAGTAGTAGCAGAGTCTACCTTAAATCAGTCCATAGAGTTACCTGCCTTTTTAACGCAGTACTGTAATCAAGGGAAGTATTTACTCCATACTATGGATGTTCACCGGATTCTGAGATACTACACCAACAGGACGAAAGATCTCAGAAAGACTGATCAGTTGTTCGTCTCTTTTGCTCACAAAAGGGAAGGCAGTGCTGTTTCAAAGCAATGCCTGTCTAAGTGATTGGCTCATTGCATCACTTTCTGTTATGACAAATACAACAAGACCCTCCTGGGTCAAGTCAGAAGCCACTCCACAAGAGGAGTAGCTGCCTCTTCGGCTTGTTTCAAGAATGTGTCTGCGGCAGACATCTGTGCTACCGCCACCTGGACTTCCGTCCATACCTTTTCGAAACACTATAGTTTGGATGTTGCCTCTCGACGTAGAGCAGGCTTCGGGCTGGCTGTTTTGCAAGGCCTCCTATCTTGAGACTTGCACAACCAGAACTACCTTTTGGAGTAGTTTTCCTCCTCTCGGTGCCTCTCTTTGTTCCAGACTGCTTGGGATTCAGTCCTATAATGTAATTACCTGCAAGAGCCCTCTCGAGTAAGATAGTACAGTTCACGTAAGAACTTACCGTAACAGTAGATCTTGAGAGAGGCTCTTGCAGATGATATCTTCCACCCTCCATCCCCTAGGCTTTTTCAGCTCCTTTTCCATTGAAATATCCGCTCCTCTCTCGTCCGGCCTCTTTTGGCCTGTGGCAGGAAAGAACTGGAAGGCGGGCGTCCGGGACCGCCCCTTTATACCGACATCTCCTGACGCCGGTCACCTGACGTGGGGGCAGTCCCTCGCCAGGGACTGCTAGCTAGAAATGTTTCCGTGGGGTCCTGCCGCCTGCCGGCATCAGTCCTATATGTAATTACCTACGGCAAGAGCCTCTCTCGAAGATCTACTGTTGCGGTAAGTTCTTACATAACTGTACTTTATTCTTACAAGGGGAGTCTGGTTAGCCTACATTCCCATCCAGCTAAGAACACCCATAGTCACCAGTCCGTATAGATGCTCAGTGAGCAAAAAATATCATTCCTCTCGACCCAAGCAGTTGTGAGACTATATGTACTTATTTTTATTATTTAATATATAAAGATTATAAAATTGGTGCAACAAACAGGTTAGACAGAGAAACATATATTGAAAAGCTGCATATGTTAGTAAACACAGAGCTATCAACATTGTATCAACAACTGTGCAGTTTTCCTTTTTCTTATATGGACTGCTGCATCCAAGAAATTTGTCAAATTTAACAGTGTCTGTTCATCTGCATTGTTTAACAAATAAGATACAGCACAGTGTCTGGTGGGGATGTGTCTAACTGAGAAAGAAGTGAGCAATAATGCAGAACTGGGCGTGTGGTTATTGGGTAATTACCACACGCTCCCCTCACAACTCCGTGGGCTGGAAGCATGAGGGTTTAGTCCGAGTACCCTTCAACCATGGGGTGGGGAGCAGTGCAGCAATATCCAATAACTGCAAGCTCCGAAGTGTATTATTGCTTTTATAAAATGGTACCAAAATAAAAAAAGACTAAATAAATCTTTAAAGAGCAACAATCCTGCTCAGTATCTTACAGCCCTTTAAGAGTCCACATGATAGCAGACCTATATAGGACTCAAGAGTCTATGTCACACTTTTTTTAATGTTACTTTAGGAAAAGGGATTGTAAATTCAGCTCGGACACCCAGTCCCTTCCCTTTCCTGATACTGTTGATAGCAAGCTCCAGCCCCTTGCTTCCCCCGTACTTCTACGTTTTGTGATGTAGGAGTTAGTAGAGTGGGGACGCACTCCATTAATTACAATGGGACCGAGGTTTAAAAGTCATTTTTTAATATTTCAGAAGGTCACTGGGATCGAGTCAAAGCTGTGGCTTAACTAACATGGCTATTATTAGTTGAACTTTCGTTTTGATTTGACACCAGTGGCCCTCTGAAATGTTAAAAAAATTACTTTAAATACTGCTCCCATTGTAATCGATGGAGCAGGCCCAAGCACTGTGCAGACTCCTACATCACAAAATGGAGCCCGGGGTCAGCACGGGGGGAAGAGCTTGCTATTAACTATATCAGGAAGCGGAAGGGATCAGGTGGCCAACCTGAAGTTACTATCCCTTACCCTAAAGCAAGTAAGCATTAAAAATGTGTAAAGTAGACTCGGAGTCCTGTTTTGGTCTGCTGTCATGTGTGGGCTTAGTTAAAGCACCGAAACTTGTGCTGTTTAAAAATAAATAAATTTCTTCTCTGGTAAATCAGTTCTCACACCAAACAGCTAGGTTTGCCCCATCAGAGTGGTCAAACTGTTTGGCAGGTTAGTCACTCATGTTTTTAGTTTACCCCTTTTGTTTGTTTTTCCTGTCATAGTTGGTGAGAATTTGGAAGCTGTGTAGTTCCAAGACTTGCAAGACACGTTCCAGAGCCATACAGTTATTGGTCAATTGCTGCGCAGATGTGGACAGTTGTTGACCTGACGCAAAAACAAAGAATTTGCTAGCAGATAAGGATTGCTTGGCCCATCAGTCTGCTTGTTTTTCCCTGCCTATAGTATCACTGCAAATCCTACTCGATCTCCGGCCTGTTCACCCACTCCTTTCCTTTCCCTAAGATTTCCATATGCTATCCCATGCATTCTTGAACCCCACCACTGTTTTTGCCCCCACCACCTCCACTGGAGGACTGTTCCAGGAATCCATTACTCTTTTTGAGAAGAAATACTTCCTCACGTCTCTCTTGAATCTACCCCTCCAGCTTCTTATCATGCCCACCTGTCCTTGAGCACCTTTTTTTTCTGAAAAATACTTCCCTCCTATACCTTATTTACCCCGGTGAGGTATTTCAAGGTCTCTATCATATCCCCCGCTCTTTCTCTTCTCTTTCAGAGTGTACATATTTAGGTCCTTTAATCTCTCTTTAGTCTCTCCTTGTAGGACTTTTGATGTAGACCCTGCACCATTTTAGTTGCCCTCCTCTGGATTGCTTCTACTCCGTCTTCTGTCCTTTTTTAGATGTGGTCTCCAGAACTGTACATAATAGTCTAAGTAGGGTCTTACCGGCGCTCTATAACACCACCTTCTCTTTCTGCTGGTAATAAATAGAAAATAGAAGCGTAGAATGTGTCAGTAGATAAGGGCCATACGGCTCACCTAGTCTGCTCTTTTCCCTGCATTTCCATACCCCCTCCCTAAGCACCCCAGCATCCCACTCGCCCTCCCAGCTGCCTTGTCGCACTGCCTTACCACCTTCAGGTCATCTGATATGATCATCCCCAGGCCTCTTTCCTGCTTGGTGGTTCTCGGTACCACTCCTCCCTCCAGTGATTTTGCACTGTGCCCCTGGGTTTCTGTGCCCCAGGTGCATTATTTTGCACTTTTTCACATTGAAACCCAGCTGCCATACCCTTGACCACTCCTCGAGATTTCTCAGGTTGCTGCTAATCCTGTCCACCCCTACCCCAGAGTGTCCACACTGTTGCTGTTTGGTTTCATATGCAGAGAGGCAGACCTTCCCTTCCAGCATCTCTGCAATGTCACTTATAAAGACATTAAAGAGGGCCGGTCCCAGCACTGATCCCTGAGGCACCCCGCTGGTCCCCCTCCCTTCCTCTGAGTGAACTCCATTTACCACCACCCTTTGTCGTCTCTCTCTTAAACAATTTATTACCCAATTTACCACCTTTTGACCCACATGTAAGCTGCCAGCTTGCTTACTAGTCTCTTACATGGAACAGTGTTGAATGCCATACTGAAATCTAGGTAGGCTACATCCACGGTGCCACCCTGATCTAGTTCCTTGGTCACCCAGTCAAAGAAATAGATTTTTTGACATGCCCACCCCCTCGTGAATCCATGTTGCCTCAGGTCTTGTTAACTCACTGTATTAAAAATATTCCACAATCCTTTCTTTCAGCAGTGATTCCATTAACTTTCCTACCACTGAAGTCAGTCTGACTGGCCTGTAATTGACAGCCTCATTCATGCTACCACTTTCATGAAGTGGTACTACACCTGCCCTCCTCCAGTCCTCTGAGACCACTCCTGTTTCCAATGAGCTGTTAAAAAGGGCCGTCAGAGGTGTGGCCAGTACCTCCCTGAGTGCCCTCAGTACCCTTGGGTGGACCCCGTCTGGCCCCATAACTTTGTCCACTTTCAGATTTGCAAGTCCTTTCTGGACTCTCTCCTCTGAAAATGGACTAATACTCAACTCCTTCCCTCCGGTGCTTTTGTTACATTTTTGTGGCCCTGCTCTGTCTCTTTCCTCTGTGAACACTCAAAAAAAGTATTTGTTCAGGATGTCTGCCTTTTACTAATCCCCCTCTGTACAGTCCCCTCTTCCCTTCTTAACCTTACAGTCCAACCCCGGTCTTCCTTTTTTGTTTTATTTTGTTGCTTACACACCTAAAAAATGTCTTGTCCCCTTTTGTTACTGCTTTGGTTGTTCTTTCTTCAGTTTGTGCCTTTGCACTCCTTATTGCCCTCCCTGCTTTCCTCTCTTTCCCCGATGCACCTCCCTATCCTCTTCCATCTACAGCTCCATGTACCTTCTGAATGCCACCCTCTTAGCTTTTACCTTTTCCACAACCTCTTTTGAGAACCATAGCAGCCTCTTTTTCCTCTTTCTTTTGCTCACTTGCTTGACGTAGAAGTTTGTTGCCTTCACTATGGTCCTTTTTAGTCTCCCCCACTGTTCCTCCACCTCACCCAGCCTAGCCCTACCTGCCAGGTCATAACTGAAGCATTCACCCATCTTTTTAAAATCTGCCCTCGCGAAGTCCAGGACCCTCACCATTGTGTGTTTTGATTCTGCAGCCGTCCTTATATTGCACCACACTGTATGGTCAGGGCTTCAGATAAGGTGTGTGCAGGCCTTAATTGCTCTTTCCTGATGGGCATTTGTAAGCCCTGTTTTGCTGGATTTGCATACCAAGTACACCTATTTTAGTGCAGGATTTGTGTGTACTACTGATCTGGTGCCCAGAGTTCAGCTGCTGAAATGTATTTTGTCTCCCTCTCCCTGCTCTTCTTCCCCCCTCCTTCCTCCAGTCATAGTTTTATTTTTGTGCAGTACAGCCCCCATAAGCACTGTCACTCCTCTCTCTTCCTGATTTTGTGTCACTGTCCAGTGATTGGACAGCAATGGTAGGAAACACAGTTGTGATGCTCCAGTGCTCCCCTTCCATGACATAATGCACATATGAATAGGGGAGAACATGAGTGTCAGTATGGTGTCATAGGAGCGGGCATTCTGCAGACACGATTGAAAGGCTCAGTGTTAGTGCGGTGTGCTAGGAGCAGAAGGGCAGGCTGCAATGCAGTTTAAAGACTCACTATAAACATTTAGTGAATGTCTTGGGTCCATCGTTGTCCAGAGTGGTATATGCGTTTAAGCCACACAGTCTTTGCTTTTTCAGTGGAGACTGAATGGAGCGAGCACCAGATTGTGACATATTAGTTCTTTAGTACCACCATTCCTACTTGGCTGGCAGAAATGGTAGTAGTAAGTTAGAGAATCAATATTACTTAACTTGGCCACTTGTTACTTTTCATTTTCATGGATGGTTTTGCTGAAGGAAAAGGTGTTTTTGGGGGCAGAATTTCTAGAGCTAGCTAGTATTAAGCTAGTATTAACTTAGTTAGTTATTGCACTCTAAAATGGGTCCATGGAGGGCCTTTTGGCACAGCGTAGTGCTACCACCCACGCACCAGCGACCCAGGTTTGGGAATGAGCTCGAGTCATGGGGGCCCGCTCTCTCCGATCCACTGATGAGGGATTGCTAGAGATTCCCAGGGTTCGCTTAAAAACTTCAGGGGCCAGATCTTTTAGCTTTATGGCCCCAACCCTGTGGAATTCTCTACCTCGTCAGGTGCGAGATTGCCCGACTGTCCAAAGCTTTAAGGAGGCTTTAAAAACTTATCTTTTTAGCCTAGCATGTAATGATTTTTGAATGCTATTGTCAAGTCTATTTTAATATTGTTTTAATTATTTATTGTTTTATCATGCAGTGTACAGGCACCTTGGTTTTGGAAAGGCGCCTTTTACAAATAAAAGATTGATTTGATTTGATTCGATTTAAATAGTGCTGCACTGGGCAAATATAATCTGCAAAACCTTGTGTTGTGTTGTATGCATTGTATGATATGCCTACAGTGTTTAAAAAAAAAAAGTACTCTTACTTGTGCCGTTTCATCATTTGTACATATCTGATTTTGGTTTTACTCACCTTGTTTTGAAAATGAGGAGTGCAATACTCACATAAAAATCTTATCTGGAGCCCAGGGTATGGTGGCGCTGGTCCCCAGGTGAGCCCCCCTCCCACATTGATGTCTACAACATTGTCCCTGTTGGTGAGTACCAGGCCCAGTACTGGCCTATCACGATTTGGTTCACTGACTAGTTGCCTGAGAACACTCCTCAGGGGTCCAAGATTTCCTGCTTTTAGCTGAAGCCACAGCTGGGAGGCTCCAGTCTGTATATGGCAGATTGAAGTCCCCACCAGCAGCACCGCCCTTTTCTGCCATCTTGCTAATTGCTTCCATCAGTATCTTATCTAACTCTTCCCTCTATGCTGGAGGTCTGTAGATCTCACTGGTGCGAGGAGAGGCTCCATTCCCCATCTCTAGGGTGACCCACAGTAACCTCTGCCCCCCATGTATTTCCTGTATCTCAGTCACTTTAATGTCCTCCCTCACATGAAGTACCACACCACCTCCTCTTTCCCACCGTGTCCTTCCTGAACAGAGTATAACCTGGTACAGCCATGTCCCAGTCATAGTTTTCAGTGCGCTGTGTCTGTGTAATATCCACAGTATCCAGATTGGCTTCTGTCATTGTGGCCTTTAGGTCTGGAATCTTATTTCCTAGACTCCTAGCATTCACAGACATGGGTTTCCAGGTTTTGTTTACTCTGTTTATTACCCCAGACCTATGAGATCACTGTTTTTTGTTGTTTTTTTATATAATTTTACTTGGCCACTTCTCCTTGAGTCATCATACCAGGGCAGTATATAAGAAGTTGTGCTGGTTGTACCACAGACCCAGTGGTGTAGTAAGGCATGAGGCTGCAGGCTATGTCTTCACCCCCCTGGAAGTGTAGTAAAATCAGCACAGCTGATGCCCTGAACTGTCTTATTGCGCTTATAAAATGGGTCCATGGCCAGCCTTTCAGCACAGCGGTAGTGCTACCACCCACGGTACCAGTGACCCAGGTTTGGGAATGAGCTTGAGTCAGGGGGCCAGTGGGGGCAGGAGGTCTGAGCATCCCAGAGGGACGCTGGCTTCTCCGGGTGGAGGGTGCCCTATTCTGCCACAATACTGCCACCTAGGTGACCACAGGTGGCAGTGCAAATGTAAGGGCAGTGGGGGGAGACATCATTGATGCTGGCGCCTGGACGCATGCATGGCGTGGGCGGGTCACTTGGTGTCCTTGTATGCAACATCTCAGTGGGTGGAGAAAACCAGGAAACTGTTCTCGTCACCTCCACAATGATGGCCAGTGGAAGCTCCCAGAGCCTCCATCTCTCTCCAAATCATGAACACGGACTGGGTTTACATCCAGACATGTCTGACCCTTCTGGGGGTCTACATCCCAGAGGGAAATGGTTCACTCCTCCATCTCTTCCTACCCCAAATTCCCCATCCATATTTATAAATCTCCCCCCCGAATCCACTCACTCTCTTCTTCTTCCACGCCCCCCCCTCCACTCTGCCCTTCATCAGTGCCTCACTTCCTCATGGTTCACAGTTGCTAATCTGAGTATTTATTTTTTTATTGTATTTTATTCATTTTAAAATAAATTGCACACAATACAAATATCCCATGTAAGGAACAGCCAGTCTTAATACAGACAAGTAGAAGGAAACCTTCATATGATACAGGAGATATTATCCCTTACTGCATTCTATGGTGATGAGGCTAACAATGTGTCTCATATTATTTCGAAATACTTTATTAAATGCTGTGTATTTGCTACCTAAGAGCTCATGGCCATTACATCAATAAAAATAATTTCTCCTACAATGTGTGACTAATTAGTCCAACGCCCAGCAGGGCTGTTGGTGCCATGTGCTGTACTACATGTTATACAAACACTAATAGTACAGACGTGTTAAATATTTCTGCTGTAGATTTCTCATCTATTCGGTTAGAGAATGTGCTAAACATTCACTTCAAGAAGATAAGAGTAACCTTACTGTTAGGTTATTTTAACCGAGTATTTTATCTGAAACTGGAACTATACGTCTAATAGAGGGGTAGGGATAAGCTAGGAAAACAAACTTTCTGATCTTAAGATATTTCAGACTAGTTGGCTACATCAGAGCCCCTAGCTATTAAAAAGCTCCCCAACATTGCAACCATCCAGCCCATTTCCCTCACAGCTTATAAGATGGTTTACTTACCCCTCAGGCAGGTTGATAATTTTCAAGTTTAATCTCTTAACAAGTAAGTTTTTACAACATTTTTCAAGGGTATAATGTCTTTAATCTTGTGGAAAAAAGGATCAGTGGTTAAGATTCAAATTGATTGGAGAAACTCTTTAGATAAGTGAAGATTAAAGGACTATTCAATAGTCGATATCCATGTCCCTTCCTCAGTTGCAACAATCGTGTCTTTCTGGCAGCTGCCATTTTGCCGCCCATATTCCTGCATCTACCAGGTCCGTGACACAGACACCTTAGTGTCCAAAATTATTCTCTGCTTCTCGGGAATTGAATTGTGTGTGGAATATTTAAATCCCTGAGTGTTGCTTGCATGCTATCAGATTTCTTTCAACGGAGACGCAGTCGTATAGGAAATGTCAGGAAATATGTGGATCGTGGCACTTTCCAAACTAAGAGACCCATATCACTTTGCCAGATTCAAAAGCCTGTCCCTTGATACCTATACTATTGAGTACCACCATTAGCACCCTTGGAAGTTGAGCCGGTGGTTTGGTGCAATGTGGCAAACGATAGGCCTTAACAGTAGAAAATTCCTTCCCCAATAGATGAGCTATGAATTGTTCGGAGAACCAGTCCTTCACAAAAAGACATGCTGAATCTCCTTCAGACCCTCCAGGAGTCCAACCAGCCACAAATGTTGGCTATGGATTTGGTTCTCCAGAACTTCCAGTCTGTTATTCGTGTGCTGTTGCTCCTTGGCACGTTGTAGTGTTGTGCTTTGGCATATTGTGGAGTGGTTTCATGTCTTCCACATCTTGCAAAATATCCACCGCTTTTTTGACGGTAGCGATTCTGCCCGTCATAATATCCAGTTTATTGTTGGTAGCAGTCGATGAAGCCAAAAGCTGCTGCATTTTTTTTCCGTCCGAGTGACTGCAGCGTTTCCTCCGCATCTTCCCCGTCAGCTACACCACTCTCCATTGATTTAGTATTCGGGCCTGCTGGCGGGCCTTTCACCCCATTTTTTTCGTGTCTCTCCTGTAGTCAGATTTCTGTGAGTTTTCCACATTTATTTATATTTTTTTAAACTTTGTATCTATTAGTTTCATAGTAGACGCACTGTTTTTTCCTGATGCAGTACATAAGGATATGTAGAATAACCACACTAGGGTGCCACCCCTTTTAATACAAGCAGTTAAAATAAGTCGACTGACATCCATAAGATACAGCATTGGGGGAACCCGGAAAAACATTAAATTCTGACTTTAAAATTCTGATATGAGCTGTGCATTTTAAGCCCATGAGCTGCATGCTGAATAACATATTTACTACTGAAATAGTTCCCGAGTTCCTCTTCTCATTAAAGGAAAGCTATAAAAGTGCATGCTAAACCTTTAGAAATGTACCAACAGGTACTATACGAATGGGATCATATTTAGAAACTGTGTGGAAAATCCACTCATACAACTTTGTTCCATACCTGCATTATAGATTTTAACATTACAGTCAACAATAAAGTAAATAAGCACTGCAAGAAACCTACTCCAGATTTTAGGAGATTTTTAACAAATTACCCCATTCTTATCCCTTAGGGTCTCCAGCTTTCTCCTGTATATGCCCAAGAACTGCCATTTTCCCAAACCAGAACTAGAGAAGAAAACTTATCCACACAAATATGGAGCTAAACATAGAATGTTGTTATTACAAAATATCAGTTAGTGTCTCTCACTATGTCTCTGCTCCATCCTCGCTCTCCGATGCAGATTCAGAGGGTTCTCGTCTCCTTCTGGAAGGTTGGGCATGTTTTTGAGCCCATTTCAGGGCCTCTGAAATGTCCAAAAGATAAATACTCTTTGTTCATGCACCAGCAGTCTGGCTGGAAACAGCATGTTGTGCACGATACCAGCTTCACGAATCATTGCCGGATACCATCAAAGCACTTCTTTTCTGCCAGGTCGCATAGCTGAGGTCTGGGAAGAGGGAGATTCGTTGTCCATCTTGTAAGAGTGTACTTTTTGTCTGGCCATAGTAAGTATCAAGTCTCTAGTCCCCATATTATACAACACGACAACTATCGCTCTGGGTGCATCAGTAACGTTGGGCCTACTCCAGAGGCCACCCTGTAGGCCTTCTGAATATTCCAGACCCTGTCCTTTAAAGGCTGATTGAGGTGTTGTTCAAGCCATTCTTTAATAAAGAGAATGAGGTGATCCCCCTGCACTCCTTCCGGCATCCCGATGATCCGAAGGTTGGCTGCTCTAGCTAGATTTTCTAAATTCTATAGCCGGGACCGCAAATGCGCGTTCTCTTTTACTAACGTCGCTGCAGTCCCCAATGCTGATTCCAGTTGCTTTTTAGCCTTATAGATCTGCGTTTTAGTAGATCCAGCTTCAGTCTCCAAAATTGTGACCCTGTTTGTCAAGGCATTGAAGCGATCGGACAGTCCAGCCATGGATGCCAGCATTCTGTTCATTTTATGCCCTAACGTCTGCAAGGTCTCCTCTCCGTCGCTGCCTGGCTCCGGGAGAATGTGGCCTTGCACCAGTCGCGTAGAGCTGAAGAACTTTTGGTTTTTGTGCCATCTCCCAGGTGTTTATCTTTTTTGGTATCTCATTTTTACTCCAGAGAAATTCCGAAGCCCAAAAATGTAGATTGGGGGTATTTTCTTGCAGTTGCAACAGGTAGAAAACAACTTTATAGTTTGTTGTCCTTAGGAGTTTCAAATCCCAACGGCCATGTTGCTCGGGCTCCACAGCGCCCCCGAGTTCTCCTCATTTTGATCTCCGATCCTTCCTCTAATAAAGCTGATACACTTTTCCCACTTTGGATGTCTAAAATAGTACATTTTTAAGCTTGAAACTGTTATAGCTGTGGAGCAGAAGTTCAACGTGTCTGCTCAGCTTGGTCTCCACAACACCCCTCAATCTGTGTATTGTTTTATATTACCAGTATGAAGTAATTAGATGTATATATACTATATATATATATATATATATATATGTGTGTGTATTAATCTGAAGCTTGTGTGTAAACTGTGCTGTATCCCCCCAGATCTGGAAACGAGCTATTTCAGCTCAGTATACCTTTCCTGGTGAATCTTTTCAATCAATAAATATCACAATTGTTTCTGTTTTTGTTTTGTTTCAGCCTGACTGTTCCAGTATTGAACATGCTTCTGAACGAGCTGCTGTGTGTGAGTAAAGTCCCTCCAGGAACAAAGCACGTGGATATGGATCTTTCCAGCTTGCCTCCCACAACTGCTATGGCGATACTGCTCTACAACCGATGGTAATGTTTGGAACAAATTGCTGCAATTCTTAAGGTTTTAAAAACTGTTCCAGAAACCACTTCAGTGGCTTCGCACTGCCATGCGGCAACCCAGGTTCAGGAGTGAACTTGTGAAGACACGTCAGAAGGCAAGCTAGACTGGGGCAGCTGCTGCTCGGCAATGCACCTTGATGGGGGAGGTGATTGGCTGTGGAGCGCTTGCACCACAGCAGCCTCTGTGGTCAGGCTAAGGAGCTTACTCTCACTGCAGGGCATGCTGTTCATGCCCATGGCTGCCTGAGGCTGTGCCCACTCCAGTGGAGGAGTGATGGCTGAAGGAGAAAACGGGGTTGCAGTGCCACTGGTTTGATGGCCCTGTGTTCTCCTACTGGTGTGAATATTGGGGCTGGGATTGCAATTGCAGGGGTATGCTCCATGTCCTGGAGTCTGTTCAGGTGATATCAGAGGAGAAAAAACTATACGGAAAAATATGAACAAAAAAAACTCAGTCACATTGAGGTTTAGTGTATTATTGCACACAGAATACGTCTAACGCCCAATACTGAAGCATGGCAGCCATGCCATGCCATACCATACTGCACTATTTGCAACAGTCCCGCACACAACATCTTGCCAAATGATTACTGAAGTGCAACTACCTCTGGGTTGGACGAATAGACATTCTGCACCAGCACACTATACAACAGCTCTCCTGCTATCCACGCCCAGCTGCAAACTGATTGATGTCAGTTTTTGGCAGGTTACTTTGTTGGTGTTATCAAGTGGGGGGATTTAGATCAGAACACCATCATATTCTACTTTCTATAAGTTATTTGCCCAAATGCCACATTTTGTTTTACTACCCCATACCATAACAATTGTATTTATGTAGCACCTGTCATGGAAACACGTCAAAGCAATTTACAGTTAACATACAGCTCCACACTGAAAATCCCTGAAGTGCAGCTGCCTCTGGGGTTATAACGTGCCAAACATTCTGCACCAGCACACCACACAACAACTCTCTTAACCTCTGTGCCCAGATGCAATATGAATGATAGTAAATCAGGTGTATCTGTTGGTCAGCTATAAGAAAAGTAATTTAGATATGATTATGCTAGGGGTGTTTGTATGTGTCTGTGGATGGGGGGGTAGTATAAGCCTGCTACTCTTTTATTTCATTGTGGAAGAAGCTTTCTTGCAGTTAGACTGTCTACAACTGAGAGAGGCAGCCAACACAAAATGAAGGAATCTCAGTTTCTCTAACTAGTACCTAACCCAGGGCCATGTATCTGGAAGTATTTTCTAGTTGTAGAAATACATTGAGGTGTCCACTTTGATCATTAGAAAGCGTAAGTATTCTGATTATAAGGTAGACTTGAACAAAACTGGTAAGATAAGTCCCTAAATTACACATTATTTAAAATGTTTTGGGCTAAATGACATAAACTTGTAATTTCAAGTATACAAACCATGAGGAACATCACACCACAGATTCACCAAGACTCAGGTGACTTTAACCCAAAGATCGCGCTTCTCAACTTTTGATGCTCTGTGTTTAAATCCTCACTGATGCATTCAACTTAGTTTTTTGCCATGAATTTCCTTACACCTGCACAGAACTTTGGGTTGACATTGCAGGTTGAATCCTTTTCATGGCAAACAGCCCGTGAATTGACAGTGCTGGCCAGACTCCAGAATTTACAGTACTGTTCCTGTCGACCAGTCCTTTGAAATATATCGACAAATGAAAAAAATTCTGTTCACACATACATAAAATAAGTGTTCACAGGTGACAATACTTTTGAGTTTACTATTCACAAAGTAACTTGCAAACATATTTTCAATGTATCTACAAAAGGAAAAATGCTTAATGTGGCAACACACACAACCATGCGCGCGCACACACACATACACACACCCTGCCGATTGCAACTGGCATTCAGCAAGATGGGCATTGTCACACATGAGTGGTCCTTGAAGCAAACTGTGCTATGTTCAGTTTTCAGAAAGTGGAGTGTTCCAGACATGGACCATTTTACCTCATGGGAGATCAGGAAGCTGCCACTGGTGCTACAGAGCCCCATGCCTAGAAACACTCCCAGACGATGCTCTCAGCGTGTATCAGGAAAACAGGTTCCTTTAGATTTTCCCTTCTTTTCCATTGATACAGAAAGTGTTTCTGAAACAAGAATGGAAAAGTAGCCATGATTCTGGTAGCCCAAAGACTGGCCCAGACAGCCATGGTACTGTTACTTCAGATGTCCAGAAGGCCTCACACTCTGCCTCTGTGTGTTAAGACCTTTTGATAATCCTGAAAGACTAGGTGAACCATCCAAACTTGGGAGTCCATTCACCTGAAGGCCTGGTTTCTAAAAGGATAGAGATTTCGAACTTAATCTTCCTACCCAGGTGTCATAGGCCATTAGGTGTTCAGAAAGTCATCCACAAGGAAAGCCTATAGTTTAAAATGAAAAGATTCTTTAATCTGGTGTGGAGAAATACCCATTCGGCTGAGAATGCAGAGATTGCATCAATTCTGTACTATTCTTTTTTACATAGTCACTGGGCTTAAGGTCAGCATTGTTAAAAGTGCCTTTTTCAGCAATATCTGCATTTAGGCACAAGGCCTCAGCAGAGTCTGGAAACACCCTATCAGAGCTAAGAGTACAAAAGTATTTCCAGGTAACACAGGGAGAATAGAGGCTGAGAATGCTGGGTGTGGTGAGGTGCAGTGGCTGTGGGGTGGCAGTTTTCAAAAAGACCTTCTGGAGACTGCAGTACTGCCCCATCTGCACACACCTCTTTGGGTTGAGAGAGGAAGTTGCTAGACTCCAGGCTGAGTTGGCTAGGATTCAGGGGACCTCATCCCCTACCCAAGGGTCACCAAGTCTGCCACCATTACCCCAGAGGATTCCAGAAAGGAGAAACAGCTGGACTATGGTGGGCTCTGGAAGGGTGGGGGTTGTGGGACAGAGGCAATTCCTCAGCTGGTACCAATACAGAATTCCTGCACTACACTGGTGGGGCTGGACTGCTGGGAGGAGGACCCGTGGTAGTGACCAGGGAGGATGTGGGGACCCTCCATAGTGGAGACCCCAGGGAGGGTGGTAGAGGACCCCAGAGGATGGTAGAGGACTCCAGAGGAGGAGGAGGAGCAACTCTGGTGGGGACTCAACTGTGAGAGGGGATAGATTTGGGAATAGGAAAGGGGGGGAGAGGCAGGTTAGGTGCCTACCTGGTGCCATAGCCCGGAGGGATGGAAAGTTAATTCTGAGGATCTTTAGGGCAGCAGGACAAGAGGGAGAGCTGGATGTCATTGTCCACCTGGGGACTAATGACCTGACTAGGGACAGGGCTGGGATAGTGCAGGGTGAGTTTAGGGAGCTGGGGAGGAGTCTTAGACAGGCAGCTCGCTAAGCGACTTTGTTGAGTGCTGTCTGTTTACAACAGGGATAGGAGAGGGAACTCCACACCAGGAGCTTCAACTCATGGGAAGGAATGGTGCAGAGAGGGAGGATTTAGCTACATTGAGAACTGGGACCCACCTGGGAGGACAACGGTCTCATACAGGAGTGATGGCTGTATCCATCTGGGAGGGAAGCTGCAGTCCTCAGTGGATGGTTTAAATGTTACTCGTGAACATTAAACTAGCCAAGGGGTGGCAGAAGGAATTGAATCAGAAACTGCCTCCCCACAGGCTGAAGTAGAGAGTAGGAGAACCTCGAGGGAGGGAGGAGGAGAATTCCCCAGGGTGCAAATTAATAAAGGGAGCAGGGTGGTAGAGATAAAAGAGGAAAGGAACAGGAGCATTAAAAAGAGAGGGGGAAGGAGGGCAAAAAGGAAAAAAGGGCAACAAGCAGAGTGGAATGCCAAACCTCACCCAACAACTAACGCACCAAAATCTGGCCAATGGAAAATCATGTACACAAATGCTCACAGCCTGGGAAATAAGATCCCAGACCTGCAGGCAATAATGTCAGAGGCTAAACTGGACATAGTAGCAATTAGTGAGACGTGGTTTACCAGTAACCACACTTGGGAGACTTCAGTACCTGGCTATGTATTGTTCAGAAGAGACCGAGGTGCAAAAAGAGGGGAGGAGTGGCCCTGTATGTCAATGAAAATATCAAAGCTACAGAAATTCAGAATACACATAAGGAGCCAGAAGAACTGTGGGTCACCCTGGAAACAGGAAATGGGACAGCCATAAGAACTGGGGTTGTCTACAGGCCTCCAGACCAGGGAGAGGACATAGACACATTACTGTTAGAAGATATACAAAACATGACGGCTAAAGGGGAGGTTCTGATAATGGGAGACTTCAACATGCCGGATACAGATTGGTCAATACCAGTAGGAACATCTGCCAGAACTAGACACATAGTGGATTCCCTGCAGAGGGAGGGCCTCAGACAACTGGTACAGCAACCCACTGAGACAGGGCTATCCTAGATCTAGTACTGACTAACAAGGAAGGGATCACAGATCTCCAGGTAGAAGGTCACCTGGGGCCAGTGACCATCACATGGTATGGTTCAATTTGGCTACTACATCTAAATCATCCCATTCCAAGGCAAACATATGGGACTTCAGAGAGCTGACTTTGATAAGATGGCCAACAGAGTTAAGCTAGCCCTGGCAAAAAGAAACACAAGTGAGGGGGTACAGGTAAAGTGGACAAGCATTATGATACAATACTTGAAGCAACATCCCATTGTGTTAGACAGAAAAGGAAGTGCAAAAGAAGAAGGAAACCACTATGGTTCTCAAATACAGTAGCAGAAAAGGTCAGAGCCAAAAGACTGGCCTTCAGGAAATATAAAGGAACACAATGGGATGAAGATAGGGAGGCATACCAAACTACCCTAAGGGAAGCAGGGAAGGCATTAAGGTAGGCAAAGTCCCAAACTGAAGAAGAACTAGCACGAACAGTAAAAGAAGGTGACAAGACTTTCTATAGATACATTAGTGAAAGGAGAAAGTCCAGAGGGGGTATTGCTAAGCTTAATGGAGAAAAGGGAGCATGTGAGGAGGAGGACCCTGTAAAGGCATCTATCCTAAATAGATACTTTTGCTCAGTATTTACTGAAGAGAAGGTAGGGCAGGGCCCACAGCTCAGCATCATGGACACAGGGGAGGGAGGTGAGCACTACTCCCTTCACAAAAGAAAGGGTCCTACAAGAGCTTGCTAAGCTCAGGGTGGATAAGGCAATGGGACCTGATGGCATACATCACAGGGTACTTAAGGAGCTAAAGGTGGAACTAGCAGAGCCATTAGCAGAACTGTTTAGTGAGTCTCTGAGCACAGGAGAGATCCTAGAAGACTGGAGAAGGGTTTGAGGATCCTGCTCCACAAGAGTGGTAGCAGGAGGAGGCGGGAACTACAGACCAGTCAGTCTTACCCTCAGTAGTGGGCAAGATTATGGAGGCACTCCTTAAGGAAAGGATAGTGCAACACCTGGAATCCATAGGGGCACAGGATCCAAGACAGCATGGGTTTACAAAGGAAGGTCCTGTCAAACTAATCTCATAGATTTCTTTGACTGGGTAACCAGAGTGGTGGACCAGGGGAGCAGTTGATGTCGCCTACCTTGACTTCAGCAAAGCTTTGACACTGTTCCACATAGAAGATTGATAAATAAGCTGGGTAGGCTCGGGTGGGTCAGAAGTTGGTCAACTGGGTGACAAACTGGTTGATGGGCAGAAAACAGAGAGTGGTGGTAAATGGTATACAGTCAGAAGAGATGCAAGTCACAAGTGGGGTACCTCAGGGATCAGTCCTGGGGCCAGTCCTCTTCAACATCTTCATTAGTGACCTTGCAGATGGACTAGAGGGTAAGGCTTGTCTGTTTGCAGATGACACCAAGATCTGCAACAGAGTAGATGATCCAGATGGGGTGGGCAGAATGAGAAGAGATCTGGATAAACTAGCAAAATGGTCAGAAGAGTGGCAACTGGGATTTAATGCAAAGAAGTGCAAAATCATTCACATAGGGAAGAGAAACCCTGAAGCCACCTATAGGCTGGGAGGGAGTTGCTTAGCAGTCACAAGGAAGAAAGAGACTTGGGCATCATCATCACTGATGACCTGCAATCATCCAAGCAGACCTCTAAAGCAGTAGGTAAGGCTAGGGGTGTTAGGGTGAGTAGGGTATCACAAGTCAAGGAGGGAGGTGTATAACCTTTTACAAGACACTGGTTAGGCCCCATCTGGAGTACTGCGGCAGTATTGGAGGCCACACCTTCACAAGGACATTAACCAAATTGAGGCAGTCCAGAGAAGGGCAACCAAAATGGTGCAGGGACTGCATCAGAAGACATATGAGGACAGATTAACGGAGCTCAATATGTTACCCTTGAGCAAAGGAGGGAGAGAGGTGATATGATCGAGGCATTCAAACACCTTAAGGGCATTAACAAGGTGAAAGAGTCTAACATGTTTAAATATAAGAAAATAGCAGGACAAGAGGACACAGCATGAGATTAGAGGGGCGATTAAGGGGAATGTGAGAAATTCTTTTCACAGAAAGGTTGGTGGATGCATGGAATGGCTTCACAAGAAGTGGTGGCTATGAATACAGTGCAGGACTTCAAACAGGCATGGAAAGGCATAAGGGAGCAATACAAATGACTATGAATAGATAGGCCACTGACAGAGCAAGGTCGATGGCACATTTATAAGGTAGAAAAAGAAATGGGCAGACTGGATGGGCCTTTAGGTCCTTATCTGCCGCCAACTTCTGTGTTTCTAATCGGAATCTGGAAGGCTGTGTGTGTGAATGCTAGAAGTCTAGGAAATAAGATTCCAGTCCAGAGGCCATCATGGCAGAGGTCGATCTGGATATTGTGGCCATTCTGAGTCATGGTGCACTGAAAACCATGACACTTTCATGGCTATACCGGGCTATACTGTATTCAGGAAGGAACGGGTGGGAAGGAAAGGAAGAGGTGTGGTGCTTTATGTGAGGGAGAGCATAAAAGCCACTGAGATACAGGGAATACAGGAGGAGGTACAGGTACTGTGGGTCACCCTGGAGATGGGGAATGGAGCTACTGTTTGCACTGGAGTGATCTAGACCTCCGGCACAGGCGAGGAATTAGATAAGGTACTGGTGGAAGCCATTGGCAGATGGCAGAAAGGGGAGGTACTACTGGTGGGGGGACTTCAGCCTACCAGATGTAGATTGGAGCCTCTAACAGTGGCTTCAGCTAGAAACAGGGACATCCTGGTCTCTCTGCAGGGAGCATTCCTCAGGAAGCTAGTCAGTGATCCCACTCTGATGGCGCAGTATTGGACCTGGTACTCACTAATAGGGACAGTGTTGTAGACATCAAGGTGGGAGGTCACTTGGGGACGAGTGATCACTGTACAGTGTGGTTCAATATAAGGACAGCGCAGAATCGAACCACACAAGGGCGAGGATCTTGGACTTCAGGTGGACCTCAGGGATGACCTGGCACAGGGGATGGCCTGGGTGGAGTGGAGGAACAGTGGGTGAAGATAAAGGGAGCATAGTAAAGACAACAAACCTCTGCATCAAACAAGTGAGCAAAAGCAGAGGAAAAAGACACTGCTATGGTTCTTTAAAGAGGTGGCTGAAAAAGGAAAAGTAAAAAGATAGCATTCAGAAGGTATAAAGAGATGGAGATGTACCATAGGAAACGGAGAAGCAGGGAGAGCAACAAGGAGTGGAAATGCGCAGACTGAAGAAAGAATAGCCTGGGAGGTAATGAAATGGGACAAGACATTGTTTAGGTATGTAAATGAAAAGAGGAAGACCAGGGGTGGGATTGTAAGGTTAAAAAGGGAAGGGGGAGGCTGTACAGAGTGGGGTCAGAAAAAGGCAGACATCCTGAACCAAATACTTTACTTCTGTGTTCACAGAGGAAGGAGAAGGGGAGGGGCCACAGAGTAACAGAAGATCTTACTTCGAGAGGGTTCCTGCAGTATGTCTTCACATATAGGACTGTGCCCCCTGGCGTCAGGTTCCAATGGCAAACATGTAGATAGCAATCATCAGTTGGGACCGCCCCCAACGTCAGGTGACGGCGTCAGCCCGACTATAAAGCAAGCGTCCCACGCTTCGCTGTTGCCTCAGCTCGTTAGGCCACAAGTTAGAACAGTGATCAAACGCCTGCAGCATTAGTCAAGTTTCTCTTCACCTCATAACCTTTTTGTTTAGTTTTTTCACGATTGATGTCTTTTCGACCAAAGAGAAGAAGTTCTCGAAGTGCGGAGCCCAAATCCCACACGGGGATGACCATTCCCGCTGCCTCTTGTGCCTAGGCCCCAAGCACAACACTGAGGAGTGCTCCATCTGTCAGGCCTTCAACCAGGCAACTCGGACCTGGTGCAAGCAGACCCTCAGGGCCCACCACCTTACCTGACGTCTGGCGTCGATGGAAAAGGAGCTCCAGGAGTTGAGGGAAAGGTCGTCGTCCCCAAGAAAGAAGAAAAGTTAGGAGAAATGCTGGGACAGGAGTCCATCACCATGCAGGAGGCCTCCAAAAACTGTGAGTACTGCTTCTGGTACCCTGTCTGCCTCCTTGGGCCGGGCACCTTCTCCGCCTCCTGCCGAGGTGAGCGGG
This sequence comes from Neoceratodus forsteri, assembly GCA_016271365.2. Lineage (NCBI taxonomy): Eukaryota > Metazoa > Chordata > Ceratodontiformes > Ceratodontidae > Neoceratodus > Neoceratodus forsteri. The sequence continues at coordinate 1,651,726,108 of CM057455.1, read as the reverse complement.
CAGCCGGGGGTCGCCTCTCTGGAGGTTTCTGTTCAGTTGCCTCTCAGCTTGGCCGATAAGTCACCCCTCGAACGGCCCCTGCCGATAAGTCTAGCGGCAGTCTTCTGACCTCCTCTAGCCCGGTAAGGTCCGATCAGTCAGACGACAGATCCTCCGTCGCCTGCCCGGACCCTTCCTCTCTCCCGTCGGGCTCCACCTTGGCCCCCGACGTTGGGACAGAGTGAGCTACAGAGTGACTCGTCATCCCTCCGGGTTCTTCGCCCCATGGATTCACCACCCGATCCTGTGTTCTCCCTCCCATCAGGATCGTTGATTGACCTTTCGTTGGGGTCCCTCCTGGAACTTCTCGCTTCACCAGGTCTTTTGCTGCCCCCGGACAGGAGTCTGTCGCCGGCTGGGGATCTGAACATGGATCTGGTACCTGAGATATGGAAATTGGCTAAGGTTGTCCCAGTGTTTAAGCACGGGGACCCCAAGGATTTAAATAACTACCGCCCCATCGCTATACTCCCCGCTATCAGCAAAGTACTTGAGAAAGCGGTAGCTGGCCAAATCTCCCACTACCTGCAGGAGTATGCAGTTCTCTCTCCTGCTCAGCATGGCTTCAGGAAGGGGCACAGTACCTCCACCGCTCTCGCCACAGTCACCTCCCTGGTCAGAGCTGCCACCAACAGGGAAAAACTGACTGGGGCCATCTTTGTCAGACTCTCAAAGGCCTTTGACCAAGTTGACCATAATCTCCTGCTCTCCACCCTACTTGGCAAGGCTTCTCCCGAGCACTCAAATGGTTCACCAGCTACCTTGAGGAGACAACAATACTCCTGTTTTAACTGTGCCCTCTGGTCTCTCCCAGTTAAATGTGGAGTACCCCAAGGGTCTGTTCTCGGGCCCATTCTGTTCTCCCTCTATGTAAACGAACTCCCCTCAGTCACAACCTTCGGATCTACCACTTTATATGTGGACGATCTTGTATTACTATCTGGCACCCGGAATCCCGCTACCATCAACTCCCAACTCAATTCTGATTTTGGGCAGATCCAAGGCTGGCTTTTGGGATGTAAGCTTACCGTTAATCTTGACAAAACACACGCCATGGTATTTGGGTGTGACAAAAATTGCTTAGTGCCCCCCACCATATTTGGGGAGAACGGCTATCCCCTGCCTGTCTTGAACTCCGCCAGGTATCTAGGAGTGACCCTTGACCCCCAGCTTGACTTCACCGAGCATATCCGAAACATTTGCAAGGCGTCAAACTGTAAGCTTGGCCTAGCCTATAGGGCCAAGGACTGCCTCACTCCTGCCGCTCGGCTCGCCATAGCCAGGGGGATCCTCCTACCTACGCTCTCTTATGGGCTTGTTGGGTTCGCGCCTGTCCCGAAGGCATCCCTAGCAAAATGGGACACAGCATATAACAATGTCTGCCGCTTTGCCCTCTCGGCTCATCGCCTTACACATTGGTGTGCCCTCTATGCCCTCCTGGAGTGGCTTCCCCCTGACAAACACCGAGCTTTTGTTTTTGGTAGCATGGTAGACAGCATTGTCCATACTGCTTGCCCCCCTGCACTTGCCCTCCCCTTACTACCCTGCACCCGCCTATCAGCTTAGGCTAGCCTCGGCCACTGCCTGCAAAGTCCCCAGACCCGCCCCGCTGGGGATCGGGCCTTCTCTGTCTTCGCCCCAGATTTTGGAACTCCATTCCTTCCCCAGCGTGCTGCCCTTCACATTCTGGCTTCAAAATGTACCTCTGGAAATTCCTCAAAGGGACCTCCACCTGCCCATGTGGAAGCGTAGTTGTAACCCGTGGCTGCCTGACCTCTTCCACCTCATTGGCTCGGCCCCAACCTCTTCTACTCCCACATTCGCTCCCCCTGCCCCTCCGTTTCCCCAGGTTTACCCTCATCCCCCATCATGCTGTCTGGATCCCCACCCTTGTGGCTCCGAGGGGTCCCATCGCCATCTCAGACCCGCCCACTGGGGCCGGTTCCTGGACTATCCAGCCCTCCCCTGCTGCAGTGCTTTCCCTACCCTAGTGGTTCCCCTGGTTCTAGCCCTATATTGCCCACTGCTAATTCTTGCTTCCTACCCTTCCCATTACTGCTTCATTATGCACTTTCGCTTTTGAGCCTGTAGTCGCTCTCAGTTTGTTGATCAGAATATGTATTATTGTCCTTGTGCTGTTCCCACCTGTGTGTGGGTGAGATTGTTCCTTGTCTATACATTGTGCTGTCTACTGTACCCCATCCTGGACCACTTGTAGTTGCGGGCCTGTATGTCACCCTGCAATGTACTATTGTTCTTATGACTGTAACCTCCCGGTCGCACCTGAAAATAGGCACTTGCTGTCTAGTGTGCTTACCTGGTTAACAAAACAAATAAATAAAATCCTCCTCCTCTGGACCTTCTATGCCCTTCCCAATCCAGGCCACCTAGTGGTGCTTTGGCACCTCCCGGTAGGTCCAGAACCTTCAGGCGGTTTCCTGGAGCCAGATCCCACGCCCCGCCACCGGGTGACCCACCGCTGCCTCCTCAGTACCCGACGCCAGGCCATGCCCCCTGATGCCACCGGGATACCTGATGCGGGATATCCTGGGTACTCCTATTACTCTCAAGGATTGCCTGGCTATCAGTACCCTTCATGGCAATACCCCCAGTACCCAGGCTACCCGGGCTTTTCAGCCTCCTCCACCTCCGGCGCCAGACCGCAAGTCTGCCCCTTCGTGGTGGCAGGATGCCAGAATCCAGCTCCTCACGGAGATTTGGCAGTCAGTGGGGGACATCCCCCTGCCGAGGGCCCCCCTCCACCGCCTCCCTCCAGACAAGCATCGGGTGCTCTCATTGCAGGATCATCTGGGGTGGATCCTTCCATCCCCAGTGGTTCTGAGCCCTCTGACACGTACTCTGATTCCGAACCTTCGGACCCTAGGTCCCCTGTTGAGGTACCCCCCAAGGAGTCTCCAAAATCTCCTCCCTTCGGGGACCTTTTATGCATCATTTAGGCAGCAAGAGGCTGGCCTTCCAAAGAGTTGGATCCTCAATGTAAAGACTGGTGGAACACCTGGATTTAGCCACTTCAGATCCCCTCCCTATCCCCCCTGGATGGGTCCTCATGAGGATCTGTTGACCACGGTATGGCAGCAGCCATCGTCCATCCCGGCAGTCTCCAGAAAGACGGATCGCACTTCTTATCCCCCGGAAGGGATTCAACACCTCACCTCCCATCCTAAGGCTGACTCTGTGGTGATCACGGCCGCTCATGACCAGTCAGCCCAGCCAAAACACTTGAGCTCCTCTCCTCCGGACAAGGACTCTCATCAGTTGGCCCAGTTTGGCCGGAAGATTTATTCCTCTTCCTCTTGTGCCATTCGGTCCCTCATCTATGACTCCCACATGGTTGCATTCCAGAAGGCATGTCTCTCAGAACTAGAAAGGGACCTTCTGGAGGTCCAGAATGAAACCTTCAGTAAAAGTTACTGGACAAGGTCAGGATGGGAAAGTCCTCTTGGCATCATGCATTGCGCAGAACATATGACTCAGTGGACTCCAGTGGCTGAGAGCGGCAGCCATGGGGATCTGCCTCCGCTGACTTTCTTGGCTAAGGATAGCAGGTCTGACACAAGACGTCCAATCCTCCCTTCTGGACTCCCCTTTCAGGGGTTCCGTCCTTTTTGGCGGCGATACCAAAAATCTTATCACTCGGCTGCAGGAGAGCGGATGCTCCCTTTGGGATGTCCGCTCCATGTACCGGACGGAGCAGAAAAAGCAGCCTTTTCGTCGTCAAAGAAGGTGGAATAAAAACCAGGGTAAGCACTGGGGTAAAAGACGCACCCCGGTTCAGGAGCACAAAGCCCCCAGGCCAAGTTCCCCAAGCCAGCCTCCGGGGCAAAAGCTCCCTTCCCCTCGGTGTCCTGACTCCTTTCCCCTCATTCCGCTACCTCCGTTAGGCAAGGAGGAACCGGTGGGAGGAAGGCTCGGCCTCCACCTGGAGGGGTGGAGGTTCGTCATCGCAGATTCTTGGGTGTTACAACTCATACAGCAGGGTCACTTGATAGTTTTCCGAGATTCCGGCCCCTCATCCGCCGGGATGGTCTTTCTATCTCAGGGATCAGATCCCAATCATCTCACAAGAGATCCAGGCTGTTCTGCTAAAGAAGGCAATAGAACCCGTCCCTCAAAATCAAATAGGAAGGGAATTTTACTCCCACTTCTTTCTAGTCCCAGAGAAGACAGGCGATCTGAGACCGATCCTGGACCTCAGCACGCTAAACCTCTTTGTCGAGTACAAGAGATTTCGCATGTTGACCCTTCGGGGACTCCTCCCCCTGCTCCATCCAAGCTCTTGGCTGTGCTCCCTGGATATGCAGGATGCCTACCTGCACATCCCTATCCTCCAGGCCCATCGCCGCTTTCTCCATTTTACTTTCCTGGAGAACCATTTTCAGTTCCGAGAACTCCCCTTTGGCCTTTCCTTGGCCCCTCGGTGTTCACGAAGTGTTTAGCGGTGGTTGCGGCTTTTCTTTGCCGCCAGGGCATTTACGTTTTCCAGTACCTGGACGACTGGCTCCTCGCAGCACCCTCTCCATACAGCCTGAAAGAGGCTCTCTCTTTCACTCTGAATTTGTTTTCCTTTCTGGGTGTCATGGTCAATCTGCCCAAATCCCAGCTAGTACCATCCCAATGGCTCCAATTCATTGGAGCAGTACTAGATACATTTCAGAGCAAGGCTTTTCTGCCATCGGATCGAGCCGAGACTCTAGTTGCTCAGGCCACTCTCGTGGCCCAGGCCCGGTGGATCCCAGCACATGCCGTGCTCCGTCTCTTGGGACTGATGGCAGTGGCCATTTCCATAGTGCCCTTGGCCAGACTTCACATGAGGGTCACCCAGTGGTCTCCGAGTCCAATGGGATCAGAGGACAGCGACATGAACCAGAAAGTCATGATCTCCAGCAGCCTACAGAGATCTTCGCTGGTGGCAGGATCTCTCCAATCTGTCAAGGGAACTCCTTTCCATTCCCTGTTCCTACCCAAACCCTCACCACGGACGCCTCAGACTCGGGCTGGGGAGCCCATCTGGGGATACACAAGACACAGGGGTCTTGGTCTGACCAGGAGCTTATGCTCCACATCAACGTTCTGGAGACCAGGGCGGTACTTTACGCCCTCCAGGCATTCCACTCACTTCTGGTACCGGGACCACTTCTGGTCCAGACAGACATGTCCACTGTCTGGTACATTAACAAACAGGGAGGAACTCGCTCGTACCCTTTCTGCAGAGAAGCAATAAGGATCTGGTACTGGGCGATTCAGCACAGCCTTTTCTTGACAGCAGTCCATGTTCCAGGCATCAGCAATGTTCTGGTGGACAGTCTGTTGATCAGTAGCCAGGACTCACAAGTGGGAGTTAAAGCTAGGGTGGTCGAAGACCTCTTTCTTCGATGGGGTCGACCAGAGATAGATCTGTTCGCCTCCCCATTCAACGCAAAACTACCCAGCTTTTGCTCGCTTGTTCCCGGGCATGGTGCTTTTTGTTGAGACGCACTGTCTCTCTCCTGGACAGAGAGGTTTCCTGACACATTTCTTCCCTTTCCTCTAATTCAGAAGGTTCTGGTGAAACTTCATCAGGAAGGAGCACATGTGATCCTAATTGCTCCTCTTTGGCCACGCCAGATTTGGTATCCTCTTTTATAACAACTGGCACTGGAACCTCTGGTCCCCTTACCGTTTTCTCACGACCTTCTGACCCAGGAGCAGGGCACCCTGGTGCACCTGAGCCTTCAGTCTCTCCACCTTCATGCATGGTGCCTGTGGACATAGCAGTTTCCCGCTATGGAGTCTCCTCACAGGTTGCACATATGTTGGTAGAAGCCAGAAAACCATCTACTAGATCCACTTACACTATGAAGTGGAAGAGATTCTCGATCTGGGCCCTAGCAAGACTCTGGGATCCCTTTTACGTGCTCAGTGGCCAGGTGTTAGGCTCCTTGCACATTTATCTGAAGCTGGCCTTAGGTACTCCTCCATTAAGGTCCATCTCTGTGGGCCTACCACCTCTCGGTGGAAGGCAAAACCTGGCTCAGCTGGAGGTTGCCAGAACTTTTCTGAAAGGCATCCTCCACCTGAAAACCTCCTATCTGGAATCTCTGTCCCTCCTGGGACCTGAATTTCATGCTGGAGAAGCTGACCTTGCCTCAGTTTGAGTCAGCCTCTAGCTGTGACATGCGCTTCCTTTCCTGGAAGACTGTTTCTAGTCGCAGTGACTTCCGCCAGAAGGGTCTCTGAGCTTCAGGTGTTCGTCTGCAAGGAACCCTACTTAATTATTCATAGGGACAGAGTAGTCCTTCAGACTAACCCTTCATTTCTCCCCAAGGTGGTATCAGAAGCCACTCTTAATCAGAGTATAGAACTGCCTGTCTACTATCCCCAGCATTCTAACAGGGGGAATACCTGTTGCACACTCTGGATGTGCACCGGATTCTGAGATACTACACAAACCGGACCAAGGAGGTTCGTAAATCCAATCTGCTCTTTGTAGCCTTTGCTCCCCAGTGCCAGGGCAAGGCTATTTCCAAACAGACCATTTCTAGATGGTTAGCCAACTGCATCCATTTCACTTACCAAAAACATGGGAAGTCCCTTCTGGGGGCAGTTAAGGGTCACTCCACTAGGAGTGTTGCAACTTCGACTGCCTTTTTCAGGAATTTGTCTGCTGCAGAGATCTGTGCAACGGCCACGTGGTCGTCTGTCCACACCTTCACTAAGCATTACAGTCTGACATTGCCTCTAGGCGCAGAACTGGCTTTTGGTCTTGCAGTTTACAAGGCCTTCTGTCATAAATTCCTGGTGGCGACTTCTCCTCCTCCCGGATGTACCTTCGTATTGTTCCTTTGGGACTGCTTGGTATTCAGTCCTATATGTGAAGACCTACTGCAGGAACCCTCTCGAAGTAAGATATTGCAGTTACGTAAGAACTTACCATAACAGTAGATCTTCGAGAGAGGTTCCTGCAGTAGGTCTAGTTTCCCACCCACCTTCCCCCTACTCCTGGAACGTTTCCTTCATTTTCATCCTGCCTAGCCCTTGGGTCTAGAGAGGAAGCATGGTTCTAGGAGTCTTCACTCCTATTTTTCTACTTACCTTTTCTAGGTCTCCGGTGGAAAGAATTGAGGCGGCGGGGACCACCCTTTTATAGTCAGACTGATGTCACATCACCTGACGTCAGGAACGGTCCCTGCTGATGATTGCTATCTACAAGTTTACCATTGGAACCTGATGCCAGGGGGTGCAGTCCTATATGTGAAGACCTACTGCAAGAACCTCTCTCGAAGATCTGCTGTTACAGTAAGTTCTTATGTAGCTGCAATATTTGTAAGGAGGGAGATGGACACTAGTCTTTTGTTGGAGGTGAGAGTCCTGAAGGGACTTGCTAATCTGAAGGTGGACAGAGCAATGGGGCCAGGTGGAGTGCATCTAAGAATATTGAGGGAGCTCAGGGAAATACTGGCTGCACCTTTGACAGTCCTGTTTAACATTTGAATGGAAACAGGAGTGGTTCTGGAGTACTGAAGGCGGGCGGATGTAGTCCACTACACAAAGTGGTAGCAGGGGAGGCTGACAATTGTAGGCCAGTAAGGCTACAACCTGAGAGGTCACTTGAACAATTCTAGTAACATTTTTTATTTATTAATTCCTGTCTTTTCAGGTTCTCTGACTTGCAAGTTCAACTCAAGTTATAATGCTGTTGCTTTTACTTTTGAACCCATAGACTTTAATGATCATACCAGTACAAGTACTAGTTAAGGCACTGAGGGGGTTAATTTCATATCTAATAATGTTTCATGCATGCTTCTATTCACTGTTTCAAGTTATATTTAATAGTCAAGTGCTTTTGTTCATTATCTCTGACAGTGTGAAGGTGACTTAAACTTTCTGTATGTGAGGAAATATATGGTAGGCTATGCCTTTGTTAGACTGCTATTTTTCTTATAAGAGCTTCACTTTACCCACTTCTGCTACCAGTTTGCTAAGTAGTGGAATGACCTGGCCGGGCACAGTGGGCGACTCTATTTTGTCATTTAAAACTCTGTTGCTTGCTACACTCCATGCCTCTGGTACCTGTAAATGCTTTAAATGGACGCATTGTAACTTGACAAAGTATCCTATGTTTACTGCACCCTTGTAAAATAGACTGCAGCCTTTTTTTACCTGTACTAATTGACATATATCTATTCAGTATTTGTACCCGACTCTAAACTCATTGAAAATAGGCACCTGCCTAAAGGATTTTCTGTGTAATAAAAACTAAAACTAAACTTAAGCAAAAATCGCATGATGCCAATAGCCCTCTGGTAAGGTGCAAACATTGGACTCACTAATCCTGGACTTTAGCTAAAGAAAGTAGTTGTGTGGCTCTTGGGCTCTGTTTTTCTAGCACTAATTGAACTTACTTCAAGGGGCTTTACAGTAGGCAACACCGTTAAGGCTAGCCGCCAGGCACCAGGACCACAAGGAAAATTTCTAGCTAGCAGTATGATGGGGACTGCCCCTGACATCGGCGCCAGCGCTCATTCTGGCATAAAAGGTGGTCTCTACACCCACCTCGCTTTTTTTCCCGCCATCGACCTGTGCTCATCGGACTTCACAGAACAATGTTGCTACAGTCGACCGCCATTTATGTTTTACTTTGTTCTTTTGCAGTTTTGTTTTATTTTCTACCTTATGTCATTGCGAATTCTTCTGCAGACTCCTCACCCCAAGTATGCCTACGGGAAGCAGCTCACCGAAAAGGAAGGTTACTACGCATGTGTCATTTCTTAGGCCCAGACCATGACAATCAAGTCTGCCAGGCCTGCTAAAAATGTAACCAAGTCAAGCGGAAAAGATGACAAAAGTTCTGGAGACTCTCCTCCTGCAGCAAAATTGGCCACCCTGGAAAGAAAGCTGCAGTCCCAGGCCACGGCCAGGACTTCTTGGGATCATTCATCTGCAAAGAAGAAACACAAAAGCATCAGGACCAGTCCAGTTTGAGTCGAAGCTCCTGGGGCACAACAGATTCAGAGTCTTCCTCTTGTGGCAGGTCGATGTCCTCTTCCACTACAGCCCTCTTCCTTTGGGGCTGCCAGGGACAACCTCCTGCGCTACCTCTGTGGCGGGAGTGCTGACGTGGGCTTGGAGGATCCTTCCTCTGCCCCGCCGCCTCTGTTGCTCTGGCCGGTCCTCCAGAAAGGTCCTGACACAGGTGACCATGCCGTTCTTTGGATGAGGCTATGGCTTTCCACCCTCCCAGCCTTGGTGTCTTTGCTGGGTCCAGTTCTGGGGTTTGATGATGGTCTGTCAGACTGGCGCCCGCTGTCACCGTCCAGGCCACAGCTTGCCTCAGTGGAGCCGCTGCCTTGGGGCTCCAGGATCCTCAGCCGCCGCTCGAGGTTGCCTGCCAGGCTTCTCCCCTCCAGACTCCGGCAGGGTCTTCCTTACCTGAGCTTCCGCCGGGAGCCAGTCTTGGTAGTTCTTAGCCGGGCACAGAATTTCCTCCTCTCTGGCTGGACGTACTGCCACGGTGGCCTCCAGAACCCTCCACAGATCACCGACACGACCTCCATGTTGGAATCATTCGGAATACTTCCCAACTCAGAGCAACCAGATCTTACTTCGAGAGGGCTCTTGCAGTAGATAATTACATATCGGACTGATGCCGGCTGGCGTCAGGTCCCGACGGAAAAATTTCTAGCTAGCAGTCTCTGGCGGGGGACCGCCCCCACGTCATGTGACCGACGTCATATGGCGTCAGTATAAAGGGGCACCCCCCCACGCCCTCCTTCCAGTTCTTTCCCACTGTTAGCTCGTGTCAGCGCCTCGCGGTAAAGTTCAACGCTCGTCAGCTCTGTCGCCGGTAGTATTTACTGTCGTTTTTTTCAATATTATTCGACTTAATTGTCAGCCTTTAGTTGGTGTATGTATGCTCTACACCCTGCAAGCACAAAAAAATGTCGACTAGTGTGGCCTAACTCCCGCACAAGGACGCCATTCCCAGTGCCTCTTCTGTCTGTGCCCGACCATCAGGTGGAGAAGTGCCAGCACTGCCTTAAATTTAACGCCGCCACCCGCAGATGGAGGCAGCAGTCCGTGGAGGCCCATATCCTCAAGAAGAAGATGTCCTCCATGGAGAAGGAGTTGAAAAAGCTCCGGCGGGCGTTCACTTCCCCCAAAGGCCATCGTAAGAAGAAGGACAAGGAGAAGCATTGGGACAGGGGCTCCTCTTCCATCGCGACTCTGGCTGGAGTCGCCGTGCTCCAGGTAACGTCCCCTCCGGGGGGACCGCTCCATGATGGCTGTCTTGGAAGTTTCCAAGGCGGCGCCGGCGCCTCGTCTGGCTCCAGCGCTCGGGCCTCTGGGCTGTTGGAGGCCCCTGCTCCCGGTAAAGCCGTCATTGTGCGGCCTACTGGTTCGAGTGGCTCTGGTAAGCCGGACGTCAGCTCCTCTGATGCCTGCACGGAGACGGTCGATAAGTCGCTCGACCCTTTGGGGCGGCACACGGCCACTTTCCAACCCGACCAGGCCGCCCCTCCTTCGCGACCTGCCTCGGGCGATGGGTCTACTTAGTCGGACACTGGCTCCTCCGACGTCCGCCTGGACTCCGCTGATAAGTTGGACGTCGGCCGACCCAATGTCCGTGCGGCGGCTGAGCCGATGTCAGACCCTCTTGTGTCCGCCGTTCCCGGCTCCCCGCAGCCTTCGCTGCCCTCCGGGCACCCTGGGTCTTCTCAGCCTGACCCCAGGGATTTCCCCATCCTGGGCGATGCGAGGTTTCTGCTGCGCCCCCACGTCAGGCTCTCTCTCTGGGCGGACGACCTGTCTGTTCCCCGGGCGCCAGCTCTGGCGCCCGGTCCACCGGCGCGGGCGACATCCCCCCTCCCTGGATGCTGCTCCAGCGCCCGGGCCCTCTGTCCTCGAGGCCTCCTGCTCCGAGGCCCGCCTGCAGGGCTTCCGCCGGGCCGCCTGCTCTCCGTCACCCCCGAGTTATCCGACTCTGTCTTATCCGGTGCAGTCTTACCCAGCTCCGCGGTATCCGACCCCAGTACCCGACGCTGCAGTACTCTGTGCCTCGCTACCCGACGCTGGTTACCCGCCATCGGGTTACGGATACGCACCCTACGGGTACCTCAGTATCCATATCCCGCCCCTCCTCCTCCACCGCCTCTCAGCCGCGGTGGACTTGAAGAGACTCTGGCCTCCTGGTGGGCTGAGACCAAGGCTCAGCTCATCAGAGAGGTGGAGAGTCATCTCCCGGCGACAGTTCCAGCTCCCGTACGCCCTAGATGACATACTCCTTCCCCACCTCCGGATACCTGGGGCGAGCCTTCTGGTTCCAGGGCAGGCAGAACACGTTTCCCCGAGGGCTTCCTAAGGGGTCCGTTCCTCCCCCCCTCGCCTGGAGAGGGAGTCTTCCTCTTCCTTCTCGGATGACTCTGACGGTTGTTCGGACCCGGATGACGAGCCATGCTCTCCGACCAAACCAGGTCTAGGACTCCTCCAAAGTCCCCTCCGGAGGATCCTTGTTTCTGGGTTACTGTGCAAAATCCAGGAAGTTCATAAGTGGCGCTCCTTGGAGCTGGACCCACAGCAAAGAAATTGGCTGAGCACCTGGATCTGCCCGAGACCGCTCCGACCTTGGTGCCACCCTGGATTGAGCCTCATGCCGACCTTGTTTCCACCATTTGGAAGCAACTGTTGGCATTAGCACCTGTTCCTCGGAAGTCTAATAGGCTATACCAGGCTCCCAAGGGTGTTGACTTCCTTGATTCTCACCCTCAAGCTGACTCTGTTGTGATTAGCGTCGCTCATGGCCGGTTAGCTAATCTGAAGCATTTGAGCTCGTCTCCACCTGACAAAGAATCCCATCTTCTGGACCAGTACGGTAACAAGATATATGCTTCTTCCACTCTGTATTAGGGCCCTGAACTATTCGGTCACATGGGGGTTACCAGAAGGCGATTCTTAGTGAGGTGGCATCCAAGTTGGACTCCTTCCTGACTCTCAGGTTAAACAGGAAGTGGCTGACCTTGTCCGTTCTGCTCGTTTGGCCAGGCGGCACATGCTTCGTGCCACGTACGATGCAGTGCACACTGCTGGTAGGAGCTCGGCTTTCGCCGTTGGCTTACGGCGTCATACCTGGCTCCATGTGTCAGGTTTGGTCCCGGAAGTGCAGTCTGCTATTCAGGAAGCGCCCTTCCGGGGTTTAGTGCTGTTCGGTGGTGATGTCAAGGACATTATCACTGACCTGCAGGAGAAGGAGACTGCACTGAAGTCTGTGGACTCCATGTACAATCCCCTTCCAGTGCAGCATCGTCTCTTTCGCAGGTGGACTCGGCAAGGGTGAAACCACAGGGAAGTGGGCTGCTAAGCGTCGGACCCTCGGCTAAGCCCCAGCCCAAGCGATGGGAGCTTCAGCTGCGCGCTGCCCCACACCACCTGACTCCTTTCCTCTCCCACAGCCTCTGGCATTTCCAGAGGAACCGGTAGGAGGGAGGTTTTCCCTCTACCTCCCGGGTTGGGAGAGGATAATGTCATATTCCTGGGTGCTCCAACTCATTGCAGAGGAACACTCTATAGAGTTTCTTCAGAAACCCCCCCCCCAAGGTTGTCATACTTGCAGGGCATCTTCTTCTGGTCCAGGAAGAAATTTCCTCTCTTCTCTTGAAGGAGGCGATAGAACCGTCCCCATTCCTCTTCAGGGAGCGGGTACTATTCCATTCTTCCTGGTCCCAAAGAAAACCGGGGACGTGAGACCAATTCTTGACCTCTGCTCCCTGAACTTGTTAGGTGAGTACAAGAGGTTCAGGATGCTCTCTCTGCAGAGCCTCCTGCCCCTTCTCCAGCCGGGACAGTGGCTGTGCATTTTGGATCATGGGATGCTTACCTGCATATCCCTATCCGCCCTTCCACCGCAAATACCTGCGTTTTGCGTTCCAGGGACCACTACCGTTCAAGGCCCTCCCATTTGGTATTTCTCGGCACCGGTGTCCACCAAATGCATTTTGGTGTAGCGGCCTACCTGCGTACCCAGGGGTGCAGGTTTTCCGATACCGACGATTGGCTCTTGGCAGCCCGTCCAGGAGGAACTCCTGTCTTCCTTTCCCTTACCCAGCAGATCTTTACCTGCCTGGGTATACCATCAACCAGGCTAAGTCCCATCTGATCCTGTCCCAGAGGCTCCAGTTTTGGGGTGATCCTGGACATGACCTCTGGCATGGCCTTCCTGCCACCGGACAGGGGCGGCCACCTCCAGGCCCAGGTCAACCTGTTGTCCAGCCACAGGCGGGTCAGCGCCATGTCAGTCCTTCGCCTCCTCAGCCTAATGGTGGCTGCAATTCCGACAGTCCCTTGCGCTTGGCTCCACATGAGAATCTCAGTGGATGCTTCGGTCTCAATGGGATCAGCTAGTGGACGACCTAGATCAACCTGTCTTGGTCTCCACTCCCATGGCTCGGGACTTGCAGTGGTGGATGGTTCAGGAGAACCTCTGCCAGGGAGTTCCCTTTGGTCTTTCTCCCCCCTCGCAGACGTTGACTATGGACGCCTCCAGCGAGGGTTGGGGAGCCCATCTCGGTCCTCACAGGACCCAGGGCTCCTGGTCCAAGCTCGAGAAGTCTCTTCACATCAGTGTGCTCGAACTAAGGGCAGTGCTGTATGCTGTTCAGGCTCTGCATCTTTATCTGTCCCCCGGTCACCTAGCTTTACAGACGGACAATATGTGTTTGGTCTGGTACATCAACAAACAGGGAGGAACTCATTCCTACCCCTATTGCAGAGAGGCAATGCGAGTCTGGGATTGGGCAGTGCAGCACAACCTTCACCTCACGGCATCTCACATCCCGGGGGTCGAGAACACGCTGGCAGATGGGCTCAGCCGGTCATCTGCTGTAGCTCATGAATGGGAACTTGATCAGGGGGTCATAGACGACATCTTCCTGCGCTGGGGAACTCCACAGGTAGACCTGTTTGCATCCCATCAAAACGCAAAGCTTCCTGTCTTCTGCTTGCTCGCTCCAGGGTGCGGCATTTTTTGGAGAGACGCTCTGTCTCTAGACTGGAAGGGCAGATTCGTCTATGCCTTCCCGCCGATTCCACTGATTACGAGGGTCTTGCAGAAACTCAGTTTGGAAGGAGCTCGAACGATTCTGATCGCTCCTTTCTGGCCCAGGCAAGTTTGGTTCTCTCTTCTGCAACAGTACTCAGAGGAACTTCCTCTTCCTCTGTCACTATTTTTGCTGACCCAGGATCAGGGGACCCTGGTCCATCCAGGCTTCAAGTCTCTTCAGTTGCACGCGTGGCTCCTGCAGATGTAGCTCAAGCCCGATTGGGTCCCCCACCCGAGTAGCTGAGATTCTGGTGGAGGCCAGGAAACCCTCAACTAGATCTACTTATGCCATGAAATGGGCGGTTCTCTATTTGGGCTGCCTCCAATGATGTTGAGCCCTTCTCGTGCTCTGTCGGCCGACTTCTGGATTACCTGCATCACCTCTTGATCTGGGTCTCAGCCATTCATCCTTAAAGTTCACATGGTGGCCATTTCAGCCTATCATGTCCCTTTGCAGACAGAATGTTTGCTCAGCTGGAGTCTCTAAGACCTTTTTGAGAGGGGTCCTTCACTTACGACCCACTATCCGGTTCCTGCCCTCCTTGGGATCAGAATTTCATTTAGAAGCTTACTCTGCCTCCTTTTGAGCCGCAGCCTCAAGCGGACCTAAAGTTCCTTTCTTGGAAGACTCTCTTCCTAGTGGCCATTACTTCTGCTCGTGGTTCCGGGCTCAGGCCCTGATGTGTAAAATCCTGTATTTAATTTTTATAGAGAGCGGTGGCTGTGCATACCAACCCTAAGTTTCTCCCAAGGTGTTAGCGGACTCGGCGCTGAATCAATCCATAGAGTTACCTGCCTTTTTACGTAGCACTCTAATCATGGAAGTACCTCCTGCATATTTTGGATGTTCACGAATTCTGAGATACTACACCAACAGGACGAAGGATCTCAGAAACACTGATCAACTGTTAGTCTCTTTTGCTCATAAAGAGAAGGCAATGCTGTTTCTAAGCAATGCCTATCAAAATGGTTGGCTCATTGTATCCCTTTCTGTTATGACAAGTACAACAAGACCCTGCCAGGTCAAGTTAGAGGCCACTCCACCAGAGGGGTCGCTGCCTCTGCGGCTTGTTTCAAGAATGTGTCAGCAGCTGACATTTGTGCAGCCGCCACTTGGACTTCTGTCCATACCTTTACGAAACATTACAGTTTGGACATTGCCTCTCGCCGTAGAGCAGGCTTTGGGCTGGCTGTTTTGCAAGGCCTCCTTTCTTAAGGCCTTCACAACCAGAGGGTCTACTTCTGAG
This sequence comes from Neoceratodus forsteri, assembly GCA_016271365.2. NCBI lineage: Eukaryota > Metazoa > Chordata > Ceratodontiformes > Ceratodontidae > Neoceratodus > Neoceratodus forsteri. Next base: position 1,651,710,730 of record CM057455.1, on the reverse strand, counting down.
TAGCTTTCCTCCTCCCGTTTGCTTCTCCTTGGGACTCAGTCCTATATGTAATTATCTACTGCAAGAGCCCTCTCAAAGTAAGATAGTACAGTTACGTAAGAACTTACCGTAACAGTAGATCTTTGAGAGAGGCTCTTGCAGTAGGTAATACCTTTCCGCCCTCCATCCCCCTAAGCTTTTTCAGCTCCTTTTCCAGGAGTGGAAATATCCGCTTCTCTCTCTCGTTTTGCCTTTTGGTGGGAAGGAACTGGAAGGCGGGTTTGGGGGACCACCCCTTTATACTGACGCCGCATGACATCGGTCACCTGATGTGGGGGCGGTCCCCTGTCGGAGATTGCTAGCTAGAAATTTTCCGTCGGATCTTACCGGCCGGCATCAGTCAATATGAATTACCTACTGCAAGAGCCTCTCTCGAAGATCTACTGTTACGGTAAGTTCTTATGTGACTGTTCTTTCTGTCCCCTGGTCCCATTTTGGACAGTCGCTGGCTCGGCCTTCCAGTCTGTAACTTTTGGGTGTGTGATGGGTTCGTCTGGTGTGACGACTGGCCCGGTTTGCAATATCCTGGTGCACTACCCAGCGATAGGCTGTGCTTTTCAGCCAACGCTCCTTTGCTGGACGTTGGTGGACTACGAAGCCCTTTTGAACACCAGGTGGGCATGGGCTCCTAAGTCCAATGTGGCTCTTCAATCGCTGACGCCGGCTTCTCCCCCAAGAAGGTTTGCTTAGCCTTTGGACACAGAGGCCTCCCCTCTTAGGGGCTTTTGCTCAGAGGCAGGCGCGGTCACAACCTCTGGTATGTCTCCTTCGCCTTGATCGGTCTCAGACTTGGAAAGGTTCCACCATGTTGCCTCATATTCCTTTAAATCTCCTACCTCTCCTCCACATTTGCCCCCCTTGGACATATGGGTTAAGGATACACCCAAATCCCCCCAAGAGGATCCATCATTCCTGGAAATTATGAAGATCATCCAGGCATTCCAGGGGTGGCGTACAGAGGACCAAGACCCTCAAAGACAACGCCTGGCACAGCATTTGCACCTTCCCGAGGTGGACTCAGTCATGATCCCTCCATTGGTAGTTCCTCACGATGACTTTTCCTCCACAGTTTGGCAGCAACCTGCGTCGGTTCCTGCCACTCCAAGGAATGCTGACTGCCTGTACCAAGCTCTGGATGGCAAAGTTCACTTTGCTTCACATCCTAAGGCTGACCCCTCTGTGCTCAAGGCATCACTGGAGGCTAGTGAAGGTCCTGGCCTTCGGGATTGTCCTCCGAACCAGGAATTCAAGTTTTTTGACTCTATGGGACGCAAGGCCTACGCCTCCTCTACCTTAGCCTTGTGGGCTCAAAATTTCTCAGCCCTCATGCTTATGCATCAACAATCCATTTTTGGGCAGATTGAGGTTGCTCCACTTTTCTCCGGATTCCCCTACCTGGTTACAACTAGAACACCTTCTTTCCTCAGCCTCAGTGTCGGTTTCCTATGCTGTACAGGCCTCCTATGATCACGGTGGATGTGACCACCCATAGTCGTCCTCCGCCATCTGCCTCAGTCGTCATGCTTGGGTTTCGTGTGACGGACTTCACCTCAGCGGTCCAGGCCTCCCATTCTGGACATGCCATTTCAAGGCCATGTATTGTTCGAGGAGGTTCATGCCCTGTTGTCCTTCCTTCAGGACTCAGGAGTTCCCCGCCGGTCCGACCCTCGGGCATCAGAAGCGGCTCGCTAACGCCGTCCGACAATCTTCAGGCGTCATCACAGAAGCGTTCAAGCATGAGAAGGCAAGCGCAAAGGCCTCTTGAGACTACCACTACCTCGGCTGTTAAAGCCAGTGGGAGAAGCGCGCATATCGTCTGCACTGGCCTCATCTTCTTAAACTCAGAGTTGCCACCTTCTTTCCTTCTTTGGTAGAATCAGGATTCTAGGAGAGGGAACCCATTTTAGGTAAGTTTTTCCTACCCTTTGTCTTCTCACAGCTTTTCTTCCTTTCCTGGGCTTCCTTTCCACATGGGACACCGGGTGTGGCCTGACGTCAGGCCGGTCCTTCTGATTTCCCTTTTGGGTGGAGAACTAGGACTTATTCTCTGGCTTCCGTGGGCCTGGCCCTGTCTCCAAGGGTTGCACACACTAGGTGGGCTGTTCACCTGCCAGCAGTGGGCAGCTGTTCTATGCATCCTGCTCTCAGTTGTAGGGACCGGTTCAGTATATATTCTGGGATGGTGTCCTCAGTTCCTTCCTGGCCACTCGGGGGTGGTGTTACCCTTTGGGTAGCGAGTTAGGTTCTAATGTCGGATCATTATCTCCACTCAAAGGACCCCATCCGAGGAGCTGGCGTAAATTCCAGGGCCTCTTTATATTCAAGGCGCAGTCGGCCTCCGGACAGAACCTGGGTCAATTTTTGTACGCCTGCCAGGGCCAGGGTTCCCCTAGGTCCCTTGGACCTTTTAATGGTTTGATCCCCTACCTCCACTGGAGCAGTTTTTCCCCTGCACTGGCCTTCCCGATGTTACCACAGCCAGCCTTGTCGTGCTCGATTCTGGGGCTGTCTTTGAGGCCCCTGGGCTTTTCGTCAGGTTTTCAACTGAAGGGCCTTCTCTGTCGTCAGGCACCTTGGATGACACGTCAGTTGTTTACTGACACCGGATGCTAGGGACAACCTGGACTTGGCCCGGGACCCTGGTAGTGGTTGTCACCACTATCCTTCCAGGAGGCCCCCGCTCTGCACCTCCCGTCTCGGGGGCCCACTACCCATTTCCCCTAAGGGGTTAGGATGATTTCCCTCCCCCTCTGTTTCTGTGTTTATGCAGTATCCCAGAATTCTTCTTCCAGGGATTGTTTTTGTAGGGGCCATGGGGGTTATTCCCCTTTCTTTTCTGGGGGCACCCCAGTTCATCTTTCATTGTCTGTGGGCTTTGGAGTCCCTTATGAGGATGGCTTACCGGGGGTAAATTGGTCGCTAGGTGATCAGATTGTCTGTGCAGTTTACTCCTGTATTCCTTACCGGCATGATAACACCTTTTTCCCTGGCGGACAGCAAAGCGCCCCCCCCCCATGGACGTCTTTCAGAGTAGCAATATAGCTCTCTTTCCCATTGTTTGTGATGGCCCTTCACCCCACTTCAAGTGTGGAGGGTGAGGAAGGAGTGATTCATAGTGTGGGGTAAAGCTTTCCCTACTAAGGGTGTTTTCGTTCACCCAGGCTTTTCTTGGCAACTACGGGGCTCCCCGACTGGTGGTCAGATATCATCACTCAGGTGTGGGTTTCCCCCTTTTCCAACCCAAGTATGGTTGCACCCTTTTTGGTATCTACTGATCTTACTTTGAGAGGAAGCTGTTGCAGCAGGTAACACAATTGGACTGTCCCCACCTGGGGCAGCTTCGGCAATTCTTTTCTCCAGCAGTACCCGATGGCGGGAGCGCCCCCCCACCGGCCGTCGGCTCCACGCTGGCGTCACCCTATATAAGGGGCGTTCCCCACGTGCTCAGTTCTTTTGCCGCATGGTCAGGGTTAGTTCGCCTTAGGTTACTGCTCATTGTACCGATCGCTCTCCTTCCTTCTCCACTGATTTCTTCGTTATTTTCAGCATCTGTGTCATCCTCCTCCAAGGGGCACGCCAACAAGTGCTCCTGTGGGCGACAGATACCGTCGAAGGACAGTCATTTCACGTGCCTTTTCTGTCTCGGGGCTGACCACGACACCGACGCCTGCCCTCATTGTCAGGCCTTCAGCTCTTGAACGCGTATCAGGTGTCAGAAGTCTCTCTCTCCACCTTTTTAGCGGAGTCAAAATTGGCCGCTATGGAACAGGCTTCGTCCTCTGGGGATTCCGATCAGACTCCCGCCCGCAAGCACCATAAGCACCGGGAACATCATGAGAAAGAAAGGTCCCACTCTAGGTCCAGGTCCTCGGGCTCGAAGTCCTGGTTGTCGGGGCATGAATCCCGCCTCACTACTCTTAAGCCGTCCGGGGCTTCCTCTGTGGCCAAGTCTTCAGGGACCACCCTCCAACCTCTGAAGGTGCATCTGCCCGCTGAGAAGGCTCTCTTGCCGTGCACAGGTAAGCACTCTTCCCGCTCGGCCTCTTCTTCCAAGGCTGACTCCCGGGAGTCGAGTAAGGCCTCCGGGTCTTCTGGCGGCAGGGCCTCATCCTTGCCGCCGAAGTCTAAGGACTCCGACCGGAACCCGCCTTTGGCGGCTGACCGATGCTCGATCGAGAAAGTCTCAAAACACAAGTCAGACCATCCCAACGCCCCCTCCTCCGAGGGACGCCCGTCTGGCTCCAAGGATAAGTGGACACCGGACCGTCCGCCCACTGCCCCTCCAGCCACTACTTCGGTGAAAGCTATCCCGCCTCTGGTCAAAGTCCTGCCGACGTCGGCCACCCCGGCACCTCCCGATGTCAGCTGTGGGACCCCATCACCACGGTTGCCAGTCCACCTGACATCGGAGCCTGAAGAAAGGGAGAGCAGACGACCTTCCGATGCCACCCATCAGGCCTACGCTGGTGCCTACTGACACCGGTGACAAGGGCTCGGATCCGACGTCGGTACGGGCTGTGGTGCTCCACCGCCCCCTGCACCAGGCTGTCTGAAATTGAACCTTTTGCAGGTGAAGGAGCTCTTCTCCCATTGGTGGGACATTGTAAAACGTGATCTCCCAGCAGGGGAACCTCCTCCCACGCCCACTCCGGGGCACGTGCCAGACGCCTCGGAGCCTTCCAACCTAGAGGCGGGTAAGAAGCCAGAACCTAAAAAGCACAAGGACAAGAGACGCAGGAGGACCAGGTCCAGCAGTTCCTCCCACTCTCCATCTCCGGATACGAGGCGTAAGAGGAGACGGTATAGGTCCCCATCCTCTTTGGCCTCAGATTCGTATTGGACTCAGACACTTCCCGTATGGACTCCAACATTGACCCGGATTTAGGGGGCACGGAGGAACACCCAAAATCTCCTTCGGACGACCCTAGCTTCATGGAGGTGATGAGGCACATCCAGACCAACATGGGTTGGGACACTGAGGCCCTGGACCCCGAGCGACTGCGGTTGGCTAAATACCTCCGTCAAAAAGACCCTAAGCCAGTGGTTATCCCTCCAGTGGTCGACACCTTTGAGGACATCACGTTCGTGACCTGGAGCGTCCTCACTCCTCCTCTGCCATGCCCAAGAAGGCACATCGGCTCTACCGGGCCAATAAGGACCACCCTTCTTGGCGAACCACATCAGCAGACTCAGTGGTGATTTCGGCGCTCACGATGTTCACAGAGGCCCAAACACCTGAGCACCCAGCCGCCTGACAGGGAATCGAAGCAGCTGGATTCCAGTGGGCGCAAGGTGTACTCTGCCGCTACCTGCAGTATCAGGAGTCTCAACTTCCTGACACACATGGTCCAATTCCCAAACGCCCTTTGGGAACAAGGATTGGACATTGTGCAAAGCATGCCTGATTGCCCTCAGCAGGCAGAACTTGCTAAATTGCTTCAGACCGGCTCAGATGTGGGTACCACGTTCTGCGGTCAACCTACAACTCTGAGACACCTCCTCCAGGGCGGCTGCCACTGACATTGCTTCTGTCGCCATGCTTGGCTTTGGGTCTCTGGGTTCGATCCAGACATTCAGATGAACATTCTGGATGCTCCTTCAAGGGCTCCGTGCTCTTTGATGAGGACACGGAAAAGATCATCACCAGGCTGCAGGACTCTGGCAAGGCCATTCTGAACCATGCAGTCCATGTACTGCCCAGCAGGCGTTCTCGTAAGCCTCGTTTTCATGGTCGTGGGGACATCAGCCTCAGTAGCCTCGCTTCCAGCCCCACTCGCGTGAGGCGGCTTCAGTCAGAGGCGGAGCCAGAGGATCCTCTGCCTCCTCCTCTAGACAGGCCAAGGCAGCCACTGCCACCCTCCCTCCCACTGCCTGACTATCCAGGCCACCCTCCTTCCCTAGGCGCTCCGTCAGGGGAACCGGTCAGAGGTCGTTTTTCCCTCTACACCGATGCGTGAAGTCAAGTGACCTCCGAACAGTGGGTCCTCGCTCGACTCTCTTCTGCCGGACAGACCACCGCCCCCATCCCGTTATCCAAGGGAACATCGAGCGCTGGTCAGAAGGGAGATATTATCCCTTTTGGACAAAAATGCCATCGAGCTGGTACCTTCGGCTGAGCAGTGAGAGGGTTCTTCTCCTACTTCTTCTTAGTCCCAAAGAAGTTGGGAGACCTCAGGCCCATTCTAGACCTCAGCAATCTGAACCAATGGGTCTCCTATCAGAGATTCAGGATGGTTTCCTTCCCCACTCTCCTGCCCCTCATCTCAGTGGGAGACTGGCTGGTGTCCCTGGACATGCAGGACACCTACTTGCATATTCCTATCTTCAGGGGCCATCGAAAATTTCTGAGGTTCAGGTTCGAAGACGAGGACTATCAGTTCCGAGTCCTTCCCTTGATCTCTCTTCAGCCCCTTAATCTTCACCAAGTGCCTGTCAGTGGTTGCCATGGCACTCGGAGACAGAGACCACTTCATGTTCCCTTATCTGGATGACTGGCTCCTCCTGGTTCCCTCCTGGTCCCGCCTGTTAGAAACCATCAGGGACTCCATTTCGCTATTTCAGCGCTTGGAATCACTGTCAACAGGGACAGTCTCATCTTCTCCCGTTCCAGAACCTCCGGTTCATTGGAGCTCTTCTGGATACCACTCTTGGGAAGAGTTTCTTCCTCCGACAGAGCAGGCGGATTCAGGTCTTGGTGTACCAAATCTCTTCAGCATCAAGAGTCCCTGCAAGACTTCTCCTCAGGCTGTTTGGGCATATGGCAGCTGCCATAGTTTGATCCCTCTGGCGCAACTACACATGAGAACCATCCAGTGGTCGCTCTGAGTTCAGTGGGATCAAATACTAGACAGCTTGGACGCCTCGATCCAGATCTCGGAGTCAATCCTCCGAGAATTTTGCTGGTGGATGTTGTCACAAAATTTGCTGGCGGGTGTCCCTTTCCACACAGGGGCACCGTCCCAGATTCTGATCACGGACGCGTCGTCCTCAGGATGGGGCACCCACTTGGGGACACATCGCACTCAGGGCTCCTGGTCCCCAATAGAGGAAGATCTGCATATCAATGTTCTGGAGCTGAGAGCGGTCCTTTATGCCCTTCAAGCCCTGGTCTCAGTCCTAGTGCTGGGCCATCTGTTGGTCCAGACCAACAGCACTTCGGTGATGTTCTACATCAACAAATAGGGTGGCACACACACTCGTATCCCCTCAGCTGGGAAGCCATGCGGGTGTGGGATTGGGCTTTGGAGCACCAGCTCACGTTACGCACATGTTCCAAGAGAACAAAGTGTTAGCCGATGCGCTCCAGCAGGACAAAGTCACAAGCTCATGAATGGGAGCTGCTTCAAGAAGTCGCTGATCACATCTTCTGCCATTGGGGGATGCCAGAGCTGGATCTCTTCGCGTCACAATTCAACGCAAAAATGCCCAGTTTCTGCTCACTAGGTCCAGAACCTGGAGCTTTTTGGTACAACGCGTTGTCCCTCTCCTGGAAAGGGAGGTTTCTTTACGCTTTCCCTCCCTTCCTGCTACTACAGAAGGTTCTCCTCAAGGCGCAGTCAGAACCTTCCACCATCATTTTGATCACACCACTATAGCCTCGACAGATTTGGTTCCCTTTACTTCAGCGTTTAGCGGCAGAGCCTCCGCTTCCTCTTCCACTCTCCTCTTATCTTCTTTCCCAGGACAAGGGGCCCTCATCCATCCGAATCTGTGCTCACCTGCATGCCTGGCTCCTCAGGACCTAGCTAAAGCCAGATTTGGTGTGTCTGATCAGATGGTGCAAGTTTTGGTTAAAGCGTGTAATCCTGCCACCAGAGCCACTTACGCCATGCAGTGGAAATTTTTTATTTTTTTTTAAATCATTTTTATTGTGAAAAGGACATGGTGAAATGAACAAAAGTCTATTACATATGACATTAATTAGGATTATTACAAGGTACCCCTTAAGAAGGTAATGAGAATTGCTGACTAACATCACATGTAGCACATTCATCCTTCCTTTTGATTTTCTCCTCCGTTACCTATTTCTGTCTCCTTTAGTTACCATTTCCATACCCGAGGCAGAAGGCTGATTTCCTCTTTAGATATCTGTGGCCAGCTGATTTTCAATAATACTCATCAAAATACTCTCCGTTATTGAATGGGGAAATTTAAAAAAAAAAAAGGAGAAAGAAAAGGGGGGGAAGACAAAGTTTCCTTAATTTTCCCCAGTTTAGAGTAATAAAGCAATTCAATCATGGAACAAATTCTGGGTCAGATTCGAAGCATAAAATACCCATCTGTGTCATTTTAGTTCAAATTGAAGAGTCGATCTTATGATTTAGCCACTAGTTGTTCAGAGTAGTAAATTTCTTTCACTATTTTATACCAATCTACGGTTGAAGGTACCATAGAAGTCATCCAACGCTGGTGATGTTTTTCTAGCTGCTAAAATCAACAAAGGAAGTAGCGTTTTGTCCCAATGTGGTTTGTGGGAGGTAAAAGAGAAGCGCTATTTCTACTGTTAATTCAATGTTTTCTCCAAAGTACCCTGATAGTGCTCCCTGGAGGTCACACCAAAAGGTGTCAACAGGACAAAACCAAAATATATGTCCTAAATCCGCAGGCTGCAATTGCATACTCTCAGCAGAATCCGAAGAGGTGGTAGATATTTTACAAAATTGCTGGGATTGGAAAAACAGGAGCAGGACTTCCACGCAAACTCCTCCATCGTATTTGAGGCAGTAATTTTAATTGCCTTTAAGGTGGAGTTAGTCCATGCCTCAAAAGGATATCCAGTTGTAAGTCCCTGTTCCAGGCTTCAAGTATGGATAAGGAGGAACCCTGCTGCTTCCTTATTATTCTGTAGAGGTGGCTAATCAATTTATCCCAAAGGTTACCTCTCAGGGTATCTCCTAGTAGTTTCCACAAAGTTGGAAGAGGGAGGTAAGTGAGCCGGAATCTCTTTTGTCTAAGTATACAATTCTTCACCTGGACATAGCGGAATAGATCTCTTGAAGGGAGGGGTATTGTATTTGTAATTCAGTGAAGGGATCCTCCCTTAGTGTTAAGGAATTGCCTGAAAAATTCAGATCCAGCGTTCTCCATTCTTTAAATGTAGAGTCAGGTGTGGCTGGTAAAAATATTCATCGGCAGAAATTAAAGTGAACTAGAATATTATTTGTTTTAAGGGTTTTCCATTTTATTATTTACCAGATCTTTAAAACTTGGGCTGTAAATTGAGAGAAATCACGGAGAGAAGGTTAGGCGCTCGAGTGGCAAACACTATTTTTCTATATCATTAGGTCATTATGGAGAATTCAATCTCCTTCAGAGCAAATGAGAGGATGGGAAAGCCAGATGATGAGTACCTTTGAAAAAGCAGCCAGTGTGTAGTGTTTTAAATTAGGGAGATTGACACCTCCCCAGTCTATGGCCAATGTCAAAACTGAATTTCTGATCTAGGGTTTCTGACCTTCCCAGATGAAAGTGGATATGATTTTATTCCTGGACCTGAAATAGAAATCTGATGGGAAAATTGGAATATTTTGAAATAAATATTAGAGCCTTGGGAGTATAGTCATACGTATGGTTTCTATGCGTTGAAAGAAATTTAGTTTCAAGCGCCCCCCACCTAGTCAAGTTCTCCTGAATCTGTATAGAAATAGGCTCATAATTTACCATTTCTAAGTGAATCAAATTGAGGGAATATAGATACCAGATATTTAATTTTAGTCATGCCATCTCACGGGAGAAGACTCCTGAGAGAGGTAGATGGGGAATGGTAAAACATTAATACTTCTGTTTTGGATGTATTTAATTTAAAGTTTGCTAAGTGCTCATACTGGTTAAGGATTTCCCATGCTACAGGGATAGAATGTTCTGGGAAAGGAGGTCAATAAAATATCATCTGCAAATAAGGAGATTTTGTAAGTTTTTGGCCCAGGGGACTCCCTCTATCCTTGGATCTAAGCGAAGAGCAGCAGCTAAAGGTTCAATATATAAAGCGAATAGGGCCGGGGAGAGAGGGCAACCCTGTCTGGTACCTTGTGAGAGGAGAAGCAGAGGGGAAATGTTTCCATTGATGCAAATATAGGCCCTTGGGCTTGCGTATAAATTCTGTAACATGTGAGAAATTAATCTGGGAAGGAAAAAGTCTTTAGTGTTTCCCAGAGGAAACCCCACAAAACCCTATCAAAAGCCTTCTCCGCATCAAGACTTAATAATGCTAAGGGAATTTTTCTGGCATGAACATGCTCCAAAAGAAGCATAGTACGTCTAATATTATTGGTAGTACTACGGTTTTAATAAACCCAGATTGGTCAGGATGAACTAGGTTGCAGTAGTTTTCCAGTCTCGAGGCCCAGATTGCCATAAAAATTTTATAATCCATGTTTAGGATCGAGATCGGGCAATATGAGGAAGTATCGGTTGTATCCTTGTTAAGTTTAGGAATGGGGGTCAATATTGCATAATTCCATGGGGGGGGGTCACCCTCCGTTACCGCTCTGTATGTGTTCAGGAGCCTGGGGAGGAGGAGTTCGGACATCTTCTTATACCATTCGGATGTATAGCCGTCTGGCCCGGGGCATTTAGCTGGTTTAAGGGCCTTAATATGGGTAAGAATTTCATCTGGTCTAATCGGTGCCTCTAATTGAGAACGTTGGGCTTCTATCAATGTGGGAAGAGATAGTTGAGAAAGGAAAGCCTTCCTATCATTCATCTGGGAGGAGTCAGAGGGTGACACATAAAGCGATTGGTAGTAGTGAAAGAAAGATGATCATATATGATCATCTTTGTGTGAGAGATGTTTCGTGGTCGGGTGTTTTATTTTAAGGATCGTAGCAGCTCGTTTTCGCGCTCTGAGTTTGTGAGCTAACATTCTTGTACCCCTAGTGCCTCCCTCATAGTTTGATAACTTTAAGAAAGTTAAAGTTTGTAGGATCCTAAGATCCATTATGTTTTGTATGTCCTGTTTTATTAATCTAATTTTCCTTTGGAGTATTTTGTCTCCCTCCCTATATAATAGTTGGTAAGACTGCAGTTGTTCAAGTAGGTATTTATAGGAGGCTTCCAATTTACATCTCTTTCTCACAGTGAAGGCTATTGTTTCACCTCTGAGAGCCGCTTTTAAGGTATCCCATATTATGGGATCTGAAATTTCCTGAGAGGCATTGTCGTTTAGTATTTGAGGGATTTTGTTTTCATTAGCTCAGTATAGTCTGGGTCTTTGAGTAAGACTGGATTAAAAGCGCATAGTTTTGAAGTTTTAGGTTTCCCCAAATCAATTTTAATAATCATGGGGTGATGATCAGAGAGGATCCAGGAGTCTAAAGCTAAGTCTTGTATCAGAGGGAAATGCTCACAACAGATAAAAAAAACAGTTTAGATGTGAATATGTTTGGAAATGTGAAGTGGAAACGTTTCAGTATCTGGGCCACAGCCAAGAGGGTGGACCCATTGTTCTGTCCAGTTAACTCCGTTTTAGAATACCTGCTCTCACTTTCGGAGTCTGGTCTCAGTTACTCCTCCATAAAGGTACACCTGGCCGCCATCTCCGCTTATCACTTACCAGTTCTGGATAAGACGGTGGCTCAGATGGAGTTCTCTAAAGCCTTCCTGCGAGGTATTCTGCATATCAGATCACTCATCTGGGATCCTGTGCCCTCTTGAGATCTCTCTTTTTGTACTGGAGAAGCTTACACCCCTTCGAACCAGCTATGGAGGCCGAGCCTGTTTCCTATCTTGGAAAACTGCTTTTGGTAGCCATTATTTTGGCAAGGCGCATTTCAGAACTTCAAGCCCTCATGTGTAAGGAGCTCTACCTAACTTTTCATAAGGATAGGGTGGACCTACCGCACTAACCGAAGTTTCTACAAGGTGGTTTCAAACTCGCCCTCAACCAATCTGTACAGCTTCGGTGTACTACCGGAGCATTCTAATAGGGGGCAAGCCCTGCTTCACTCCTTGGATGTCCACAGGGCTCGCCCGATGTTATTTGCCAGGACCAAACAGGACAGGAAGTCTGATCAACTTTTTGTATCCCTTGCTCAAAGGTCCTTGGGTCGCTCGGTCACCAAACAGGCGGCTGTCATACTGGTTGGTCCATTCATTACTTTTTGGTACCAGAAAGCATAGCAGGTCTACCCCAGGACCAGTTAAAGCTCACTCTACCAGGGCTGTCACTGCTTCTTTCATGGCGATGAAGCGGGTCCCTGCAGTGGACATTTGTGCTGTCGCTACCTGGGTTCTGTTCATACCTTCGTCAGGCATTACAGCCTCGACATCATTCCAGGCATGAGCAGGTTTGGCCTCACAGTTTGCGGGGCCTGGTTTCCTGAGGGACCTCTCTGTTCCTTTACATTCCTTCCCCCTCTCAGGGGTTGTTTTAAGCGATACTACTTGGGAGTCCGTCCTAATTAAGTTAACTCTGCTGCAAGAGCTTTCTTTAAGTAAGAGTAGTAGCTACGTAAGAACGTACCGTAACAGTAGATCTTTGAGAGAAGCTCTTGCAGCAGGTGTATTTCTGCCCTCCTTCCTCCAGGGATCAGGCCTTTTCTAGGCTGGTCCTTCCTCCTTTGTGAGGAAAAATTTTCAAATCCTCCTTCTGACTATTGCCTGTTACCATCTCTCTGCCTGATGGGGGGGGCGTACAAGAACTGGAGCATGTGGAGAACTCCTTCCTTATACAGGGTGACATCGGGATGGAGCTGGCGTCGGCTGGGGGCGTTCCCACGTCGGCACTGCTGGAGAAAGAATTGCTGGAAGCGGCAGCGGAGTGGCAACAGTCCTAATGTGTGACCTGCTGCAAGAGTTTCTCTTGAAGATCTACTGTTACGGTACATTCTTACGTAACTGTACTTTCTCTGGGCCCCCTTTTTTTTCCCTTATCTTCTGTCCCTTTCCGGAGAGGAATGGGCCTAGTGGCCCTGGTTGCCAGGTGCCCCACCCCCTTTTTCTTCTTTTCTTTGTTGGGAATGGTGGGGTCGATCCTTGATGTCCCTTTTGGGGAAGTTCTCACCTATACAGGGGCGATTGCATTCTTGCCCATTCCCCCTTTGATTACCATGGTCTCGGGAAATGTCCTTGGACTGCTGTGGTGTCTTTTCTCTCTAGGGCACCAGGAACCGAGTTTTACCAACGCTGCCCTTTCCACCCCAAGAGAGGGCAATGGGCTAGTGTCTCATCGACTCTCTTTGCTTGAAGGTTAGTTCTTATGATGGGACGCTAGCTAATAAGGGGTGTCCTTTTGGTTACCCTCTAGCTTACCTTTTCTTAGATTTCCTTGACGGGGGGGTTACATTATGGGCTTCCCTGTTTCAGGAGGTTGTCTCCCTCTGTCTCTACACAGGGGTCAGAGTAGGACTCTTTCGTCCGTTTCGTCCTCCCTTCCAGTCCTGGTTAAGGTCTGACGTCAGACTTATCTTTTCTGACCCAGGTCCAGTCGGTTGCTGGTCCTTTTTCTTTTGGAGACTTAGAGAGCATGCGTTCCTTCAGTGAAGGAGGATTTGCTTTTTTCCAAATGTTTCATCTCTTCTTTCCTGCTGGGTTTGAGCCCTTATAGCCTTCTTCTGGCAGTGTTCGTATCTGCTAAGGCATCCTTTCCCTGGCGCCAGCCTTCTTCTGGAGGTCAGACTTCCGGCTAAGAATGTTCAGTCTCTTTTCCTCATCCTGGATATATTTTCTTCAGTTACTGCTTGGGACTCTGTCCTAACGGTGTTGCCTACCGCAAGAGCCCCCTTGAAGTAAGATAGTACAGTTACGTAAAAACTTACAGTAACAGTAGATCTTCGAGAGGTGCTCTTGCAGTAGTCACTTATTTTCCCTCCCTCCAGCCCCCTGCTCTCTTTTGCTTCTCACCCTTTCTAGGCCTCAGGAATCCTCCTTTTTCTCCTGTTGGACCTGGATGCAGGGTTTTCAGTGGGGGAACCGCCCCTTTTATGCCAGAACGGACATTGACGTGCCGATGTCGGGGGCAGTCCCCTGTCGTATACTGCTAGCTAGACATTTTCCGTGTGGTCCTGGCACCTGGCAGCTTAGTCCTAACGGTGTTGCCTACTGCAAGAGCTCCTCTCGAAGATCTACTGTTACGGTAAGTTTTTACGTAACAGTACTTTATATTTTAGTAATCGTACTTTCGTAAACCTTCTCATGTTGTACCATAATATGTTGGGTATGTCTGTATCCTGTGATTAAGGTGTAAAGCCCCCAGAAGTTGTATGAAGCATGGTTTGTCTGTCATATATGTCAGTATCAATTTCACTGCAGTTGTGAAGAATCAGTAAATATAAAGTTCAAAAGCTCTTTCAGGGGCACCGAAGGCAGGCAGGGGCAGTACAGCAGTTATGTAGCTGCTTTTCAGCTAGACATGACACTTTCTGGGCAGCATTTAAGCCCTTTTTAGGAAAGATGCTCACTACCAGGGAAGGGGTAAGCTCTTTTCAGGTAGAGCACTGTACCGGGGCACCAGTTAGAGGAGACTTTGTATGAGAACACTTCATGTTAAAGAGTTCCCATAGCTGATTCGAAATGAAAGGCAAAATGTGTAACAAAGAAATTAACAGGACAGTTATAAGTTGCCTGAGTCAGGCAGTTTACATGTTATCTGTCCCTGTTTTGGGGATTATTGTTATATATATATATATATATTTTTTTATGGTTAAAAAATTAATGTTGAAATGCTCTTTCTGTTTTCTTTCAGGGCCTTGAGGGCAGTGGTTCAGAGCAGTTTTCCAGTGAAACAGCCCAAAGTTGGCCCTCCTCAGATGAACATGTATGTAAAACGCTTGATAACTGACACAGTTTGTTTATTTTTATACACAAGCAGCATTTGTTTGGTGAGACTGAATCTGTAGATTTGCTGACAGCTAATTTGAGTCGAGGATCCTTAACTTTAAATAGTGATAGTGCTGAGAATCTGGGAGAACTGTAAGCTGCAAGGCATGAGTAAGAAAAACAATCCTCTTCCTGTTTAGTACACAAGTGACCTATGGAAAAACTACACTATTGTTGTATTAGGCATCTCCACTCCGTCTTTACCTTTGAGTCTGAACACGCTGCCTCCACTGTTTTGGAGCCATGTATCTTCATGGACATAAAGTCTCACGACTCGTTCACACTAGTGAGACTATGCTGGAGGCACTAGGACGAAACAGGAGCAAAATCTTCAGGCGGGCCAGCGCAGTAGGACCACATATGTGCTGTGGGGCTGGCTCAGCGTCGTATAGGCTGTCTCTGCGTCGACTCTTCAACCATCTCTGTTCCTTTTTCCCCGCCATGATGCGCTTCAGTGATGTCGCTCGCTCACTGGGAATCAAATCTTCACGTCTGTATGACAGCAGTATAGTCGTTCAGTATTCGATTAGTTTTTAGTATATGTATATATATTTTTTAAGTTTTTATTTCATTTCAACGATGAAGAGAAGAAGTCTTCTTCAGCCCGCCTTCAACAGAGTCCACCATGAATGGGGCCGGTGATGGTAGGGAGACTTTGCTTGAAAGCTGTTTTAGCAGCAGGACTGAGTTCGGTTCACCGCCCTCTTCAGAGGGGGGTTCTGAACAAGGGCAGTCTGGTGCTTGGGAGGACGGGCGGTCCTCCCGAAGGCACAAAAAGAAGTGGGCCTGTTCCTGATCAAGGTTGGGGACCCGGTGCTGCTCGGCCTTGAGCTCTTCTTCATCCCATCAGTTGAAGAAGAAGAAGCGGTACCACTCGAGGTCCCCCTCTGGTATGTCTGCATGAAGATTGTTGGTAGTGGGGCCAGGGGGTCAACCCCGGCTCCGTTGGGGTCACCTGCTGCCTTGGTTCCTAGCTGCTGCGGTTCTTAACTCTGGAGTCCCTCCCCGCCCTGGGAGGGGGGGTCCTCCGGTGAGCAGTTTCATCATTTGGCTGCTCTTATGGAGCAGTGGGTCCAGTGGTTGTCCCGACTGCCCATACCTGTAGACCTGACCCCGGGGCCTTCGGCTTGGGGGCCATGGACCTGCAGGCAGAGCGACTGGGTCAGCCTAGTTGCGCGACACCTTCTTCACTGCCATCAACGCCATGCTTTCCTCCCTCACGTGGCTACGGTGCAGGGGCCAGCACAGGTACTGCATTCTCCTACTCCTTCTTGTACTTTCAAGTCTCCAGCTTTGGGTGCCCCAGTGTTGGTTTTGGGGACCCCAGGTGCTCGTCCATTGCTGGTTGCGGCGCTGCCCTCGGCTCCGGCCTTGGTGGCGCTGGTGCTACCTCAGGTGCCAGGATTTTCGACTCTGATTCAGGGAGTGTCTTCTCCTGCTGTTCTTCCTCCCTTTCCTTTCTATACTATCCCTTCTGGGTTAGTAGGAGACTGTATTGAGTCTCATCCTGATCTGTGATTAGGGTAAGATCTGGATGAGAATTCATCCTTTGGAGTGGAAAGTAAGCCCTCCACTTCAACAGAGCCTTTGGTCGAGGACCTTTCTTTTAAGTCTCTTCTGAAGAATGTGAATTCCACCTTTCTCTTCAGACTTCAGGGTGGATCCTGGGAATCTTTTGCACCTTCAGTATCTGCACGTTCCTGAAATTCCTGTGGAATTGACACCTCCAGTGCAATCCTATTTTAAGACTCTTTCACAAAGTGTGTGTGACAGACCGGTGCTCATTCCTTCGGTGGCTAAGTCCATAGACAGGAAATACACTCCCCCTAAGGATAGGCCAATCCTTGCCTCTCAAGCCTTTGCGGACGCCATAGTGGTCTTGGCAGAGAATAACAAAGCTGTTCTTGCTCAGGAATCCATGGCTCATCCAGTGAATAAAGAATCCCATAAAATTGGCACTCTGGGGAAGCGAGTGTTCATTGCTGCTACCCTAGGTATGCGTATTGCTAGCTATCAGGGCCATTTCTCTCAGTATGAGTATACCCTCTGGCATTCTCTCAAAGAAACTGTGGAGGCTCTTCCGAAATCGGACGTTAGCTCGGAGCTTCTTCAGACCATTACTAGGGGCATTGGTCCAACAGTCAGCAACTTAAAGCTGCTATATACACCTTTGACACTGCTTCTAGAGCAGCAGCTGCCGGGATATGCACCCAGCGTCACTCATGGCTAAGGACTTCAGGGTTCACAAATGATGCTCAACAGAGAGTCTTGAATTTTCCATTTGATGGTGTTTATCTGTTTGGCCCACAGGTCCAGCAGGCAATGGAGGCCACTCAGAAAACTAGGACTGCTATTAAGATGGCCAGACTGGCCCCTGCCACTCCTCAGTGGGGCGGAAACAGCCGGCAGTTTCATAATCGTCAGTCCTTTTGTGGTAAAGGCCGAGGGGCTTTTTAAAAGAACTAAGCCCCTTAGCCACAAAAGAAAATGCAGCAGAAGGCACAGGGCCCGAAGGCACCTAGTGCCACCCTCTGAAGACCTGGCCCATGTCCCACCTCAACTGCCCAAGGGGTACTGCTCTTTGGTGGTGGGGGGGGCGTCTGACTGAGTTTTACAACTAGTGGCAGTCCGTTACAATGGACAAATGGGTCCTCAGGATAATTCGAGAGGGATACTCTCTAAATTTTTTGGAGACCGCTTCGGATTGTCCACCCAAATGACAGCCCAAACTGCTCTACCACAAAGTCAGACCTTGCTTCTGAGATTCAGGGCCTTCTGAACAACAGGGCAGTAGAAGTGGTTCACAAGCAGAAGAACAGAGCATGAGTTTCTATTCCCACTACTTCCTAGTTCCAAAAGAAAACAGGCAGTATTGTACTGTTCTAGACCTAAGGAAGTTAAATATCTGTTCAAAAAGAAATTCAAGATGATATTGCTAGGAAAGCTCCTACCTCTGATTCAGACAAATGATTGGTTGGCTTCCCTGGACATGCAGGATGGCCGCCAACACGTTCCAGTGCACCCAAGCCACCACAAGTACCTATGCTTTGCGGCCCTGGACCAGCACCACCAGTTCAGAGTCCTGCCCTTTGGCCTATCCTTGGCGCCTCGAGTTTTTACAAAGTGCTTTGCAGTGCTTGAAACAACATGAAGTCTTGCTGTATTCTGACTATTGTAGTTAGGTCCTGCCTTTCAACTGCCCCGGAGAACAAAGAGTTAACTTTCCATGGCCAGCATGGAATGTTCAACGTGAACTCGGTTGAAGCCCCTGTCTGCTGTTGTTTAAACTCCAACCGTCAGATTCTTTACTCTGCCTCACTGAACAGATACGCTCCAGATTTCTCCTTCTTAGCGGTTCAAAAAAAGTCGATTAAAGTGTCATTTTTAGCTCGGTTCTACAGAATCTATCGGTTTAAGTCTCTGTCAGTGGTACCGTGAGTACTAGATAGGTTTTACATTTAGTTTCTGTGTGGAACTTAGTAAATTTGGGATCGGTTCAGTTTGGAACCAATCAGATTGGTCTTAAAAGTTTTGAATTTATTGAGTGTGTGGTAACCGGTCCGTATCGGTTCTAAAAAAGCAGTTTAATTACGTTTTTTCCAAGACTCAATACGGTCAGGAACCGATAAAGTGTCTTGCCTGGCGGATTGCGAAAAAGGGTAAGTTTTGGATAGGATTGGCCATGTCTGAGAAACCCAAGAAAAAAACCGGGCCCACTGGGTTTCAACACTGCAGTGTGTGGGGGGGAAGCCTTTGCTAAGGCTGATCCCCACACCACCTGTGTGTGTCTGGGGTTTGACCACCTCGATTCAGACTGCCAAATTTGTAAAAGTTTTCCCAAAGCTACCCTGGATAAGAGAGTAGGTAGACTGAGGGAAGGGAGACCAAGAAGTCCGCTGACCCAGATGGCCAGCCCGGTTCGGTTCCGACCGAACCAGAAGGAGTGCCCTGTGACCAATGAAACTTCTTCGGGCAAAAGGAGAGCCGATTCTGAGGAGTTGGTTCCGGTTAAAAAGAAAGAAGAGAAAATCATCCGGTTCGGATCCACAAATTCTTTCTCCGACCGCTGATGAAATAGCCAAAGCGATAAGGATAGTTCAGTCGCTAACTTCAGTTCCGGCCGGACCGGCACCTTCTGGCAGGGACTCAGTTCGATCAGTTCCCCCGGTTCCGGATTATACTTTAGAAGAATTTTGTGAACCGGAGGAGGGAGAGTATGAGGTTAATGATGATGATGGTGATTATGAAAGTCTGGATATGCCTATTGACCCGGACATCTCCCCAGACAGACCTTCAGGTGTTTCTCCTCCTAGGCTTTCTGAGTCCCCTTCCCACTTTATGTTTTACAAAAAAGTGGTTGAAACCCTCCAGCTTCCAATGGAAGAAGCAGTAGAGGATCAGGAGGAGCCTGATTTTATTGAAATGATGGACATCCCAGGTCAGGAGATTGTCTATTCCCTCCATAAATCTTTTGGAAACAAATTCTAAAGACTCCTAACTCCATACCTCCTGTGGACAGACGAGATGGACAAGAGGTATACCTTTCAGGCTCGGACACGGAGTTCCTTTCTCAGCAATGCAGCCATGTTGGGGTAGTGCAGGCTGCTGCCTGTGATAGGGCAAATATTCCCTTGGCATCACACCCCCCAGATAAGGACTCCAGGAGGATTGATGCCATGGCAAAGAAGCAGTACATGGCAGCATCTTTGGGACTCAGGCAGGCTAACTATATGGCCTACACAGCTAGATACCAGAAGTCCAGGTGGGACATTGTGCTGGCTCTGACTAAACAGGCCCCATACCAGCTTGCCAAGGAGCTGGAGCAGGTGGCTGCGGATGGGATTGAGGCATCCAAGGTGCAATTTCATGCTGCTGTGGACTCCAGTGATGTTTCATCTAGAGTCATGGCTACACTTGTGGCTCCCTTTGGAGGATGGCTTGGCTCAGATGTACTAGCCTATCAAAGGATACCCAGGCTAAAGGCCATGGTTCCCTGTCATTGGTAATTCTTTGTTTGGGGAGCAGACAGAGAATTACATGAAAAAGATGGACGAGTACAGAACCACCTACAGGAGTGCTCAGGCCAAAGAAAGGCAAGCCACTCCTCAGAGACAGCATTCCAGGGGCAGGGGCAGGCCCTTTCAGAGGCCTTTTTACCAAGCCCAGGCCTCCTCTTCTGCTTATGCTCAGAGGGGGTTCTTCAGAGGGATAGGCAGACCACGAATGAGCAGGCCTTCTTCCACCCCTCAGCCTAAAGCCCCTGCCAAGCAGACACCCTGATGGGTCTGCCTGGGCCGATTCTCCAGTACCTGTAGGGGGCAGGCTGGCTTACTCTGTCCAAGACTGGAAGTCTCTGACAACAGACAAGTGGGTCCTGGAAGTAGTAAGCCAGGGACTGGTTCTCAGCTCAAAAATTTCCCAAGATGAGAACCAGATCCTTTCCACCTGCAAATCCATCAGAGACCCTTGCCCTAGAGGCAGAGGTTTCTTCCTCCTGGCTCTCAGAGCCATAGAAGGAGTCCCTACCCCTACACAAGGGCAAAGGATTGTACTCCAGGTACTTCCTAACCCCCAAAAACAGGAGAATGGCGGCCCATCCTGGATCTAAGATATCTGAACAAGCACCTTTTAAAACCAAAGTTCAAAATGGTGACTCTGGAATAATTCTGCCTCTCTAAGGCCAGGGACTGGCTAGCCTTCCTGGACCTCAAAGATGCCTATTTTCACATTCCCATCAGGTGCTCCCACAGAAAGTACCTCAGGTTCGAGTTGTCCTCAGGCCACTATCAATTCAAACCAATGCCCTTTGGCTAACATCAGCCCCAAGGGTGTTCACAAAGTGCCTGGCAGCAGTGGTTGCTTTCCTAAGGAAAAAAGATCTCATCTTTCCATACTTGGAGCGAATGGCTCATAGTGGGTCCAGTCTCCAGACCAAGTCAAGTCACATCTGTAAGCTGCTCAGCAAGTGCTCAACTTCATAGGATTCCTCCAGCAACCTTCCATAGTCAGTTCTCGAGCCAGTACAGCTCCTCACCTTTGTAGGAAGCGGAGCTGGATACAATAAGGGCAAGAGCCTTCCTTCCTCTGGACAGGCAAGGACCCTTATGGAACTGGCCTCTTCATTCACCCTTCAGGTGTCTCGACCAGCAAGGCATTTCCTGCAGCTCCTGGGCCACATGGCAGCCTCTAAAGCAGTGGTTCAGGGGGCAAGATTTCAGATGAGGGACATTCAGTTCCACTTAAGAGCCTTCTGGTCCAAAAGAAAGGATTCCCTTACCAAACTAGTCCCAGTGACTCGAACCCTGATCCAGGCTTTGCAATGGTGGCAGGATCAGGGCAATTTGAAACAGGGAGTTCCTTTTGTCACTCAGTCTCATTCAGTGATACTCACCACAGATGCCTGCCTGCTGGTCTGGGGAGCCCACCTGGGGGATCTTACCGCCCAAGGGCTGTGGTCACCTCAAGAATCTCTGCTTCACATCAGTCTCTTGGAACTCAGAGCAGTGTTTCTGGCACTGCAAGCCTTTTCCAAATCTGTACAGAACAAGGTGGTCCAGATCAGAACAGACAATACCACCACAATGTGGTACATCAACAAGCAAGGAGGCACTCGGTCTACAGCCTTGTGCACAAAGCAATGAAGTTGTGGTCCCTGGCCTATTCCCTGCAAACCTCTCTGATAGCAGTTCACCTCCCTGGGAAGGACAGTGTCCTAGCAGATGCTCTCAGCAGGATATCCCAGGGTCATCACGAATGGACCCTAGATCCTCTAGTTTTGAAAGTGATTTTCTCGAGATGGGGCACTCCACAGATAGATCTTTTTGCAGCCCCAGACAATCACCAACTTCCTCTCTTTTGTTGCAGACCCCCAGTCTTGGGCTCAGTCCCCCTGGATGCTCTTGATTCTGAATTGGGAAGGGAAATTTCTTTATGCTTCCCCCCCTTCCCTCTCCTGTTCAAAGTGTTAGTCAAGATCAGGTCACAACAATGCAAAGTGATTCTGATTGCTCCAGACTGGGCCAGGCAGCACTGGTACCCCCTGTTGCTGTCCTTAGCAATCCACCTTCCCCTGTCTCTTCCCAGGAATTACAACCTGTTGACATCCTCTCGGGAGGATTTGGTACCCGAACCTCAAGTTTCTCAATCTCAGGCATGGCTCTTGAAGAGTTAGAGTTTGCTGATCTGCACCTTTCTCAAGGGGTGCTGGATATCCTTAATGCTTCTTGAAAGCCTTCCACCAGAAAGACTTACAACTCCAAACGGAAAAGGTTCACTATGTGGTGCTCTAATAAGCATATTTCTCCAGAATCTGCTGGGTTGCCTACATTCCTGGACTATATGGTTCATCTTAATGGCTTGGGACTTAGGCCAGCTACACTTAAAGTGCATCTGGCAGTTGTTTCTTTCTTCTTGTCAGTAGGCAAGCCCTCTCCTCTGTCAGCCCATCCTGTGTTTTGTAAGTTCTTCAAGGGATTGCTGCACACCAATCCTCCCTTTAGGGACCCTGCTCCTGCTTGGGACCTTAATGTTTGCATTGCTCAGCTTATGCAACCACTCTTTGAGCCTTTGTCCTCTGCAGAGCTTAAGTACTTGACTTGGAAAACTGTGTTTTTGGTAGCCATTACCTCTGCCAGGCATATAAGTGAATTGCAAGCCCTGTCAGTGGAGCCTGATTTCATCTCTTTCCATAGAGATAGAGTGGTCCTAAGAACTAACAGGAAGTTTTTGCCTAAGGTGGTTTCAGATTTCCACCTTAATCAGTCTATGTCTCTCCCTGTTTTCTTCTCTGACCATTCCTCCTCTGGAGAGAGGAAGCTGCGCAGCTTGGATGTTAAAAGGGCTCTCAGCTACTACATAGAGCGCACCAAGGGTCACAGGTTTGAGTCCCTCCAGTTGTTCCTCACATATGGAGAGGTCGGTAAGGGCAAACCTGCCACTAAGAGATCTTTTGCCAGGTGGATTGTCTCTTGTATACAATTCTGCTATAAAAAACTGGGTAGAACCCCACCCTCAGGCCTGAGGGCTCACTCTACTAGAGGTACAGCTGCTTCCCTGGCTGCTGCCAGGGATATTCCTATCTTAGAAATTTGTGAAGCAGCCACCTGGAAAACAGTCTGTACATTCACCAAGCATTACTCTCTGGATATCCAGGCTAGGAGTGATGCTCG
This sequence comes from Neoceratodus forsteri, assembly GCA_016271365.2. Taxonomy (NCBI): domain Eukaryota; kingdom Metazoa; phylum Chordata; order Ceratodontiformes; family Ceratodontidae; genus Neoceratodus; species Neoceratodus forsteri. The sequence continues at coordinate 1,651,687,709 of CM057455.1, read as the reverse complement.
GTTTGGCACAGCAGTACTTCAGAGCCTATTCCCAAAGTAGGTTCTGTCCCTCCTCCATGGTGGTACTGCTTGGTAGTCTGCAATAGTCAGAATACAGCAAGACTTCATGTTGTTTGAAGAAAAAATTACTCACCTTAATAATGTTGTTTCTTCTAATGGAGTCTTGCTGTATTCTGACCTCCCCCCTCCGTCTCAGAACCTGGTTTTGGGATGTGGGTGGCAAGCAGTGTTGGCACCCTAGAGGTACCCTTCACCCTCCTTTATTTTGTGTGTGTGTGTGTTTTGTTTTGGGTTTCCTGACTTGAGCCTTTGCTTTGAAACCAAAACCCTTTAATAAATTTAGTTGCCAGTTGGCTAGTGTGAGTTTTACAGTTTCCACACAGAACTTCTAGTGAGTATTGCTCGTAAAGATCTGACGGTTGGAGTTTAAACAACAGCAGACAGGGGCTTCAACTGAGCTCACGCTGAACGTTCCATGCTGGCCATGGAAAGTTAACTCTTTGTTCTCTGGGGCAGTTGAAAGGCAGGACCTAACTGCAATAGTCAGAATACAGCAAGACTCCATTAGAAGAAACAACATTACTAAGGTGAATAATTTTTTCTTGTAGCGCATCTCAGAAAACTCAGAATTCAAGTGTTCCCCTACCTGGACGATTGGGTCCTAGTGAGCTCCTCCAGACAAGCGACACAGGAAGTGGTTGCCACGGCTTCCAAGTTACTCACATTCATGGGAGTTCTCCTAAATCTGGAAAAATCACAGCGTCAGCCCTCTCAACAACTTTTCTTCATAGGTGTTCTCCTGGACATGTCCAGGGCAAGAGCTTTCCTCCCAGAAGACAGGAGAAATGACATTCTCCAGATGGCTCGCTTCATCAAGAAAAGCAACTCAGTTCGAGCTCTCTCGATGCAGCGGATGCAGGGTCTCATGGCGTCGTCTGTGAGGTGCCCCTGGCCCGCTTGCACATGAGAACCACACAGTGGATGCTCAGCACTCAGTGGTCTCTAGCTACGCACACGCAATCATTCCACATCAAGGTGGTGGAGCCCTTAATGAGGTCACTCACCTGCTGGACTCAGGAGGACAACCTTCTCCAAGGTTTTCCCCTTGCCCCTCTGGAGTCGCAGATCACCATCACCACGGATGCACCTCTGACTGGTTGGGGAGCTCACTGTCAGGACCTCCACACCCAGGGCCTGTGGAGTCAGGACGAGTCCCAGCTGCACGTAAATGTCCTGGAAATGAGAGCTGTCCTGTATGCTGTCCGAGCCCTGAAGGATGCCCTTTGTCACAAGGTAGTTCTCCTTAAATGGACAACAAGGCGATGATGTATTACATCAACAAACAGGGAGGCACACACTCTTACCCTCTGTGCAGGGAAGCCATGAGAGTGTGGGAATAGTGTCTCGCGCACGAAGCCCTGATTCAGGCGATCTGCCTTCCAGGAATCCTGAACAATCTGGCGGATCACCTCAGCAGAACGGAGGCGGATCCACATGAATGGTCTCTCGACTCAAGCGTCGTGTAGTTGCTATTTGAAGAGTGGGGCACTCCGGACCTGGACCTTTTTGCATCCCCAGTCAACACAAAACTGCCTCTATTCTGCTCCAGAAATCCAGAACCTATCATTTTCTGTCAGGATGCATTCAGACTGCGCTGGACAAGACACTTTCTGTACGCATTTCCTCCTCTTCCCTTAATTCAAAGGGTGCTGCTCAAACTGTGCCTCACAGGGGGGCTGCATGATTCTTATCACCCCATACTGGCCTCGTTAGATATGGTTTCCGTTAAGCAACAGATTATTGGAGGTTCCACCGAGACAAACTTCCACTTCAAACGGACCTCCTGACCCTGGGTCCAGTGGTCCATCCCAACCTGCGGTCCCTTCATCTCCCTGCCTGGCTCCTGAGGAGATAGAAGTGGGTAGGTTCAGTGTCTACCGCAGAATCTCAGACATTCTCCTAGCAGCGCACAAGCCATCCCTAGGAAGATCTATACAGCAAGTGGAAATGATTCTCCATTTGGTGTCTCGAAGTCCTCTCTGGACCCTTTGCTTGCTCACCAAATAGTGTTGGAGTACCTTCTAGACCTATCAAATGCAGGACTGCAATACTCATCGGTGAAAGTGCATCTTTGTGCGATTTTGGCCTACCACAAGCCTATCCACAATATGTCGGTGGCTCAGCTACCCTTGGTTAAGAGATTCCTTAAAGGTATGCACACTAGACCACCAGTCAGAAGACCAGTAACCGCTTGGGATATCAACCTTGTGCTAGACATTTCACTTCGTATACCCTCTGAGCCTCTAGCAACCTGTGACTTGGGTTCCTGACCTGGAAGGCTGCCTTCCTCGTGGCCATTACTTCTGCTTGCAGGGCCTCTGAAATACATGCTCCGGTCATAGACCCCCTCCCGTACACAGTATTTCACAAGGACAAGGTGGTTCTCCGAACTCACCCCAAATTCCTTCCTAAAGTAGTCTCAGAATTCCACCTGAACCAGCCCTTGGTCCTTCTGACCTACTTTGCAAACTTTCAGAATGAAGGGGAGCGTACCCTACATTCTTTGGATGTGAAGAGTGAATTGTGTGTGAACTGTTTGTTTGTTGTTATTTATCTGGGTCAGACCTGATAAAGGGCTTTGCCCAGTATCTCTACCCAGTTAACAGATTTAAATTAAAAAAGAGGGTTTTACGAATCTATATCAACAGAACAAATGAGTTTTGCAAATCCAAGCAACTTTTTGTCTCATTCAGTGTGGCCCAGCTGGGTCAGCCTGTTGCCATCAGGTGCATTTTGGCATGGCTGGTACCATGTCGCCGCCATTGCTATTCAATGGCGCAGGTCAAGCTGGAAGGCAGGGTGTACGCCCACTCTACCAGAGCGGTCATATCATCTCTGGCAGAGATTTGGAATGTGCCCATTGCAGGCATCTGCAGTGCAGCAACGTGGAGCTCTTTTGTGAAGCACTATGCCTTGGATGTCCATGTCAGACAGCATCCTTCCTTTGGCAGGATAATCCTTAATAGACTTTGATCCTGACTTGAGCTACCTCTCCAGCCACCCTTCTAAGAGATTATTTTGCTCTGTGCTCTCCCGCTAGTGTGAATGAGTGGTGGAGACTTTATGTCAGAAAATATGAAAATTGCGTACCTACCGTAATTCTTGATCTTCTTGGACGAAGTCTCCACCACTCATTCCTGCTCTCTCCACCATACCCTGAGCTCACTCACTATGTTCTGGTCTTCACACCCTCATGGGCCTAGGTTGTGAAGATGCTGTTGAGATTGATCCATCTTATACAGGTCATATGGACTGTCTGAAATAGATTAGTTTTCCAAAGTTAGTTTCGCTGCACCTCTTCAGTAAAAAGGTACTGAGGCGGTTGGAGGATCGGCGTCGAGATAACCTGTACAGTGTGAGCCAGCCTCATGACAGCTGCTTGCTGTCTTGAGTCCTACTGTCACCGATCCTCCTACAGGTTTTGGCTCCACTCGCTCTAGCACCTCCGGTGTAGTCCACTAATGTGACTGACTGGTGGAGACTTGGTCCAAGAGATGAAGAATTACGGTAGCTACGTAATTTTCATTTCTGTCCCATGCCCTCCCCAGCCACCAGGGCAGTTTTTGTAAGGCAGAGCACTCCCTCCCTGGGACAGGAAGCGGGTGCTGCCTTGTTGGAGGTGGTGTTCTTTTGACCTTAAACCTATGTCCCTTCTGCCTTCTTTTGGGGATTTCATCATCAATTGGCTCTTCCTGTTGTCCAAATTGACCATTCAAAAACTTGAATCCTTTAATCTCACCCAGCTCATCACTGAGCCTGTAGCTGATCCACTCTTCACAAACCACTCCCTTGTAGCCTGGGTTCTCTCCTTCACTCCCCATCATATCATTGCTGCTGCCTTTCTGGATGCCTTTAGTAACCCCAGCATGGTCTATTTTGTCTGAAATTTGTCACCTCTTCACTTAAATATATATGATTAAGGCTATGTAGGTCTCTTAACCTGAATTCCTTCCTTGATGACCTCTGTAACAATGACTGATCCCTCTCCAAATGCCACTCTCTTTCCTTCCAGTAAAAATGTATTTCTCGTGGGATGCTGAACCAGATAATATCCCACATCCTGGGAAATTCTATCATCCATTAGTTGCACCTGAATATCTAGAATATCTATATATCTGTATTTATATAGAACATAATGTCTGAGTGGTGTAATGGGGCATAGGGGACAGTAAGGATCATGGGTAGGGAGGATGGAAGGAGTGGGTGGGGAGGGAGGGAGGGCAGGACATTAGCTAGCTGTGGACCCTGCAATACGAGCAGACTTAATAGACCAAATGGCCTTCTTCTTCTTCTGGCTTCTTGGTATGTTCGTATGTATGTTTCAATCATTTTTATTTCTATTTTTATTTATTTATTTTGTATCTTGGAGTAACACCTTTGAGCTAAAAGCTCATTTACAAAGGTTCCACGTCATTGAATACATTACATACAAAAAGAGGGTTATACACCAAATCAGAGATATAACAACAGAGTTTTGAAAGTTCAACATAGAACAGATTTGTTGAGTTTCAGTACAAACTGGACATTTTGAGAGTTATACAGTAATTCATAGGTAATACAACAGAGATGCAAAAATTCAGCGATGCCAAGCCAAGGGCTAGTAATTCTGAATTAAGTTGCCGCAGTAGGAGTTTGAGTAGGAGGTAAGGGGCAGAGAAAATAGGGAGAGGAGGCAGGCAGAAGTAGGAAAGGCTAGAGCTGGGTAGCTGGTAACAGTGAAGAGGAGGACAAGAAATAAGAGGTAGGCTAGAAGATATACAGTGGAGGGCCACCCAAGAGGGGCCTTGTCAGGTAAGCGGAGGAAATCAGGGGCTGAAAAGGAGGGCAAAGGGAGAGGTAGGGTGAGGGGGGTGGTGAAGCTTATGGGAGGTGGGAGGGATAGTGGGGAAGAGGGGAGGTAGGTGAAAGATAGGAAGGGGGGTATTTATTTTAGTTATTTATTGGATACTTGGATTACGAATACCTTTAAACCGTGGTTGAATTACAAGGTACTGCGTCAAGTACAGTTGTAGGACAGCACTAACTGGCATCAAGATCAGGAGAATTCAGATTCTGCAGTCTTATAATCTCACCATCCCAACCATCTTCTGCCTTCCATGGAAATCTCTGCCAGTTACACTTCGTCACTCAGTGATTGGCACCTCACTCAGAGTATTTTCCCAGTTTTATTCCTTTCACAAAATACTTCCCGGAAAAGGCTCTATTCAATCTATCATTTTAAACCCTAACATTAAGATAGGGGGTTCTTACATTGCCCCTAACTGGATACCGCAATTAAGAGAAACCATGGTAGCTGACATGTACTCTCAGGAATCTCTCTCTCTCTTCTCCAGACATTCTCCTGAAATATGACTTAACCAAGTGCACATCTTCAAGATCTTCCAGCTTAGACACCTGTTAAGCCAACTATTCAGCACTACTCCTAAATCATCTAAACTGAACCCTGTCTTGGAACAGCTGAAGGTTTTAGCTCTCCAAGCCACATGCCATTTCTAGCTTATACTCCTGTCTCCTAGTTGTTGGTCATCCTGAACTCCTCTGGGTTCCAAGGTCTGGAGCTCCCTGCTCCCAGATGTTACACTGGTTTGGCCACAGATTTGGAAAGACCTATACCTTTACAATACCCAAGATAGGCTCAGACATGCACAGTTCCATATCTAAATGACATGTATTATACCCCGGTTATATTGGCCAAAATAGTCGGTCTCCCCTCTCCTCTTTGCTCAAGGTGTGACATTGCTGAAGGGAATAGCCTACGTATTTTCTGGCATTGTGCATTATTTTGTACTTCCTTGAATTGAACTTCTGTTGCCACAGCTCATGCCATTTTTCAAGCTTCCCCAGGTCCCTTCTCATTTTCTCCACCCCTTCTGGCGGATCCCGTTTACCACCACCCTCTGCCTCCTGTCCCTTAGCCAGTTTCTAACCCAACCTTCCATCTTGTGCCCCATGCCCAGACTACCCATCTTGTTCACCAGTCTTTTATGTGGAACGGTGTCGAAGGCCATGCTAAAATTGAGGTAGGAGAAAGTCTCCAGTTCAGCCTCCTCCTCAGAGTCCCCCAGACCTTATCCTCAGATAATACTTAAAATTTATTAGACAGATCTAAGTCTTAAGTGGCTGATCCTCTGTGACTCATTTTCGATTTAGGAAAGTTAGATTGCAGTGACTGTTTCCTGGTAACCACCGTGAGGAGTTCAGGAGGAGGTGTCCCAGTTTTCATCGGTTTCTGATACAATACTGACATCCTAAGAGATTGGGATTTTCATGTCAGTGACAGAAGAGTCAGTAGGTTTGTGTTTGTGTGTGTGTGTGTAGCTTCTGAAACAGTACCCTCTGCCTCTGGTGCAGGATCTGCTGCAGGTATGCTCATGGCATTTCCGTTGGGTTTGGGGGAGGCTGGGAGGAAGTGAGGCATTATCAGGGTTGGGGGAAGGTGGTGGTTGCTGTTAGGTCTGTGACAGGGAGATATACCAAGTAAAACAGAGGGAAGTAGGAAAGGCACAGACAGAGGAAAGGATAGCTAAAGGGGATAAAACTTCCTTCAGGTATATAAGTGAGAAGAGTAAAGCAAGGGAGGGTGGATAGTGAGGATAAGGGTGGTGGCAGGGGTGACTGCGCAGAACAGGGTCAAGAAAAAGCAGACATCTTAAACAGGTAGTTCTGAGGGCCAGCCCAGTGGTAAAGAGGTCTGAGGCGTCATCGGCACTTTCCCTTTTCCCACACCGTCGACCGGGCCTCGGGAATGGACTCGGGTTACGGGAGGTCGGCCGGGGGAGAAGAGGATTGAGTGTCCCGTGGACTGTTCTCCTCCTCTGGGGAGGCAGGTTTGCTGCTTACGGTGCTTGACTGCCCTCTCGCGTAAGCCTGGGGGTGGACTGCTCGGACATCACTTTGGGTAGAGGGATGGCAGTCATCTGTCTTGTCTTGTATTAACTTGCTGCGTTGGCGCGTCTGACGACACTGCACATCACCCCTCTGGGGACCAGAAATGCAAAAATAGATGGGTGTAGTGCAAGATGATGTTGATGCCATGCAGGCTCCGCACGGCTGCAGGGCTCTCTTCCTACTGATCCATTTCTGAAGGCGGTTGGGCACCCGTTGCAGGCAGGTACAAAAACTATGAAACACTCCCTCAAAAACAGGTAGATCTGCTCAGGCCTCTCAGTGAAGAGAAGGAGGATGACCACCAGGAGAAGCAGAAACAAAAGTGTTGGGGGGGGAGACACAAGTGTATTTTCAGAGGAAAGAGTGCTGAAGGAACTTGCAGCCCTGAAAGTGGACAAGGCTGTGGGTCTGGATGGGATACACCCAGGGGTACTAAAGGAACTCAGGGAGGTGCTAGTTACCCACTGAGTATTCAACTAGCTCACTGAAACAGAGCATGGTTCAGAGGACTGAAGGAAAGCAGGCGTGGTCCCTCTCCATAAGAGTGGCATGCAGGGAGGAGGCTAGCAACTATAGGATGGTCAGTCTCACATTAGTGGTGGGGAAATGAATGGAAACCCTGTTAAAAGGAAAGGTTGATAGGGTGTCTTGAATCCAGTGGGCTCAAGACCAAAGGCAGCAGGGATTCATGGGGGGGTCAGACAAATCTGATTTCTTTGACTGGGTGACCAGGGAAATGGAAACGACCCACAGAGAGAATGGGAACAGGACCGACTGGCTGAGCTATGAAACGTAAACTTGTACTCACACACAGAAAGCAGAGCTCAGGCCATCCCCGGAAAAAAGCATTCCACACTATAGAATGTCTGATACCAAAGCTGCATTTATTTGTTAAAAGATGCTGAGCCAAACACCTGGTGCTGCTGAATGTTTTCGAGCTCCACTGGACTCTCTATCAAGGCCTTGATAAAGGGAGTCGGTGGGGCTCAAGCAATCGAGAAAAAGCCTCCAGGCTCTGACTGCTGAATCAAACAGACTGTATGGAACGCTTCTCAGTGTGAAGCTACGTTCTCTGTGTGAACAAATGAAATAGACCCGGGAAGGGCATTGGACATGACCTGTCTGGACTTTTAGCAAGACCATCGACACTGTGCTCACAGGAGACTGATAAAGAAATTGAGCAGCCTAGAGGTGGGGTTCAAAGTGGTGCACTAGGTAAGGCACTGGTTTATGAATAGGCGACAGAGGGTGGTGGTTAACTGCACTCACTCTAATGATGGGAGAGTGATGAACGGTGTGCCGCAGGGCTCAGTACTGGGGCCAGTTCTGTTCAGTATCTTTATACGTGACATTGCATAAGAACTGGAAGGAAAGATCTGCCTTTTTGCAGATGACTCTAAAATCCTTAATAGGGTGGACACCAGGAGGGGGTGTAGAGAATGTGTATGGTCTTTGGGAAACACAAGGAGTGGTCAAGAGCATGACAGTTGGGGTTCATTGTCAAAAAGTGCTTAATCATGCACCTAGGGTATACAAACTCAAGAGCTGAGTACATGATTGGGAGGGTACGCAGTCCCTAAGCGGAGAGGGACCTAGGGGTTATATTTGATGACTTCAGAGTGGCAGGGCAGTGTGACAAACAGTGGGTAGGGCCAGTAGGATATTGGGTTGCATAAGGAAGGTATCTCCAGCAGGAATAGGGAGGTTGTGTTACCACTGTGATTGCTTGTGAGACCCCACCTGGAGTACTTTGTCCAGTTCTGGAGGCCGCACCTCATAAGGGACATAGACAGGGTTGAGGCAGTTCAGAGGAGGGCAACTGAAATGGTGCAGGGGTTTCAACGAAACTTATACAAGGAAAGATATAGAGATCTCAACATGTGCATCCTGGAAGAGAGGACACCGAGAGGGGACATTATATAGATCTAAAAGTACCTCACAGGGGTTGACAGGGTACAGATGGGGAGTATCTTTCAAATGAGGAAGAGCAAAGAACACCAGAACCAGAGAGCATGCAGTGAAGCCGGGGGAAGGGGGGGATGTGAGGAAGTACGACTTCACTGAAAGAGTGGTGGATGCCTGGAACAGACTGCCAGCGGAAGTGGTGAAGATGAAAACAGGGGGCTTCAAGCATGCATGGGATATATAGACTGGGGGGGCAGACTTGGTGGACCAAGCGTTCCTTTTCTGTTGACAAATTCTGTGATTCTATGTTTCTATGTGCAGGCATGCTCACCTGCTGTTTGAATATTACCTTGGTTTTCTACGCTCTGTTGAGCAGATTGTCTTGGTGTGGTCTGTCCTTCCTATTATGTGTTGCCAGAGAGCACGCTACAATAGGATGGTCCACATCTCTGCAAATTTGCACCGTGAGATCACTGGGAAAGAACCAGACTGCTATAAGCAGCACCTGACATGTCCCATATAGGACTGCATGGTTGAGCAGGCAGTAAGAGGACTGTGCAATAATACTGTCCTCAGATCTGACCGAGTAACATCTGAATTTTATAAGACCTTCTCAGATAGACTGATCCTGGTCCTGACTAAAGTTTTTTTTTTTCCCCCATAAAGGTTTTTATCCCTCCGTGGCAGACTGGGTGGCTGTATCAGCCTGTCCCACAGTCCCCAGGCATCCCAAGTCTCTGACTTAGCCTACAAGACCAGGTGGTCTGCTGGTGCTAGTGGATCAGGCATCATGAAGCCCAACCTCCATTTTTTCCTCTGGACTTTGTCACTGAGCACGGTGGACGTGCAGTGAGTGTGCAAGCAGGTTCTGCCAGCAAGGAGGGGCTCCAACACTCCGAACACCAGCTCTTCTCAAAATTTGGGGCCTCACATGCACTTCCGCCTGGCTTTTGCCAGATGGCAGTTGAACTACGAGACACTGATCCCCCCCCTCCCCAAGGGAAGATAGCAGCCGTATGGATGCTCAATCTTCCTCTCCATTATTAGCCCAAACGCCCGAATCCTTTCCCGAACCTGGGTCACGGCATGACAGCTGGGAGGCATGGATGCCTCAATCCACCGTGCCACTGAACCGGCCACCTGACTGAAGTTTTTCATTCTTTTTTGACTTCAGACATGCTTCCTAATTCAGTGACCCAAGCATTGTTAATTTTCATTTTTAAGAAAGGCAGTAAGGCAGAATTAGCTAATTGGTGATCCTTATGTTTGATAAACTTAGACCGGAAAAATCTCAAGAATACTGGCACATAGATTGCCCCATGTTGCAACAGTGGTGATCCCACCTATACAGACTTGTGGTATCCCATCTAGATCAATACAGGAGAATCTGTTGATCCTAAGGGAACTAATTGATTGGGGGTAAAGGAAGATGACTGCAGGATATCGTTTATCCCTTGACTAGACCAAATCCTTTGATTGGGTGCTTCACCCATATTTATGCAAGGTTCTGGAATGGTATGGTATTCCAGCGATGTTTAATAACTGGGTGTCACTATTCCGTAAAAATGCTGTTATGGTTCCCTATATTTATGGATGGATGGGAGATCCTGTATCAGTGTGGAGAGTAGTTCCACAGGGTTGCCCCGAGTCCGTTTTTGTATGTATTTATGTTGGACCACCTGTTGAGGAACATCCAAGCGAATGCTTATATTAGAGGCATAGGGTTTACTTCAGACTCCCCCAGTTTAAGAGCCTAGCATATGCAGATAAAGTTCGTATTCTCCTGCAAGACAACAGATTCAGGAAAACTTGCATCAGATACATTAGCTACTTTTGGTTCTGGGCTAATGACATAGCTCTGTCGTTAAATATTTTGCATGTTGAGTCTGACTTTGTGTGTCTGAGAAGTTGTCAACCTTGTCTGTGTGTATTCTGTAGAGTAGTTTGTAGAAGTGCGTTCATAGCTCCAAGTACTTTATATATCTGTCTCTGCCATTCCTCTTAGAGAGAGACTTAAAAAAGGATCAAAATACTTTTTTGGAATCCTCCCATCAGTCATCATAATAATCGTAAGCGCACTGGACTGATAGCCGGCAAGAAAGCTCTCATGCCACTGACTTTACACTTGGTTTGTCAGTAAGGTGTTATTAACTTTCCAAGGGGTCTAGTTTGAGGTGGCGGGGGGCAGGGTTGCAGGATGCTTGTACAGCTCAATGCCAAGTGATCCAAAGTCTCCACTGCAGTAATAACTGCCCTTCTTATTAGACAAAAATAGGTAATCGATCCTGGTGGCCAGTCTTCTTCGCACATACGTAAAACTGCCTTGTCTGTTCATGGCAATATACCTGTCTTGTAATCCTGCAACTGGACTCATCTCATTTAGGAATATGGAATCACGATAAAATTTTACATATTCTCACCCCTATCTTGTACAGACAACCCACAATTGAAATCTCCATCTAATACCACAGAGTTGTTTGTATGTAAAAATGGCTGTATATCCTGAAAAAAGGAAATTATACCCGACTTGGTCTGTGGAGCATACATGTTAATAAATCATAACTGTCTATCGTAGTAAGCAACATCCAGCTTGAGTGCCCAGCCAGGAAGACTGTCCACCAGTTTGATTGCCTTGAAGTCGTACTCCCAAAACAGAATGCCCACAACATTGTACTAGTCCAGCCCTTGTGACCAATACCAGGGTCCACACCACCGCATACGTTTTGCAGCTGAGATCTCATAAAGGGAATTTAACTTCATGTTCTGTATGAAAAACACATTTCCAGGTAATGTCTCCGTCATGGAAATGGTGGTAGTTTCTTACGGGATTTCATAATGTTTACATTCAAAGTTACGGGGTAAGTTTGGGTCCATGACACATGGTTTATTATCAAGGGGGAGAATCTCTTTAGGCTGCCTTAACTGAGCAGGAGTTCTCCTTTTCTGAAAATAAATTTTCTCTTTTCTGCCCTTGACATCACATCTGAGTCTTCTGCCAGGACTGTTCTATAGAATAAAGTACAATTGGTAGTTAACAAAGGAAGCAAGCCTTTCATGTTTGTTCCTCCATCATCCTAGGGGCATATCCCCATGTTACCTGAAAATATTCCAGGTGTGTTCTAACACAGGACTGGTAGAGAGGATCACTGCCCTTGACCTGCTCAGAAACTGCCTCTAATGATGACAAGAGGAGTAAGAGAGTTATGTACTCTGAGAATCATGGGGTATGTATGAGTAGTAACTGTATGGTGTTTCTGTGCCAAGGAAATAACAGTGCAACACACTCTTAACTTACAGGCAATCAGATCCATTTAGTTTTAACATTATGCTATGCTATACTTAATCAGGCACTCCTATTTTATTTTTAGGATAACTCAAATGCAGCAAGAGAAGGAGTTAACAGACAACATTTTGAAAGTGGTGAGTTTTCTTTTAATCTGATAATGTCTAGGACTTGAACAAAGAAAAAAGTTATAAAAATTCCAGTTTAACACCAAGCTACCTGCCACCCAAATAGTTGGCTTTCTTTGTTGTTGAGCAAGATGTTCTTTCCCAGAGTTTCTGCCTCATCCCCACCGTAGTAATTGAGGCGCCACAGCAGCAGCTTGTCCTCCAACCAAGAGGGTGAGTGAGTGGTGGCTGTATTCACAGCTGATACCATTACTGCTCCATGGTTGTCATGGGTCGGAGGGGTGGCAGCAAGGGTGAGAATTCTGGGCAGCCCATATACTTCCTCCTTGTGAACCGAGTTCCAAACTGCAATTTGCCCAGATCTCTGACTGCCCCAGGACTGGAAACCAGAGCTGCTCGGGAGCCACAGGTTGCCTCAAATATATTTATTTTTAAATATCGATATGCTGCTTATTTTTTTAACCCCCCCCCGCCCTTTTCCCTCATATGAATCCCCCATGCCAGTAATGGGGTCACCACGGCTGCATTCCTCTTCCAGTTGGGAGGGTGGGTGTGCTGCTACCTTCACAGCCAACATCAGTACCAAACCTTGGTCAGCCCATGGGGGTTGGGTCTGTGTGCAAATGCTGGGTGGCCTGCACCCTCTCTCCCCAGGTGCCAAGCACCTCATCACTGCGATATGCCCAGCCCTCAGCTGGCTTCAGTTTGTGATTCTAAGGATCGCATCTCCCAGGGACAGCACAGTGCTCTTGCTGTACCACTGAGCCAACGGTGTTGTGCAGCAGTATAGCAGTGATGTGTAGCTTCACTAAGGTAGCTCAGCTTTGCTGCATTTTACTTACTAAATGACAAACAAACATGAGTCTTTTATAAGAGATATGTCTGTATCCACGACATTAATTCAGCTTCTATTTCATTTATTTACTGTATTTGTCTCCCCTCTAGATACATTTGCATGAGAATGTGGAATTCTATGTGCCTCAGACTTAAGGCAGCTTGGAAAATCCAAGACATCCTTTTTCCCCATGCTGGGTGATCATAAAACTATTTTTTTCTTTCATTCAGTTGAACTGTTAACAAGTGGAGAACTTTACAGACTGAAAAAGACCTACAGTCCTTCAGATTTGCCTGACCCCACCTTGTTCTTTCACTGTAGTGCATAAGTACGTTAGGCCCCTTTAAATGTGACCTCAGACAGCATCTGGTTACAAATGCCAGCTGTGACCGTTTTCGCTAGCTCCATGCTGTTGCCTATGACCTACTAACTATCCTCCTTACCTTTTAGCCACTGTTCAGCTAGTACTGTATTGAAATGCTGGCCCTCCATTCCATTTCTGTTGAGGCCTATTCTGGGCTGATTATTCACTACCCTGTCTGCCTACAAAACACTTACAAGAGGTCTACTTTGGATGTCATCCCCAACCCCCTTCCACTTCACTTCTATACAGAATGAGAGATATCCACTCCCTCTCTCTCACGCTCTTTTGAACTTCTCTAACATCTTTTAACACACTTTGTGTAAATATTATCCTGTATATAGAAGGTCCAGTGCCTAAAGTTATTTTTGTGCATAATTTGACCACATTAAGTTTATTCCTTAAATACTTCACATTAATTGTTTTCACATTGTTGATCGTTTTCTATTTGCACTGTTTGTAACCTTTGACATGGTACCTATGTAATGAGCTTGTTCTCAAAGGTATTAATCCGAGACTACAATAAATAAAAATAAATAAAGAATACTTTCTTTCCTAGCTGAAAGAACAATCAGAAGACTCTATTCTTGTATTAGAAGCTGCACTTACTCTAATGAAAGACCTTTATGTCCACACTGTGAGAACTCTGGATTTACTAGCAGCAGAACCTGGGATGGCAAATGGAGAGCAGAATGCTCGACAGTGGACTGCGGATCAGTACTGATGAAAGCCAGTGTCTGGTATGTGCTCATGGGCAGTATTAAAATATTGTAGGAACTTTGGGCATTGCTAAGGTTTTCAAGGTCATGCAGAAGAATGTGTGTTACTGTTTAAACCATTTGGACAAGACCTCTTGAGACTGAATCCCTTGCTTGCAGTTCTGTCTTAGGGCACCAGTTTTTAACCGTGTGCATGCACATTACAAACAGTTAAACGCAACATTCAAAAAGACATTGCTGTTTCCTCATGGGCACAGTCCCTGGCATTTGGAAGAGGGCTGCGGTCATCCCCTTCACAAAGGTGGTGACCTGTCTGCTCCAGGTAGCTGTTACCCTGTCTGTCTTTCTCCCTGCTCCTAACTCCCAAGTGCATCTGATTCTTTAACTGCCTGCCTTTCTTGACTCTAGTTCCTTTTTTAGCCCTTACAAGTTTGGCTTTAGGAAATTCCCTTTCACTGTTGCATCCCTTTTGAGGCTTCCTGCTTTTGTCCTGAAGAGGATGGATCAGGATTGCATCACTTTTGCCATCTTTGTTAATCTGGCTAAGGCCTTTTTTTTTCTTATCTTTTTCTGCTCCTCCAGACTGGCCCCCTTCCATCGCCCCCCCAGCCCCGTCACCCCAGGATCCACTGGACTTGCCTCCAGATCTTCTTAGCGAGGTGCCACCTAGTCAGGTGTGGCGCCTACGGGGGGCTAGCATCATCTTGCTGGTCGGGATGTTTCTCCTTGCTTTCTCCCGGTTTCCCCAAATGTTGTGCGGAGGTGTGCAGTGACGCCAATGGCTGAGCCGTGCACGCTTCTACATGCGGCAAGCCGAGCATCTGCCCTGCATCCCCCCCCACGCGTCTGGGTCCATTGTGCCATCCCCCTGGCACCACTAGGGGACAAGCAAGCAGCAGACTCCATCCCCACCCCTCCTCAGGAGAGGAGAGCTGTCCTTTGGACACTCGATCCTCTCCCTCCCCGGCCGACCCTGGGCGGCCCGCTGCCACCAGCAGACATGGGTCGCCGGCATGGCAGGAGGTAAGGCCACGGATGCCTCAGTCCTCCATGCCACTGGGCCGGCCTGGCTAAAGCCTTTGATGTTTCTAACCTCCTCCTAAACCAGCTTTAGAGTACTGGCCTATCTAATCTTGTGGTCAAGTTCCTCAATTCCTACTTGATTGGCAGGTCTTTGTACTAGTAGGTGGCTCCTCCTCCTCCTCCCCAGCAGGGTCTGGTGGTCCCCAAGGCTCTGTCCATAGCCCTATTCTGTTCTCGATTTTTCTTAATGACCCACCTAAAGCCTGGGACTCATCCTACATTCATAGGTATCCAGATGACACTGTGTTCGGTACTAGTAGATATGCTACACCTGCTCTGGCTGTGCCACTCTGGTGTGACTTTACTAGTTCTGTGCTAACCAGTTTTACCCTCCATGCCAAAAGGACTGTCTCTATGCCATTTGGCTCCAGACCGTGTCTGAATAAATTTCAGACTTTTCTGGTCTTCACTACCCAGGATGGTTCCCTAATTGATGAAGGCTCCTCTTTCAAATACCTTGTTGTTGGTTAGACATCCTGCCATATTGATGCCATCCATAAGAAATTATTGCCTAATCTTAGTGCATTGTAGAGGAATAAAACTTCTATTCCCCTCCCTGCCTGTCGACAGATTGCTGTGAAAATGATTTTCCTAACTTCAGACTGTGGGGATGTGATGTATTATGCTGCTGCCAAATCCACACTTGCCAGACTGGAACCTCTCTCTTTGTCTTTTTGCATTTAATTGTCCTTACCTCACTCATCATTGTTCCCTCTGTCGAGGGTCAGCGTCTTTCTCAATGCGTTTCTTCTCTCAAATGTCTGGTTTTGAACCCTCCTCTCCTACATTAGCTCCCTCCTTTTTTGTCCCTGTTTCTTACTACTACTTTTCACTCTTCTAACTGCTGCTGTTTTCTCTACCCCAGATTAGACCAAGGCAGGGCAATCTTCCCTCCCTTTGCTGCTCTTTTCTGCTTTACTGTTTTAGATGAAATTGCTACATTGTACTGTGACTTTTGTTGTTCTTTACCTTAGTTTACTTGTTCCTGCTTCTGAATTTTGCATGGTCTCGTATTACTAGTGTACTAAATATAGAGTAATACATGGGTGGGTATGTGTAATCAGAATTTTACATACACCCGAGGTGTGGGATGCTACATAAAGCTTGAGGGGTTTACAAAAGCATCCCACACCAAGGGTATGTGTAAAATTAAATTTACTACACCACCCGTTTTATTTGATTTTATTACTGGTCATCATTTTTCATAACATTGGGTTTAGTTTAGTTTAGTAAGGTGCCGGTCAGTACTTGCTGCTATTGCTCTCACTGTACTCAGTTCATAGTATGAATCATCAGCTTTTTTTAGGTAATAAATGAAGTTAGCTAGAATATTGTCTAGCTTTGTCATGGGAAAGATTTCGGACTCTGTTGACTGCCCTATTTCTGTGAGAAAGGTTCTAAATAACTTTATGTCACTTGACATTTTCCGGATAGTGTTTCTGTTGTCTTGTTCTGTTAGGAAGTCTTCATGGTTTCCCAGATCTGTCAGGTCGATCCACGGTTCCATTTTTTTGTTGTTGTCAGGAGGGCACTTTTATCACTACTGTTTTTACTTCGATAATGAAGCGTTTGCTCATCAGACAGATTTCATTATACCCAAAAATGTCTTGTCTCTTGTTACTGCTTTGTTGTTCTTTCTTCAGTTTGTGCTCGCACCCTTTATTGCCCTCCTGCTTTCCTCTCTTTCCGGCACCTCCTATCCTCTTCCATCTACAGCTCCATGTACCTTCTGAATGCCACCCTCTTAGCTTTTACCTTTTCCACAACCTCTTTTGAGAACCATAGCAGCTCTTTTTCCTCTTTCTTTTGCTCACTTGCTTGGCCTGAAGTTTGTTGCCTTCACTATGGTCCTTTTAGTCTCCCCACTGTTCCTCCACCTCACCCAGCCTAGCCCTACCTGCCAGGTCATAACTGAAGCATTCACCCATCTTTTTAAATCTGCCCTCCAGGTCAGGACCCTCACCATTGTGTGTTTTGATTCTGCAGCGTCCTTATATTGCACCACACTGTATGGTCAGGGCTTCAGATAAGTGTGTGCAGGCCTTAATTGCTCTTTTCCTGATGGGCATTTGTAAGCCCTGTTTTGCTGGATTTGCATACCAAGTACACCTATTTTAGTGCAGGATTTGTGTGTACTACTGATCTGGTGCCCAGAGTTCAGCTGCTGAAATGTATTTTGTCTCCTCTCCTGCTCTTCTTCCCCCTCCTTCCTCCAGTCATAGTTTTATTTTTGTGCAGTACAGCCCCCAAAGCACTGTCACCTCTCTCTTCCTGATTTTGTGTCACTGTCCAGTGATTGGACAGCAATGGTAGGAAACACAGTTGTGATGCTCCAGTGCTCCCTTCCATGACATAATGCACATATGAATAGGGAGAACATGAGTGTCAGTATGGTGTCATAGGAGCGGGCATTCTGCAGACACGATTGAAAGGCTCAGTGTTAGTGCGGTGTGCTAGGAGCAGAAGGGCAGGCTGCAATGCAGTTTAAAGACTCACTATAAACATTTAGTGAATGTCTTGGGTCCATCGTTGTCCAGAGTGGTATGTACGTTTAAGCCACACAGTCTTTGCTTTCCGGAGTGGAGACTGAATGGAGCGAGCACCAGATTGTGACATATTAGTTCTTTGAGTACCACCATTCCTACTTGGCTGGCAGAAATGGTAGTAGTAAGTTAGAGAATCAATATGTCGTAACTTGGCCACTTGTTACTTTTTCATTTTCATGGATGGTTTTGCTGAAGGAAAAGGTGTTTTGGGGGGGGGCAGAATTTCTAGAGCTAGCTAGTATTAAGCTAGTATTAACTTAGTTAGTTATTGCACTCCTAAAATGGGTCCATGGAGGGCCTTTTGGCACAGCGGTAGTGCTACCACCCACGGCACCAGCGACCCAGGTTTGGGAATGAGCTCGAGTCATGGGGGCCCGCTCTCTCCGATCCACTGATGAGGGATTGCTAGAGATTCCCAGGGTTCGCTTAAAAACTTCAGGGGCCAGATCTTTTAGCTTTATGGCCCCAACCCTGTGGAATTCTCTACCTCGTCAGGTGCGAGATTGCCCGACTGTCCAAAGCTTTAAGGAGGCTTTAAAACTTATCTTTTAGCCTAGCATGTAATGATTTTGAATGCTATTGTCAAGTCTATTTTAATATTGTTTTAATTATTTATTGTTTTATCATGCAGTGTACAGGCACCTTGGTTTTGGAAAGGCGCCTTTTACAAATAAAAGATTGATTTGATTTGATTCGATTTAAATAGTGCTGCACTGGGCAAATATAATCTGCAAAACCTTGTGTTGTGTTGTATGCATTGTATGATATGCCTACAGTGTTTAAAAAAAAAAAAAAAGTACTCTTCGCTGTGCCGTTTCATCATTTGTACATATCTGATTTTGGTTTTACTCACCTTGTTTTGAAAATGAGGAGTGCAATACTCGACATAAAAATCTTATCTGGAGCCCAGGGTATGGTGAGCGCTGGTCCCCAGGTGGGCCCCCCCTCCCCACATTGATGTCTACAACATTGTCCCTGTTGGTGAGTACCAGGCCCAGTACTGGCCTATCACGATTTGGTTCACTGACTAGTTGCCTGAGGAACACTCCCTGCAGGGAGTCCAAGATTTCCCTGCTTTTAGCTGAAGCCACAGCTGGGAGGCTCCAGTCTGTATATGGCAGATTGAAGTCCCCCACCAGCAGCACCGCCCCCTTTTCTGCCATCTTGCTAATTGCTTCCATCAGTATCTTATCTAACTCTTCCCTCTATGCTGGAGGTCTGTAGATCTCACTGGTGCGAGGAGAGGCTCCATTCCCCATCTCTAGGGTGACCCACAGTAACCTCTGCCCCCCATGTATTTCCTGTATCTCAGTCACTTTAATGTCCTCCCTCACATGAAGTACCACACCACCTCCTCTTTCCCACCGTGTCCTTCCTGAACAGAGTATAACCTGGTACAGCCATGTCCCAGTCATAGTTTTCAGTGCGCTGTGTCTGTGTAATATCCACAGTATCCAGATTGGCTTCTGTCATTGTGGCCTTTAGGTCTGGAATCTTATTTCCTAGACTCCTAGCATTCACAGACATGGGTTTCCAGGTTTTGTTACCACTCTGTTTATTACCCCAGACCTATGAGATCACTGTTTTTTGTTGTTTTTTTATATAATTTTACTTGGCCACTTCTCCTTGAGTCATCATACCAGGGCAGTATATAAGAAGTTGTGCTGGTTGTACCACAGACCCAGTGGTGTAGTAAGGCATGAGGCTGCAGGCTATGTCTTCACCCCCCTGGAAGTGTAGTAAAATCAGCACAGCTGATGCCCTGAACTGTCTTATTGCGTTTATAAAATGGGTCCATGGCCAGCCTTTCAGCACAGCGGTAGTGCTACCACCCACGGTACCAGTGACCCAGGTTTGGGAATGAGCTTGAGTCAGGGGGGCCAGTGGGGGGCAGGAGGTCTGAGCATCCCAGAGGACGCTTGGCTTCTCCGGGGGTGGGAGGGTGCCCTATTCTGCCACAATACTGCCACCTAGGTGACCACAGGTGGCAGTGCAAATGTAAGGGCAGTGGGAAGGGGAGACATCATTGATGCTGGCGCCTGGACGCATGCATGGCGTGGGCGGGGTCACTTTGGTGTCCTTGTATGCAACATCTCAGTGGGTGGAGAGAAAACCAGGAAACTGTTCTCGTCACCTCCACAATGATGGCCAGTGGAAGCTCCCAGAGCCTCCATCTCTCTCCAAATCATGAACACGGACTGGGTTTACATCCAGACATGTCTGACCCTTCTGGGGGTCTACATCCCAGAGGGAAATGGTTCACTCCTCCATCTCTTCCTACCCCAAATTCCCCATCCATATTTATAAATCTCCCCCCCGAATCCACTCACTCTCTTCTTCTTCCACGCCCCCCCCTCCACTCTGCCCTTCATCAGTGCCTCACTTCCTCATGGTTCACAGTTGCTAATCTGAGTATTTATTTTTTTATTGTATTTTATTCATTTTAAAATAAATTGCACACAATACAAATATCCCATGTAAGGAACAGCCAGTCTTAATACAGACAAGTAGAAGGAAACCTTCATATGATACAGGAGATATTATCCCTTACTGCATTCTATGGTGATGAGGCTAACAATGTGTCTCATATTATTTCAAATACTTTATTAAATGCTGTGTATTTGCTACCTAAGAGCTCATGGCCATTACATCAATAAAAATAATTTCTCCTACAATGTGTGACTAATTAGTCCAACCCAGCAGGGCTGTTGAGCTATGTGCTGTACTACATGTTATACAAACACTAATAGTACAGACGTGTTAAATATTTCTGCTGTAGATTTCTCATCTATTCGTTAGAGAATGTGCTAAACATTCACTTCAAGAAGATAAGAGTAACCTTACTGTTAGGTTATTTTAACCGAGTATTTTATCTGAAACTGGAACTATACGTCTAATAGAGGGGTAGGGATAAGCTAGAAAACAAACTTTCTGATCTTAAGATATTTCAGACTAGTTGGCTACATCAGAGCCCTAGCTATTAAAAGCTCCCCAACATTGCAACCATCCAGCCCATTTCCTCACAGCTTATAAGATGGTTTACTTACCCTCAGGCAGGTTGATAATTTTCAAGTTTAATCTCTTAACAAGTAAGTTTTTACAACATTTTTCAAGGGTATAATGTCTTTAATCTTGTGGAAAAAAGGATCAGTGGTTAAGATTCAAATTGATTGGAGAAACTCTTTAGATAAGTGAAGATTAAAGGACTATTCAAGTGTCGATATCCATGTCCCCTTCCTCAGTTGCAACAATCGTGTCTTTTCTGGCAGCTGCCATTTTCGCCGCCCATATTCCTGCATCTACCAGGTCCGTGAACACAGACACCTTAGTGTCCAAAATTATTCTCTGCTTCTCGGGGAATTGAATTGTGTGTGGAATATTTAAATCCCTGAGTGTTGCTTGCATGCTATCAGATTTCTTTCAACGGAGACGAGTCGCATAGGAAATGTCAGGAAATATGTGGATCGTGGCACTTTCCAAACTAAGAGACCCATATCACTTTGCCAGATTCAAAAGCCTGTCCCTGATACCCATACTATTGAGTACCACCATTAGCACCCTTGGAAGTTGAGCCGGTGGTTTGGTGCAATGTGGCAAACGATAGGCCTTAACAGTAGAAAATTCCTTCCCCAATAGATGAGCTATGAATTGTTCGGAGAACCAGTCCTTCACAAAAAGACATGCTGAATCTCCTTCAGACCCCTCCAGGAGTCCAACCAGCCACAAATGTTGGCTATGGATTTGGTTCTCCAGAACTTCCAGTCTGTTATTCGTGTGCTGTTGCTCCTTGGCACGTTGTAGTGTTGTGCTTTGGCATATTGTGGAGTGGCGTTTCATGTCTTCCACATCTTGCAAAATATCCACCGCTTTTTTGACGGTAGCGATTCTGCCCGCCATAATATCCAGTTTATTGTTGGTAGCAGTCGATGAAGCCAAAAGCTGCTGCATTTTTTTTCCGTCCGAGTGACTGCAGCGTTTCCTCCGCATCTTCCCCGTCAGCTACACCACTCTCCATTGATTTAGTATTCGGGCCTGCCGGCGGGCCTTTCACCCCATTTTTTTCGTGTCTCTCCTGTAGTCAGATTTCTGTGAGTTTTCCACATTTATTTATATTTTTTTAAACTTTGTATCTATTAGTTTCATAGTAGACGCACTGTTTTTTCCTGATGCAGTACATAAGGATATGTAGAATAACCACACTAGGGTGCCACCCCTTTTAATACAAGCAGTTAAAATAAGTCGACTGACATCCATAAGATACAGCATTGGGGAACCGGAAAACATTAAATTCTGACTTTAAAATTTGATATGAGCTGTGCATTTTAAGCCCATGAGCTGCATGCTGAATAACATATTTACTACTGAAATAGTTCCCGAGTTCCTCTTCTCATTAAAGGAAAGCTATAAAAGTGCATGCTAAACCTTTAGAAATGTACCAACAGGTACTATACGAATGGGATCATATTTAGAAACTGTGTGGAAAATCCACTCATACAACTTTGTTCCATACCTGCATTATAGATTTTAACATTACAGTCAACAATAAAGTAAATAAGCACTGCAAGAAACCTACTCCAGATTTTAGGAGATTTTTAACAAATTACCCCATTCTTATCCCTTAGGGTCTCCAGCTTTCTCCTGTATATGCCCAAGAACTGCCATTTTCCCAAACCAGAACTAGAGAAAGAGAAACTTATCCACACAAATATGGAGCTAAACATAGAATGTTGTTATTACAAAATATCAGTTAGTGTCTCTCACTATGTCTCTGCTCCATCCTCGCTCTCCGATGCAGATTCAGAGGGTTCTCGTCTCCTTCTGGAAGGTTGGGCATGTTTTTGAGCCCATTTCAGGGCCTCTGAAATGTCCAAAAAGATAAATACTCTTTGTTCATGCACCAGCCGGAGTCTGGCTGGAAACAGCATGTTGTGCACGATACCAGCTTCACGAATCATTGCCCGGATACCATCAAAGCACTTCTTTTTCTGCCAGGTCGCATAGCTGAGGTCTGGGAAGAGGGAGATTCGTTGTCCATCTTGTAAGAGTGTACTTTTTTGTCTGGCCATAGTAAGTATCAAGTCTCTAGTCCCCATATTATACAGCACGACAACTATCGCTCTGGGTGCATCAGTAACGTTGGGCCTACTCCGCGAGGCCACCCTGTAGGCCTTCTGAATATTCCAGACCCTGTCCTTTAAAGGCTGATTGAGGTGTTGTTCAAGCCATTCTTTAATAAAGAGAATGAGGTGATCCCCCTGCACTCCTTCCGGCATCCCGATGATCCGAAGGTTGGCTGCTCTAGCTAGATTTTCTAAATTCTATAGCCGGGACCGCAAATGCGCGTTCTCTTTTACTAACGTCGCTGCAGTCCCCAATGCTGATTCCAGTTGCTTTTTAGCCTTATAGATCTGCGTTTTAGTAGATCCAGCTTCAGTCTCCAAAATTGTGACCCTGTTTGTCAAGGCATTGAAGCGATCGGACAGTCCAGCCATGGATGCCAGCATTCTGTTCATTTTATGCCCTAACGTCTGCAAGGTCTCCTCTCCGTCGCTGCCTGGCTCCGGGAGAATGTGGCCTTGCACCAGTCGCGAGAGCTGAAGAACTTTTGGTTTTTGTGCCATCTCCCAGGTGTTTATCTTTTTGGTATCTCATTTTTACTCCAGAGAAATTCAAGCCCAAAAATGTAGATTGGGGTATTTTCTTGCAGTTGCAACAGGTAGAAAACAACTTTATAGTTTGTTGTCCTTAGGAGTTTCAAATCCCAACGCCATGTTGCTCGGCTCACAGCGCTCGAGTTCTCCTCATTTTGATCTCCGATCCTTCCTCTAATAAAGCTGATACACTTTTCCCACTTTGGATGTCTAAAATAGTACATTTTTAAGCTTGAAACTGTTATAGCTGTGGAGCAGAAGTTCAACGTGTCTGCTCAGCTTGGTCTCCACAGCACCCCTCCAATCTGTGTATTGTTTTATATTACCAGTATGAAGTAATTAGAGTGTATATGTGTATATATATATATATATATATATATATGTGTGTGTATTAATCTGAAGCTTGTGTGTAAATTGTGCTGTATCCCCCCAGATCTGGAAACGAGCTATTTCAGCTCAGTATACCTTTCCTGGTGAATCTTTTCAATCAATAAATATCACAATTGTTTCTGTTTTGTTTTGTTTCAGCCTGACTGTTCCAGTATTGAACATGCTTCTGAACGAGCTGCTGTGTGAGTAAAGTCCTCCAGGAACAAAGCACGTGGATATGGATCTTTCCAGCTTGCCTCCCACAACTGCTATGGCGATACTGCTCTACAACCGATGGTAATGTTTGGAACAAATTGCTGCAATTCTTAAGGTTTTAAAACTGTTCCAGAAACCACTTCAGTGGCTTCGCACTGCCATCGCACAGCAGGTTCAGGAGTGAACTTGTGAAGACACGTCAGAAGGCAAGCTAGACTGGGGCAGCTGCTGCTCGGCAATGCACCTTGATGGGGGAGGTGATTGGCTGTGGAGCGCTTGCACCACAGCAGCCTCTGTGGTCAGGCTAAGGAGCTTACTCTCACTGCAGGGCATGCTGTTCATGCCCATGGCTGCCTGAGGCTGTGCCCACTCCAGTGGAGGAGTGATGGCTGAAGGAGAAAACGGGGGTTGCAGTGCCACTGGTTTGATGGCCCTGTGTTCTCCTACTGGTGTGAATATTGGGGCTGGGATTGCAATTGCAGGGGTATGCTCCATGTCCTGGAGTCTGTTCAGGTGATATCAGAGGAGAAAAAACTATACGGAAAAATACGAACAAAAAAAACTCAGTCACATTGAGGTTTAGTGTATTATTGCACACAGAATACGTCTAACGCCCAATACTGAAGCATGGCAGCCATGCCATGCCATACCATACCGTACCATTTGCAACAGTCCGCACACACAACATCTTGCCAAATGATTACTGAAGTGCAACTACCTCTGGGGTTGGACGCAATAGACATTCTGCACCAGCACACTATACAACAGCTCTCCTGCTATCCACGCCCAGCTGCAAACTGATTGATGTCAGTTTTTTGGCAGGTTACTTTGTTGGTGTTAGCAAGTGGGGGGATTTAGATCAGAACACCATCATATTCTACTTTCTATAAGTTATTTGCCCAAATGCCACATTTTGTTTTACTACCCCATACCATAACAATTGTATTTATGTAGCACCTGTCATGGAAACACGTCAAAGCAATTTACAGTTAACATACAGCTCCACACATGAAAATCCCTGAAGTGCAGCTGCCTCTGGGGTTATAACGTGGAAAACATTCTGCACCAGCACACCACACAACAACTCTCTTAACCTCTGTGCCCAGATGCAATATGAATGATAGTAAATCAGGTGTATCTGTTGGTCAGCTATAAGAAAAGTAATTTAGATATGATTATGCTAGGGGTGTTTGTATGTGTCTGTGGATGGGGGGGTAGTATAAGCCTGCTACTCTTTTATTTCATTGTGGAAGAAGCTTTCTTGCAGTTAGACTGTCTACAACTGAGAGAGGCAGCCAACACAAAATGAAGGAATCTCAGTTTCTCTAACTAGTACCTAACCCAGGGCCATGTATCTGGAAGTATTTTCTAGTTGTAGAAATACATTGAGGTGTCCACTTTGATCATTAGAAAGCGTAAGTATTCTGATTATAAGGTAGACTTGAACAAAACTGGTAAGATAAGTCCCTAAATTACACATTATTTAAAATGTTTTGGGCTAAATGACATAAACTTGTAATTTCAAGTATACAAACCATGAGGAACATCACACCACAGATTCACCAAGACTCAGGTGACTTTAACCCAAAGATCGCGCTTCTCAACTTTTGATGCTCTGTGTTTAAATCCTCACTGATGCATTCAACTTAGTTTTTTGCCATGAATTTCCTTACACCTGCACAGAACTTTGGGTTGACATTGCAGGTTGAATCCTTTTCATGGCAAACAGCCCGTGAATTGACAGTGCTGGCCAGACTCAGAATTTACAGTACTGTTCCCTCGACCAGTCCTTTGAAATATATCGACAAATGAAAAAATTCTGTTCACACATACATAAAATAAGTGTTCACAGGTGACAATACTTTGAGTTTACTATTCACAAAGTAACTTGCAAACATATTTTCAATGTATCTACAAAAGGAAAATGCTTAATAGCAACACACACAACCATGGCCACAAGACACACACACTACACACACCCTGCCGATTGCAACTGGCATTCAGCAAGATGGGCATTGTCACACATGAGTGGTCCTTGAAGCAAACTGTGCTAAGTTCAGTTTTCAGAAAGTGGAGTGTTCAGACATGGACCATTTTACCTCATGGGAGATCAGAAGCTGCCACTGGTGCTGCAGACCCATGCCTAGAAACACTCCAGGCGATGCTCTCAGCGTGTATCAGGAAAACAGGTTCCTTTAGATTTTCCCTTCTTTTCCATTGATACAGAAAGTGTTTCTGAAACAAGAATGGAAAAGTAGCCATGATTCTGGTAGCCCAAAGACTGGCCCAGACAGCCATGGTACTGTTACTTCAGATGTCCAGAAGGCCTCACACTCTGCCTCTGTGTGTTAAGACCTTTTGATAATCCTGAAAGACTAGGTGAACCATCCAAACTTGGGAGTCCATTCACCTGAAGGCCTGGTTTCTAAAAGGATAGAGATTTCGCAACTTAATCTTCCTACCCAGGTGTCATAGGCCATTAAGGTGTTCAGAAAGTCATCCACAAGGAAAGCCTATAGTTTAAAATGAAAAAGATTCTTTAATCTGGTGTGGAGAAAATACCCATTCGGCTGAGAATGCAGAGATTGCATCAATTCTGTACTATTCTTTTTTACATAGTCACTGGGCTTAAGGTCAGCATTGTTAAAAGTGCCTTTTTCAGCAATATCTGCATTTAGGCACAAGGCCTCAGCAGAGTCTGAAACACCCTATCAGAGCTAAGAGTACAAAAGTATTTCCAGGTAACACAGGGAGAATAGAGGCTGAGAATGCTGGGTGTGGTGAGGTGCAGTGGCTGTGGGGTGGCAGTTTTCAAAAAGACCTTCTGGAGACTGCAGTACTGCCCCATCTGCACACACCTCTTTGGGTTGAGAGAGGAAGTTGCTAGACTCCAGGCTGAGTTGGCTAGGATTCAGGGGACCTCATCCCCTACCCAAGGGTCACCAAGTCTGCCACCATTACCCCAGAGGATTCCAGAAAGGAGAAACAGCTGGACTATGGTGGGCTCTGGAAGGGTGGGGGTTGTGGGACAGAGGCAATTCCTCAGCTGGTACCAATACAGAATTCCTGCACTACACTGGTGGGGCTGGACTGCTGGGAGGAGGACCCGTGGTAGTGACCAGGGAGGATGTGGGGACCCTCCATAGTGGAGACCCCAGGGAGGGTGGTAGAGGACCCCAGAGGATGGTAGAGGACTCCAGAGGAGGAGGAGGAAGCAACTTCTGGTGGGGGGACTCAACTGTGAGAGGGGATAGATTTGGGAATAGGAAAGGGGGGGAGAGGCAGGTTAGGTGCCTACCTGGTGCCATAGCCCGGAGGGATGGAAAGTTAATTCTGAGGATCTTTAGGGCAGCAGGACAAGAGGGAGAGCTGGATGTCATTGTCCACCTGGGGACTAATGACCTGACTAGGGACAGGGCTGGGATAGTGCAGGGTGAGTTTAGGGAGCTGGGGAGGAGTCTTAGACAGGCAGCTCGCTAAGCGACTTTTGTTGAGGTGCTGTCTGTTTACAACAGGGGATAGGAGAGGGAACTCCACACCAGGAGCTTCAACTCATGGGAAGGAATGGTGCAGAGAGGGAGGATTTAGCTACATTGAGAACTGGGGACCCACCTGGGAGGACAACGGTCTATACAGGAGTGATGGCCCTGTATCCATCTGGGAGGGAAGCTGCAGTCCTCAGTGGATGGTTTAAATGTTACTTCGGTGAACATTTAAACTAGCCAAGGGGGTGGCAGAAGGAATTGGAATCAGAAACTGCCTCCCCCCACAGGCTGAAGTAGAGAGTAAGGAGAACTCGAGGGGAGGGGAAGGGAGGAGAATTCCCCAGGGTGCAAATTAATAAAGGGAGCAGGGTGGTAGAGATAAAGAGGAAAGGAACAGGAGCATTAAAAAGAGAGGGGGAAGGAGGGCAAAAGGAAAAAGGGCAACAAGCAGAGGAATGCCAAACCTCACCCAACAACTAACGCACCAAAATCTGGCCAATGGAAAATCATGTACACAAATGCTCACAGCCTGGGAAATAAGATCCCAGACCTGCAGGCAATAATGTCAGAGGCTAAACTGGACATAGTAGCAATTAGTGAGACGTGGTTTACCAGTAACCACACTTGGGAGACTTCAGTACCTGGCTATGTATTGTTCAGAAGAGACCGAGGTGCAAAAAGAGGGAGGAGTGGCCCTGTATGTCAATGAAAATATCAAAGCTACAGAAATTCAGAATACACATAAGGAGCCAGAAGAACTGTGGGTCACCCTGGAAACAGGAAATGGGACAGCCATAAGAACTGGGGTTGTCTACAGGCCTCCAGACCAGGGAGAGGACATAGACACATTACTGTTAGAAGATATACAAAACATGACGGCTAAAGGGGAGGTTCTGATAATGGGAGACTTCAACATGCCGGATACAGATTGGTCAATACCAGTAGGAACATCTGCCAGAACTAGACACATAGTGGATTCCCTGCAGAGGGAGGGCCTCAGACAACTGGTACAGCAACCCACGAGAGACAGGGCTATCCTAGATCTAGTACTGACTAACAAGGAAGGGATCACAGATCTCCAGGTAGAAGGTCACCTGGGGGCCAGTGACCATCACATGGTATGGTTCAATTTGGCTACTACATCTAAATCATCCCATTCCAAGGCAAACATATGGGACTTCAGAGGAGCTGACTTTGATAAGATGGCCAACAGAGTTAAGCTAGCCCTGGCAAAAAGAAACACAAGTGAGGGGGTACAGGTAAAGTGGACAAGCATTAAGGATACAATACTTGAAGCAACATCCCATTGTGTTAGACAGAAAAGGAAGTGCAAAAGAAGAAGGAAACCACTATGGTTCTCAAATACAGTAGCAGAAAAGGTCAGAGCCAAAAGACTGGCCTTCAGGAAATATAAAGGAACACAATGGGATGAAGATAGGGAGGCATACCAAACTACCCTAAGGGAAGCAGGGAAGGCATTAAGGTAGGCAAAGTCCCAAACTGAAGAAGAACTAGCACTAACAGTAAAGAAGGTGACAAGACTTTCTATAGATACATTAGTGAAGAGAGAAAGTCCAGAGGGGTATTGCTAGCTTAATGGAGAAAGGGAGCATGTGAGGAGGAGGACCCTGTAAAGGCATCTATCCTAAATAGATACTTTTGCTCAGTATTTACTGAAGAGAAGGTAGGCAGGGCCCACAGCTCAGCATCATGGACACAGGGGAGGGAGGTGAGCACTACTCCTTTCACAAAGAAAGGGTCCTACAAGAGCTTGCTAAGCTCAGGGTGGATAAGGCAATGGGACCTGATGGCATACATCACAGGGTACTTAAGGAGCTAAAGGTGGAACTAGCAGAGCCATTAGCAGAACTGTTTAGTGAGTCTCTGAGCACAGGAGAGATCCTAGAAGACTG
This sequence comes from Neoceratodus forsteri, assembly GCA_016271365.2. Classification (NCBI taxonomy): domain Eukaryota; kingdom Metazoa; phylum Chordata; order Ceratodontiformes; family Ceratodontidae; genus Neoceratodus; species Neoceratodus forsteri. The sequence continues at coordinate 1,651,658,267 of CM057455.1, read as the reverse complement.
GAGAAGGGTTTGAGGATCCTGCTCCACAAGAGTGGTAGCAGGGAGGAGGCGGGAACTACAGACCAGTCAGCTACCCTCAGTAGTGGGCAAGATTATGGAGGCACTCCTTAAGGAAAGGATAGTGCAACACCTGGAATCCATAGGGGCACAGGATCCAAGACAGCATGGGTTTACAAAAGGAAGGTCCTGTCAAACTAATCTCATAGATTTCTTTGACTGGGTAACCAGAGTGGTGGACCAAGGGGGGAGCAGTTGATGTCGCCTACCTTGACTTCAGCAAAGCTTTTGACACTGTTCCACATAGAAGATTGATAAATAAGCTGGGTAGGCTCGGGGTGGGTCAGAAGTTGGTCAACTGGGTGACAAACTGGTTGATGGGCAGAAAACAGAGAGTGGTGGTAAATGGTATACAGTCAGAAGAGATGCAAGTCACAAGTGGGGTACCTCAGGGATCAGTCCTGGGGCCAGTCCTCTTCAACATCTTCATTAGTGACCTTGCAGATGGACTAGAGGGTAAGGCTTGTCTGTTTGCAGATGACACCAAGATCTGCAACAGAGTAGATGATCCAGATGGGGTGGGCAGAATGAGAAGAGATCTGGATAAACTAGCAAAATGGTCAGAAGAGTGGCAACTGGGATTTAATGCAAAGAAGTGCAAAATCATTCACATAGGGAAGAGAAACCCTGAAGCCACCTATAGGCTGGGAGGGGAGTTGCTAGCAGTCACAAAGGAAGAAAGAGACTTGGGCATCATCATCACTGATGACCTGCAATCATCCAAGCAGACCTCTAAAGCAGTAGGTAAGGCTAGGGGGTGTTAGGGTGTACTAGTAGGGTATCACAAGTCAAGGAGGGAGGTGTATAACCTTTTACAAGACACTGGTTAGGCCCCATCTGGAGTACTGCGGCAGTATTGGAGGCCACACCTTCACAAGGACATTAACCAAATTGAGGCAGTCCAGAGAAGGGCAACAAAATGGTGCAGGGACTGCATCAGAAGACATATGAGGACAGATTAACGGAGCTCAATATGGCTACCCTTGAGCAAAGGAGGGAGAGAGGTGATATGATCGAGGCATTCAAACACCTTAAGGGCATTAACAAGGTGAAAGAGTCTAACATGTTTAAATATAAGAAAATAGCAGGACAAGAGGACACAGCATGAGATTAGAGGGGGGCGATTAAGGGGAATGTGAAATTCTTTTCACAGAAAGGTTGGTGGATGCATGGAATGGCTTACCACAAGAAGTGGTGGCTATGAATACAGTGCAGGACTTCAAACAGGCATGGGAAAGGCATAAGGGAGCAATACAAATGACTATGAATAGATAGGCCACTGACAGAGCAAAGGCCGATGGCACATTTATAAGGTAGAAAAAAGAAATGGGCAGACTGGATGGGCCTTGCGGTCCTTATCTGCCGTCAACTTCTGTGTTTCTAATCGGAATCTGGAAGGCTGTGTGTGTGAATGCTAGAAGTCTAGGAAATAAGATTCCAGTCCTAGAGGCCATCATGGCAGAGGTCGATCTGGATATTGTGGCCATTACTGAGTCATGGTGCACTGAAAACCATGACACTTTCATGGCTATACCGGGCTATACTGTATTCAGGAAGGAACGGGTGGGAAGGAAAGGAAGAGGTGTGGTGCTTTATGTGAGGGAGAGCATAAAAGCCACTGAGATACAGGGAATACAGGAGGAGGTACAGGTACTGTGGGTCACCCTGGAGATGGGGAATGGAGCTACTGTTTGCACTGGAGTGATCTATAGACCTCCGGCACAGGCGAGGAATTAGATAAGGTACTGGTGGAAGCCATTGGCAGATGGCAGAAAAGGGGGAGGTACTACTGGTGGGGGACTTCAGCCTACCAGATGTAGATTGGAGCCTCCTAACAGTGGCTTCAGCTAGAAACAGGGACATCCTGGTCTCTCTGCAGGGAGCATTCCTCAGGAAGCTAGTCAGTGATCCCACTCTTGATGGCGCAGTATTGGACCTGGTACTCACTAATAGGGACAGTGTTGTAGACATCAAGGTGGGAGGTCACTTGGGGACGAGTGATCACTGTACAGTGTGGTTCAATATAAGGACAGCTGCAGAATCGAACCACACAAGGGCGAGGATCTTGGACTTCAGGTGGACGCCTCAGGGATGACCTGGCAGGGGGATGGCCTGGGTGGAGTGGAGGAACAGTGGGTGAAGATAAAAGGGAGCATAGTAAAGACAACAAACCTCTGCATCAAACAAGTGAGCAAAAGCAAGAGGAAAAAGACACTGCTATGGTTCTTTAAAGAGGTGGCTGAAAAAGGAAAAGTAAAAAGATAGCATTCAGAAGGTATAAAGAGATGGAGATGTACCATAGGAAACGGAGAAGCAGGGAGAGCAACAAGGAGTGGAAATGCGCAGACTGAAGAAAGAATAGCCTGGGAGGTAATGAAATGGGACAAGACATTGTTTAGGTATGTAAATGAAAAGAGGAAGACCAGGGTGGGATTGTAAGGTTAGGGAAGGGAGGCTGTACAGAGTGGGGTCAGAAAAAGGCAGACATCCTGAACCAAATACTTTACTTCTGTGTTCACAGAGGAAGGAGAAGGAGGGGCCACAGAGTAACAGAAGATCTTACTTGAGAGGGTTCCTGCAGTATGTCTTCACATATGGGACTGTGCCCCTGGCGTCGGGTTCCAATGCTTAAACATGTAGATAGCAATCATCCAGTTGGGACCGCCTCCAACGTCCAGGTGACGGGCGTCCAGCCCGACCTATAAGGCAAGGTCCCACGCCCGCTGTTGCCTCAGCTCGTTAGGCCACAAGTTAGAACAGTGATCAAACGCCCGCAGCATTAGTCGAAGTTTCTCTTCACCTCATAACCTTTTTGTTTAGTTTTTTCGACGATTGATGTCTTTTCGACCAAAGAAGAAGAAGTTCTCGAAGTGCGGAGCCCAAATCCCACACGGGGATGACCATTCCCGCTGCCTCTTGTGCCTAGGCCCCAAGCACAACACTGAGGAGTGCTCCATCTGTCAGGCCTTCAACCAGGCAACTCGGACCTGGTGCAAGCAGACCCTCAGGGCCCACCACCTTACCTGACGTCTGGCGTCGATGGAAAAGGAGCTCCAGGAGTTGAGGGAAAGGTCGTCGTCCCCAAGAAAGAAGAAAAGTTAGGAGAAATGCTGGGACAGGAGTCCATCACCATGCAGGAGGCCTCCAAAACTGTGAGTACTGCTTCTGGTACCCTGTCTGCCTCCTTGGGCGGGCACCTTCTCCGCCTCCTGCCGAGGTGGAGCGGGCAGCCGGGGTCGCTCTGGAGGTTTCTGTTCAGTTGCCTCTCAGCTTGGCGATAAGTCACCCCTCGAGCGGCCCCTGCCGATAAGTCTAGCGGCAGTCTTCTGACCTCCTCTAGCCCGGTGAGTCCGATCAGTCAGGCGACAGATCCTCCGTCGCCTGCCGGACCCTTCCTCTCCCGTCGGGCTCCACCTTGGCCCCGGCGTTGGGACAGAGTGAGCTACAGAGTGACTCGTCATCCCTCCGGGTTCTTCAGCCCCATGGATTCACCACCCGATCCTGTGTTCTCCCTCCCATCAGGATCGTTGATTGACCTTTCGTTGGGGTCCCTCCTGGAACTTCTCGCTTCACCAGGTCTTTTGCTGCCCCGGACAGGAGTCTGTCCTTGCGCTGGGATCTGAACATGGATCTGGTACCTGAGATATGGAAATTGCTAAGGGTTGTCCCAGTGTTTAGCCACAGGGGACCCAAGGATTTAAATAACTACGCCCCATCGCTATACTCCCGCTATCAGCAAAGTACTTGAGAAAGCGGTAGCTGGCCAAATCTCCCACTACCTGCAGGAGTATGCAGTTCTCTCTCCTGCTCAGCATGGCTTCAGGAAGGGCAGTAGCCTCCACCGCTCTCGCCACAGTCACCTCCTGGTCAGGCTGCCACCAACATGGGAAAACTGACTGGGGCCATCTTTGTCGAACTCTCAAAGGCCTTTGACCAAGTTGACCATAATCTCCTGCTCTCCACCCTACTTGGGCAAGGCTTCTCCCCCCGAGCACTCAAATGGTTCACCAGCTACCTTGAGGGGAGACAACAATACTCCTGTTTTAACCGTGCCCTCTCGGGTCTCTCCCCAGTTAAATGTGGAGTACCCCAAGGGTCTGTTCTCGGGCCCATTCTGTTCTCCCTCTATGTAAACGAACTCCCCTCAGTCACAACCTTCGGATCTACCACTTTATATGTGGACGATCTTGTATTACTATCTGGCACCCGGAATCCCGCTACCATCAACTCCCAACTCAATTCTGATTTTGGGCAGATCCAAGGCTGGCTTTTGGGATGTAAGCTTACCGTTAATCTTGACAAAACACACGCCATGGTATTTGGGTCGGCAGCAAAAATTGCTTCGTGCCCCCCACCATATTTGGGGAGAACGGCTATCCCCTGCCTGTCTTGAACTCCGCCAGGTATCTAGGAGTGACCCTTGACCCCCAGCTTGACTTCACCGAGCATATCCGAAACATTTGCAAGGCGTCAAACTGTAAGCTTGGCCTAGCCTATAGGGCCAAGGACTGCCTCACTCCTGCCGCTCGGCTCGCCATAGCCAGGGGGATCCTCCTACCTACGCTCTCTTATGGGCTTGTTGGGTTCTGCCTGTCCGAAGGCATCCCTAGCAAAATGGGACACAGCATATAACAATGTCTGCCGCTTGCCTCTCGGCTCATCGCCTTACACATTGGTGTGCCCTCTATGCCCTCCTGGAGTGGCTTCCCTGACAAACACCGAGCTTTTTTGTTTTGTAGCATGGTAGACAGCATTGTCCATACTGCTTGCCCCCTGCACTTGCCCTCCCTTACTACTCCTGCACCGCCTATCAGCTTAGGCTAGCCTCGGCCACTGCCTGCAAAGTCCCCAGACCCGCCTCGCTGGGGATCGGGCCTTCTCTGTCTTCGCCCCCAGATTTTGGAACTCCATTCCTTCCCCTGTGCGTGCTGCCCCTTCACATTCTGGCTTCAAAATGTACCTCTGGAAATTCCTCAAAGGGACCTCCACCTGCCCATGTGGAAACGTGTAGTTGTAACCCGTGGCTGCCTGACTCCTCTTCCACCTCATTGGGCTCGGCCCCAACCTCTTCTACTCCCACATTCGCTCCCCCTGCCCCTCCGTTCTCCCCGGGTGCACCCTCATCCCCCCCATCATGCTGTCTCGGATCCCCACCCTTGTGGCTCCCGAGGGGGTCCCATCGCCATCTCCAGACCCGCCCACTGGGGCCGGTCCCTGGACTGTCCAGCCCCTCCCCTGCTGCAGTGCTTTCCCCTACCTAGTGGTTCCCCCTGGTTCTAGCCCTATATTGCCCACTGCTAATTCTTGCTTCCTACCCCTTCCCATTACTGCTTCATTATGCACTTTCGCTTTTGAGCCTGTAGTCGCTCTCTAGTTTGTTGATCAGAATATGTATTATTGTCCTTGTGCTGTTCCCACCTGTGTGTGGGTGAGATTGTTCCTTGTCTATACATTGTGCTGTCTACTGTACCCCATCCTGGACCACTTGTAGTTGCGGGCCTGTATGTCACCCTGCAATGTACTATTGTTCTTATGTACTGTAACCTCCCGGGTCGCACCTGAAAATAGGCACTCGTTGTCTAGTGTGCTTACCTGGTTAACAAAAACAAATAAATAAAATCCTCCTCCCTCTGGACCTTCTGAGGCCCTTCCCAATCCCGCGCCACCTAGTGGTGCTTTGGCACCTCCCCGGTAGGTCCAGAACCTTCAGGCGGTTTCCTGGAGCCAGATCCCACGTCCCGCCACCGGGTGACCCACCGTCGGCTCCTCAGTACCCGACGCCAGGCCATGTGCCCCTGATGCCACCGGGATACCTGATGCCGGGATATCCTGGGTACTCCTATTACTCTCAAGGATTGCCTGGCTATCAGTACCCTTCATGGCAATACCCCCAGTACCCAGGCTACCCGGGCTTTTCAGCCTCCTCCACCTCCGGCGCCAGACCGCAAGTCTGCCCCTTCGTGGTGGCAGGATGCCAGAATCCAGCTCCTCACGGAGATTTGGCAGTCAGTGGGGGACATCCCCCTGCCGAGGGCCCCCCTCCACCGCCTCCCTCCAGACAAGCATCGGGTGCTCTCATTGCAGGATCATCTGGGGTGGATCCTTCCATCCCCAGTGGTTCTGAGCCCTCTGACACGTACTCTGATTCCGAACCTTCGGACCCTAGGTCCCCTGTTGAGGTACCCCCCAAGGAGTCTCCAAAATCTCCTCCCTTCGGGGACCTTTTATGCATCATTTAGGCAGCAAGAGGCTGGCCTTCCAAAGAGTTGGATCCTCAATGTAAAAGACTGGTGGAACACCTGGATTTAGCCACTTCAGATCCCCTCCCTATCCCCCCTGGATGGGTCCTCATGAGGATCTGTTGACCACGGTATGGCAGCAGCCATCGTCCATCCCGGCAGTCTCCAGAAAGACGGATCGCACTTCTTATCCCGGAAGGATTCAACACCTCACCTCCCATCCTAAGGCTGACTCTGTGGTGATCACGGCGCCATGACCAGTCAGCCCAGCCAAAACACTTGAGCTCCTCTCCTCCGGACAAGGACTCTCATCAGTTGGCCAGTTTGGCGGAAGATTTATTCCTCTTCCTCTGCCATTCGGTCCCTCATCTATGACTCCCACATGGTTGCATTCCAGAAGGCATGTCTCTCAGAACTAGAAAGGGACCTTCTGGAGGTCCAGAATGAAACCCTTCGTAAAAAGTTACTGGACAAGGTCAGGATGGGAAAGTCCTCTTGGCATCATGCATTGCGCGCAACATATGACTCAGTGGACTCAGTGGCTAGAGCGGCAGCCATGGGGATCTGCCTCCGCTGACTTTCTTGGCTAAGGATAGCAGGTCTGACACAAGACGTCCAATCCTCCCTTCTGGACTCCCCTTTCAGGGGTTCCGTCCTTTTTGGCGGCGATACCAAAAATCTTATCACTCGGCTGCAGGAGAGCGGATGCTCCCTTTGGGATGTCCGCTCCATGTACCGGACGGAGCAGAAAAAGCAGCCTTTTCGTCGTCAAAGAAGGTGGAATAAAAACCAGGGTAAGCACTGGGGTAAAAGACGCACCCCGGTTCAGGAGCACAAAGCCCCCAGGCCAAGTTCCCCAAGCCAGCCTCCGGGGCAAAAGCTCCCCTCCCCTCGGTGTCCTGACTCCTTTCCCCTCATTCCGCTACCTCCGTTAGGCAAGGAGGAACCGGTGGGAGGAAGGCTCGGCCTCCACCTGGAGGGGTGGAGGTTCGTCATCGCAGATTCTTGGGTGTTACAACTCATACAGCAGGGTCACTTGATAGTTTTCGAGATTCGGCCCTCATCCGCGGGATGGTCTTTCTATCTCAGGGATCAGATCCCAATCATCTCACAAGAGATCCAGGCTGTTCTGCTAAAGAAGGCAATAGAACCCGTCCCTCAAAATCAAATAGGAAGGGGAATTTACTCCCACTTCTTTCTAGTCCCAGAGAAGACAGGCGATCTGAGACCGATCCTGGACCTCAGCACGCTAAACCTCTTTGTCGAGTACAAGAGATTTCGCATGTTGACCCTTCGGGGACTCCTCCCCCTGCTCCATCCAAGCTCTTGGCTGTGCTCCCTGGATATGCAGGATGCCTACCTGCACATCCCTATCCTCCAGGCCCATCGCCGCTTTCTCCATTTTACTTTCCTGGAGAACCATTTTCAGTTCCGAGAACTCCCCTTTGGCCTTTCCTTGGCCCCTCGGGTGTTCACAAAGTGTTTAGCGGTGGTTGTGGCTTTTCTTTGCCGCCAGGGCATTTACGTTTTCCTGTACCTGGACGACTGGCTCCTCACAGCACCCTCTCCATACAGCCTGAAAGAGGCTCTCTTTTTCACTCTGAATTTGTTTTCCTTTTCTGGGTGTCATGGTCAATCTGCCCAAATCCCAGCTAGTACCATCCCAATGGCTCCAATTCATTGGAGCAGTACTAGATACATTTCAGAGCAAGGCTTTTCTGCCATCGGATCGAGCCGAGACTCTAGTTGCTCAGGCCACTCTCGTGGCCCAGGCCCGGTGGATCCCAGCACATGCCGTGCTCCGTCTCTTGGGACTGATGGCAGTGGCCATTTCCATAGTGCCCTTGGCCAGACTTCACATGAGGGTCACCCAGTGGTCTCTCCGAGTCCAATGGGATCAGAGGACAGACGACATGAACCAGAAAGTCATGATCTCCAGCAGCCTACAGAGAGATCTTCGCTGGTGGCAGGATCTCTCCAATCTGTCAAGGGGAACTCCTTTCCATTCCCCTGTTCCTACCCAAACCCTCACCACGGACGCCTCAGACTCGGGCTGGGGAGCCCATCTGGGGATACACAAGACACAGGGGTCTTGGTCTGACCAGGAGCTTATGCTCCACATCAACGTTCTGGAGACCAGGGCGGTACTTTACGCCCTCCAGGCATTCCATTCACTTCTGGTACCGGGACCACTTCTGGTCCAGACAGACATGTCCACTGTCTGGTACATTAACAAACAGGGAGGAACTCGCTCGTACTCTTTCTGCAGAGAAGCAATAAGGATCTGGTACTGGGCGATTCAGCACAGCCTTTTCTTGACAGCAGTCCATGTTCCAGGCATCAGCAATGTTCTGGTGGACAGTCTGTTGATCAGTAGCCAGGACTCACAAGTGGGAGTTAAAGCTAGAGGTGGTCGAAGACCTCTTTCTTCGATGGGGTCGACCAGAGATAGATCTGTTCGCCTCCCCATTCAACGCAAAACTACCCAGCTTTTGCTCGCTTGTTCCCGGGCATGGTGCTTTTTGTTGAGACGCACTGTCTCTCTCCTGGACAGAGAGGTTTCCTGACACATTTCTTCCCTTTCCTCTAATTCAGAAGGTTCTGGTGAAACTTCATCAGGAAGGAGCATGTGATCCTAATTGCTCCTCTTGGCCACGCCAGATTTGGTATCCTCTTTTATAACAACTGGCACTGGAACCTCTGGTCCCCTTACCGTTTTCTCACGACCTTCTGACCCAGGAGCAGGGCACCCTGGTGCACCTGAGCCTTCAGTCTCTCCACCTTCATGCATGGTGCCTGTGGACATAGCAGTTTCCCGCTATGGAGTCTCCTCACAGGTTGCACATATGTTGGTAGAAGCCAGAAAACCATCTACTAGATCCACTTACACTATGAAGTGGAAGAGATTCTCGATCTGGGCCCTAGCAAGACTCTGGGATCCCTTTTCGTGCTCAGTGGCCCAGGTGTTGGAGTACCTTGCACATTTATCTGAAGCTGGCCTTAGGTACTCCTCCATTAAGGTCCATCTCTCTGCGGTGTCGGCCTACCACCTCTCGGTGGAAGGCAAAACCTTGGCTCAGCTGGAGGTTGCCAGAACTTTTCTGAAAGGCATCCTCCACCTGAAACCTCCTATCTGGAATCTCTGTCCCTCCTGGGACCTGAATTTCATGCTGGAGAAGCTGACCTTGCCTCAGTTTGAGTCAGCCTCTAGCTGTGACATGCGCTTCCTTTCCTGGAAGACTGTTTCTAGTCGCAGTGACTTCCGCCAGAAGGGTCTCTGAGCTTCAGGTGTTCGTCTGCAAGGAACCCTACTTAATTATTCATAGGGACAGAGTAGTCCTTCAGACTAACCCTTCATTTCTCCCCAAGGTGGTATCAGAAGCCACTCTTAATCAGAGTATAGAACTGCCTGTCTACTATCCCCAGCATTCTAACAGGGGGAATACCTGTTGCACACTCTGGATGTGCACCGGATTCTGAGATACTACAAACCGGACCAAGGAGGTTAGTAATCCAATCTGCTCTTTGTAGCCTTTGCTCCCCAGTGCCAGGGCAAGGCTATTTCCAAACAGACCATTTCTAGATGGTTAGCCAACTGCATCCATTTCCTTACCAAAAACATGGGAAGTCCCTTCTAGGGGCAGTTAAGGTCACTCCACTAGAATTGTTGCACTTCGACTGCCTTTTCAGGAATTTGTCTGCTGCAGAGATCTGTGCAACGGCCACGTGGTCGTCTGTCCACACCTTCACTAAGCATTACAGTCTGGACATTGCCTCTAGGCGCAGAACTGGCTTTGGTCTTGCAGTTTTACAAGGCCTTCTGTCATAAATTCCTGGTGGCGACTTCTCCTCCCGGATGTACCTTCGTATTGTTTCCTTTGGGACTGCTTGGTATTCAGTCCTATATGTGAAGACCTACTGCAGGAACCCTCTTGAAGTAAGATATTGCAGTTACGTAAGAACTTACCATAACAGTAGATCTTCGAGAGAGGTTCCTGCAGTAGGTCTAGTTTCCCACCCACCTTCCCCCTACTCCTGGAACGTTTCCTTCATCTTCATCCTGCCTAGCCCTTGGGTCTAGAGAGGAAGCATGGTTCTAGGAGTCTTCACTCCTATTTTTTCTACTTACCTTTTTCTAGGTCTCCGGTGGAAAAGAATTGGAGGGCGGGCGCGGGACCACCCCTTTTATAGTCAGACTGATGTCACATCACCTGACGTCAGGAACGGTCCCTGCTGATGATTGCTATCTACAAGTTTACCATTGGAACCTGATGCCAGGGGGTGCAGTCCTATATGTGAAGACCTACTGCAAGAACCTCTCTCGAAGATCTGCTGTTACAGTAAGTTCTTATGTAGCTGCAATATTTGTAAGGAGGAGATGGACACTAGTCTTTTGTTGGAGGTGAGAGTCCTGAAGGGACTTGCTAATCTGAAGGTGGACAGAGCAATGGGGCCAGGTGGAGTGCATCTAAGAATATTGAGGGAGCTCAGGGAAATACTGGCTGCACCTTTGACAGTCCTGTTTAACATTTGAATGGAAACAGGAGTGGTTCTGGAGTACTGAAGGCGGGCGGATGTAGTCCCACTACACAAAAGTGGTAGCAGGGGGGAGGCTGACAATTGTAGGCCAGTTAGCTTGCCAACCTGAGAGGTCACTTGAACAATTCTAGTAACATTTTTTTATTTATTAATTCCTGTCTTTTCAGGTTCTCTGACTTGCAAGTTCAACTCAAGTTATAATGCTGTTGCTTTTACTTTTGAACCCATAGACTTTAATGATCATACCAGTACAAGTACTAGTTAAGGCACTGAGGGGGGTTAATTTCCATATCTAATAATGTTTCATGCATGCTTCTATTCACTGTTTCAAGTTATATTTAATAGTCAAGTGCTTTTGTTCATTATCTCTGACAGTGTGAAGGTGACTTAAACTTTCTGTATGTGAGGAAATATATGGTAGGCTATGCCTTTGTTAGACTGCTATTTTTCTTATAAGAGCTTCACTTTACCCACTTCTGCTACCAGTTTGCTAAGTAGTGGAATGACCTGGCGGGCACAGTGGGCGACTCTATTTTGTCATTTAAAACTCTGTTGCTTGCTACACTCCATGCCTCTGGTACCTGTAAATGCTTTAAATGGACGATTGTAACTTGACAAAGTATCCTATGTTTACTGCACCCTTGTAAAATAGACTGCAGCCTTTTTTACCTGTACTAATTGACATATATCTATTCAGTATTTGTACCGACTCTAAACTCATTGAAAATAGGCACCTGCCTAAAGGATTTCTGTAATAAAAACTAAAACTAAACTTAAGCAAAAATCGCATGATGCCAATAGCCCTCTGGTAAGGTGCAAACATTGGACTCACTAATCCTGGACTTTAGCTAAAGAAAGTAGTTGTGTGGCTCTTGGGCTCTGTTTTTCTAGCACTAATTGAACTTACTTCAAGGGGGCTTTTACAGTAGGCAACACCGTTAAGGCTAAGCCGCCAGGCACCAGGACCACAAGGAAAATTTCTAGCTAGCAGTATATGATGGGGGACTGCCCCCTGACATCGGCGCGTCAGCGTTCATTCTGGCATAAAAGGGGTGGTCCCCCACACCCACCTCGTTTTTTTTCCCCGCCATCGACCTGTGCTCATCGGACTTCACAGAACAATGTTGCTACAGTCGACCGCCATTTATGTTTTACTTTGTTCTTTTTGCAGTTTTTGTTTATTTTCTACCTTATGTCATTGCCGAATTCTTCTGCAGACTCCCACATGTTCAAGTATGCCTACGGGAAGCAGCTCACCGAAAAGGAAGGTTACTACGCATGTGTCATTTCTCTAGGCCCAGACCATGACACCGAAGTCTGCCAGGCCTGCTAAAAATGTAACCAAGTCAAGCGGAAAAGATGACAAAAAGTTCTGGAGACTCTCCTCCTGCAGCAAAAATTGGCCACCCTGGAAAGAAAGCTGCAGTCCCAGGCCACGGCCAGGACTTCTTGGGATCATTCATCTGCAAAGAAGAAACACAAAAAGCATCAGGACCAGTCCAGTTTGGAGTCGTAGTCGCCTCCTGGGGCCGCAACAGATTCAGAGTCTTCCTCTTGTGGCAGGTCGATGTCCTCTTCCACTACAGCCCTCTTCCCTTTGGGGCTGCCAGGGGACAAGCCTCCTGCCGTTACCTCTGTGGCGGGTAGTGCTGACGTGGGCTTGGAGGATCCTTCCTCTGCCCCGCCGCCTCTGTTGCTCTGGCCGGTCCTCCAGAAAGGTCCTGACACAGGTGACCATGCCGGTTCTTTGGATGAGGCTATGGCTTTCCACCCTCCCAGCCTTGGTGTCTTTGCTGGGTCCAGTTCTGGGGTTTGATGATGGTCTGTCAGACTGACGCCCGCTGTCACCGTCCAGGCCACAGCTTGCCTCAGTGGAGCCGCTGCCCTTGGGGCTCCAGGATCCTCAGCCGCCGCTCGAGGTTGCCTGCCAGGCTTCTCCCCTCCAGACTCCGGCAGGGTCTTCCTTACCTCGAGCTTCCGCCGGGAGTCAGTCTTGGTAGTTCTTAACGGGGCACAGAATTCCTCCTCTCTGGGCTGGACGTTACTGCCACGGTGGCCTCCAGAACCCTCCACAGATCACCGACACGACCTCCATGTTGGAATCATTCGAATACTTCCAACTCAGGCAACCAGATCTTACTTGAGGAGCTCTTGCAGTAGATAATTACATATCGGACTGATGCGGCTGGCGTCGGGTCGACGGAAAAATTTCTAGCTAGCGGTCTCTGGCGAGGGACCGCCCACGTCATGTGACCGGCGTCATATGGCGTCATTATAGAGGCACCCCCGCCCTCCTTCCAGTTCTTTCCACTGTTAGCTCGCGGTCAGCGCCTCGCGGTAAAGTTCAACGATCGTCAGCTCTGTCGCCGGTAGTATTTACTGTCGTTTTTTTCAATATTATTCGACTTAATTGTCAGCCTTTAGTTGGTGTATGTCGTCCCCTACACCCTGCAAGCACAAAAATAAGTGCGACTCGTGCAGCGCCCAACTCCCGCACAAGGACGGCCATTCCCAGTGCCTCTTCTGTCTGTGCCCGGACCATCAGGTGGAGAAGTGCCAGCACTGCCTTAAATTTAACGCCGCCACCCGCAGATGGAGGCAGCAGTCCGTGGAGGCCCATATCCTCAAGAAGAAGATGTCCTCCATGGAGAAGGAGTTGAAAAAGCTCCTGCGTGCTCACTTCCCCAAAGGCCATCGTAAGAAGAAGGACAAGGAGAAGCATTGGGACAGGGGCTCCTCTTCATCGCGACTCTGGCTGGAGTACAGTTCTCAAGTAAGTCCCTCGGAGGACCGCTCCATGATGGCTGTCTTGGAAGTTTCCAAGGCGGCGTCGGCCCGCCTCGCTGGCTCAAGGCTCGGGCCTTGGGCTGTTGGAGGCCCCTGCTCCCGTAAAGCCGTCATTGTGCGGCCTACTGGTTCGAGTGGCTCTGGTAAGCCGGACGCCAGCTCCTCTGATGCCTGCAGGAGACGGTCGATAAGTCGCTCAGACCCTTGGGCGGCACGCGCCACTTTCCAACCCGACCAGGCCGCCTCGCCGCGACCTGCCTCGGCGATGGGTCTATTAGTCGGACACTGGCTCCTCCGGCGTCCGCCTGGACTCCGCTGATAAGTTGGGCGTCGGCCGACCCAATGTCCGTCAAGCGGCGAGCGATATCAGACCCTCTTGTGTCCGCCGTTCCGGCTCCGCGGCCGCCACCGCTGCCCTCCGGGCACCCTGGGTCTTCTCAGCCTGACCCAGGGATTTCCCCCATCCTGGGCGATGCGAGGTTTCTGCTGCGCCCCCACGTCAGGCTCTCTCGCTGGGCGGACGACCTGTCTGTTCCCGGACGCCAGCTCTGACGCCGGTCCTACCGACGCCGGGCGACATCCCCCTCCTGGATGCTGCTCCAACGCCGGGCCCTCTGTCCTCCGGGCCTCCTGCTCCAGGCCCGCCTGCAGGGCTTCCGGCCGGGCCATCTGCTCCGTCAATCCCCCGTTCCCGGGTATCCGACTCTGTCTTATGCGGCGCCGTCTTACCCAGCTCCGCAGTATCCGACACCCCAGTACCCGACGCTGCAGTACTCTGTGCCTCGCTACCCGACGCCGGGTTACCCGCCATCGGGTTACGGATACGCACCCTACGGGTACACTCAGTATCCATATCCCGCCCCTCCTCCTCCACCGCCCTCTCAGCCGCCGGTGGACTTGAAGGAGACTCTGGCCTCCTGGTGGGCTGAGACCAAGGCTCAGCTCATCAGAGAGGTGGAGAGTCATCTCCCGGCGACAGTTCCAGCTCCCGTACGCCCTAGATGACATACTCCCTTCCCACCTCCGGATACCTGGGGCGAGCCTTCTGGTTCCAGGGCAGGCAGAACACGTTTCCCCGAGGGCTTCCTAAGGGGTCCGTTCCTCCCCCCCTCGCCTGGAGAGGGAGTCTTCCTCTTCCTTCTCGGATGACTCTGACGGTTGTTCGGACCCGGATGACGAGCCATGCTCTCCGACCAAACCCAGGTCTAGGACTCCTCCAAAGTCCCCTCCGGAGGATCCTTGTTTCTCGGAGTTACTGTGCAAAATCCAGGAAGTTCATAAGTGGCGCTCCTTGGAGCTGGACCCACAGCATAAGAAATTCGCTGAGCACCTGGATCTGCCCGAGACCGCTCCGACCTTGGTGCCACCCTGGATTGAGCCTCATGCCGACCTTGTTTCCACCATTTGGAAGCAACTGTTGGCATTAGCACCTGTTCCTCGGAAGTCTAATAGGCTATACCAGGCTCCCAAGGGTGTTGACTTCCTTGATTCTCACCCTCAAGCTGACTCTGTTGTGATTAGCGTCGCTCATGGCCGGTTAGCTAATCTGAAGCATTTGAGCTCGTCTCCACCTGACAAAGAATCCCATCTTCTGGACCAGTACGGTAACAAGATATATGCTTCTTCCACTCTGGGTATTAGGGCCCTGAACTATGTCGGTCACATGGGGGATTACCAGAAGGCGATTCTTAGTGAGGTGGCATCCAAGTTGGACTCCCTTCCTGACTCTCAGGTTAAACAGGAAGTGGCTGACCTTGTCCGTTCTGCTCGTTTGGCCAGGCGGCACATGCTTCGTGCCACGTACGATGCAGTGCACACTGCTGGTAGGAGCTCGGCTTTCGCCGTTGGCTTACGGCGTCATACCTGGCTCCGTGTGTCAGGTTTGGTCCCGGAAGTGCAGTCTGCTATTCAGGAAGCGCCCTTCCGGGGTTTAGTGCTGTTCGGTGGTGATGTCAAGGACATTATCACTGACCTGCAGGAGAAGGAGACTGCACTGAAGTCTGTGGACTCCATGTACAATCCCCCTCCAGTGCAGCATCGTCTCTTTCGCAGGTGGACTCGGCAAAGGGTGAAACCACAGGGAAAGTGGGCTGCTAAACGTCGGACCCCTCCGGCTGCTAAGCCCACACCGCCCAAAAAAGCGATGGGAGCTTCAGCTGCGACGCTGCCCCACACCACCTGACTCCTTTCCTCTCCCACAGCCTCTGGCATTTCCAGAGGAACCGGTAGGAGGGAGGTTTTCCCTCTACCTCCCGGGTTGGGAGAGGATAATGTCATATTCCTGGGTGCTCCAACTCATTGCAGAGGAACACTCTATAGAGTTTCTTCAGAAACCCCCTCCCCCCAAGGTTGTCATACTTGCAGGAGCATCTTCTTCTGGTCCAGGAAGAAATTTCCTCTCTTCTCTTGAAGGAGGCGATAGAACCCGTCCCCATTCCTCTTCAGGGAACGGGGTACTATTCCCATTTCTTCCTGGTCCCAAAGAAAACCGGGGACGTGAGACCAATTCTTGACCTCTGCTCCCTGAACTTGTTCGTGGAGTACAAGAGGTTCAGGATGCTCTCTCTGCAGAGCCTCCTGCCCCTTCTCCAGCCGGGACAGTGGCTGTGCATTTTGGATACGCAGGATGCTTACCTGCATATCCCTATCCGCCCTTCCCACCGCAAATACCTGCGTTTTGCGTTCCAGGGGACCACTACCCGTTCAAGGCCCTCCCATTTGGTATTTCCTCGGCACCCCGGGTGTCCACCAAATGCATTTTGGTGGTAGCGGCCTACCTGCGTACCCAGGGGGTGCAGGTTTTCCCGTACCTGGACGATTGGCTCCTGGCAGCCCCGTCCAGGGAGGAACTCCTGTGCTTCCTTTCCCTTACCCAGCAGATCTTTACCTGCCTGGGTATTACCATCAACCAGGCTAAGTCCCATCTGATCCTGTCCCAGAGGCTCCAGTTTATTGGGGTGATCCTGGACATGACCTCTGGCATGGCCTTCCTGCCACCGGACAGGGCGGCCACTCTCCAGGCCCAGGTCAACCTGTTGTCCAGCCACAGGCGGGTCAGCGCCATGTCAGTCCTTCGCCTCCTCAGCCTAATGGTGGCTGCAATTCCGACAGTCCCTTGCGCTTGGCTCCACATGAGAATCTCAGTGGATGCTTCGGTCTCAATGGGATCAGCTAGTGGACGACCTAGATCAACCTGTCTTGGTCTCCACTCCCATGGCTCGGGACTTGCAGTGGTGGATGGTTCAGGAGAACCTCTGCCAGGGAGTTCCCTTTGGTCTTTCTCCCCGCAGGCGTTGACTATGGGCGCCTCCAGCGAGGGTGGGGAGCCCATCTCGGTCCTCCACAGGACCCAGGGCTCCTGGTCCAAGCCTGAGAAGTCTCTTCACATCAGTGTGCTCGAACTAAGGGCAGTGCTGTATGCTGTTCAGGCTCTGCATCTTTATCTGTCCCCGGTCACCTAGCTTTACAGGCCGGACAATATGTGTTTGGTCTGGTACATCAACAAACAGGGAGGAACTCATTTCCTACCCCTATTGCAGAGAGGCAATGCGAGTCTGGGATTGGGCAGTGCAGCACAACCTTCACCTCACGCATCTCACATCCGGGGGTCGAGACACGCTGGCAGATGGGCTCAGCCGGGTCATCTGCTGTAGCTCATGAATGGGAACTTGATCAGGGGTCATAGACGACATCTTCCTGCGCTGGGGAACTCCACAGGTAGACCTGTTTGCATCCCATCAAAACGCAAAGCTTCCTGTCTTCTGCTTGCTCGCTCCAGGGTGCGGCATTTTTTGGAGAGACGCTCTGTCTCTAGACTGGAAGGGCAGATTCGTCTATGCCTTCCCGCCGATTCCACTGATTACGAGGGTCTTGCAGAAACTCAGTTTGGAAGGAGCTCGAACGATTCTGATCGCTCCTTTCTGGCCCAGGCAAGTTTGGTTCTCTTCTGCAACAGTACTCAGAGGAACTTCCTCTTCCTCTGTCACTATTTTTGCTGACCCAGGATCAGGGGACCCTGGTCCATCCAGGCCTCAAGTCCCTTCAGTTGCACGTGGCTCCTGCAGACGTAGCTCAAGCCCGATTCGGGTCCCCCCCCCGAGTAGCTGAGATTCTGGTGGAGGCCAGGAAACCCTCAACTAGATCTACTTATGCCATGAAATGGAAGCGGTTCTCTATTTGGGCTGCCTCCAATGATGTTGAGCCCTTCTCGTGCTCTGTCGGCCGACTTCTGGATTACCTGCATCACCTCTTCGATCTGGGTCTCAGCCATTCATCCTTAAAGTTCACATGGTGGCCATTTCAGCCTATCATGTCCCCTTTGCAGACAGAATGTTTGCTCAGCTGGAGGTCTCTAAGACCTTTTTGAGAGGGGTCCTTCACTTACGACCCACTATCCGGATTCCTGCCCCTCCTTGGGATCAGAATTTCATTTTAGAGAAGCTTACTCTGCCTCCTTTTGAGCCGGCAGCCTCAGCGGACCTAAAGTTCCTTTCTTGGAAGACTCTCTTCCTAGTGGCCATTACTTCTGCTCGATGGATTTCCGAGCTCCAGGCCCTGATGTGTAAAATCCTGTATTTAATTTTTCGCAAGGAACGTGTGGCTGTGCATACCAACCCTAAGTTTCTCCCTAAGGTGTTAGCGGACTCGACGCTGAATCAATCCATAGAGTTACCTGCCTTTTTTACGTAGCACTCTAATCATGGAGAGTACCTCCTGCATATTTTGGATGTTCACCGAATTCTGAGATACTACACCAACAGGACGAAGGATCTCAGAAACACTGATCAACTGTTCGTCTCTTTTGCTCATAAAAGAGAAGGCAATGCTGTTTCTAAGCAATGCCTATCAAAATGGTTGGCTCATTGTATCCCTTTCTGTTATGACAAGTACAACAAGACCCTGCCAGGTCAAGTTAGAGGCCACTCCACCAGAGGGGTCGCTGCCTCTGCGGCTTGTTTCAAGAATGTGTCAGCAGCTGACATTTGTGCAGCCGCCACTTGGACTTCTGTCCATACCTTTACGAAACATTACAGTTTGACCATTGCCTCTCGCCGTAGAGCAGGCTTTGGGCTGGCTGTTTTGCAAGGCCTCCTTTCTTAAGGCCTTCACAACCAGAGGGTCTACTTTGAGTAGCTTTCCTCCTCCCGTTTGCTTCTCCTTGGGACTCAGTCCTATATGTAATTATCTCTGCAAGAGCCCTCTCAAGTAGATAGTACAATTACGTAAGAACTTACCGTAACAGTAGATCTTTGAGAGAGGCTCTTGCAGTAGGTAATACCTTTCCGCCCTCCATCCCCCTAAGCTTTTTCAGCTCCTTTTCCAGGAGTGGAAATATCCGCTTCTCTCTCTCGTTTTGCCTTTTGGTGGGAAGGAACTGGAAGGCGGGTTTGGGGGACCACCCCTTTATACTGACGCCGCATGACATCGGTCACCTGATGTGGGGGCGGTCCCCTGTCGGAGATTGCTAGCTAGAAATTTTTCCGTCGGATCCTTACGCCGGCCGGCATCAGTCCAATATGTAATTACCTACTGCAAGAGCCTCTCTCGAAGATCTACTGTTACGGTAAGTTCTTATGTGACTGTTCTTTCTGTCCCCTGGTCCCATTTTGGACAGTCGCTGGCTCGGCCTTCCAGTCTGTAACTTTTGGGTGTGTGATGGGTTCGTCTGGTGTGACGACTGGCCCGGTTTGCAATATCCTGGTGCACTACCCAGCGATAGGTTGTGCTTTTCAGCCAACGCTCCTTTGCTGGACGTTGGTGGACTCACGAAGCCCTTTTGAACACCAGGTGGGCATGGGCTCCTAAGTCCAATGTGGCTCTTCAATCGCTGGCGCTGGCTTCTCCCCAAGAAGGTTTGCTTAGCCTTTGGACTGAAGGCCTCCTCTTAGGGCTTTTGCTCAGAGGCAGGCGGTCACAACCTCTGGTATGTCTCCTTCGCCTTGATCGGTCTCAGACTTGGAAAGGTTCCACCATGTTGCCTCATATTCCTTTAAATCTCCTACCTCTCCTCCACATTTGCCCCCCCTGGACATATGGGTTAAGGATACACCCAAATCCCCCCAAGAGGATCCATCATTCCTGGAAATTATGAAGATCATCCAGGCATTCCAGGGGTGGCGTACAGAGGACCAAGACCCTCAAAGACAACGCCTGGCAGGCATTTGCACCTTCCGAGGTGGACTCAGTCATGATCCCTCCATTGGTAGTTCCTCACGATGACTTTTCCTCCACAGTTTGGCAGCAACCTGCGTCGGTTCCTGCCACTCCAAGGAATGCTGACTGCCTGTACCAAGCTCTGGATGGCAAAGTTCACTTTGCTTCACATCCTAAGGCTGACCCCTCTGTGCTCAAGGCATCACTGGAGGCTAGTGAAGGTCCTGGCCTTCGGGATTGTCCTCCGAACCAGGAATTCAAGTTTTTTGACTCTATGGGACGCAAGGCCTACGCCTCCTCTACCTTAGCCTTGTGGGCTCAAAATTTCTCAGCCCTCATGCTTATGCATCAACAATCCATTTTTTGGGCAGATTGGGGATTTGCTCCACTTTTCTCCGGATTCCCCTACCTGGTTACAACTAGAACACCTTCTTTCCTCAGCCTCCAGTGTCGGTTTCTATGCTGTACAGGCCTCCTATGATACGGTGGATGTGACCACCCATAGTGCGTCCTCCGCCATCTGCCTCAGTCGTCATGCTTGGTTTCGTGTGACGGACTTCACCTCAGCGGTCCAGGCCTCCATTCTGGACATGCCATTTCAAGGCCATGTATTGTTCCGGGAGGAGGTTCATGCCCTGTTGTCCTTCCTTCAGGACTCAGGAGTTCCCCTTCGGTCCGACCCTCGGGCATCAGAGCGGCTCGCTAACGCAATCCGACAATCTTCAGGGGCGTCATCACAAACGTTCAAGCATGAGAGGCAAGCGCAAGGCCTCTTCGACTACCACTACCTCGGCTGTTAAAGCCAGTGGGGGGAAGGCGCCGTATCGTCTGCACTGGCCTCATCTTCTTAAACTCAGAAGTTGCCACCTTCTTTCCTTCTTTGGTAGAATCAGGGATTCTAGGAGAGGGGGGAACCCATTTTTAGGTAAGTTTTTTTCCCTACCCTTTGTCTTCTCACAGCTTTTCTTCCTTTTCCCTGGGCTTCCTTTCCACATGGGACACCCCGGGTGTGGCCTGACGTCAGGCCCGGTCCCTTCTGATTTCCCTTTTGGGTGGAGAACTAGGACTTATTCTCTGGCTTCCGTGGGCCTGGCCCTGTCTCCAAGGGTTGCACACACTAGGTGGGCTGTTCACCTGCCAGCAGTGGGCAGCTGTTCTATGCATCCTGCTCTCAGTTGTAGGGACCGGTTCAGTATATATTCTGGGATGGTGTCCTCAGTTCCTTCCTGGCCACTCGGGGGTGGTGTTACCCTTTGGGTAGCGAGTTAGGTTCTAATGTCGGATCATTATCTCCACTCAAAGGACCCCATCCGAGGAGCTGGCGTAAATTCCAGGGCCTCTTTATATTCAAGGCGCAGTCGGCCTCCGGACAGAACCTGGGTCAATTTTTGTACGCCTGCCAGGGCCAGGGTTCCCTAGGTCCCTTGGACCTTTTAATGGTTGATCCCCTACCTCCACTGGAGCAGTTTCCCCTGCACTGGCCTTCCCGATGTTACCACAGCCAGCCTTGTGGTGCTCGATTCTGGGGCTGTCTTTGAGGCCCCTGGGCTTTTCGTCAGGTTTTCAACTGAAGGGCCTTCTCTGTCGTCAGGCACCTTGGATGACACGTCAGTTGTTTACTGACACCGGATGCTAGGGACAACCTGGACTTGGCCCGGGACCCTGGTAGTGGTTGTCACCACTATCCCTCCAGGAGGCCCCCGCTCTGCACCTCCCGTCTCGGGGGCCCACTACCCATTTCCCCTAAGGGGTTAGGATGATTTCCCTCCCCCTCTGTTTCTGTGTTTATGCAGTATCCCAGAATTCTTCTTCCAGGGATTGTTTTTGTAGGGGCCATGGGGGTTATTCCCCTTTCTTTTCTGGGGGCACCCCAGTTCATCTTTCATTGTCTGTGGGCTTTGGAGTCCCTTATGAGGATGGCTTACCGGGGGTAAATTGGTCGCTAGGTGATCAGATTGTCTGTGCAGTTTACTCCTGTATTCCTTACCGGCATGATAACACCTTTTTCCCTGGCGGACAGCCAAGCGCCCCCCCCCCATGGACGTCTTTCAGAGTAGCAATATAGCTCTCTTTCCCATTGTTTGTGATGGCCCTTCACCCCACTTCAAGTGTGGAGGGTGAGGAAGGAGTGATTCATAGTGGGGGTAAAGCTTTCCCTACTAAGGGGTGTTTTTCGTTCACCCAGGCTTTTCTTGGCAACTACGGGGGCTCCCCCCCCCCCGACTGGTGGTCAGATATCATCACTCAGGTGTGGGTTTCCCCCTTTTCCAACCCAAGTATGGTTGCACCCTTTTTGGTATCTACTGATCTTACTTTGAGAGGAAGCTGTTGCAGCAGGTAACACAATTAGGACTGTCCCCACCTGGCGGCAGCTTCCGGCAATTCTTTTCTCCAGCAGTACCGATGTGGGAACGCCCCCCACCGACGTCGGCTCCACCGCTGACGTCACCCTATATAAGGGAGGCGTTCCCCACGTGCTCCAGTTCTTTTTGCCGCATGGTCAGGGTTAGTTCGCCTTCGGTTACTGCTCATTGTACCGATCGCTCTCCTTCCTTCTCCACTGATTTCTTCGTTATTTTCAGCATCTGTGTCATCCTCCTCCAAGGGGCACGCCAACAAGTGCTCCTGTGGGCGACAGATACCGTCGAAGGACAGTCATTTCATGCCTTTTCTGTCTCGGGGCTGACCACGACACCGACGCCTGCCCTCATTGTCAGGCCTTCAGCTCTTGAACGCGTATCAGGTGTCAGAAGTGTCTCTCTCCACCTTTTTAGCTGAGTCAAAATTGGCCGCTATGGAACAGGCTTCGTCCTCTGGGGATTCCGATCAGACTCCCGGCCGCAAGCACCATAAGCACCGGGAACATCATGAGAAAGAAAGGTCCCACTCTAGGTCCAGGTCCTCGGGCTCGAAGTCCTGGTTGTCGGGGCATGAATCCCGCCTCACTACTCTTAAGCCGTCCGGGGCTTCCTCTGTGGCCAAGTCTTCAGGGACCACCCTCCAACCTCTGAAGGTGCATCTGCCCGCTGAGAAGGCTCTCTTGCCGTGCACAGGTAAGCACTCTTCCGCTCGGCCTCTTCTTCCAAGGCTGACTCCCGGGGAGTCGAGTAAGGCCTCCGGGTCTTCTGGCGGCAGGGCCTCATCCTTGCCGCTGAAGTCTAGGACTCCGACGAACCCGCCTTTGGCGCGCTGACGATCTTTCGATCGAGAAAGTCTCAAAACACAAGTCAGACCATCCCAGCGCCCCTCCTCCGAGGGCGCCCGTCTGGCTCCAAGGATAAGTGGACACGGACCGTCCGCCCACTGCCCTCCAGCCACTACCCGGTGAAAGCTATCCGCCTCCTGGTCAAAGTCCTGCCGACGTCCGGCCACGCCTCAGCACCTCCCGATGTCAGCTGTGGGACCCCATCACCACGGTTGCCAGTCCACCTGACATCGGAGCCTGAAGAAAGGGAGAGCAGACGACCTTCCGATGCCACCCATCAGGCCTACGCTGGTGCCTACTGACACCGGTGACAAGGGCTCGGATCCGACGTCGGTACGGGCTGTGGTGCTCCACCGCCCCCTGCACCAGGCTGTCTGAAATTGAACCTTTTGCAGGTGAAGGAGCTCTTCTCCCATTGGTGGGACATTGTAAAACGTGATCTCCCAGCAGGGGAACCTCCTCCCACGCCCACTCCGGGGCACGTGCCAGACAGCACCGAGCCTTCCAACCTAGAGGGGTAAAGCCAGAACCTAAAAGCACAAGGACAAAGAGGCATGGGAGGACCAGGTCCAGCAGTTCCTCCCACTCTCCATCTCCGGATACGAGGCGTAAGAGGAGACGGTATAGGTCCCCATCCTCTTTGGCCTCAGATTCGTATTGGACTCAGACACTTCCCGTATGGACTCCAACATTGACCCGGATTTAGGGGGCACGGAGGAACACCCAAAATCTCCTTCGGACGACCCTAGCTTCATGGAGGTGATGAGGCACATCCAGGCCAACATGGGTTGGGACACTGAGGCCCTGGACCCCGAGCGACTGCGGTTGGCTAAATACCTCCGCCTAAAAGACCCTAAGCCAGTGGTTATCCCTCCAGTGGTCGACACCTTTGAGGACATCACGTTCGTGACCTGGAAGCGTCCTCACTCCTCCTCTGCCATGCCCAAGAAGGCACATCGGCTCTACCGGGCCAATAAGGACCACCCCTTCTTGGCCGAACCACCCGCAGCAGACTCAGTGGTGATTTCGGCAGCTCATGATCGTTCACAGAGGCCCAAACACCTGAGCACCCAGCCGCCTGACAGGGAATCGAAGCAGCTGGATTCCAGTGGGCGCAAGGTGTACTCTGCCGCTACCTGCAGTATCAGGAGTCTCAACTTCCTGACACACATGGTCCAATTCCCAAACGCCCTTTGGGAACAAGGATTGGACATTGTGCAAAGCATGCCTGATTGCCCTCAGCAGGCAGAACTTGCTAAATTGCTTCAGACCGGCTCAGATGTGGGTACCCACGTTCTGCGGTCAACCTACAACTCTGCGGACACCTCCTCCAGGGCGGCTGCCACTGACATTTGCTTCTGTCGCCATGCTTGGCTTTGGGTCTCTGGGTTCGATCCAGACATTCAGATGAACATTCTGGATGCTCCCTTCAAGGGCTCCGTGCTCTTTGATGAGGACACGGAGAAGATCATCACCAGGCTGCAGGACTCTGGCAAGGCCATTCTGAACCATGCAGTCCATGTACTGCCCGAAACGGGCGTTCTCGTAAGCCTCGTTTTCATGGTCGTGGGGGACATCAGCCTCAGTAGCCTCGCTTCCAGCCCCACTCGCAGTGAGGCGGCTTCAGTCGAAGGGGCGGAGCCAGAGGATCCTCTGCCTCCTCCTCTAGACAGGCCAAGGCAGCCACTGCCACCCTCCCTCCCACTGCCTGACTATCCAGGCCACCCTCCTTCCCTAGACGCTCCGTCAGGGGAACCGGTCAGAGGTCGTTTTTCCCTCTACACCGATGCGTGAAGTCAAGTGACCTCCGAACAGTGGGTCCTCGCTCGACTCTCTTCTGCCGGACAGACCACCGCCCCCATCCCGTTATCCAAGGGAACATCGAGCGCTGGTCAGAAGGGAGATATTATCCCTTTTGGACAAAAATGCCATCGAGCTGGTACCTTCGGCTGAGCAGTGAGAGGGTTCTTCTCCTACTTCTTCTTAGTCCCAAAAGTTGGGAGACCTCAGGCCCATTCTAGACCTCAGCAATCTGAACCAATGGGTCTCCTATCAGAGATTCAGGATGGTTTCCTCCCACTCTCCTGCCCCTCATCTCAGTGGGAGACTGGCTGGTGTCCCTGGACATGCAGGACACCTACTTGCATATTCCTATCTTCAGGGGCCATCGAAAATTTCTGAGGTTCAGGTTCGAAGACGAGGACTATCAGTTCCGAGTCCTTCCCTTTGATCTCTCTTCAGCCCCCTTAATCTTCACCAAGTGCCTGTCAGTGGTTGCCATGGCACTGCGGAGACAGGGCCACTTCATGTTCCCTTATCTGGATGACTGGCTCCTCCTGGTTCCCTCCTGGTCCCGCCTGTTAGAAACCATCAGGGACTCCATTTCGCTATTTCAGCGCTTGGGAATCACTGTCAACAGGGACAAGTCTCATCTTCTCCCGTCCCAGAACCTCCGGTTCATTGGAGCTCTTCTGGATACCACTCTTGGGAAAGAGTTTCTTCCTCCGACAGAGCAGGCCGGATTCAGGTCTTGGTGTACCAAATCTCTTCAGCATCAAGAGTCCCTGCAAGACTTCTCCTCAGGCTGTTTGGGCATATGGCAGCTGCCATAGTTTCGGTCCCTCTGGCGCAACTACACATGAGAACCATCCAGTGGTCGCTCTGAGTTCAGTGGGATCAAATACTAGACAGCTTGGATGCCTCGATCCAGATCTCGGAGTCAATCCGCCGAGAATTTTGCTGGTGGATGTTGTCACAAAATTTGCTGGCGGGTGTCCCTTTCCACACAGGGGCACCGTCCCAGATTCTGATCACGGACGCGTCGTCCTCAGGATGGGGCACCCACTTGGGGACACACGTGACTCAGGGCTCCTGGTCCCCAATAGAGGAAGATCTGCATATCAATGTTCTGGAGCTGAGAGCGGTCCTTTATGCCCTTCAAGCCCTGGTCTCGGTCCTAGTGCTGGGCCATCTGTTGGTCCAGACCAACAGCACTTCGGTGATGTTCTACATCAACAAATAGGGTGGCACACACACTCGTATCCCCTCAGCTGGGAAGCCATGCGGGTGTGGGATTGGGCTTTGGAGCACCAGCTCACGTTAACGGCAGTATGTTCAAGAGAACAAAACGTGTTAGCCGATGCGCTCAGCAGGACAAAGTCACAAGCTCATGAATGGGAGCTGCTTCAAGAAGTCGCTGATCACATCTTCTGCCATTGGGGGATGCCAGAGCTGGATCTCTTCGCGTCACAATTCAACGCAAAAATGCCCAGTTTCTGCTCACTAGGTCCAGAACCTGGAGCTTTTTGGTACAACGCGTTGTCCCTCTCCTGGAAAGGGAGGTTTCTTTACGCTTTCCCTCCCTTCCTGCTACTACAGAAGGTTCTCCTCAACCGCAGTCAGAACCTTCCACCATCATTTTGATCACACCACTATAGCCTCGACAGATTTGGTTCCCTTTACTTGCGTGTTAGCGGCAGAGCCTCGCTTCCTCTTCCACTCTCCTCTTATCTTCTTTCCCAGGACAAGGGCCCTCATCCATCCGATCTGTGCTCACCTGCATGCCTGGCTCCTCAGGACCTAGCTAAGCCAGATTTGGTGTGTCTGATCAGATGGTGCAAGTTTTGGTTAAAGCGTGTAATCCTGCCACCAGAGCCACTTACGCCATGCAGTGGAAATTTTTTTATTTTTTTAAATCATTTTATTGTGAAAAGGACATGGTGAAATGAACAAAAGTCTATTACATATGACATTAATTAGGATTATTACAAGGTACCCTTAAGAAGGTAATGAGAATTGCTGACTAACATCACATGTAGCACATTCATCCTTCCTTTTGATTTTCTCCTCGTTACCTATTTCTGTCTCCTTTAGTTACCATTTCCATACCGAGGCAGAAGGCTGATTTCCTCTTTAGATATCTGTGGCCAGCTGATTTTCAATAATACTCATCAAAATACTCTCCGTTATTGAATGGGGAAATTAAAAAAAAGGAGAAAGAAAAGGGGGAAGGGGAAGACAAAGTTTCCTTAATTTTCCCCAGTTTGAGTAATAGAGCAAATTCAATCATGGAACAAATTCTGGGTCAGATTCCGAAGCATAAAATACCCATCTGTGTCATTTTAGTTCAAATTGAAGGAGTCGATCTTATGATTTAGCCACTAGTTGTTCAGAGTAGTAAATTTCTTTCACTATTTTATACCAATCTACGGTTGAAGGTACCATAGAAGTCATCCAACGCTGAGTGATGTTTTTTCTAGCTGCTAAAATCAACAAAGGAAGTAGCGTTTTGTCCCAATGTGGTTTGTGGGGAGGGTAAAAAGAGAGAAGCGCTATTTCTACTGTTAATTCAATGTTTTCTCCAAAGTACCCTGATAGTGCTCCCTGGAGGTCACACCAAAAGGGTGTCAACACGGGACAAAACCAAAATATATGTCCTAAATCCGCCAGGCTGCAATTGCATATTCTCCAGCAGAATCCGAAAGAGGGTGGTAGATATTTTACAAGAATTGCTGGGGATTGGAAAAAACAGGAACGGGACTTCCACGCAAACTCCCGCCACGTATTTGAGGCAGTAATTTTAATTGCCTTTAAGGTGGAGTTAGTCCATGCCTCAAAAGGGATATCCGGTTGTAAGTCCCTGTTCCAGGCTTCAAGTATGGATAAGGAGGAATCCCCTGCTGCTTCCCTTATTATTCTGTAGAGGTGGCTAATCAATTTATCCCAAAGGTTACCTCTCAGGGTATCTCCTAGTAGTTTCCACAAAGTTGGAAGAGGGGAAGGTAAGTGAGCCGGAATCTCTTTTTGTCTAAGTATACAATTCTTCACCTGGACATAGCGGAATAGATCTCTTGAAGGGAGGGGGTATTGTATTTGTAATTCAGTGAAGGGGATCACTCCCTTAGTGTTAAGGAATTGCCTGAAAAAATTCAGATCCAGCGTTCTCCATTCTTTAAATGTGGAGTCAGGTGTGGCTGGTAAAAATGATTCATCGGCAGAAATTAAAGTGAACGAGAATATTATTTGTTTTAAGGGTTTTTTCCATTTTATTATTTACCAGATCTTTAAAACTTGGGCTGTAAATTGAGAGAAATCACGGAGAGAAGGAGTTCGCGCTCGAGTGGCAAACACTATTTTTTCTATATCATGTAGGTCATTATGGAGGAATTCAGTCTCCTGCAGAGCAAATGAGAGGATGGGGAAAGCCAGATGATGAGTACCTTTGAAAAAGCAGCCAGTGTGTAGTGTTTTAAATTAGGGAGATTGACACCTCCCCAGTCTATGGCCAATGTCAAAACTGAATTTCTGATCTAGGGTTTCTGACCTTCCCAGATGAAAGTGGATATGATTTTATTCCTGGACCTGAAATAGAAATCTGATGGGAAAATTGGAATATTTTGAAATAAATATTAGAGCCTTGGGAGTATAGTCATACGTATGGTTTCTATGCGTTGAAAGAAATTTAGTTTCAAGCGCCCCCCATCTAGTCAAGTTCTCCTGAATCTGTATAGAAATAGGCTCATAATTTACCATTTCTAAGTGAATCAAATTGAGGGGAGTATAGATACCCAGATATTTAATTTTAGTACGCCGCCATCTCCAGGGGAGAAGACTCCTGAGAGAGGTAGATGGGGAATGGTAAAACATTAATACTTCTGTTTTGGATGTATTTAATTTAAAGTTTGCTAAGTGCTCATACTGGTTAAGGATTTCCCATGCTACAGGGATAGAATGTTCTGGGGAAAGGAGGGTCAATAAAATATCATCTGCAAATAAGGAGATTTTGTAAGTTTTTTGGCCCAGGGGGACTCCCTCTATCCTTGGATCTAAACGAAGAGCAGCAGCTAAAGGTTCAATATATAAAGCGAATAGGGCCGGGGAGAGAGGGCAACCCTGTCTGGTACCTTGTGAGAGGGGAAGCAGAGGGGAAATGTTTCCATTGATGCAAATATAGGCCCTTGGCTTGCGTATAAATTCTGTAACATGTGAGAAATTAATCTGGGAAGGAAAAAGTCTTTAGTGTTTCCCAGAGGAAACCCCACAAAACCCTATCAAAAGCCTTCTCCGCATCAAGACTTAATAATGCTAAGGGAATTTTTCTGGCATGAACATGCTCCAAAAGAAGCATAGTACGTCTAATATTATTGGTAGTACTACGGTTTTTAATAAACCCAGATTGGTCGGGATGAACTGATGTTGGCAGCAGTTTTTCCAGTCTCGAGGCCCAGATTGCCATAAAAATTTTATAATCCATGTTTAGGATCGAGATCGGGCAATATGAGGAAGTATCGGTTGTATCTTTGTTAAGTTTAGGAATGGGGGTCAATATTGCATAATTCCATGGGGGGGGGTCACCCTCCGTTACCGCTCTGTATGTGTTCAGGAGCCTGGGGAGGAGGAGTTCGGACATCTTCTTATACCATTCGGATGTATAGCCGTCTGGCCCGGGGCATTTAGCTGGTTTAAGGGCCTTAATATGGGTAAGAATTTCATCTGGTCTAATCGGTGCCTCTAATTGAGAACGTTAGGCTTCTATCAATGTGGGAAGAGATAGTTGAGAAAGAAAGCCTTCCTATCATTCATCTGGGAGGAGTCAGAGGTGACACATAAGCGATTGGTAGTGAAAGAAAGATGATCATATATGATCATCTTTGTGTGAAGATGTTTCGTGATCGGGTGTTTTATTTTAAGGATCGTAGCAGCTCGTTTTCGCACTCTTGAGTTTGTGAGCTAACATTCTTGTACCCCTAGTGCCTCCCTCATAGTTTGATAACTTTAAGAAAGTTAAAGTTTGTAGGATCCTAAGATCCATTATGTTTTGTATGTCCTGTTTTATTAATCTAATTTTCCTTTGGAGTATTTTGTCTCCCTCCCATATAATAGTTGGTAAGACTGCAGTTGTTCAAGTAGGTATTTATAGGAGGCTTCCAATTTACATCTCTTTCTCACAGTGAAGGCTATTGTTTCACCTCTGAGAGCCGCTTTTAAGGTATCCCATATTATGGGATCTGAAATTTCCTGAGAGGCATTGTCGTTTAGTATTTGGGGGATTTTTGTTTTCATTAGCTCAGTATAGTCTGGGTCTTTGAGTAAGACTGGATTAAAACGCCATAGTTTTGAAGTTTTAGGTTTCCCCAAATCAATTTTAATAATCATGGGGTGATGATCAGAGAGGATCCAGGAGTCTAAAGCTAAGTCTTGTATCAGAGGGAAATGCTCACAACAGATAAAAAAAACAGTTTAGATGTGAATATGTTTGGAAATGTGAAGTGGAAACGTTTCAGTATCTGGGCCACAGCCAAGAGGGTGGACCCATTGTTCTGTCCAGTTAACTCCGTTTAGAATACCTGCTCTCACTTTCGGAGTCTGGTCTCAGTTACTCCTCCATAAAGGTACACCTGGCCGCCATCTCCGCTTATCACTTACCAGTTCTGGATAAGACGGTGGCTCAGATGGAGTTCTCTAAAGCCTTCCTGCGAGGTATTCTGCATATCAGATCACTCATCTGGGATCCTGTGCCCTCTTGAGATCTCCTTTTTGTACTGGAGAAGCTTACACCCCCCCCCTTCGAACCAGCTATGGAGGCCGAGCTTCGTTTCCTATCTTGGAAAACTGCTTTTGGTAGCCATTATTTTGGCAAGGCGCATTTCAGAACTTCAAGCCCTCATGTGTAAGGAGCTCTACCTAACTTTTCATAAGGATAGGGTGGACCTTCGCACTAACCCGAAGTTTCTACCGAAGGTGGTTTCAGAGCTCGCCCTCAACCAATCTGTACAGCTTCCGGTGTACTACCCGGAGCATTCTAATAGGGGGCAAGCCCTGCTTCACTCCTTGGATGTCCACAGGGCTCGCCGATGTTATTTGGCCAGGACCAAACAGGACAGGAAGTCTGATCAACTTTTTGTATCCCTTGCTCAAAGGTCCTTAGGTCGCTCGGTCACCAAACAGACGCTGTCATACTGGTTGGTCCATTGCATTACTTTTTGGTACCAGAAGCATAGCAGGTCTACCCCAGGACCAGTTAAAGCTCACTCTACCAGGGCTGTCACTGCTTCTTTCATGGCGATGAAGCGGGTCCCTGCAGTGGACATTTGTGCTGTCGCTACCTGGAGTTCTGTTCATACCTTCGTCAGGCATTACAGCCTCGACATCATTTCCAGACGCAGGCAGGTTTTGGCCTCACAGTTTTGCGGGGCCTGGTTTCCTGAGGGACCCTCTCTGTTCCTTTACATTCCCTTCCCCCTCTCAGGGGTTGTTTTAAACGTATACTACTTGGGAGTCCGTCCTAATTGTGTTAACCTGCTGCAAGAGCTTTCTCTTGAAGTAAGATAGTACAGTTACGTAAGAACGTACCGTAACAGTAGATCTTTGAGAGAAGCTCTTGCAGCAGGTGTATTTCTGCCCTCCTTCCTCCAGGGATCAGGCCTTTTCTAGGCTGGTCCTTCCTCCTTTGTGAGGAAAAATTTTCAAATCCTCCTTCTGACTATTGCCTGTTACCATCTCTCTGCCTGATGGGGGGGGCGTACAAGAACTGGAGCATGTGGAGAACTCCTTCCTTATACAGGGTGACATCGGGATGGAGCTGGCGTCGGCTGGGGGCGTTCCCACGTCGGCACTGCTGGAGAAAAGAATTGCTGGAAGCGGCCGCCAGGTGGCAACAGTCCTAATTGTGTGACCTGCTGCAAGAGTTTCTCTTGAAGATCTACTGTTACGGTACATTCTTACGTAACTGTACTTTCTCTGGGCCCCCTTTTTTTTCCCTTATCTTCTGTCCCTTTCCGGAGAGGAATGGGCCTAGTGGCCCTGGTTGCCAGGTGCCCCACCCCCTTTTTCTTCTTTTCTTTGTTGGGAATGGTGGGGTCGATCCTTGATGTCCCTTTGGGGAAGTTCTCACCTATACAGGGCGATTGCATTCTTGCCCATTCCCCTTTGATTACCATGGTCTCGGAAATGTCCTTGGACTGCTGTGGTGTCTTTTCTCTCTAGGGCACCAGGAACCGAGTTTATAGCGCTGCCCTTTCCACCCCAAGAGAGGGCAATGGGCTGTGTCTCATCGACTCTCTTTGCTTGAAGGTTAGTTCTTATGATGGGGCCTAGCTAATAAGGTGTCCTTTTGGTTACCCTCTAGCTTACCTTTTCTTAGATTTCCTTGACGGGGGTTACATTATGGGCTTCCCTGTTTCAGGAGGTTGTCTCCTCTGTCTCTACACAGGGGTCAGAGGGACTCTTTCGTCCGTTTCGTCCTCCCTTCCAGTCCTGGTTAAGGTCTGACGTCAGACTTATCTTTCTGACCCAGGTCCAGTCGGTTGCTGGTCCTTTTCTTTTGGAGACTTAGAGGCATGCGTTCCTTCAGTGAAGGAGGATTTGCTTTTTTCCAAATGTTTCATCTCTTCTTTCCTGCTGGGTTTGAGCCCTTTATAGCCTTCTTCTGGCAGTGTTCGTATCTGCTAAGGCATCCTTTCCCTGACGCCAGCCTTCTTCTGGAGGTCAGACTTCCGGCTAAGAATGTTCAGTCTCTTTTCCTCATCCTGGATATATTTTCTTCAGTTACTGCTTGGGACTCTGTCCTAACGGTGTTGCCTACCGCAAGAGCCCCCTTGAAGTAAGATAGTACAGTTACGTAAAAACTTACAGTAACAGTAGATCTTCGAGAGGTGCTCTTGCAGTAGTCACTTATTTTCCTCCTCCAGCCCCTGCTCTCTTTTGCTTCTCACCTTTCTAGGCCTCAGGAATCCTCCTTTTCTCCTGTTGGACCTGGATGCAGGGTTTTCAGTGGGGAACCGCCTTTTATGCCAGAACGGACATTGACGTGCGATGTCAGGGCAGTCCCTGTCGTATACTGCTAGCTAGACATTTTCCCGTGTGGTCCTGGCACCTGGCAGCTTAGTCCTAACGGTGTTGCCTACTGCAAGAGCTCCTCTCAAGATCTACTGTTACGGTAAGTTTTTACGAACAGTACTTTATATTTTAGTAATCGGTTTCAGAACCTTCTCATGTTGTACCATAATATGTTGGGTATGTCTGTATCCTGTGATTATGTGTAGCCCCCAGAAGTTGTATGAAGCATGGTTTGTTCTGTCATATATGTCAGTATCAATTTCACTGCAGTTGTGAAGAATCAGTAAATATAAAGTTCAAAAGCTCTTTCAGGGGCACCGAAGGCAGGCAGGGGCAGTACAGCAGTTATGTAGCTGCTTTTCAGCTAGACATGACACTTTCTGGGCAGCATTTAAGCCCTTTTTAGGAAAGATGCTCACTACCAGGGGAGGGGTAAGCTCTTTTCAGGTAGAGCACTGTACCGGGGCACCAGTTAGAGGAGACTTTGTATGAGAACACTTCATGTTAAAGAGTTCCCATAGCTGATTCGGAAATAGAAAGGCAAAATGTGTAACAAAAAGAAATTAACAGGACAGTTATAAGTTGCCTGAGTCAGGCAGTTTACATGTTATCTGTCCCTGTTTTGGGGATTATTGTTATATATATATATATATTTTTTTTTATGGTTAAAAAATTAATGTTGAAATGCTCTTTCTGTTTTCTTTCAGGGCCTTGAGGGCAGTGGTTCAGAGCAGTTTTCCAGTGAAACAGCCCAAAGTTGGCCCTCCTCAGATGAACATGTATGTAAACGCTTGATAACTGACACAGTTTGTTTATTTTTATACACAAGCAGCATTTGTTTGGTGAGACTGAATCTGTAGATTTGCTGACAGCTAATTTGAGTCGAGGATCCTTAACTTTAAATAGTGATAGTGCTGAGAATCTGGGAGAACTGTAAGCTGCAAGGCATGAGTAAGAAAAACAATCCTCTTCCTGTTTAGTACACAAGTGACCTATGGAAAAACTACACTATTGTTGTATTAGGCATCTCCACTCCGTCTTTACCTTTGAGTCTGAACACGCTGCCTCCACTGTTTTGGAGCCATGTATCTTCATGGACATAAAGTCTCCACGACTCGTTCACACTAGTGAGACTATGCTGGAGGCACTAGGACCGAGCAGGAGCAAAAATCTTCAGGCGGGCCAGCGCCGAAGTAGGACCACATATGTGCTGTGAGGCTGGCTCGCGTCGTATAGGCTGTCTCTGTGTCGACTCTTCAACCATCTCTGTTCCTTTTTTCCCCCGCCATCGAGTGCGCTTCAGTGATGTCGCTCGCTCACTGGGAATCAAATCTTCACGTCTGTATGACAGCAGTATAGTCGTTCAGTATTCGATTAGTTTTTAGTATATGTATATATATTTTTTAAGTTTTTATTTCATTTCAACGATGAAGAGAAGAAGTCTTCTTCAGCCCGCCTTCAACAGAGTCCACCATGAATGGGGCCGGTGATGGTAGGGAGACTTTGCTTGAAAGCTGTTTTAGCAGCAGGACTGAGTTCGGTTCACCGCCCTCTTCAGAGGGGGGTTCTGAACAAGGGCAGTCTGGTGCTTGGGAGGACGGGCGGTCCTCCAAGGCACAAAAGAAGTGGGCCTGTTCCTGATCAAGGTTGGGGACCCGTGCTGCTCGCCTTGAGCTCTTCTTCATCCCATCAGTTGAAGAAGAAGAAGTGTCACTTCGAGGTCCCCCTCTGGTATGTCTGCATGAAGATTGTTGGTAGTGGGGGCAGGGGGTCAACCCCGGCTCCGTTGGGGTCACCTGCTGCCTTGGTTCCTAGCTGCTGCGGTTCTTAACTCTGGAGTCCCTCCCCGCCCTGGGAGGGGGGGTCCTCCGGTGAGCAGTTTCATCATTTGGCTGCTCTTATGGAGCAGTGGGTCCAGTGGTTGTCCCGACTGCCCATACCTGTAGACCTGACCCCGGGGCCTTCGGCTTGGGGGCCATGGACCTGCAGGCAGAGCGACGGACTGTCAGCTCTAGTTGCGCGACACCTTCTTCACTGCCATCAACGCCATGCTTTCCTCCCTCACGTGCTACGGTGCAGGGGCCAGCACAGGTACTGCATTCTCCTACTCCTTCTTGTACTTTCAAGTCTCCAGCTTTGGGTGCCCCAGTGTTGGTTTTGGGGACCCCAGGTGCTCGCTCCATTGCTGGTTGCG
This sequence comes from Neoceratodus forsteri, assembly GCA_016271365.2. Taxonomy (NCBI): domain Eukaryota; kingdom Metazoa; phylum Chordata; order Ceratodontiformes; family Ceratodontidae; genus Neoceratodus; species Neoceratodus forsteri. The sequence continues at coordinate 1,651,623,256 of CM057455.1, read as the reverse complement.
CGCTGCCTCGGCTCCGCCTTGGTGGCGCTGGTGCTACCTCAGGTGCCAGGATTTTCGACTCTGATTCAGGAGTGTCTTCTCCTGCTGTTCTTCCTCCCTTTCCTTTCTATACTATCCCTTCTGGGTTAGTAGGAGACTGTATTGAGTCTCATCCTGATCTGTGATTAGGGTAAGATCTGGATGAGAATTCATCCTTTGGAGTGGAAAGTAAGCCCTCCACTTCAACAGAGCCTTTGGTCGAGGACCTTTCTTTTAAGTCTCTTCTGAAGAATGTGAATTCCACCCTTTCTCTTCAGACTTCTGAGGTGGATCCTGGGAATCTTTTGCACCTTCAGTATCTGCACGTTCCTGAAATTCCTGTGGAATTGACACCTCCAGTGCAATCCTATTTTAAGACTCTTTCACAAAGTGTGTGTGACAGACCGGTGCTCATTCCTTCGGTGGCTAAGTCCATAGACAGGAAATACACTCCCCCTAAGGATAGGCCAATCCTTGCCTCTCTCAAGCCTTTGTGGACGCCATAGTGGTCTTGGCAGAGAATAACAAAGCTGTTCTTGCTCAGGAATCCATGGCTCATCCAGTGAATAAAGAATCCCATAAAATTGGCACTCTGGGAAGCGAGTGTTCATTGCTGCTACCCTAGGTATGCGTGACATAGCTATCAGGGCCATTTCTCTCAGTATGAGTATACCCTCTGGCATTCTCTCAAAGAAACTGTGGAGGCTCTTCCAAATCGGACGTTAGCTCGAGCTTCTTCAGACCATTACTAGGGGCATTGGTCCAACAGTCAGCAACTTAAAGCTGCTATATACACCTTTGACACTGCTTCTAGAGCAGCAGCTGCCGGGATATGCACCCAGCGTCACTCATGGCTAAGGACTTCAGGGTTCACAAATGATGCTCAACAGAGAGTCTTGAATTTTCCATTTGATGGTGTTTATCTGTTTGGCCCACAGGTCCAGCAGGCAATGGAGGCCACTCAGAAAACTAGGACTGCTATTAAGATGGCCAGACTGGCCCCTGCCACTCCTCAGTGGGGGGAAACCGCGCAGTTTCATAATCGCAGTCCTTTTGTGGTAAAGGCCAGGGCTTTTAAAAAGAACTAAGCCCCTAGCCAGAAAAAAAAATGCAGCAGAAGGCACAGGGCCCGAAGGCACCTAGTGCCACCCTCTGAAGACCTGGCCCATGTCCCACCTCAACTGCCCAAGGGGTACTGCTCTTTGGTGGTGGGGGGGGCGTCTGACTGAGTTTTACAACTAGTGGCAGTCCGTTACAATGGACAAATGGGTCCTCAGGATAATTCGAGAGGGATACTCTCTAAATTTTTTGGAGACCGCTTCGGATTGTCCACCCAAATGACAGCCCAAACTGTCTACCACAAAGTCAGACCTTGCTTCTGAGATTCAGGGCCTTCTGAACAACAGGGCAGTAGAAGTGGTTCCGCAAGCAGAACAGAACGCAGGTTTCTATTCCCACTACTTCCTAGTTCCAAAGAAAACAGGCAGTATGTGCCCTGTTCTAGACCTAAGGAAGTTAAATATCTGTTCAAAAAGAAATTCAAGATGATATTGCTAGGAAAGCTCCTACCTCTGATTCAGACAAATGATTGGTTGGCTTCCCTGGACATGCAGGATGGCGGCCAACACGTTCCAGTGCACCCAAGCCACCACAAGTACCTATGCTTTGGGGCCCTGGACCAGCACCACCAGTTCAGAGTCCTGCCCTTTGGCCTATCCTTGGCGCCTCGAGTTTTTACAAAGTGCTTTGCAGTGCTTGAAACAACATGAAGTCTTGCTGTATTCTGACTATTGTAGTTAGGTCCTGCCTTTCAACTGCCCCGGAGAACAAAGAGTTAACTTTCCATGGCCAGCATGGAACGTTCAGCGTGAGCTCGGTTGAAGCCCCTGTCTGCTGTTGTTTAAACTCCAACCGTCAGATTCTTTACTCTGCCTCACTGAACAGTCGCTCCGGAGATTTCTCCTTTGCGCGGTTCAAAAAAGTCGGTTAAAGTGTCATTTTTCGCTTCGGTTCACAGAATCTGTCGGGTTTAAGTCTCTGTCTGTGGTACCGTGAGTACTAGATAGGTTTTACATTTAGTTTCTGTGTGGAACTTTAGAATTTGGGATCGGTTCAGTTTGAACCAATCAGATTGGTCTTAAAAGTTTTGAATTTATTAGTGTGTGGTAACCGGTCCGTATCGGTTCTAAAAAGCAGTTTAATTACGTTTTTTCAAGACTAATACGGTCAGGAACGATAGGGTGTCTTACCTGGCGGATTGCGAAAAAGGGTAAGTTTTGGATAGGATTGGCCATGTCTGAGAAAACCCAAGAAAAACCGGGCCCACTGGGTTTCAACACTGCAGTGTGTGGGGGAAGCTTTGCTAAGGCTGATCCCCACACCACCTGTGTTTATTGTCTGGGTTTGACCACCTCATTCAGACTGCCAAATTTGTAAAAGTTTTCCCAAAGCTACCCTGGATAAGAGAGTAGGTAGACTGAGGGAAGGGAGACTAAGAAGTCCGCTGACCCAGATGGCAGCCCGGTTCGGTTCCGACCGAACCAGAAGGAGTGCCCTTTGTGACCATGGGAAACTTCTTCGGGCAAAGGAGAGCCGATTCTGAGGAGTTGGTTCCGGTTAAAAGAAAGAGAAGAGAAAAATCATCCGGTTCGGATCCACAAATTCTTTCTCCGACCGCTGATGAAATAGCCAAAGCGATAAGGATAGTTCAGTCGCTAACTTCAGTTCCGGCCGGACCGGCACCTTCTGGCAGGGACTCAGTTCGATCAGTTCCCCCGGTTCCGGATTATACTTTAGAAGAATTTTGTGAACCGGAGGAGGGAGAGTATGAGGTTAATGATGATGATGGTGATTATGAAAGTCTGGATATGCCTATTGACCCGGACATCTCCCCAGACAGACCTTCAGGTGTTTCTCCTCCTAGGCTTTCTGAGTCCCCTTCCCACTTTATGTTTTACAAAAAAGTGGTTGAAACCCTCCAGCTTCCAATGGAAGAAGCAGTAGAGGATCAGGAGGAGCCTGCTTTTGTTGAAATGATGGACATCCCAGAGTCCAGGAGATTGTCTATTCCCCTCCATAAATCTTTTGGGAAACAAATTCTAAAGACTCCTAACTCCATACCTCCTGTGGACAGACGAATGGACAAGAGGTATACCCTTTCAGGCTCGGACACGGAGTTCCTTTCTCAGCAATGCAGCCATGTTGGGGTAGTGCAGGCTGCTGCCTGTGATAGGGCAAATATTCCCTTGGCATCACACCCCCCAGATAAGGACTCCAGGAGGATTGATGCCATGGCAAAGAAGCAGTACATGGCAGCATCTTTGGGACTCAGGCAGGCTAACTATATGGCCTACACAGCTAGATACCAGAAGTCCAGGTGGGACATTGTGCTGGCTCTGACTAAACAGGCCCCATACCAGCTTGCCAAGGAGCTGGAGCAGGTGGCTGCGGATGGGATTGAGGCATCCAAGGTGCAATTTCATGCTGCTGTGGACTCCAGTGATGTTTCATCTAGAGTCATGGCTACACTTGTGGCCCTTTGGAGGATGGCTTGGCTCAGATGTACTAGCCTATCAAAGGATACCCAGGCTAAGGCCATGGATTTCCCTGTCATTGGTAATTCTTTGTTTGGGGAGCAGACAGAGAATTACATGAAAAAGATGGACGAGTACAGAACCACCTACAGGAGTGCTCAGGCCAAAGAAAGGCAAGCCACTCCTCAGAGACAGCATTCCAGGGGCAGGGGCAGGCCCTTTCAGAGGCCTTTTTACCAAGCCCAGGCCTCCTCTTCTGCTTATGCTCAGAGGGGGTTCTTCAGAGGGATAGGCAGACCACGAATGAGCAGGCCTTCTTCCACCCCTCAGCCTAAAGGCCCTGCCAAGCAGACACCCTGATGGGTCTGCCTGGGCCGATTCTCCAGTACCTGTAGGGGGCAGGCTGGCTTACTCTGTCCAAGACTGGAAGTCTCTGACAACAGACAAGTGGGTCCTGGAAGTAGTAAGCCAGGGACTGGTTCTCAGCTTCAAAAAATTTCCCAAGATGAGAACCAGATCCTTTCCACCTGCAAATCCATCAGAGACCCTTGCCCTAGAGGCAGAGGTTTCTTCCCTCCTGGCTCTCAGAGCCATAGAAAGGGTCCCTACCCCTACACAAGGGCAAAGGATTGTACTCCAGGTACTTCCTAACCCCCAAAACAGGAGAATGGCGGCCCATCCTGGATCTAAGATATCTGAACAAGCACCTTTTAAAACCAAAGTTCAAAATGGTGACTCTGGGAATAATTCTGCCCTCTCTAAGGCCAGGGGACTGGCTAGCCTTCCTGGACCTCAAAGATGCCTATTTTCACATTCCCATCAGGTGCTCCCACAGAAAGTACCTCAGGTTCGAGTTGTCCTCAGGCCACTATCAATTCAGAGCAATGCCCTTTGGCCTAACATCAGCCCCAAGGGTGTTCACAAAGTGCCTGGCAGCAGTGGTTGCTTTCCTAAGGAGAAAAAAGATCTCCATCTTTCCATACTTGGACGAATGGCTCATAGTGGGTCAGTCTCCAGACCAAGTCAAGTCACATCTGTAAGTAGCTCAGCAAGTGCTCACTTCCTTAGGATTCCTCCTCAACCTTCCATAGTCAGTTCTCGAGCCAGTACAGCTCCTCACCTTTGTAGGAGCGGAGCTGGATACAATAAGGGCAAGAGCCTTCCTTCCTCTGGACAGGCAAGGACCCTTATGGAACTGGCCTCTTCATTCACCCTTCAGGTGTCTCGACCAGCAAGGCATTTCCTGCAGCTCCTGGGCCACATGGCAGCCTCTAAAGCAGTGGTTCAGGGGGCAAGATTTCAGATGAGGGACATTCAGTTCCACTTAAGAGCCTTCTGGTCCAAAGAAAGGATTCCCTTACCAAACTAGTCCCAGTGACTCGAACCCTGATCCAGGCTTTGCAATGGTGGCAGGATCAGGGCAATTTGAAACAGGGAGTTCCTTTTGTCACTCAGTCTCATTCAGTGATACTCACCACAGATGCCTGCCTGCTGGTCTGGGGAGCCCACCTGGGGATCTTACGCCAAGGGCTGTGGTCACCTCAAGAATCTCTGCTTCACATCAGTCTCTTGGAACTCAGAGCAGTGTTTCTGGCACTGCAAGCCTTTCTCCAAATCTTACAGAACAAAAGTGGTCCAGATCAGAACAGACAATACCACCACAATGTGGTACAACAAACAAGGAGGCACTCGGGTCTACAGCCTTGTGCACAGAAGCAATGAAGTTGTGGTCCCTGGCCTATTCCCTGCAAACCTCTCTGATAGCAGTTCACCTCCCTGGGAAGGACAGTGTCCTAGCAGATGCTCTCAGCAGGATATCCCAGGGTCATCACGAATGGACCCTAGATCCTCTAGTTTTGAAAGTGATTTTCTCGAGATGGGGCACTCCACAGATAGATCTTTTTGCAGCCCCAGACAATCACCAACTTCCTCTCTTTTGTTGCAGACCCCCAGTCTTGGGCTCAGTCCCCCTGGATGCTCTGATTCTGAATTGGGAAGGGAAATTTCTTTATGCTTCCCCTTCCCTCTCCTGTTCAAAGTGTTAGTCAAGATCAGGTCACAACAATGCAAAGTGATTCTGATTGCTCCAGACTGGGCCAGGCAGCACTGGTACTCCTGCTGTCCTTAGCAATCCACCTTCCCTGTCTCTTCCCAGGAATTACAACCTGTTGACATCCTCTCGGGAGGATTTGGTACCCGAACCTCAAGTTTCTCAATCTCAAGGCATGGCTCTTGAAGAGTTAGAGTTTGCTGATCTGCACCTTTCTCAAGGGGTGCTGGATATCCTTAATGCTTCTTGAAAGCCTTCCACCAGAAAGACTTACAACTCCAAACGGAAAAGGTTCACTATGTGGTGCTCTAATAAGCATATTTCTCCAGAATCTGCTGGGTTGCCTACATTCCTGGACTATATGGTTCATCTTAATGGCTTGGGATTTAGGCCAGCTACACTTAAAGTGCATCTGGCAGTTGTTTCTTTCTTCTTGTCAGTAGGCAAGCCTCTCCTCTGTCAGCCCATCCTGTGTTTTGTAAGTTCTTCAAGGGATTGCTGCACACCAATCCTCCTTTAGGGACCCTGCTCCTGCTTGGGACCTTAATGTTTTGCATTGCTCAGCTTATGCAACCACTCTTTGAGCCTTTGTCCTCTGCAGAGCTTAAGTACTTGACTTGGAAAACTGTGTTTTTGGTAGCCATTACCTCTGCCAGGCATATAAGTGAATTGCAAGCCCTGTCAGTGGAGCCTGATTTCATCTCTTTCCATAGAGATAGAGTGGTCCTAAGAACTAACAGGAAGTTTTGCCTAAAGGTGGTTTCAGATTTCCACCTTAATCAGTCTATGTCTCTCCTGTTTTCTCTCTGACCATTCCTCCTCTGAGAGAGGAAGCTGCGAGCTTGGATGTTTAAAGGGCTCTCAGCTACTACATAGAGCGCACTCAAGGGTCACAGGTTTGAGTCCCTCCAGTTGTTCCTCACATATGGAGAGGTCGGTAAGGGCAAACCTGCCACTAAGAGATCTTTTGCCAGGTGGATTGTCTCTTGTATACAATTCTGCTATAAAAAACTGGGTAGAACCCCACCCTCAGGCCTGAGGGCTCACTCTACTAGAGGTACAGCTGCTTCCCTGGCTGCTGCCAGGGATATTCCTATCTTAGAAATTTGTGAAGCAGCCACCTGGAAAACAGTCTGTACATTCACCAAGCATTACTCTCTGGATATCCAGGCTAGGAGTGATGCTCGGTTTGGCACAGCAGTACTTCAGAGCCTATTCCCAAAGTAGGTTCTGTCCCTCCTCCATGGTGGTACTGCTTGGTAGTCTGCAATAGTCAGAATACAGCAAGACTTCATGTTGTTTGAAGAAAAAATTACTCACCTTAATAATGTTGTTTCTTCTAATGGAGTCTTGCTGTATTCACATTCCTCCGCCTCCAGTCTAGAACCTGGTTTTTGGGATGTGGGTGGGAACTGTTGGCACCCTAGAGGGCCCTTTCTCACCCTCCTTTATTTTGTGTGTGTGTGTTGTGTTTTGTTTTGGGTTTTGACTTGAGCCTTTGCTTTGAAACCAAAAACCCTTTTAATAAATTTAGTTGCCAGTTGGCTAGTGTGAGTTTTACAGTTTCCACAAGAACTTCTAGTGAGTATTGCTCGTAAAGATCTGACGGTTGGAGTTTAAACAACAGCAGACAGGGGCTTCAACTGAGCTCGCTGAGCGTTCCATGCTGGCCATGGAAAGTTAACTCTTTGTTCTCTGGGGCAGTTGAAAGGCAGGACCCTAACTGCAATAGTCAGAATACAGCAAGACTCCATTAGAGAAACAACATTACTAAGGTGAATAATTTTTTCTTGTAGCATCTCAGAAAACTCAAATTCAAGTGTTCCCCTACCTGGACGATTGGGTCCTAGTGAGCTCCTCAGACAAGCGACACAGGAAGTGGTTGCCACGGCTTCCAAGTTACTCACATTCATGGGAGTTCTCCTAAATCTGGAAAAATCACAGCCAGCCCTCTCAACAACTTTTCTTCATAGGTGTTCTCCTGGACATGTCCAGGGCAAGAGCTTTCTCCCAGAAGACAGGAGAAATGACATTCTCCAGATGGCTCGCTTCATCAAGAAAAGCAACTCAGTTCGAGCTCTCTCGATGCAGCGGATGCAGGGTCTCATGGCGTGCGTCTGTGAGGTGCCCCTGGCCCGCTTGCGCATGAGAACCACACAGTGGATGCTCAGCACTCAGTGGTCTCTAGCTACGCACACGCAATCATTCCACATCAAGGTGGTGGAGCCCTTAATGAGGTCACTCACCTGCTGGACTCAGGAGGACAACCTTCTCCAAGGTTTTCCCTTGCCCCTCTGGAGTCGCAGATCACCATCACCACGGATGCACCTCTGACTGGTTGGGGAGCTCACTGTCAGGACCTCCACACCCAGGGCCTGTGGAGTCAGGACGGAGTCCCAGCTGCAGCCAAATGTCCTGGAAATGAGAGCTGTCCTGTATGCTGTCCGAGCCCTGAAGGATGCCCTTTGTCACAAGGTAGTTCTCCTTAAATGGACAACAAGGCGATGATGTATTACATCAACAAACAGGGAGGCACACCTCTTACCCTCTGTGCAGGAAGCCATGAGAGTGTGGGAATGGTGTCTCAGCATACGAAGCCCTGATTCAGGCGATCTGCCTTCCAGGAATCCTGAACAATCTGGCGGATCACCTCAGCAGAGACGAGGCGGATCCACATGAATGGTCTCTCGACTCAAGCGTCGTAGTTGCTATTTGAAGAGTGGGGCACTCCGGACCTGGACCTTTTGCATCCCCAGTCAACACAAAACTGCCTCTATTCTGCTCCAGAAATCCAGAACCTATCATTTTCTGTCAGGATGCATTCAGACTGCGCTGGACAAGACACTTTCTGCACGATTTCTCCTCTTCCTTAATTCAAAGGGTGCTGCTCAAACTGTAGCCTCACAGGGGGCTGCATGATTCTTATCACCCCATACTGCAGCCTCGTTAGATATGGTTTCCGTTAACAACAGATTATTGGAGGTTCCACCGAGACAAACTTCCACTTCAAACGGACCTCCTGACCCTGGGTCCAGTGGTCCATCCCAACCTGCGGTCCCTTCATCTCCCTGCCTGGCTCCTGAGGAGATAGAAGTGGGTAGGTTCAGTGTCTACCGCAGAATCTCAGACATTCTCCTAGCAGCGCATAAGCCATCCCTAGGAAGATCTATACAGCAAAGTGGAAATGATTCTCCATTTGGTGTGCGAAGTCCTCTCTGGACCCCTTTGCTTGCTCACCAAATAGTGTTGGAGTACCTTCTAGACCTATCAAATGCAGGACTGCAATACTCATCGGTGAAAGTGCATCTTTGTGCGATTTTGGCCTACCACAAGCCTATCCACAATATGTCGGTGGCTCAGCTACCCTTGGTTAAGAGATTCCTTAAAGGTATACTGCACACTAGACCACCAGTCAGAAGACCAGTAACCGCTTGGGATATCAACCTTGTGCTAGACATTTTCACTCGTATACCCTCTGAGCCTCTAGCAACCTGTGACTTGGAGTTCCTGACCTGGAAGGCTGCCTTCCTCGTGGCCATTACTTCTGCTTGCAGGGCCTCTGAAATACATGCTCCGGTCATAGACCCCCTCCCGTACACAGTATTTCACAAGGACAAGGTGGTTCTCCGAACTCACCCCAAATTCCTTCCTAAAGTAGTCTCAGAATTCCACCTGAACCAGCCCTTGGTCCTTCTGACCTACTTTGCAAACTTTCAGAATGAAGGGGAGCGTACCCTACATTCTTTGGATGTGAAGAGTGAATTGTGTGTGAACTGTTTGTTTTGTTGTTATTTATCTGGGTCAGACCTGATAAAGGGCTTTGCCCAGTATCTCTACCCAGTTAACAGATTTAAAATAAAAAAGAGGGTTTTGCTAATCTATATCAACAGAACAAATGAGTTTTGCAAATCCAAGCAACTTTTTGTCTCATTCAGTGTGGCCCACTAGGTCAGCCTGTTGCCATCAGGTGCATTTTGGCATGGCTGGTACCATGTCGCCGCCATTGCTTCTTCAATGGCGCAGGTCAAGCTGGAAGGCAGGTGTTATCCACACTCTACCAGAGCGGTCATATCATCTCTGGCAGAGATTTGGAATGTGCCCATTGCAGGCATCTGCAGTGCAGCAACGTGGAGCTCTTTTGTGAAGCACTATGCCTTGGATGTCCATGTCAGACAGCATCCTTCCTTTGGCAGGATAATCCTTAATAGACTTTGATCCTGACTTGAGCTACCCTCTCCAGCCACCCTTCTCGGGGGATTATTTTTGCTCTGTGCTCTCCCGCTAGTGTGAATGAGTGGTGGAGACTTTATGTCCAGAAAAATATGAAAATTACGTACCTACCGTAATTCTTGATCTTCTTGGACGAAGTCTCCACCACTCATTCACATGCCCACCCACCATACCCTGAGCTCACTCACTATGTTCTGGTCTTCACACCCTCATGGGCCTAGGTTGTGAAGATGCTGTTGAGTTGATCCATCTTATACAGGTCATATGGACTATCTTATGTCTGAAATAGATTAGTTTTCCAAAGTTAGTTTACGCTGCACCTCTTCAGTAAAAAAGGTACTGAGGCGGTTGGAGGATCGACGTCGAGATAACCTGTACAGTGTGAGCCAGCCTCGCGGCGCTGCGCATGCGCGGTCCTACCTTGTCACCGATCCTCCTACAGAGTTTTGGCTCCCACTCGCTCCTAGCACCTCCGGTGTAGTCCCACTAATGTGACTGACTGGTGGAGACTTCGTCCAAGAAGATGAAGAATTACGGTAGCTACGTAATTTTCATTTTCTGTCCCACATGCCCCTCCCCCAGCCACCAGGGGGCAGTTTTGTAAGGGCAGGAGCCACTCCCCTCCCTGGGACAGGAAGCGGGGTGCTGCCTTGTTGGAGGTGGTGTTCTTTTGACCTTAAACCTATGTCCCTTCTGCCTTCTTTTTGGGGATTTCATCATCAGTTGGCTCTTCCTGTTGTCCAAATTGACCATTCAAAAACTTGAATCCTTTAATCTCACCCAGCTCATCACTGAGCCTGTGCGCCTTGATCCACTCTTCACAAACCACTCCCTTGTAGCCTGGGTTCTCTCCTTCACTCCCCATCATATCATTGCTGCTGCCTTTCTGGATGCCTTTGGTAACCCCAGCATGGTCTATTTTGTCTGCAAAATTTGTCACCTCTTATTCCCACTTAAATATATATGATTAAGGCCATGTAGGTCTCTTAACCTGAATTCCTTCCTTGATGACCTCTGTAACAATGACTGATCCCCTCTCCAAATCGCCACTCTCTTTCCTTCCAGTAAAAATGTATTTCTGCGTGGGATGCTGAACCAGATAATATCCCACATCCTGGGGGGAATTCTATCATCCATTAGTTGCACCTGAATATCTAGAATATCTATATATCTGTATTTATATAGAACATAATGTCTGAGTGGTGTAATGGGGCATAGGGGACAGTAAGGATCATGGGTAGGGAGGATGGAAGGAGTGGGTGGGGAGGGAGGGAGGGCAGGACATTAGCTAGCTGTGGACCCTGCAATACGAGCAGACTTAATAGACCAAATGGCCTTCTTCTTCTTCTGGCTTCTTGGTATGTTCGTATGTATGTTTCAATCATTTTATTTCTATTTTATTTATTTATTTTGTATCTTGGAGTAACACCTTTGAGCTAAAAAGCTCATTTACAAAGGTTCCATGCATTGAATACATTACATACAAAAGAGGTTATACACCAAATCAGAGATATAACAACAGAGTTTTGAAAGTTCAACATAGAACAGATTTGTTGAGTTTCAGTACAAACTGGACATTTTGAGAGTTATACAGTAATTCATAGGTAATACAACAGAGATGCAAAAATTCAGCGATGCCAAGCCAAGGGCTAGTAATTCTGAATTAAGTTGCCGCAGTAGGAGTTTGAGTAGGAGGTAAGGGGCAGAGAAAATAGGGAGAGGAGGCAGGCAGAAGTAGGAAAGGCTAGAGCTGGGTAGCTGGTAACAGTGAAGAGGAGGACAAGAAATAAGAGGTAGGCTGAAGATATACAGTGGAGGAGCCACCCAAGAGGGGCCTTGTCAGAGTAGCGGAGGAAATCAGGGGCTGAAAAGGAGGGCAAAGGGGGGAGAGGTAGGGTGAGGGGGGTGGTGAAGCTTATGGGAGGTGGGAGGGATAGTGGGGAAGAGGGGAGGTAGGTGAAAGATAGGAAGGGGGGTATTTATTTTAGTTATTTATTGGATACTTGGATTACGAATACCTTTAAACCCGTGGTTGAATTACAAGGTACTGCGTCAAGTACAGTTGTAGGACAGCACTAACTGGCATCAAGATCAGGAGAATTCAGATTCTGCAGTCTTATAATCTCACCATCCCAACCATCTTCTGCCTTCCATGGAAATCTCTGCCAGTTACACTTCGTCACTCAGTGATTGGCACCTCACTCAGAGTATTTTCCCAGTTTTATTCCTTTCACAAAATACTTCCCCGGAAAGGCTCTATTCAATCTATCATTTTAAACCCTAACATTAAGATAGGGGGTTCTTACATTGCCCCTAACTGGATACCGCAATTAAGAGAAACCATGGTAGCTGACATGTACTCTCAGGAATCTCTCCTCTCTTCTCCAGACATTCTCCTGAAATATGACTTAACCAAGTGCACATCTTCAAGATCTTCCAGCTTAGACACCTGTTAAGCCAACTATTCAGCACTACTCCTAAATCATCTGCGCTGAACCCTGTCTTGGAACAGCTGAAGGTTTTAGCTCTCAAGCCACATGCCATTTCTAGCTTATACTCCTGTCTCCTAGTTGTTGGTCATCCTGAACTCCTCTCGGGTTCCAAGGTCTGGAGCTCCCTGCTCCCAGATGTTACACTGGTTTGGCCACAGATTTGGAAAGACCTATACCTTTACAATACCCAAGATAGGCTCAGACTTGCACAGTTCCATATCCTAAATGACATGTATTATACCCCGGTTATATTGGCCAAAATAGTCGGTCTCCCCTCTCCTCTTTGCTCAAGGTGTGACATTGCTGAAGGGAATAGCCTACGTATTTTCTGGCATTGTGCATTATTTTGTACTTCCTTGAATTGAACTTGTTGCCACAGCTCATGCCATTTTTCAAGCTTCCCAGGTCCCTTCTCATTTTCTCCACCCCTTCTGGCGGATCCTGCTACCACCACCTCTGCCTCCTGTCCCTTAGCCAGTTTCTAACCCAACCTTCCATCTTGTGCCCCATGCCCAGACTACCCATCTTGTTCACCAGTCTTTTATGTGGAACGGTGTCAAGGCCATGCTAAATTGAGGTAGGAGAAAGTCTCCAGTTCAGCCTCCTCCTCAAGAGTCCCCAGACCTTATCCTCAGATAATACTTAAAATTTATTAGACAGATCTAAGTCTTAAGTGGCTGATCCTCTGTGACTCATTTTCGATTTAGGAAAGTTAGATTGCAGTGACTGTTTCTGGTAACCACCGTGAGGAGTTCAGGGGAGGAGGTGTCCCAGTTTTCTTCGGTTTCTGATACAATACTGACATCCTAAGAGATTGGGATTTTCATGTCAGTGACAGAAGAGTCAGTAGGTTTGTGTTTGTGTGTGTGTGTGTGTGTGTAGCTTCTGAAACAGTACCCTCTGCCTCTGGTGCAGGATCTGCTGCAGGTATGCTCATGGCATTTCCGTTGGGTTTGGGGGGAGGCTGGGAGGAAGTCGAGGCATTATCAGGGTTGGGGGAAGGTGGTGGTTGCTGTTAGGTCTGTGACAGGGAGATATACCAAGTAAAACAGAGGGAAGTAGGAAAGGCACAGACAGAGGAAAGGATAGCTAAAGGGGATAAAACTTCCTTCAGGTATATAAGTGAGAAGAGTAAAGCAAGGGAGGGGGGATAGTGAGGATAAGGGTGGTGGCAGGGGTGACTGCGCAGAACAGGGTCAAGAAAAGCAGACATCTTAAACAGGTAGTTCTGAGGGCCAGCCCAGTGGTAAAGAGGTCTGAGCGCCATCGCACTTTCCTTTTCCCACACCGTGACCGGGCTCGGAATGGACTCGGCTACGGAGGTCGGCCGGGGAGAAGAGGATTGAGTGTCCGTGGACTGTCTCCTCCTCTGGGGAGGCAGGTTTGCTGCTACGGTGCTTGACTGCCCTCTCGCGTAAGCCTGGGGGTGAACTGCTCGGACATCACTTTGGGTAGAGGGATGGCAGTCATCTGTCTTGTCTTGTATTAACATGGGTTGGCGCGTACGAACGGCACTGCACATCACCCCTCTGGGGACCAGAAATGCAGAAAATAGATGGGTGTAGTGCAAGATGATGTTGATGCCATGCAGGCTCCGCACCGGCTGCAGGGCTCTCTTCCTGCTCTGACTCCATTTCTGAAGGCGGTTGGGCACCCGTTGCAGGCAGGTAAAAACTAACTGAAACACCCCCCCCCTCAAAAAAACAGGTAGATCTGCTCAGTCTTCTCAGTGAAGAGAAGGAGGATGGACCACCAGGGAGAAGCAGAAACAAAAGTGTTGGGGTGGGGGGGGGGTAGACACAAGTGTATTTTCAGAGGAAAGAGTGCTGAAGGAACTTGCAGCCCTGAAAGTGGACAAGGCTGTGGGTCTGGATGGGATACACCCAGGGGTACTAAAGGAACTCAGGGAGGTGCTAGTTACCCCACTGAGTATTCAACAGCTCACTGGAAACAGGCATGGTTCCAGAGGACTGAAGGAAAGCAGACGTGGTCCCTCTCCATAAGAGTGGCATGCAGGGAGGAGGCTAGCAACTATAGGATGGTCAGTCTCACATTAGTGGTGGGGAAATGAATGGAAACCCTGTTAAAAGGAAAGGTTGATAGGGTGTCTTGAATCCAGTGGGCTCAAGACCAAAGGCAGCAGGGATTCATGGGGGGGTCAGACAAATCTGATTTCTTTGACTGGGTGACCAGGGAAATGGAAACGACCACAGAGAGATGGGAACAGGACCGACTGGCTGAGCTATGAAGCGTAAACTTGTACTCACACACAGAAAGCAGAGCTCAGGTGTCCCGGAAAAAAGCATTCCACACTATAGAATGTCTGATACAAAGCTGCATTTATTTGTTTAAAGAGAGCCAAACATCTGGTGCTGCTGAATGTTTTCGAAGTTCCACTGGACTCTCTATCAAGGCCTTGATAAAGAGTCCAGTGGGGCTCAAAAACATTCGGCAGCACCAGGTGTTTGGCTCAGCATCTTTTAACGAATAAATGCGGCTTTGGTATCAGACATTCTATAGTGTGGAATGCTTTTTTCTGGTTGAGGCCTGAGCTCTGCTTTCTGTGTGTGAGACCAAGGTAATAGACCAGGAGAGGGCATTGGACATGGCCTGTCTGGACTTTAGCAAGGCCATCGACACTGTGCTACACAGGAGACTGATAAAGAAATTGAGCAGCCTAGAGGTGGGGTTCAAAGTGGTGCACTAGGTAAGGCACTGGTTTATGAATAGGCGACAGAGGGTGGTGGTTAACTGCACTCACTCTAATGATGGGAGAGTGATGAACGGTGTGCCGCAGGGCTCAGTACTGGGGCCAGTTCTGTTCAGTATCTTTATACGTGACATTGCATAAGAACTGGAAGGAAAGATCTGCCTTTTTGCAGATGACTCTAAAATCCTTAATAGGGTGGACACCAGGAGGGGGTGTAGAGAATGTGTATGGTCTTTGGGAAACACAAGGAGTGGTCAAGAGCATGACAGTTGGGGTTCATTGTCAAAAAAGTGCTTAATCATGCACCTAGGGTATACAAACTCAAGAGCTGAGTACATGATTGGGGAAGGTACTGACAGTCCCTAAGCGGGAGAGGGACCTAGGGGTTATATTTGATGACTTCAGAGTGGCAGGGCAGTGTGACAAACAGTGGGTAGGGCCAGTAGGATATTGGGTTGCATAAGGAAAGGTATCTCCAGCAGGAATAGGGAGGTTGTGTTACCACTGTATTGCTTGCTTGTGAGACCCCACCTGGAGTACTTTGTCCAGTTCTGGAGGCCGCACCTCATAAGGGACATAGACAGGGTTGAGGCAGTTCAGAGGAGGGCAACTGAAATGGTGCAGGGGTTTCAACGAAACTTATACAAGGAAAGATATAGAGATCTCAACATGTGCATCCTGGAAGAGAGGACACCGAGAGGGGACATTATATAGATCTAAAAGTACCTCACAGGGGTTGACAGGGTACAGATGGGAGTATCTTTCAAATGAGGAAGAGCAAGAACACCAGAACCAGAGAGCATGCAGTGAAGCCGGGGAAGGGGATGTGAGGAATGCAACTTCACTGAAAGAGTGGTGGATGCCTGGAACAGACTGCCAGCGAAGTGGTGAAGATGAAAACAGGGGCTTCAAGCATGCATGGGATATATAGACTGGGGGCAGACTTGGTGGACCAAGCGTTCCTTTTCTGTTGACAAATTCTGTGATTCTATGTTTCCATGTGCAGGCATGCTCACCTGCTGTTTGAATATTACCTTGGTTTTCTACGCTCTGTTGAGCAGATTGTCTTGGTGTGGTCTGTCCTTCCTATTATGTGTTGCCAGAGGCACGCACAATAGGAGTGGTCCACATCTCTGCAAAGATTGCACCGTAGATCACTGGGAAAGAACCAGACTGCTATAAGCAGCACCTGACATGTCCCATATAGGACTGCATGGTTGAGCAGGCAGTAAGAGGACTGTGCAATAATACTGTCCTCAGATCTGACCGAGTAACATCTGAATTTTATAAGACCTTCTCAGATAGACTGATCCTGGTCCTGACTAAAGTTTTTTCCCCATAAAGGTTTTATCCCTCCGTGGCAGACTGGGTGGCTGTATCAGCCTGTCCCACAGTCCCCAGGCATCCCAAGTCTCTGACTTAGCCTACAAGACCAGGTGGTCTGCTGGTGCTAGTGGATCAGGCATCATGAAGCCCAACCTCCATTTTTCCTCTGACTTTGTCACTGAGCACGGTGGACGTGCAGTGAGTGTGCAAGCAGGTTCTGCCAGCAAGGAGGGCTCCAACACTCCGAACACCAGCTCTTCTCAAAATTTGGGGCCTCACATGCACTTCCGCCTGGCTTTTGCCAGATGGCAGTTGAACTACGAGACACTGATCCCCCCCCTCCCCAAGGGAAGATAGCAGCCGTATGGATGCTCAATCTTCCCTCTCCCGGCTGTGCCCCCAAACAACCCGAATCCTTTCCCGAACCTGGGTCGACGGCATGACAGCTGGGAGGCATGGATGCCTCAATCCACCGTGCCACTGAACCGGCCACCTGACTGAAGTTTTTCATTCTTTTTTGACTTCAGACATGCTTCCTAATTCAGTGACCCAAGCATTGTTAATTTTCATTTTTAAGAAAGGCAGTAAGGCAGAATTAGCTAATTGGTGATCCTTATGTTTGATAAACTTAGACCGGAAAAATCTCAAGAATACTGGCACATAGATTGCCCCATGTTGCAACAGTGGTGATCCCACCTATACAGACTTGTGGTATCCCATCTAGATCAATACAGGAGAATCTGTTGATCCTAAGGGAACTAATTGATTGGGGGGTAAAGGAAGATGACTGCAGGATATCGTTTATCCCTTGACTAGACCAAATCCTTTGATTGGGTGCTTCACCCATATTTATGCAAGGTTCTGGAATGGTATGGTATTCCAGCGATGTTTAATAACTGGGTGTCACTATTCCGTAAAAATGCTGTTATGGTTCCTCATATTTATGGATGGATGGGAGATCCTGTATCAGTGTGGAGAGTAGTTCCACAGGGTTGCCCGAGTCCGTTTTGTATGTATTTATGTTGGACCACCTGTTGAGGAACATCCAGCGAATGCTTATATTAGAGGCATAGGGTTTACTTCAGACTCCCCCAGTTTAAGAGCCTAGCATATGCAGATAAAGTTCGTATTCTCCTGCAAGACAACAGATTCAGGAAAACTTGCATCAGATACATTAGCTACTTTTGGTTCTTGGGCTAATGACATAGCTCTGTCGTTAAATATTTTGCATGTTGAGTCTGACTTTGTGTGTCTGAGAAGTTGTCAACCTTGTCTGTGTGTATTCTGTAGAGTAGTTTGTAGAAGTGCGTTCATAGCTCCAAGTACTTTATATATCTGTCTCTGCCATTCCTCTTAGAGAGAGACTTAAAAAGGATCAAAATACTTTTTGGAATCCTCCCATCAGTCATCATAATAATCGTAGCACTGGACTGATAGCCGCAAGAGTTTCTCATGCCACTGACTTTACACTTGGTTTGTCAGTAAGGTGTTATTAACTTTCAAGGGTCTAGTTTGAGGTGGCGGGGCAGGGTTGCAGGATGCTTGTACAGCTCAATGCCAAGTGATCCAAAGTCTCCACTGCAGTAATAACTGCCCCTCTTTATTAGACAAAAAGGAGGTAATCGATCCTGGTAGCTGCCAGTCTTCTTCGCATTACACGTGAAACTGCCTTGTCTGTTCATGGCAATATACCTGTCTTGTAATCCTGCAACTGGACTCATCTCATTTAGGAATATGGAATCACGATAAAATTTTACATATTCTCACCCCTATCTTGTACAGACAACCCACAATTGAAATCTCCATCTAATACCACAGAGTTGTTTGTATGTAAATGGCTGTATATCCTGAAAAAGGAAATTATACCCGACTTGGTCTGTGGAGCATACATGTTAATAAATCATAACTGTCTATCGTAGGGCAACATCCAGCTTGAGTGCCCAGCCAGGAAGACTGTCCACCAGTTTGATTGCCTTGAAGTCGTACTCCCAAAACAGAATGCCACAACATTGTACTAGTCCAGCCCTTGTGACCAATACCAGGGTCCACACCACCGCATACGTTTGCAGCTGAGATCTCATAAAGGGAATTTAATCATGTTCTAGATGAAACACATTTCCAGGTAATGTCTCCGCCATGGAAATGGTGGTAGTTTCTTACGGATTTCATAATGTTTACATTCAAAGTTACGGGGTAAGTTTGGGTCCATGACACATGGTTTATTATCAAGGGGGAGAATCTCTTTAGGCTGCCTTAACTGAGCAGGAGTTCTCCTTTTCTGAAAATAAATTTTCTCTTTTCTGCCCTTGACATCACATCTGAGTCTTCTGCCAGGACTGTTCTATAGAATAAAGTACAATTGGTAGTTAACAAAGGAAGCAAGCCTTTCATGTTTGTTCCTCCATCATCCTAGGGGCATATCCCCATGTTACCTGAAAATATTCCAGGTGTGTTCTAACACAGGACTGGTAGAGAGGGATCACTGCCCCCCTTGACCTGCTCAGAAACTGCCTCCTAATGATGACAAGAGGAAGTAAGAGAGTTATGTACTCTTGAGAATCATGGGGGCGGCGGTAGCGAGTAGTAACTGTATGGTGTTTCTGTGCCAAGGAAATAACAGTGCAACACACTCTTAACTTACAGGCAATCAGATCCATTTAGTTTTAACATTATGCTATGCTATACTTAATCAGGCACTCCTATTTTATTTTTAGGATAACTCAAATGCAGCAAGAGAAGGAGTTAACAGACAACATTTTGAAAGTGGTGAGTTTTTTTAATCTGATAATGTCTAGGACTTGAACAAAGAAAAAAAAGTTATAAAATTCCAGTTTAACACCAAGCTACCTGCCACCCAAATAGTTGGCTTCTTTGTTGTTGAGCAAGATGTTCTTTCCCAGAGTTTCTGCCTCATCCCCACCGTAGTAATTGGCGCCACAGCAGCAGCTTGTCCTCCAACCAAGAGGGTGAGTGGTGGTGGCTGTATTCACAGCTGATACCATTACTGCTCCATGGTTGTCATGGGTCGGAGGGGTGGCAGCAAGGGTGAGAATTCTGGGCAGCCCATATACTTCCTCCTTGTGAACCGAGTTCCAAACTGCAATTTGCCCAGATCTCTGACTGCCCCAGGACTGGAAACCAGAGCTGCTCGGGAGCCACAGGTTGCCTCAAATATATTTATTTTTAAATATCGATATGCTGCTTATTTTTAACCCCCCGCCCCTTTCCTCATATGAATCCCCATGCCAGTAATGGGGTCACCACGCTGCATTCCCTTCCAGTTGGGAGGGTGGGTGCTGCTACCTTCACAGCCAACATCAGTACCAAACCTTGGTCAGCCCATGGGGGTTGGGTCTGTGTGCAAATGCTGGGTGGCCTGCACCCTCTCCCCAGGTGCCAAGCACCTCATCACTGATATGCCTGATCCCCTCAGCTGGCTTCAGTTTAGATTCTAAGGATCGCATCTCCCAGGGACAGCACAGTGCTCTTGCTGTACCACTGAGCCAACGGTGTTGTGCAGCAGTATAGCAGTGATGTGAGCTTCACAGGTAGCTCAGCTTTGCTGCATTTTACTTACTAAATGACAAACAAACATGAGTCTTTATAAGAGATATGTCTGTATCCACGACATTAATTCAGCTTCTATTTCATTTATTTACTGTATTTGTCTCTCTAGATACATTTGCATGAGAATGTGGAATTCTATGCCTCAGACTTAAGGCAGCTTGGAAAATCCAAGACATCCTTTTTTCCCATGCTGGGTGATCATAAAACTATTTTTTCTTTCATTCAGTTGAACTGTTAACAAGTGGAGAACTTTACAGACTGAAAAGACCACAGTCCTTCAGATTTGCCTGACCCCACCTTGTTCTTTCACTGTAGTGCATAAGTACGTTAGGCCCCTTTAAATGTGACCTCAGACAGCATCTGGTTACAAATGCCAGCTGTGACCGTTTTCGCTAGCTCCATGCTGTTGCCTATGACCTACTAACTATCCTCCTTACCTTTTAGCCACTGTTCAGCTAGTACTGTATTGAAATGCTGGCCCTCCATTCCATTTCTGTTGAGGCCTATTCTGGGCTGATTATTCACTACCCTGTCTGCCTACAAAACACTTACAAGAGGTCTACTTTGGATGTCATCCCCCACCCCCTTCCACTTCACTTCTATACAGAATGAGAGATATCCACTCCCTCTCTCTCACGCTCTTTTGAACTTCTCTAACATCTTTTAACACACTTTGTGTAAATATTATCCTGTATATAGAAGGTCCAGTGCCTAAAGTTATTTTTGTGCATAATTTGACCACATTAAGTTTATTCCTTAAATACTTCACATTAATTGTTTTCACATTGTTGATCGTTTTCTATTTGCACTGTTTGTAACCTTTGACATGGTACCTATGTAATGAGCTTGTTCTCAAAGGTATTAATCCGAGACTACAATAAATAAAAAATAAATAAAAGAATACTTTCTTTCCTAGCTGAAAGAACAATCAGAAGACTCTATTCTTGTATTAGAAGCTGCACTTACTCTAATGAAAGACCTTTATGTCCACACTGTGAGAACTCTGGATTTACTAGCAGCAGAACCTGGGATGGCAAATGGAGAGACTGAATGCTCGACAGCTGGACTGCGGATCAGTACTGATGAAAGCCAGTGTCTGGTATGTGCTCATGGGCAGTATTAAAATATTGTAGGAACTTTTGGGCATTGCTAAGGTTTTCAAGGTCATGCAGAAGAATGTGTGTTACTGTTTAAACCATTTGGACAAGACCTCTTGAGACTGAATCCCTTGCTTGCAGTTCTGTCTTAGGGCACCAGTTTTTAACCGTGTGCATGCACATTACAAACAGTTAAACGCAACATTCAAAAAGACATTGCTGTTTCCTCATGGGCACAGTCCCTGGCATTTGGAAGAGGGCTGCGGTCATCCCTTCACAAAGGTGGTGACCTGTCTGCTCCAGGTAGCTGTTACCCTGTCTGTCTTTCTCCCTGCTCCTAACTCCCAAGTGCATCTGATTCTTTAACTGCCTGCCTTTCTTGACTCTAGTTCCTTTTAGCCCTTACAAGTTTGGCTTTAGGAAATTCCTTTCACTGTTGCATCCCTTTGAGGCTTCCTGCTTTTGTCCTGAAGAGGATGGATCAGGATTGCATCACTTTTGCCATCTTTGTTAATCTGGCTAAGGCCTTTTTTTTTCTTATCTTTTTCTGCTCCTCCAGACTGGCCCCCTTCCATCGCCCCCCCAGCCCCGTCACCCCAGGATCCACTGGACTTGCCTCCAGATCTTCTTAGCGAGGTGCCACCTAGTCAGGTGTGGCGCCTGCGGGGGGCTAGCATCATCTTGCTGGTCGGGATGTTTCTCCTTGCTTTCTCCGGTTTCCCCAAATGTTGTGCGGAGGTGTGCAGTGACGCCAATGGCTGAGCCGTGCACGCCTCTACATGCAAGTCGAGCATCTGCCCTGCATCCCCCCCCCCACGTCTGGGTCCATTGTGCCATCCCCCTGGCACCACTAGGGGACAAGCAAGCAGCAGACTCCATCCCCACCCCTCCTCAGGAGAGGAGAGCTGTCCTTTGGACACTCGATCCTCTCCCTCCCCGGCCGACCCCTGGCGGCCCGCTCGCACCGCGAACATGGGTCGCCGGCATGGCAGGAGGTAAGGCACGGATGCCTCAGTCCTCCATGCCACTGGGCCGGCCTGGCTAAAGCCTTTGATGTTTCTAACCTCTCCTCCTAAACCAGCTTTAGAGTACTGGCCTATCTAATCTTGTGGTCAAGTTCCTCAATTCCTACTTGATTGGCAGGTCTTTGTACTAGTAGGTGGCTCCTCCTCTCCTCCCCCCCCCTCCCCAGCAGGGTCTGGTGGTCCCCAAGGCTCTGTCCATAGCCCTATTCTGTTCTCGATTTTTCTTAATGACCCACCTAAAGCCTGGGACTCATCCTACATTCATAGGTATCCAGATGACACTGTGTTCGGTACTAGTAGATATGCTACACCTGCTCTGGCTGTGCCACTCTGGTGTGACTTTACTAGTTCTGTGCTAACCAGTTTACCCTCCATGCCAAAGGACTGTCTCTATGCCATTTGGCTCCAGACCGTTCTGAATAAATTTCAGACTTTTCTAGTCTTCACTACCCGGATGGTTCCCTAATTGATGAAGGCTCTCTTTCAAATACCTTGTTGTTGGTTAGACATCCTGCCATATTGATGCCATCCATAAGAAATTATTGCCTAATCTTAGTGCATTGTAGAGGAATAAAACTTCTATTCCTCCTGCCTGTGTCGACAGATTGCTGTGAAATGATTTTCCTAACTTCAGACTGTGGGATGTGATGTATTATGCTGCTGCCAAATCACACTTGCCAGACTGGAACCTCTCTCTTTGTCTTTTGCATTTAATTGTCCTTACCTCACTCATCATTGTTCCTCGTCGAGGTCAGCGTCTTTCTCAATGCGTTTCTTCTCTCAAATGTCTGGTTTTGAACCCTCCTCTCCTACATTAGCTCCCTCCTTTTTTGTCCCTGTTTCTTACTACTACTTTTCACTCTTCTAACTGCTGCTGTTTTCTCTACCCCAGATTAGACCAAGGCAGGGCAATCTTCCCTCCCTTTGCTGCTCTTTTCTGCTTTACTGTTTTAGATGAAATTACTACATTGTACTGTGACTTTTGTTGTTCTTTACCTTAGTTTACTTGTTCCTGCTTCTGAATTTTGCATGGTCTCGTATTACTAGTGTACTAAATATAGAGTAATACATGGGTGGGTATGTGTAATCAGAATTTTACATACACCCGAGGTGTGGGATGCTACATAAAGCTTGAGGGGTTTACAAAAGCATCCCACACCAAGGGTATGTGTAAAATTCTGGTTACTCACACCCACCCGTTTTATTTGATTTTATTACTGGTCATCATTTTTCATAACATTGGGTTTAGTTTAGTTTAGTAAGGTGCCGGTCAGTACTTGCTGCTATTGCTCTCACTGTACTCAGTTCATAGTATGAATCATCAGCTTTTTTTAGGTAATAAATGAAGTTAGCTAGAATATTGTCTAGCTTTGTCATGGGAAAGATTTCGGACTCTGTTGACTGCCCTATTTCTGTGAGAAAGGTTCTAAATAACTTTATGTCACTTGACATTTTCCGGATAGTGTTTCTGTTGTCTTGTTCTGTTAGGAAGTCTTCATGGTTTCCCAGATCTGTCAGGTCGATCCACGGTTCCATTTTTTTGTTGTTGTCAGGAGGGCACTTTTATCACTACTGTTTTTACTTCGATAATGAAACGTTTGCTCATCAGACAGATTTCACTGTGAGGAACTGAATTGGTGATATTGGGAATAGTGCAGTGAGC
Organism: Neoceratodus forsteri; assembly: GCA_016271365.2. NCBI lineage: Eukaryota > Metazoa > Chordata > Ceratodontiformes > Ceratodontidae > Neoceratodus > Neoceratodus forsteri. The sequence goes on along the minus strand of CM057455.1, from coordinate 1,651,599,545 downwards.
TTGCACTGAGTGTAGCACAAGCTAGATTGACAGCTATTGATTACAACCGCCCAGTTATAATGCAGAATATCAACTGGGTGGTTGTAACGCGTGGTAAAACTACAGATCTTACTTCGAGAGGGCCCTTGCAATAGGTACTCACATATAGAACTAAGCCGCCAGGCGCTAGGATCACACGGAAAACTTCTAGCTAGCAGTGTCTGGTTGGTGCCACCCCCAGATGTCACGTGACCAACGTCAGCATGGCACCACAAAGGGAGCAGTCCCCACTTCCACTTTCCAGTTCCTTCCCGCCATCGACCTGCACATGTCGGACCTTGCAGAAGATTGTTGCTACTGTCGACGCCATCTTTGGATGAGTATTGCATTTGAATGAAACTGTTTCTCATCGTTTTTTCTTGTTGAAAAAGTACATATTATCGATCATGCATGTTGTCTCCGATGCCTTCAGAACTGCTTAAGGACGAGTGCGACTCCTGTGGAACTCAGTATCGTCGAGGCACAGGTCAGGAAGCATAGGGGAAGCCAGGAGCAGTTGTAGAATTCACCAAAACTATTTATTTACAGTAGCAGTAACATTAAAAAAATTAACTTGTTCAGTATAACTATGTACAAAGGAGAAAAAAACAGTAGTTTTCCTTGAGTCTCTGTGTCCCTTTTTCTTCTAATCTTTCTTGCAGTTGCAGCTTAGCTCTTATAAGTCCTTTCAACTCCTATCCTTAGCAAGCATCCTGTTTTTGTAAATATCAGGCAGGAGCTGCTAGAACACAGTGTGCTTCTTGAGTTGAGGTCCCCTTTTGCACAGCTTTTGCAAAAGGCTTAAAAATTGAATTCTGGTAACCTCTAGCTTCCAACAGCTTTTTGCAGTCATTTCAAATTATAATTATATACATGTCAATAGTAATGCTATATATTTTCCAAACACAAGGGATCCCAATATCAGTTACATTTCCATACAATGATTTGCACATATGTTTCTATCAGCGAATCTAGATATGCAAGGGAGAAAGACAGCAAGAGAAAACTGAGAGACAGTGAGAGACAAAGAACTGTGAGCCTTTCGGGTTGATCAAGTCCAAAGTCTCATAGGAAAATTTGGTTCTAGGGACATGGATATGTTGTTCATCCACACTGTCTGGCAGGTTCCTTGCCGCTTTAAATCTTGCCGGAAGGTCTTCAAGCTGGCTCCTCCCACCCACCCGTGTGGTAAAACTCTCGGCTCTGCCCCATGACGCCAGATCTTCCTTACCGCTTGGAAGCTCAGGTTCCCTCCTTAACACTCTGCGTATAGACTGGATCCTAATTCTTCGGTTTGCCCGAAATTAATTCTTAAGTTTTCAAGACTTTGGTCAAATTACTCCCTTGCGGTGGCGATGGACAAATAGACTCCCGGTTTTCCGCGGTGCCCATGTGGGCAGAAAATGTCCAGGACGGATGCGCACTCCACATGCATCCACTGCCTCGGCCTAGATCATGACCTGCAGGCCTGCGAGTTATGCCGTTCGTTTTCGGCCAACGTCCTGGAAGACCGCGCTGCCCGGATACAGCTTGGGCGCCCCGAGAAGCGCTATCCGCCGGTGAAGTCCAAGGAGGCCCGTTGGGCAGTGCCTGCGGTGGCTGGCTCGGCTGAGCAACTCGAGTAGATGATCGCCCTCGAGGAGGAGGCGACCCAGGCCGCATCTTCATCTTCCTCAGTCGCGGCATTTATCCCGCTGTCTTTGGGATCCTCCTACACAGCTTCCTTTAAGGAGCTTTGCCAATCCCTTTCCACGAAGGGAAAGGGGCCATTGGGACATTCTTCTCTGTCCAAAAAGAAGGACTCAAAAGGTAAGTCCCACCGTCGGCGTTCGTGGGAGCAGGAGAGGTCCCCTTCCCCGGACAGTCGACATTCGACTTTGGTCGAGGTTGCGGCTAAGGCTGCTGGCTTCACGGTGTCCCTGTCAGGTCAGCCGGCCGAGACACCCGTTGATGCAGTCGAGATTTTTCTCGACCAGTCGGACGGGCTGTTGACTGGTGAAGCCGACAGCCCTTCTTCACCGGTTCCCCCGGTGGAGACTGAGGACTTGCCTGCGCCACCGGTACCGGAGTCCCCGGTCAAGGTTTCCGAGCCGAGGGAAGAATGGGTGTCCCCCGCCCCTTCCCAGATCCGCCCTCGGAAACACCGAGGGTCTCGGTCTCAGACCTCATCTCGGTCCAGCCGATCCCGCCGATATCGGCGGTCTCGGCACCGAAGTAAGCGCTGGCACTGCTCGTCCTCGTCTTTCTCCTCGGAAAAGGAGAGGCTTTGGCGCAAATTGCATCGACGCTACGAGGACGTAATGTGGCAGCAGTTACTTCTGTCCAGGAACAAGCCGACGCCGTCACCTTCTCTGGCCATCAAGCGGCTGTCACCCGAACGGCTGAAACAACCCCTTGCTGTAGGCAAGGTGCCCCAGCCTGGGCCAGTTGTTCGGCTAAAACCAGCTGCCCCACCGATTCTGGTGGAACCTCCGCCTCCACAACCGAAATTGGGGGCGCTGACCAAGGACTCTCGGTCGGGTCAGGGTCTGCCCCACAGGTTGTCGGTCACCCTCAATCCCGACCGTCCTCGGCAGGTGGAGGGTGGCTCAGGCCCCAGGCAGCTCTTCGCGGACTCCTCGGAGTCCAACGACGACTCCTCCCTGTTTTCCAGGCCCCTTGACCTGGAGTCCTCTGGGGGCAGTCGATGGACGAGAGCCCATCGTCCTTTAAGGGTCTGCTTCGGCTCATCTCGGAGTCCACTGGGATACAGCTCGAGCCCGTATCCAAGCGGGCCAAGTATGCCCTGACGGAGATACTGGACCGAGGGGATTTGCCCATGGAGGCCTTTCCGGTGGCTGAAGCCATTGTTGGCCCAGCCTTGGAGCTTTGGCAGCGGCCGGCTTCCTGTCCTGTGCCTTCGGCCAGGATGGCCAGGAAGTATACAGTCCCTACCGGCTCTTTGTCCGGTTTTTCAGAGCACCCCTCCACGGAGGGGTTGGTCACCGATAGCATTTTCCGTCATTCCGGGAACGCTAGGGATGTGGATAAGCCCCCCTGCAAGGAGTCCAAAAAGCTGGACTATGCCGGGCACAAGGTGTACGCTGCGTCCTCCCTTGGCCTCCGCCAGGCCAGCTCAGCTGTGCTGATGGCACACTTCTCCCACGCCCTCATGGGCTCCCTGGATGAGGTGATCCCTCATCTCCTGGCTGACCTACAGACCATGGTCAAGCAGGTACGGGACTAGGGAAGGGCGGTGGCAAAACAGCAGCTCCAAATGGCTGTGGACATTGGAGACTCCTGTGCCAGATCAGTTGCAGCCACAGTGGCCATGCGCCGCAGAGCATGGCTGAGGATATCCACCTTCACGGCGGATACCCAGCATAAACTGGTGGATGTCCCCTTCCTGGGGACTGACCTGTTCGGCCCTGGAGTGGAAGGCCACCTCCAGTGGATCGAAAAGTCCAGTGCTACTTTGGACTCTGTCACCTCCGCCCAGAAGGACAAGGGCCGTTGCCAACAACATAAGTCCTTTCGCCCTTCTGCGCCTGTGGCACGTCCGGCCCAACAGCACCAGCATCAGGGCCAGCAGGCTCGCGCTTGGCACCCCAAAGCCAAGCCTGCGGCTTCCTGTAACAGGAAGCAGGGAGGAAAAGGCCCAGGAGGTTCCTCGGCCGCTCTCTCCTCCAAGCCTGCCCAGTGACGGGTTGAGAGGTGTCGCCCCCAGTCGTGTCACACCCCCCTGGGTTCCCCCCGTGGGGGGACGGCTCTGCTACTTCCTTTCCGCCTGGTCCGCTATCACCACGGTCCGCTGGGTGTTGGAGGTGGTAGGAAAGGGCCTGCCCCTGGAGTTCGAGTAGGCCCTACCCTTCCGAGCTGTCACCCCTCGGGGGGGCTACGGGGTCCGTAGCCTCTCTGTCAACTTGCTGAGCCGACATCGCCCTGCTCCTCGAAAAGGAGGTGATCAGGAAGGTGGCGGATCCTCCACCAGACCCGGGGTTTGTGTCCAGGTACTTCCTGGTCCCAAAACGGATGGGGGGCTGGCGCCCCATTCTAGACCTGCACAACCTGAACAGATTCCTAAGGTCTCAGACCTTCAGGATGGTCACTCTGGCTCAGATAATCCCATCCTTGGAACGAGGCATGTGGTTCTGTTCTCTGGACCTCCAGGACGCGTTATTTCATGTCCCAATCCGTCCGTCCCACCAGAGATTCCTCCACTTCAGGGCAGAGGGATCCCTCTACGAGTTCTGGGCCATGCCCTTCGGCCTTTTCCTAGCTCCCAGGGTCTTCACCAAATGCATGGCAGTGGTGACAGCATTCTTGCGGCGCCGAAGGGTCTGGGTGTACCCCTACCTGGTTGACTGGCTGATTGCAGCCTCCTCCAGAATGGAGCTGGAGCGGTCTGGAGATCTGGCCCTCCAGGTTTGCTCTCAGGTTGGCCTCCTCATCAACGAGGCCAAGTTGGAACTCGTGCCAAAGCAGGTGATACAATTCATTGGGGCAGAGCTCGACTTTCTACGAGCCAGAGCACCGCTCCTGGCGGACAGGGCCGAGGTTCTTTCCTCCTTTGCCCAGTCATTTCAGGTTGGGCAATCGCGCCCTGCCCGGGACTTCCTGCACCTCCTGGGCCTCATGGTGGACTGCACCAGCGTGGTCCGTTGGGCCCGTTGGTACCTGCGTCCCCTTCAGTGGGGGCTGGCCAGCCAGTGGTCACAGCACTCCGATCCCTTGGATCAGCTAGTGACCATGACCCAGAAGATGTGGAACGCCTTCCAGTGGTGGACCGTTCCAGCACATCTGCAGGAGGGCATCCCGTTCGTCCGCCCCGAGCCGACGGTCTCTCTGTCGACCGATGCTTCTCTGATGGGTTGGGGTGCCCATGTGGGGGAGCACAGAGTGCATGGCCTCTGGTCCCCTCGGGAGTCCCGATGCCACATCAACCTGCTGGAGCTTTGAGCGGTTCATCTAGCCCTCACCGCCTTCGCTCTGTTTATACGGGGTCAAGTGGTCCAGGTCCAGATGGACAATACCACGACCATGTACTACTAAACCTCCAGGGCGGGACGCATTCCATGCCTCTGTGCAGGGAAGCTGTCCGCATTTGGTCCCTCGTGCGCAGCCTGGAGACGGATTTTCTTGCCATCCATGTGGCAGGAGCCTCCAACATTCTGGCCGATGCCCTAAGCCGGATAGGGGCTGCGTCCCACGAGTGGTCTCTCCTGACGGAGGTAGTACAAGATCTGTTCTCCTACTGGGGCATGCATCAGGTGGACCTGTTTGCCTCCAGGGAAAATGCGAAGCTGAGACTGTTTCACGCCCGACCCCCCCTCAGCAGGGCTCGCTGCAGTGGGATGCCTTCTCGAGGCCGTGGACCCCGGGCCTCTTCTGCGCCTTTCCCCCATTTCCCTTGATCCACAGGGTGCTTCTCAAGGCGAGGAGGGACAAGGCGCAGGTGATTCTGGTAGCCCCAGACTGGCCCCGCCAGTTCTGGTATCCACAGCTCCTCAGTCTCAGCTCCAGGCTCCCAAGGCGGCTTCCAGCCCACCTGGACCTGATCTCAGTCAATCAGGGGGAAGGTATTCCATCCGGACCTTCAATCCTTGCACCTGACGGCCTGGTTCCTGAGCGGCTAGAGTTCCAGGCCTTGGGTCTTTCCGACGAGGTCCTCAACGTTGTTGAGGCATCCTGTAAGGAGTCGACCAGAAAATGCTATGCCTTCAAATGGAAGAGATTCTCCATTTGGTGTCGGGGCAAGGGCCTGGACCCTTCCTCCTGTTCCTTGGCAAGCATTCTGGACTACCTGTTGTCCCTTTCTCAGCAAGGGCTTTGGTCGACGACCCTTAAGGTGCACCTGGCAGCCATCTCTGCTTACTGGGCGTGGTCCGGGAAGCAGTTGGTGGCGCAGGAGAAGGTGGTCGGGCACTTTTTTAAAGGCCTTGATCACATATCCTCTCTGGTGCGAGAACCTCCACCTCCATGGGATCTACTGCTGGTATTGGCTATGCTCAAGGGCAAGCCATTCGAACCGATGCACGGGAGTGACCTCTCTCACGTGTCGTGGAAGACTGCCTTCTTGGTGGCTATTACGTCAGCCAGAAGGATGGGAGAGCTCCAGGCGCTTTCCATCCAGTCTCCTTATCTGGTCTTCCACAGGGACAAGGTTGTTCTGCGCCCCCAACCGAAATTCCTTCCGAAGGTGGTGTCGGAGTTTCACCTTAACCAGGTGTTGACTTTGCTGGTGTTCTACCCCAATCACACCTTGGAGGTCGAATATAGGCTCCATACTTTGGACCCTCAAAGAGCGCTCGCTTACTATAAGTAGCGGATGGCTGAAGTTTAGGGAGAGGTTTGCCAGCTGTTTGTCGCCTATGCTGAAGCCGCACCTGGCAGACCTGCAGCCAAGCGGACGATAGGCAGGTGGGTCACCTCCTGCATAGATCTCTGCTATAGGATGGCGGGCATGGAGCCTCCCAGAGGGTAAGAGCTAATTCTACCTGCCATACCGTTGCATCGGTGGCTGCTTCCAGGGACGTCCCTATCCAGGAAATCTGCAGGGCTGCTACCCGGAAGTCAGCACACACCTTCATTACCCATTACCACATCGACCTTGAGTCACGCCGGGATGCTGGTTTTGGGGCCTCGGTTTTCCAGTCATTATTCCCTAAGTAGGAGGTGTGCGCCTTGCCTCCCTCCTCCCATAGAACTGCTAGGAGTCTGCCAGACAGTGTGGATGAACAACATATCCATGTCCCTAGAAATATAGGTTACTCACCTGTAACAGGAGTTCTAGGAATGGTATATGTTGTTCATCCATATGACCCACCCAGCCTCCCCGGCTTCGACGCACAACCTGGCTTTCAATGGGCTAGATCTGGCGTCATGGGGCGGAGCCGAGAGCTTTACCACCCGGGTGGGTGGGAGGAGCCAGCTTGAAGACCTTCCGACAAGATTTAAAGCGGCAAGGAACCTGCCAGACAGTGTGGATGAACAACATATACCATTCCTAGAACTCCTGTTACAGGTGAGTAACCTGTATTTACGCAGCCAGACAGAGAAGAGACAGAAAAGGAAGGATCCTTGCATTTAAACACTTTCCCCATAACTAATGGGACAGGGTCATTTTCTACCCTGTCACATAAACCCTCCTCCTTAAGAGGGAATCTGTTTTATCAAACAGATTTCCAAAACTTTTTATTAATTCTCTACTAATAATTGCTGCTTTCAAATATTAAGCACATGTAGATCATCTCTCACTCTCTTTTTTTTTTTATAACACTACAGCAAACAGTACAGTTCAACCTCCAGAATTCTGAATTCCTGAGCCATATCTTGACAGAAAATCAGCATTACTATTCTGTTTACCAGATTTGTGAATCTCCGTGAATTTAAATTGCTGTAGTGCCAGGTACCACCTTGTGATTCTGGAATTTTTATCTTTCATCTGGTTAAGCCAACAGAGGGGACTGTGGTCTGTTACAAGAACAAAGTCAGTACCTAGCAAATAAAACTTAAGGGACTCCATGGCCCACTTTTCTGCTAGACATTTCTTTTCGATAGTGGAGTACCTTTTCTCTCTGTCAGGCAATTTCCTGGTTATGTACAGAATAGGATGTTGCTTCCCATCTATATTTTGACTTAGGGCTGCACCTAGGCCTACCTTAGAAGCATCTGTTTGTAGCAGAAATGGTTTCTCAAAGTCTGGGCTTCTTAGAAACGGGGGTGAACATAATGCAGCCTTTATGGCTTGAAAAGCTTCATTATACTCTGGGGTCCATTTCACATTATTTGGGTACCGTGTTTTTCATGAGTTCAGTGAGGGGAATAGCTAAGTCAGCAAAGTTGGGAAGAAATCTCTGATAATAACCAGCCAGCCCTAAAAATGACCTGGCATGTTTCTTTGTTTTGGGTACAGGGCTGTTAGCTACAGCTATTGTTTTAGAAACCTCTGGCTTGATGTATCCATTTCCCAACACATAGCCCAAATATCTGATTTCCTGCATGCCCAATGCACATTTGGTAGGATTAATTATCAGACCTGCATTTTTGACAGCTTGGATAATTGCTCGTAGGTGTTCCAGGTGGCTTTTCCAGTCTGGACTGTGTACCACAACATCATCCAGGTATGCAGCACAATAACCAGTGTGAGGGGATACAATTACATCCATGTACTGCTGGAATGTAGCTGGTGCACCATGTAAACCAAAGGGCATGGTGGTGAACTGATAGAATCCTATAGGGGTAGCAAATGCAGTTTTATCTCTGGATTCTTTAGCTAAAGGGATTTGCCAGTAACCCTTGGTGAGATCGAGGATACTGATATAGTTTGCACTCCCCAGTCTGTCCACCAAATCATCTATTCTGGGCATAGGATAACTGTCGAATTCTGACACTTGATTAAGTTTCCTAAAATCAAGGCAGATTCTAACACCCCCTTCTTTTTTGTTTACAGTTACCATGGGAGATGACCAAGTACTCCTTGATTCTTCTAGGGCTGAATAAAGAGGAAGGTGGTTGGGTAGAGAGCGACCCTGGAAAAGCAGGGATACTGAACAAATATTTCTGCTCAGTATTCACAATGGAAAAGCAGGGGGAGATACCAAATCCAGTCAATAGAAGCACTCTGGATGGGGGCTGATATTAGTCCTTTCACAGAAGAAAGGGTTCTGCAAGAACTCTTAAAACTGAAGGTGGATAAAGCAATGGGGCCTGATGGAATTCACCCCAGAATTCTAAAAGAACTAAGGGAGGAACTAGTAACACCACTGACTACCCTTTTTAATAAATCATGGGAGGACGGTATGGTACCTGAGGACTGGAGGAGGGTGGATGTGATTCCCCTTCACAAAAGTGGGAGCAAGACAGAGGCAGGAAACTACAGACCTGTCAGTTTGATCTCAGTGGTAGGGAAAATGATGGATTCACTTCTGAAGGAAAGAATTGTTGAGTACCTAGAGGCCAGTGGGGCACAGGACTCAAGGCAGCATGGATTCACAGCAGGAAGGTCATGTCAAACAAATCTAATTGATTTATTTGACTGGGTGACCAAAGTAGTAGACCAGGGAGGGGCTGTGGACATGGCCTACCTAGACTTTAGCAAGGCATTTGACACAGTCCCGCACAAAAGATTAATAAACAAATTAGCCAGCCTGGGAGTGGGTCCCAGGGTGGTAGCCTGGGTAAAACACTGGCCGGACAACAGGACACAGCGAGTAGTAGTAAATGGAGTCCACAGTGAGGAAAGGAGGGTTACTAGTGGGGTACGGCAGGGTTCAGTACTGGGGCCGTCCTTTTTAATGTCTTTATAAGTGACATTGCAGAGGGACTGGAAGGGAAAGTATGTCTCTTTGCAGATGACACAAAGGTCTGTAACAGGGTTGATATGCAAGGTTGGGTGGAAAGGATGAGAAGGGACTTGGCAAGGTTGGAGGAATGGTCAAATGTATGGCAGCTTAGATTCAACACAAAGAAGTGCAGAGTAATGCACCTGGGAAACAAAAACCCAGGGCAAGAGTACACAATGGGGGGTGAGATACTGACAGCAACAAATATGGAAAGGGACCTGGGGTAGTCATATCACATGACTTAAAGGTGGGCCAGCAATGGGAGAAGGCAGTAAGGAGAGCTGGGGGGATACTGGGATGCATAGGGAGAGGCATCACCAGTAGAAAACAGGAAGATGTTGGCCCTCTGTACAGACAGGTGGTGAGACCACATCTGGAGTACTGTGTACAGTTCTGGAGACCCCATCTCCGCAAAGACATAGACAGGGTGGAGGCTGTCCAGAGGAGGGCAACCAAAATGGTGCAGGGTCTGCACCAGAAGACATATGAAGAAAGACTAAAGGAGCTTAAGATGTATAGTCTCGAGGAAAGCAGGGAGAGGGGGGATATGATAGAAGCTTTCAAATACCTCAAGGACTCAACAATGTCCAAGAGGGTAGCATCTTTCAGAAAAAGAGATGTGCAAGAACAAGGGGGCACAATTTGAAGATGGGGGGGATGGCTCAGAGGTAATGTGAGGAAGTATTTCTTTACAGAGAGGGTTGTAGATGCATGGAACAGCCTTCCTGAGGAGGCCATAGAGTCAAAAACAGTGGTGGAATTCAAGAATGCATGGGACAGGCATAAGGCAATTCTAGTGGGGGGGAGAGTAGGAGGAAATAGGCTGTTGGTTAACTAGGATCTGCAGCCTGTCCGTTAGGTAGACTAGGTGGGCCAAGCGGTCCTTACCTGCTGTCAAATTCTGTGTTTCTATGTTTCTCTATGATACCCAGTTCTTTCATTTTTTGTGTTTCCTTAACCACATCAGCTCTTAACCGCTCTGGTAACCTGTATGTCTTTTGCCTAATAGGACGGGCATCCTTGTCACTATTACGTGCTCAGTCCCTTTTGCTCAGCCTGGTACCGCGGTAAAAGCTCTGTTAAATGTCTTTAGCAGATTATGAACGTCTGCAGTTTGTTCTGAGGTTAAGGAAACATTCACCTTTACAGCATCAGCAGTTACAGTTTGTTTCAGTCTATCGTTAGTTACATCAGTATCTTACTTATCGGTTTCTGGTAAAACCAGCAAAGCAGCTTTTGGCATTTTTTTCAGCCCATTTCTTGAGAAGGTTAGCATGGTATATCTTAGTAGGATTTTTCCTGTCAGGGGTCTCAATCTCTTAGTTAATAGTGCCAATATGACTAAGAACCTTATAAGGCATGCCGCCTCACCCTGTGTGCAGATCACTACACTCATACTTGCACCCTGTATGAGCGTACAAACTGGCTTAACCTAAAAGACAGGATCAAATACCAAACTTGCCTCCTGGGAAAGAAGGCATTCCTCGGAAAAACCCCACCCTGTATAGGAAACCTGCTCGAGGCTTCTCTCTCAACACACATCATCAGATGGAGGAAGAATGGAGCACTGTCCATACCATTCCGCCGAACCTCACTAGGGCAGCGTGCTTTCTCCTTTTGGGGCCCCCCCCCTGGATAAATGAACTCCTGATGAAATTACAAACAGCCTGTCTCGGTTCAAAGTAGGCCTCAAACAGCACCTAATGTCTAGCTCAAAATGCACCTACTTCTCAGGCCCCACTTGATAGACAGGGCTACCTAGAGAACATTGCCTCCATTCCAGCCTAGCCAAGGGCTTAAGTAAGCTTCAGTCCTCTTTAAACGCACTTGGTACTGCCCTCCCAACCCCACACACACCATATTCGACAAAGCCCTCTTGAGCTGCCCCCATCACAGCCCCCGGCTTCACTTATCCCCACCCTCTCGCCTTCCTGCGGCTGGTTTCAAACCCAATCCCTCTTGTTTCACTGTTACCCAGCCTCTCGCCATCTGGGATAGCGAAACCCGATGCAGTTACTCTGCCATAGTCTATCAACGGATTTGGAGGTTTCCAGGGGTGTGCTACCTAGGGTAACCAATTAGAAATAGCTTAGTATTCAATTACAACTGCTCAGTTTTTTTCTCCTGTTTGTCTAATTGTCATGTAATCGCTCTTTAATGCCTAATGATCAGGCCTCTGTAACCACTGAATATGTGTATTGTCTTATTGTCCACCATGATGTGGAACCTTTGTAAAAGAGCTCACGCTCAAAGGTCTTTCCGAAATACTAATTAAACAATTAAATAAGCAAGGCCCTGTGTTTTCCGCGGTTTCACGGCTGCGGAATTGTCCACGGAAAATCACGGAATTGTCTTACCCGCAGAATTGCGCTTCACTCGCGGAAGTCACAATCAGCCACGGAACTGCCGCGGATCTCACGGACAGCCATGGAACTCCCACAGAATTACTAAGAAGCCTGCAATAGCAACGCATAAAAAAAAAAAAATGTCCTGCCCCTGTCGCACAGGCACCAGAAGATGCTCAGCAGATCAAATTTATTATTCCCTACAAAAAGTTACCGTAAATGCTAAACACAACAGCTAATCAGAAAGCGCAGTGAAAGTGCTCACCATTTTTTGAGCTGTAAGCATAAAGAGTTGATACAAAATATGCTTGCTAACATAACTATTTCAAATACCCCGTAAACAAAAAAGGAAGCTTCCGAAAAACCTTCTCTATCCAATCGGAAACAGCATCAGCACAGAGGGAGTGAAGGAGAGAGCTGGCGTGCTGAAGGTGCCAAGTTCAGATCTGGCCAGGCAGCTTGCTCCGTGAGAGTTACCTGTAGCTCGTGTTCTCTGCAGGGGGCTTGGCAGCGACTCAGTCGGGGGCTGGGGAGGGCAGACAGAAAATTCTCATGCCCTCAGACCCTACAGAAAAAGAAGGAAAAGGAATTAGCTAGGCAACAAGATTAAATGCAGCAGAGAGCCAAAAGTGGGATGGGGGGGGGGTGGGCTGCTAAACGGGGTGGACTGTAGAAGAAAGGAGCAAAGGCAAAAGTGGAGTTAAGAAGAGTGAAAACATGAGCAGCTGCGGCTGAGGTTTGAAATTAATGCACTACAAAAGAGAGCAGCTGCAGCAGAATTAATTAAACAAACAATGATGTGCTGAGGTTTGAATTTAGATTAAACTTAGGAACAGTCCAAGAAAAATCTGAATTGGAGAGAGCATCAGCACAGAGGGAGCGAAGGAGAGAGCTGGTATTGGGGGGGGGGAGGCACACAACTACCCTCTGTTCAAGTTAAGGGCATGTAGCATGGCCTAGCACACTCGGCTGTATCACTTACCCTCCAAATGCCAGATGGTACTCACTTCAGATGGAGGAGGAAGTTACTCTTCATGCCCGTCTCAAAATGCCTGCCTCCGACCAGCATGGACAGGCCAATAAGGGGAGGGTACTGTAAACAGGTTTTCACCACAAGTATTATATTTTTGCTGCCAGTAGCAGGACCGAGCCCCAGAGATCCACGGAGGGCTTACCTGGAGGTAAAGCTCAATGGCAAAGTGTCAGTCCCTTGAAAATAAAATAATTCTGTATGATCAGCATGTTGCTTACTGTCTCCCTATAACATTTCACTTGTTTTTAATGTATACTTTTTTAGTTATTAGCGGTTCTTTTTTGTGTCTTTTTGCAATGCAAACTGCATTCTCATTTTTGCTATCCCGAAATCGTGCTGTCTAGCGGCGACACAGTTTTTGAGCTGTCATTGACAGCAACTCATTTTCCCACTTCAGAGCCCTTTCTGATGCCTTTCATTTTAGCGGTCTTTTCAACTTTACATTCCTATGCTTATTTCTAACAGTATTTCTACCTTTCAAATATTTAATGTGTTCCTTTCTCAGTTAAATCTGCTTTATTCCGTGATTTCTCTTAAATAAAAGTGTCTGTCTGCTTTGATTTCACAATTTTGTGTTCAGTCCCCTGTCTGAATGTCATCTGTTGGTTTGTATTCTAAATCTCACCTCATTAACACTGTCTTTTTTGGTGGCATTGGTAGCAATTTTATGAATATTATTTAGATGTGAAAGTGACATTAGACCTTTGCCTGTGTTTCTGATAGAAAAGATATTGATCGTCCGTGTGGGTAAAAAGTGTGGACAGCTCCACCTTGTTCTAGCCGACTTTTGTTGCAGGTTATTTGCAGCCGATGTTTTCCTATGCTTCCGATGCTTACTTTAATTGATTAGTTTCTGTTTATTATTGCTCGCATGGTTTACAGCTTTTCTGTATCGTATGGTGTTTCCCTCTTTTTTCATACTATGCCAGTTAATTAATACTGAGATGGCAGTGTCTAAGTACTCAGACTAGTATCAACCTGTCATTCACCATGTATAAAACTGCTCAACGAGGTGGAATTAGTGAAAAACAGGCAATTTTTAGAATCAAGAAGGTAGTCCTTAACTTTTAAGTTACTACATGTTCTTTTATTGCAAAGACAAAAACAATGTTGCCATTGATCTTTAAATAATTCCCCCTTGTAGTGTGTCTCTGCCCAGTAGTTGCACATAACAAAAATCGGCACACAGAGCAGTGGACAGTCTGATACAAGATAACTTTATTCATAGAAAGTGCAAAAGGCACACTTACAGTTAACCGTGGCCTCAGAGCAGTGCAGAAGGTATAAGAGTGTAAAACCAGTAACTCGATTGGTTTCGCTAAAAACTTTATCAAGAGTGCCCGTTGCTCTGTGCTGATTTTTGTTGTGTGTACCCACTGGGCAGAGATCCCCTACATCTGGGAATTATTTAACTCCAGGTAAGCCCTCTGTGGAACTCCGCTTGGTCCCACTACTGGCGGCAAAAAACAGTATCTAAATTTTAAGTGAATCCTCCAGGCTCCTATTAGACTGCCCATTGTTCTGTTCTGGTTTTTGTTGTGTGCCAGTTTGGGCATGCAAATTTAATTATTTAATAATAATGCCCTCATGGTGTGAATTATTTTAAAAAAATTGCAATGTCCCACTGGGCAGAGACCTGCTTGTGTGTGAAACATCCATATAAATATCCTCGCTGTTAAGACCACACTGCACCCCCCCCAACCACCATTCATTAGCCGAGGCACCTGCAAATTTTATTAATTCAATGCCAATGCAAGCTGTTTTACAATTGTAGCAAGACCTGCTCTGCCCGGCCCCGAGCCCCCTCCTAAGCAGTGATGGTATCAAGTACATGTTAACCCCCACCCCCATGCTGGCACCCCGGGTTGAGCTTACTAATTTATTTCATTTACAGTATTTAATCATTTATAATGCCATGCTTCAATACATTTTGTGGGGCCAGATGAAAGATGTCCCATGCTGTGGACATGATTTATTAATATGCCGCTTGTAGCGGGTTCTATCCCCCATTGAGCCAGGTTGGATTCAGTTTAAATAAAAATATACATTTTTTTTTCACACTAATAGCAGCACTGAGCCCCCGAGAGTTTTCTTCCTCTGGATATGTATGGTTTGTGTAGGCAATCAGAGGAATGTGACTAGTGTGAGAGGTACAGTGGTCCTCACTCGGAACAGGGATTTTAAACTTAAGAATGCCCTCCAGTGGTAACACCTGCTCTGAGCATGACATTTTATCTGAACCGAAGCTTCTCTGGGGAAAAAAAAACTGGCTGATCCACTCTGGACTTATGTCCAGGCTTTTCCAGGGCAAATGTAACTGTGAAAATCCTGCTGCAATAAATAAAATATTATAAATAATAAAACAGCCAGTGCTAACAAAACCCACTGCGCCCCCCCCAACCCCCGAGCCACAGAGGCATCAGTTACATTTACACTAGAGGGCATTACTAGTATGAATTACATTTTAAGTAAGAACTCATCTCAGGAGGGTGTTATTTATTAAATAATTACATGTACAAAAGTGTCCCCAGCAAGTATGGTGGGAGGAGTTTATGCTTCTTTAATGTCTCTGTGGAGTTCCAAACCTCATACAGGAGTACACGCATAGTAAGAAAACAAATTCACATCTCCTCCTAACTGGTATACCATCGCTGCTGGTGGCACCCTTTGCAAATTGATTTAATTCTAATAACACCCCCTGGGCTGAATTATTTTTAAAATAGTAATGCCCTCTTATCCAGGCCCCCTACAGACATATTTCATATTTCATGTGCAGGCTTCTCCAGCCCAGCTGCAAAGCATTAAACGTAATAAATACCAATAAATACAAAATATTGGGGTTCTCTGGCCAGGAGGGTATTAGAATTGTTTAAACTAATACAGCCTGGGAGGGCATTAAATAATTGTATTTCCAACACATGTCCCCAGCAGGGATGGTGCCAGCTAGCTAGGAGGGGACCATGTTTTTTTAATGTCATTTTGTGCAGGTACATGGGTTGGAGTGCCACAGAGCAAGGGATGCTTCAGTCACAGTTTAGATCCCAGTTTGACTGAGGGCATTGCTACTGTTAAAATCATCACTCCCAGCGGGGCTCGGCTCAGCCCTGTCCTAGTATTGGGGGGGGGGGGGAGTTTATTGCGGCTGGGTGCCAGCCAGATCAGGAACACATGAAATCTGCATACCATCTATGTATCAAAAATGAGTTTTCTAACACTTGTTTTTCCTGAATTAATTTTGGTTATACAGACAGTGTGAAGATGTGTTGTGTACCTGTCTTGGCTGGCACCTGGCCAGAGTAAACTGCCCCCCCCTTGGTGGGACACCAGGCTGAGCTACGTCCTGTTGGAAGCAAGGATTTTAGGCCCTCTAGGGCTGAGTCCTGCTCAGAACTGGGATTTAAATGTTAACTGAAGCCTCTGTGGTTCTCCTGTACTCTCACCCACTACACAAACCAAAAACAAACCAAAACCTACCTGTCTGTCTGTCTATCTATCCTGATGTGCAACCATTCTAAATAAACCAACTGGACCTATTGTAATATAAAAATGAATGTGTAAAACATACAAAAATGATTATTCTCCAGGTGTGTGCCTATGTGTGTCAAATTCTAGCAAAAAAAAATCACGCTGTGTGTAAGGCTTGTCTGGTGTTCAAAGCAATGCAGTATTAATATGGTTTTATGTGACATTCATGAAACATGACACTCATGAGGGTATGTGAAGGTGGTGTGTAGTGAATCTGACATCTTCAATTTTACAGTACAAATAAAACAAAGAACACATAAAGTTGTGAAAAGGATTTATTAGCAGCTGAAAACATTTTGTCTTAATGAGTTACATAATATGTATACCCACACATATGAATATATACATACACAAACAAATCTGTCTGTCCGTCCATCTTTCTGTCTGTCAACAATCTTTCAAAACTATTACCAGGAATACTGATTTGAAACAGCTTGTTTCCAAATATGTCCCGTAGGTGAGGGGTGTGACATGTAGATCAAGAGGACAAAATATATATAATAAGCATGTCACATGACACCCCAAAAATAACAAAATTAAAACTTTTCATAGCATACACAATTATGATGAAACATTCCACAACTATAAAATGTATGCACAGGATTGCTTTGTCTTTTTTAAAACCACAAGTCCCTTGGGCTAATGTCTTTAAGTACTGAATGTTAAGGGTGACTGTTACAATATAAGCACTTTACTAAGAAAATGTCAAATATGAAGAAAAACAATAACAAATTCTAAAAATAAGGGAATAGTGCAAAAGATTTGTGCCGTAGAATTGCCACAGAAATAACCATCCACTGCCGCAGAAGTTCTATGGCAAATGGGAACCCTGCCGGAGAACTTTGCTCCAAAGTGCCCCAGAAAAATTGGGGCCCTGCTTATAAGGCCCTTGCCACATCATTAACAGCTTATTTTCTGTTGTGGGTAACAGTTGCAAAACCTTTTCACCTAGCTCGAAAACTTTTTCTTTTACCCCATGCTCATACTATACCTTCTGCTGGTTTTGGGCCTCTTCCTGATTGCTATGGGCAATTTCAACATATTTTGCCAGCTTCTTTCTTAGGGCATACGTATATGATGTTATAGATTGTTTCTGAATGGGATTATCTTCCCACGTTTATTTTATCACATCCAGTGGCCCTCTTGGCTACCCTCCATATAGCATTTCAAATGGTGAAAACCCTGTTGATGCCTGTGGCACTTCTCTGTAAGCAAAAAGTAGGTAAAACAAGTATTGGTCCCAATCTTTCCCTTCCCTTTTTATAAATCTTTCTAACATGCTTTTTAGGGTTTGGTTAAAATGCTCAACAAGACCATCTATCTGAGGGTGATAGGGGGAGGTTCTAATGGCAATGATACCTAGCAGTCTGTACAGCTCCTTAAGCAATGCAGCACCAAAATTACTACCCTGATCAGTAATAATTTCTTTAGGTATGCCCACTCAGCTGAAAATTTTGGCAAGCTCTGCTGCAACTTTTGGAGCTATAACAGTACGCATTGGAACTGCCCCTGGGAATCGAGTAGCATAGTCACATACTACCAGAATAAATCTATTGTCCTTTTTATTTTTGTCTAAAGGACCAACCACATCCATTGCAATTCTCTCAAAGGGCACATCTATCAAGGGTAGGGGCACCTTGTCCTTTCTTGTAATTGGGGCTACTTTCTGACACTCAGCATAAGAATTACAATAGGTAGCAACATCTTCATGAATTCCAGGCCAGTAAAATCTATACAGCAATCTGGCAAGGGTGTGATCCCTCCCTGAGTGACCAGCCATAGGACTAATATGTGCTATCTGTAACAATTCTGTTCTGTATTAGAATTTGACGGCAGATAAGGACCACTTGGCCCACCTAGTCTGCCCATTTTCCTACCTAACAGATAAGCTGCAGATCCTAGTTAACGAACAGCTTACTTCCTCCTACCCCCCACTAGGACTGCCTTATGTCTGTCCCATGCATTCTTCAATTCCGCCACTGTTCTTGACTCCACAACCTCCTCAAGGAGGCTGTTCCATGCATCCACAACTCTCTCTGTGAAAAAATACTTCCTCACATTACCTCTGAGCTGTCCCACCTATATCTTCAAATTGTGCCCCCTTGTTCTTGCACATCTCTTTTTCTGAAAGATGCCACCCTCTTGGACTTTGTGATTCCCTTGAGGTGCTTGAAAGTTTCTATCACGTCCCCTCTCTCCCTCCTTTCCTCAAGGGTATACATATTAAGCTCCTTTAGTCTTTCTTCGTATGTCTTCTGGTGCAGACCCTGCACCGATTTGGTTGCCCTCCTCTGGACAGCCTCCACTCTGTCTATGTCTTTGCGGAGATGGGGTCTCCAGAACTGCGCACAGTACTCCAGATGGGGTCTCAGCAACTGTCTGTACAGAGGGATAACAACTTCCTGTTTTCTACTATTGATGCCTCTCCTTTGCATCCCAGTATCCCTCCAGCCTTCCTTACTGCCTTCTCACATTGCTTGCCCACCTTTAGGTCATCTGATATAATTACCCCAGGTCCCTTTCCATTTTTACTGTTGTATTATCTCACCCCCATTGTGTACTCTTCCCTGGGTTTTGTTTCCCAGGTGCATTACCTTGCACTTCTTTGCACTTGAATCTGAGCTGCCATCATTTGACCATTCCTCCAACCTTGCCAAGTCCCTTCTCATCCTTTCCACGCCATCTGTGTATCAACCCTGTTGCAGATCTTTGTGTCATCTGCAAAGAGACATACTTTTCCTTCCAGTTTCCTCTGCAATGTCACTTATAAAGAGATTAAAAGGACCGGTCCAGTACTGAACCTCTGGTACCCCACTAGTAACCCTCCTTTCTTCATTGTGGACTCCATTTACTACTACCCTTCGTCCTGTTGCTCTAGCCAATTTTTATCCAGGCTACCACCTTGGGACCCACTCCAAGGCTGGCTAACTTGTGTATTAATCTTTGTGTGGGACTGTATCAACTGCCTTGCTAAAATCTAGGTAAGCCATGTCCACAGCCCCTCTCTGGTCTACTACTTTGGTCACCCAGTCAAAGAAATCTATTAGATTTGTCTGACACGACCTTCCCATCATGAATCCATGCTGCCCTGGGTCCTGTGCCCCGCTAGCCTCTAGGTGCTCAGCAATTCTTTCCTTCAGAAGTGATTGCATCATTTTCCCTATCACTGAGGTTAAACTAACTGGTCTGTAGTTTCCTGCTTCTGCCCTGCTCCCACTTTTGTGAAGGGGAATCACATCGGCCCTCCTCCAGTCCTCAGGTACCACCCCATCCTCCCATGATTTGTTAAAGAGAGTAGTCAGCGGTGTCACTAGTTCTACCCTTAGTTCTTTTAGAATTCTTGGGTGAATCCCATCAGGCCCCATTGCTTTGTCCACGATTTTATTAGTTCTTTCAGAACCCTTTCTTCTGTAAATGGACTGGTATCGACCTCTGTCTTCAGAGTGTTTCTCTTGTTTGGTTTAGGTACCTCCTCCTCCTTTTCCTTTGTGAATACTGAGCTGAAATATTTGTTCAGTATCCCTGCTTTTCACTGTCACCTCTGCCCACATTCCTCCCTTTATTAAGCCTCAGTATCCCTCCTTTGGTCTTTCCTCGCTCCCTAATGTACCTATAAAAGGTCTCATCCCCTTCTTAACAGAGTTGGCTATCCTTTCCTCGGTTTGGGCCTTTGCTATTCTGACTGCCTTCCCAACCTCTTTCTGCTTTAACTGATAAAGTTCTCTGTCCTGCTTCTTCTTTGTTTCCTTATATTTCCTGAATGCTATCCTTTTCTCCTTAACCTTCCCTGCCACCTCTTTCGAGAGCCATAGCAGTTTTTCCTTCGTTGTGTTTTGTTGATTTGCTTTACACAAAGGCTTGTTGCCTCTGTGATGGCTGTTTTGATTACTCCCCATTGTTCCTCCACCCCTCCTTCTTGCCTGTTCGCTAGTGCTTTTGTGAGGCACTCTCTCATTTTCCTAAAGTCAGCCCTCCTAAAGTCCAGTACTCTTGCTTTTGTATGGCTTGATTTGTATGGCTGTGTTTATCATGACCCACACTGTTTGGGGGTTGCTTGTTCACAGATGGCTACCCACTTCTAAATCTAGGATTCTTTCTCCGTCCCCATTTGAGAGTACCAGGTCTAAAACTGCTCCCTCCTGAGTGGGTTCCAATACTAGCTGTCTGAGGCATGCCTCCTGTAGGGCATCAAGAATGACCCTGCTCTTGGATGTGCCTGCAGCAAAGGTGCTCCATTTAGCATCTGGCATATTCAGGTCCCCCATCAACAATATCTCCCCTTTTACTGCCATTCTAAGGAAGCCTTCTGTCATTTCCTTGTCTTTTGCCTCCCCCTGAGATGGGGTCCGTATACAACCCCCATGCGGATTGTGGTACCATTTCTTGTCTCCAGGGTGACCCAGAGTGTCTCATCTGCTCCCTGTTTACTCTTTAGTTCTGTTGCTTTGATCCCTTCCTTTACATAGAGAGCTACTACTCCTCCTCTTTTACCCTCCCTGGCCCTCCTGTAGATTGTGTATCTTGTTATGTTGACATACCAGTCATGGTTCTCTGTGTACCATGTTTCTGTGACTGCCATAATATCCAGGCAACCCTCTTCCATCAAGGCCACTAGTTCAGGGAACTTGTTACACAGACTATGGGCATTGGTACTCATCACCCTCCACTTTTTGATGGCCTTACCCCTTTTAGCCCCATTCCTATCCTTACTTCCTTTGTCTTTTTTTACATTTACCTCTGTCCTGCTCCCTAATGACTTCTCTACCTTGGTGTTTACTTTACTTATTACCGTGTTTTGTGGGGGGAGGCTGGGATTTCTCTGCTCCTTTTCAGTGCCTCCCCCCTTGGCTAGTTTAAATGCCTGCCAATGAAGCATTTAAACTTCTCACCTAGGATCCTGGTTCCCCCTCTGCACAGATGCAGACCATCGCACCAGTATAGGTCTGCATCCCTCCAGGTGGCTCCCCAGTCCCCAATGAAGCCAAAACCCTGAGCTCCACACCAGTTTTTCAACCATTCATTGAATTCCCTGGTGAGGAGTACCCTAGCATCACCCTTGCCATAGACAGACAGCACCTCCGAGAAGATTACTGTATGTGCTACTTGTCTAAGGCCCCTTCCCAGCTCTACAAACTCCTCTTGCACTGCTCTGATCCCTTTCCTAGCCAGATCATTTGTCCCTAGGTGGACAATGACATTCAGCTCCCTCCCTCGTGCAGCTGCTCCCACGATCCTGAGGATTCGCTTCCTGTCCCTCCAAGTCGTGGTGCCAGGCAGGCACCTTACCTCCCTCCCTCCCTCTCCCTTCCTCCCCATTTCTACCCCCCAATGATTGAGTCCCCACCAGGAGTTGTTCTCTTCCCCTGTGGGGTCTCATGCCACCCTCCTGTGGGTCTCCTTTGTGAAGGTTCCCAGCATCCTCCTTGGTCTCCACTACAGGTGCCTCCGTGAGGAACCACTATCCACCAGAAGAGCTGAATGAATTATGGAGAGGTACAGCTGGAGGGATGCAACTCTGTTCCACCACCTCTCCTCCCTGAGCCCACTGTGGTCCAGCCTCTCTTCTTGGCGACCTCTGAGGTAGTGGCATTGGCCCTGGTGGTTCCTGGGTGGGGAGGAGGTTTCACGAATCCTAGCCAGGTCAGCCTGGAGATGAGCAACCTCCTCCCTCAGACCAGAGGGGTGCCTGCAAATAGGGCAGCATCGCAGCCTCCAGAATGTCTCCCGGAACACTGCCGCCCCACAGCCATTGCACTGCACCACTCCCATCATGTCTTATTTTGTGTCTCCTCTCCTGTTTCTCTGTATGCTTACTTTCTCCTCTCCTTACAACTCTCACCCTTCTTGTTATGGGACAGCAACTTCTATATTCTTCAGTAGCCTCCTTCTTCCTTGCTCAGTGTCAGACCACTAGCAGCTGGGGGGGGGGGGAGAGTGAGCTACTTTTTTTTCTTTAGGGTTGACAAAACCAGTGTTTCTCTATGATCCTTCCCTTCCTACTGTCAAACAGGAAATTCCTGCTGACAGTCAAATCCAGTGGCCATAAAAGTAGAACTGGCTTGGGGTGGGTGGGATGGAGGGCAGTTAGTAAGAGAAAAGGCTAGCAACAGGAGGTTGTAATTTGAGTCACCTGCTTTTATAGTGCTCAAGCCACACCCCCAATTAAGCTCTCTCTTCCTACTGGTTTAGCAAAGTAAACTGATACAGTACCTTCCCAGCACAGAACACACACACTATTGACTTTATTTCTTTTTTAACCCTAAGTAAGACCCTTCTACTTCTAATAAAGTATCTGTTTGCTTAATCTCAACAGACACTGACTCCTGCTGAGAGATAAGGTTAAATTAATAAGAAAATGTAGTCTTTAGTTAGCTGCTTTCTGCCCCAACAAGGCTAGCAACAGGAAGTTGTAATTTGAGTCACCTGCTTTTACAGTGTCTAAGCCACACCCCCAATTAAGCTCTCTTTCCTCCTACTGATTTAGCAAAGTAAACTGATACAGTACCCTTCCCAGCACAGAACACACACTGACTTTCTTTCTTTTCTTTTTTTTTTAACCATAAATAAGACCTCTTCTACTTCTAATAAAGTGCTGTTTGCTTGATCTCAACAGGCACTGACTCCTGCTGAGATATAAGTGTTAAATTAATAAGAAAATGTAGCTTCTTTTAGTTAGCTGCTTTCTGCTCCACAGGCAAGGCTAACGCAACATATTTCTGTGGTATACCCAATTGTTCTGTCTGTTCCTGTTTCTGAGGTTTAACCCAAACTGTACAGTAACCCATTACATTTTTAAGCATTGGTCCACCCTGTTTTGGTTTTACTCCCAGCTGCTTAAAATAACTGTGAGAGAAATATCGTTGGCTTGTTCTGAAAGAAAATCACAATCAGTTATCAATTTAGTTTCAGCATTTTTCCTATTTTAACCGTTCAGTGTCCATCAGTCATTTGTTGCCACAGTTTCTTCATCTTTCTTTCCTGGATTTCAGATCTTGGGCTGTGCTCAAACAAGTCCGAATCTAAATCTTTGAAAGGAAAAATTGTCCCACTGTCTGAAAGTGTCTTTGCCTGAGCTCTTATCACCACTGCTGCTGAAACATCAGGATTTACTCCTTCTTTGATCAACTCAGTAAATCCCGGAAAATCATTTCCAATAATCACAGGTACAGGTAACTTTGGTACTACCTCCACTTTCATTTGGTGCACTACCTCTTAAAGTCAGAGTTACTTGGGTGGTGGGACGGTATCGAGAATGTCCCTCGTGGATGCAGATGACACCAGTACCTGGTCCCTTTGCATAGTGTTTCAGCACTTTAACATGCACAAGGGTCTGTTTGCTTCTCGAATCAATGAGTCCCTTCACAGTCTTATCCCCCACCTTCACATCTGTTAAGTACTTGCCCCAATTCGCCAAGGACAAATCTGATCAAGTGCCACTCTCCTTACTATGACAGTTTCTTGCAAAATGGCCTGGCTTATTAGTTAATAGCAGATAACGTCTTTGGGCATAAATTTGTTACACCCTCCAGAGTTTGTATCAGTCTTGGAGTTTAAATGGGAAAAAGAGTGTCTTACCGGTGCATGACTGTTACCGTGCTGCTGTGGCATCTGTCTGGCCATTTGTTAGTCTTCGGCCAAAGAAACATCCTTTTCCCCACTCTCTGGTCGGTGTTCCTTTACCCACAGCTGCACATCTGTAGGCAAGATGCTGATGAATTGCTCCATGGCAAATGTATCGATGATCTGTGGGACTGTTTTGCTGTCTGGTTGGATCCATTTTATCAGAAGTTCTCTGAGTCGGGTGAAGGCTTCTCGAGGACTGTTGACTGAGTTGTACCTCAGAGATTGAAATCTCTGCCTGTATGTCTCTCCAGAGATGTCATACCTTTTCAGGATTTCGCTTTTTACCAGGTCATAGTTTCTGACTGTGCTGTGTCTATATTGCTGTAGGCAGTTGGCTTTCCTGTCAGGTAGGTTTACCAGTCTGTGTGTCCATTGCTGCTTTGGCCACTGGCGAGGCTGTGGCAACTATTTCTGAAGCTGTCAGGTATGCCTCTAGTATCATCTGAGGACACAACTTAGTAAGTTAAATGGCTTTTAAGTTGCTTTCATTTTGTTGTTCGTCTGGATCTGTGCTGGATCCTCTGCCTGTGATAGCTTGCAGGGCACTGCAGCCGTCACTGCTCCCATTGCTGCATCTCTTCTTGTCTGGTGCTTCTAAACGTTGAATCTCTTTTTTCTCTCTGTTTCTCAGTCTCTTTGTTGTATATCCCACCATTTGGAAAAGTCCATCACGCTTTCAGGTTCTGTCACTGCTTGTTCTTTTTCCATAACTTGTGTTGGCTGTACAATCTCAGACTGGACTTCTGTCTCTGCTAGTTTGGCTGCCATTCTCCTGGTAACCACTCTTGGACTTGTTGCTGCAGAAATCATACCTTCCTCTGTGCTTCCCTGGTACTAGGTCCAGTACCCATCATAAAACTCCTGCCTTAGGGCATGCACGGCTTAAATCCGACTTAAGGCTGTGACACCATCTGTCATCGAGGCACAGGTCAGGAAGCATAGGAAAACCAAGAGCAGTTGTAGAATTCACCAAAACTATTTATTTACAATAGCAGTAACATTAAAAAAAATAAACTTGTTCAATATAACTATGCGAGAAGAGAGAAAAAAAACAGTAGTTTTCTTGAGGTCTCTTTGTCCCTTTTTCTTCTAATCTTTCTTGCAGTTGCAGCTTGGCTTGTACAAGTCATTTCACCCCCATCCTTAGCAAACTTCCTGTTTTGTAAATATCAGGCAGGAGCTGCTAGAACACAGTGTGTTTCTTTTTGTTGAGGCCCCCTTTTGCACAGTTTTTGCAAAAGGCTTAAAAATTGAACTCTGTTAACCTCTTGCTTCCAACAGCTTTTTGCAGCCATCTCAAATTATAATTATATACATTTCAACAGCAATGCTATATATTTTCCAAACACTAGGGATCCCAATATCTGTTAAATTTCCATACAATAATTTGCACATATTTTTATATCAGCAGATCTAGATATGCAAGGGAGAAAAACAGAAAGCAAGAGAAAACTGAGAGTGAGAGGCAAATAACTGTGAGTCCAAAGTCTCACAGGAAAATGTGCTGCACTACCAGACCGAGAAGAGACAAAAAGGAAAGATCCTTGCATTTAAACACTTTCTCCATAACAAATGGGACAGGGTCCTATTCTACCCTGTCACACTCAGCTCCTTCACAAGGACAGCCATTCCCTCTGTCTTTTTGCCTGGGCCCAGGCCATAAGACAGAGGTGTGAGCATTGCCAGAAATTCAGCCAGGCCACAAGCGCGAGTAGCAGTCCCTGGAAGCTCATCTTTTGAAAGAAAAGATGACCAACATAGAAAAGGTGCTGAAGAAACTCAGGCACCCTTCTTCCTCTCCGGAGGGTCATCAAAGAAGAAAAGGACAAGGAGAGACATAGGGACTGGGTAGGGTCCCCATCAAACCCAGCCTCCGGCCAGAGTTGCAGCCCTGAAGGTAACTCCCTTGAGAGCCATCTTCGATGACCATTTTGGTGGCTACAAGCGGCGTCGAGGCCCCATCTGGCCTGGGCTCTGGCCCGGCAGAACCGTCCGGGATCAGGAGGCACCCACCTCCTCTAAGGCCTCAAGATTCAGAGGCCTAGCGATACTCAAGTGGGACTGGTAAGTGAGTTCTGGCTCCTCTGGGTCTCGCATGGCTACCACCGCTAAGTTGTCCGCCGGCTCCTCCGGTGGATGCACGGGCCCGAATCCTTCACTGGGCACCGATAACAGGCCTGATGGGGTGACGGACCAGCTGATGATATATACGCAGCTGACGACGGAGATTACTCTGACTTCTCCTTTACCGCTGATGGAGATGGTACCTCTAGCTTCTGCTGCAGGGGAACCAGAGGTCAGAGATTGCCTGCCGTCAGGGGCCTCGTCAACCCCTGTGCCAGAGCCTCAAATGCCTGAGCCGCTGTCAGACCAGACCAAGGTCCTCCGACTCCCTCAGGCTGGGCAGTTCTTCAAGAACCACTGTCGGGCCCGGCGCTGAACCGCCAGTAGCCTCGGGGTTTTCTGTCCCGCTTCCAGATTCCCCATTGGGACCCTCAGCACCCCATCAGGAGTTTTCCCAACCTGCAATCCCACCGTCAGGACCAACGATGGGCCCCATAGCCCCTCCATCAGGCCCTATGCTGGGATCATCTGACAACCCCTTTGGGCTCCTGACGCCGGGTTATCCGACGCTGCGGTACCCAACGTCGGGGTATCCGATGCCGCAATACCTGATGCCGGGTTTTCAGACGCAGGGTTATCTTCTGCTGGGCTTTAATTACCCTTATTATGGGTACGCGAGTTGTGTATTCCGTAACCCACTGCCCCCACAACCACAAGTGGATTTGAAGGCAATCCGTAAGTCATGGTGGATGGAAGCAAAGTCGCAGCTCACGACAGAGCTCGAGAAACGCCAACCGTCGATGACCCCTTCGTCGGCCCCTAGGCCACTTTCTCTGTCACCACCTCCGATGTTGGAACCTCGGATCTCGATGTTGGACAGGCGAAAGGTCATTGCTGCCTAATCCACA
The DNA here is from genome assembly GCA_016271365.2 of Neoceratodus forsteri. Taxonomy (NCBI): domain Eukaryota; kingdom Metazoa; phylum Chordata; order Ceratodontiformes; family Ceratodontidae; genus Neoceratodus; species Neoceratodus forsteri. The sequence goes on along the minus strand of CM057455.1, from coordinate 1,651,572,706 downwards.
GCCTATAGACATTTCCCGGCCATCTGAAGTCTCAAGGCTGATAAACATTGTGCCTCCGACAATCAGCTCACCTGATGATGGCCGATCATCAGACTCTGACAGTGATTTGGTTCCCTTCGGACTCTGACTTTGAGTCCCCTACGCCGGAAGACTGTGGGCCGAAAGAATCTCCCAAATCCCCACCTGAGGACCCTTCCTTTTTGGAGCTCCTCCACAAGATCCAAGCGGCATATGACTGGCGTACAGTCACCTAGGAGCCACAGAGACAGAGATTGGCTGCTCACCTGGATTTGGCAGATACCTCACCAAACCTCATTCCACCCTGGACAGAGTCACTGAGGATTTGGGCACCAACAATTTGGAAACTGCCTCCTCCCTGGCTCCAGTGGCCAGGAGGCAGATAGACTTTACCAGACCCCAGAAGGCAAGGACCACCTTAGCCTCCATTCCAAGAGCTGACTCAGTGGTCATCAGCACAGCGCATGATAGGTCATAAAACCTAAACACCTTAGTCTTCTTCTCGACAAAAGAAGCTAAGGTTCTAGACCAGTATGGGAAGAATATCTATTCTTCTTCTTCCACACATAGGGCATTAAATTATATCGTTTACATGGGGATTACCAAAAATCAGTCTTAGGGCAGCTGGAGTCAAAACAGACTCCTTCCAAGACTCAACCTTGAAAGGAGAGTGGCAGATCTAATCAGGTTGGCTAGATCTGCATGCAGACATATGCTAAGAGCTACCTACAATGTGGTGGATGCTGCTGGCAGAGGCTCTGTATCTGCAATCAACCTCCAACACCACGCTTGGCTTAGGATCTCAGGTCTGGCACCAAGTACAGACAGCCATACAGGATGCCCCTTTAGAGGCTCACTTCTGTTCGGGAGATGTCAGGGACATCCATAACTGACTTACAGGGCAAGGTAAAGCCTTGTGCTCTGTACAATTTATGTACAAGCCACCCCAGAAACAAAAGCAGCAGTTTTGGAGACAACAACATCATCAGCAAAGACAGCCACAAAACCGATGCCAAAACAAATGTTGGAAGCCTTTGACTGGTAGAGCCCCTGCCCCCGACCAAATCCTGAAAGGCCTTGGGTGCTGCAGCCTCCTCCCTGCCCACTGCCTCCTGATTCTCTAATCCTCCCACCTCCACTGGCTCACTTTCCAGAGGCACCAGTAGGGGGAAGGTTCTCCATCCACCTTCTAGAGTGGGAGAAAATCACAACAGATTCATGGGTGCTGCAATTGGTGGCAGAAGGCCACACAATAGAATTCTCAGAGAGACCACCAAAAAATCCCCTAGGTCACTCATTCTATCCACCTCATCACATACCCTTGGTAAGAGAGGAAATAAACTCCCTGCTGACAAAGGCAGCAATAGAGCCAGTTCCAAAACAACATCAAGAGAATGGGTACTATTCACACTTCTTCCTGGTACCCAAGAAGACAGGCGATCTCAAAAACATTCTCGCTCTGAGCTTCCCGAACCTTTCTGCGGAATACAGAAGGTTCAGCATGTTGTCTCTTCCCAGCCTACTTCCTTTATTACAGAAGGGTCATTGGCTCTGCGCTTTGGACATGCAGGATGCCTACCTGCATATCCCAATTTTTCAGCCGCACCACAAATGCCTCCGGTTTTCCTTCCAGGGAGAGCATTTTCAGTTCAAAGCTCTTCCCTTTGACCTTTCGTCGGCACCCAGAGTGTTCACAAAGTGCCTTGCGGTGGTGGCAGCCTTTCTGCGCAGAGTATACAGATATTCTCATACCTCAACGATTAGCTGATTTCAGCTCCATTGAGAGATACTCTGGCCAACTCTTTGGCCCTTACCCTGGATGTTTTTCAGCGGGTGGACATTACAGTCACCCATGCAAATCCCACCTCTTTCCTACCCAAAAGCTCCAATTTATTGGTGCAGTATTGTGGCATAGTTCAGGGCAAAGCCTTCCTGCCATTGGACAGGATGGCAACATTACAACAACAAGCATGCCTGCTGGCATCGCAAAGGAGGATACCAGCCAGGTCAATCCTTCGACTGCTCGGGCGCGTGGCTGTGACCGTCCCTTCTGTCCCCTTAGCCAGACTACACATGAGACTCTCTAAATGGACCCTCAGAGTGCAGTGGGACCAGAGATCAGACAATCTAAACCACGAGATCCTGGTTTCAGACCCAGTGGCTCAGGACCTCTCATGGTGGCAAAACCTGGACAGCCTCTCCAAGGGTGTCCCATTCCTCTTAGACATTCCCTCCCAAACCCTGACAATGGATGCCTTAGGTCTGGGATGGGGAGAACACCTGGGAAACCACAGGATGCAGTGTCCTTGGTCCCACAATGAACTGTCCCTTCACATCACTATACTCGAGATGAGGGCAGTGTTGAACACCCTAATGGCTTTTCAACACCTCATCCAACCGGTTCAACTCATGATTCATACAGACAACTCCAATTTCGATTTCAGCAGACTTCACATGTGGTTCACATCCAAAGATCTAGTACTCAACTCCCCAAAAACTAAATTCATAGTTTTCTCCTGCCCTTGCAAGCCCCAAGGCCTTGACTTCTCCCTCAATGACAACCATGGCAATTCCATAGAAAGAGTCAGTGAATTCAAGTTCCTTGGCTTACTCCTGGACAGCCACCTCAATTTCAATGTGCATACACTAGCCTCACAATCAAAAAAAAACCCACTAACGCCTCTGTATCCTCCACAGAACTAAGCAGTACCTTATAAGGAATCCAAATCTCTCCTTGTTTCCAGCTTCCTCCTTCCTGTTTTTGACTATAGTTCTCTTGTCTCCCTCCCCTGCCTCTCCATCAAACATTTCTCCAGACTCCGGAGCTCCTACCACAACGCTATCCGATTTGCCCCTCGTCTCCCTAAACTCATGCACCACTGTGACCTTCATAAGCTCACTGGTCAGCCCTCTCTTGAGGCCCACCTCAACTGTAAGATGGCCACCTTCTTCTTCAAACTCTCTCGTGGGCTGCTCCCCAATTGCCTCTCCTCCCTCTTCCAGCCAGCCGCTTCCACCAGGACCACTAGACTGTCCTCCACTATGTCATTCACTGTTCCTTTCTGCCACACCACTCAAGGCCAGAAAACACTCTCCTTTATGGGGTCCAAGCTCTTCAACTCTCTCCCTCCAGAACTAAAACTCTGTCCCTACACTAACGCCTTCAAACACAACATCAAGAGACATTTCTCCCGCACCTACTCTTGCACCTCACGCAGTCCTAAGCTGGCTCCTCTCCTGCCCTCCTTTTCCCACATCCTCTGGTTATCCTCCTTTGGCACTTACCCTCCCTGTTTTTAGCACTTTTGGAATTGCTGATTTGCCTAGGCTAGTCTTGATAGCACTTAACCTCTATATGTCCCACTATATTATTGTAAATGTGTCCCTCATTGAATACTTTGTCACCTGTTGTATTATTAATTCACCTAGGCTAGTTTTCCAGAATGCCCATGAATCTATTTTGCCCTGTTTTTTTGTACTATTATCTTAACCCTTGCTGAATGTTGAATATATAAAGCTTATGTAATGTCTCATGATTGTTGAATGTAACTGGACGCTTGTGTAAGCGAGGCAGCGATGCTCACATGCCTTTCCAGTATAACCAATAAAATGAAATGAAAACTAGTGTACTGGTTTTACCAACAGCCTTAGCATCTGTGGACTTGTGCTCACAGACTATTGCATCCTCATCCATATTCTTTATCTTGATGTACCAAACCTACTAATAGAACTTGAAATTACTGCGTTACCGACATTCTGTGTCTTGTGCTAGAAAAATGTGTTTGCTTTCGTTATTTGTGTAATTACTGTTTTTTTTTTGTTTGTTTTGTTTCGTTTCTTTTAATCAGTAGTAGGAGGGTTTCTGCTGTTTCAGCTATTAGCTTCAATAACTGGCAGTTTCTTTCTTCCTCCGTGGGAGGTTTACCCCCAGCTGGATGACTTGCTTGATCATCTTGGCCATAGTCATTGGGCCCAGGAGTCCAGATCATTTTTGGGACTGGGAGTTATTTACTGCTAGCCTCTTTAGACTGGTAGTATTTCCATCTATATGGAAGTAATGTCATCCGTAGACCAGTCTCAGACCCCCGCCTCTACACCAAGTCTCAAAAGTAACTTGGGCACCTTTAGTCACTGGCTTTTGCTTGTACTGCTGTGGAGTGAGAGATATGTTCTGATGCTACTATATATAGTGTAGTGACTTATTACAACAACTTTTATAACCAACCACTTAGCAACTTCTGCCATTGTCTCCTGCATTGTACACAACTGATGCTGATGGTCTTTTCTGTCTCCATCCTACTGTTTCCACTCTTGTTAGTGCATAGTGTCACTGCTGCTAACATCGCATGATGCTTGACAGTTTTCTGCATGTGTGGCAAGTATACTTAAAATGTACTGGGTGGGAAATAACTTCTTAAAATTAGAAAGTGGGAGTAAATCATGGCAAAATTATAGTAAAGTACTCCTTTACTCCCTTTATCTGTTCCCCTGATTGGGCCTACCCTGAGATTCTGAGTCTCACTTGGCAAAGTTATTCTGGGGGACTCGGTTGGCAAGTTATTTGGGGGTGGGAAGAGAGCGGACTGCTGTGGTGACATGGAGGGAGGAGCGACAGTAGCTGTGCTTAGGGTTTTTTTCCCCCCTGCATATGCTGGAGTACTCCATCTCAGCCACATGTCGTGGTGCCGCTCCCTTTGCCTGCGCCTTGGATGTCGCTTAAAGGGTGGGCTACTGTGTTTTTTAATTTTTCTAAACTTGCAGTCATTCAACCTTCAGAATTGAGAGGACGGGCCAGATTTTAACTTTCCATGATCGGCTGGGCTTATGGTTAGGAGGCCTATACCATGCTCAGTAAAATGAGAGGAGGCTGGTTAACCCTACAGTCACTGTTCCTTGGGGTTTGTTACTTTTATATTGCCTTTAAGTAGGTGACCTTGTCCTCCCCTCTACTTGTAATGCTCACTAAGAAGGAGAGCTGACATACCACCTGGGCAGCTTTATTTACAACTGGGACCGTGTAGTACCTTGGGGATTGGAATCAGAGCAGCACTGAGGGAATATTCTTTCTTCCCCATAGTGAGTTTGTGAGCTGCTTCTCCCAATGAATACACTAAGCCCGCAAGGCCATCATTGGTCTTGTGGCAAGGTCTTTCCCAATAGTAAGGATACAACCTCGACCATCCCCCTTCGGCTGGAAGCACAGCTCAGCATATGTTCCGAGGATGGGAACAGGGATTCTGTGTGCAGGATTGCCAACCTTGGAAGGACCAGACTTTCTGATTGTGCATAGCTGGCATGCACAACAGTTCCCTTTTACAAGTTACTGTTCGTTCTCATCACTGAGTGGTATTAAACTAGCGAACTGTGGTGCAGTCTGATATGTGATTTTACATTCCTGTATGGTGCATGTCCACAGTCTGGGGATTGCAGGGACAATGTCTAAATGTTACTTCCATGTCCTCTCTTACAATATGGCTTCTCTAATCCTGCCAAAAGAAGCAAAGTGTTTTCATAGTAAAAGAAATCAAAGGCTAATTTCCTGCTATTGCAGAAAACACACTTGTCTGGTGTGGAACACAAGATGCTGAGTCGCTTTGGGTACCAGAAGATGGCCACCTCCTCCTTAAAAGCTGGGTGTGGGTCTCTCTTGGTGCCTTTTGTGGTCACTTTTGATGTGACAGACCACCGTACAGATAAAGGGGCAATGTGCCGTGGTAAAAGAGAGATGTAATGGAGCTGTTCTCAAGCTGGTGTCCATTTGTGTTCCAGCTGGTACTGACTGCACCTTTTTAGCACTTATTTCTGTTGCTGTCTGAATGGGGGGAGAGCTCTATTATTGTGGATGTGATCTGAATCTGACTTCCTGTCCCATCTGGATAGCACCTCTCAGATCCCCAGGTGCAGAAATTAATATTATGGAAATGGTGAAATGGTAAGAGCATGGTAGTCGATTACAGGAAAGCATTTTATTTGACAGCGCATGATATTCTAATTGATAAGTTACGATTGTTGGCAGTTCCTGCTTGTATAAGATGGATTCATGACTTTCTTGTAGGGAGGTCATAGTGCATAGAAAAGGAGGGGTGGAGATCAGAATTAGATTATTTGCATGGGGGGGGGTCCCACAGGGTATCAAATTGGGGCCTATATTGTTTCTTATTATGATTAATGATTCGCATACAGTGGGGCCTTGTATTAAATATGTGGCTGATACATCTGTTATTGATAGGTTTGGAGAACTAAGTCGAAATGTAATGCAGAAGGATTTAGAAGAAATTAAGTATGGACTCAGAGTAATAGGATGCAGATAAACCTAAGAAATAAGATTTAGGAAAACCAGTAAGGCTGAGTTACCACAACTTAGGTTTGGGGGTAGTTTTGTGGCGGTAGTGAAGAATGTTAAATTGTTAGGGTTACAATTTCAAGATGATTTTGGATGGAAAGAACAAGTGTCAGGATGGTAAGAAAGGAAGTCAAGGTGTATTTCCACAACAATGTTAAAAGAAACAGAGTGTCAAGTTGACTTAAGTATATTTTTTTTTGGACAGTGGTTCGTCCCTGTTTTTGGAGTATGGGGCTATTGTATGGGATGCTGGTCTGACTTCAGCAGAATGCTAAGAAATTGAACGACTAGAAGAAAGCTTTGAAGATAATTGTAGGTTGTGAAATGTCATATAATGAAGCATTGAAAAGTGTAAGTTAGAAAGGTTGGATGAGAGCAGAATAGACATGTCAAGGAGATTGTTTTTGAAATTTGTAACCCTCTGCATAAGTTGCACTCACTGTTACTAGTTAAAGATACAGCAGTTTATGGATTAAAAAAAACAAGTGAGATGGAGAAATCCAGTGTTTAGGACAAGTAAGTATCAGTCCTCCTTTTTATGAAATTTTTAAATGAATGTTAAAATTACTGTAACATCTTTTCCTTTTTTGTAATCAACTGTTTATTGAATTTGTGATGTAAATGTGAAGGTGTTCTGTATTGTGATATATGCTTTTGTAAATTATTTGTACTTTTTTAAAAATGTTGTGTATTGAACTTCAGCTGACCCACTTGATTTGGGAGTTTTGGCTGCAATATGGTAAATAAACAAACAATATTAGAACTAGTGTATGTAGATGTCTGATGTTATCTTAATGACCATGCTGGGTAAAGTACACCTAATATAAGCCTACTTTTAAGATATATTGGAGTACTTCTCGAGTCCGAAGGAGCTGGCAGGCTATCTGGTATAGCTGGATGGGCAATTTGGGACTCTCCGATCATATACCCATCCACGTGAAAATTCAGCTGGGCGTGATTTGGAAGAATACCCCTTGGCGACTGAATACCTCTCTCTTACAGGAGGAGATCTGCACCGATGTCCAAAAGTTTATGGAGCAGGCAGTGAGGGAAAAATGACAAAACCTGACTATCCCCTGGGATTTTGTGGGACACAATGAAGGCACTCCTTTTTTTTTTTTCCCCCAGCTCTCTTTATGGCGCCTACTGGACCTGGAACTCTCTCAGGCATCAACTCATCTACCGCTCTACTGCCTGCTGAGACCCTCTACCTCCTCAAGGACATTAGTTCTTCTGAGGGACCCCTGGACCCTGGGTCCACAGGAGTTCAAGACACAGAGTCGGAGGCCCAGTTATGGGCATGTGGCGGTCAGGCACTGTGGAGCCGTCACCTATCTAGACCAGCAGGGGGTTTTCCTTCAGTTACGTCCCAGACGTGGGACGTGCAGTGCCGCCCAGCCCACAACGTGGATGCTCCCACCCACATCCAGATGACAGCCGCTGACGTCTTCCCCTGCCTTGCGAGACCCAGTGCGTGGCAGTGCTGGCGGTCTCCACGGGGTCGGTGCTATGCCGGGCTACCCCTGGATCCCTACCTGAGAGAGGAGAGCAGTTCTCCAGATGCTCTATCCTCTCCCCTGCCGACCCCTGGCGGACCGGACTCGTTCCCGAAACTGGGTCACTGGCGTGGCGTAAGGTGTGGCGTCCAGCACCTCAACCTTGAGTGCCACCAGGCCAACTATGAAGGCACTCCTTGAAGATAAATTTATAGCATTATTCCGATAGGTGGAAAAGACTTAAGGGAGACTCGATGGCTGGAGTTGGAGGATCAGGTTAGAGCTCTGGAGACGCGGCAGATGCAGAAACTGGATAGAACTAGAAGTCACCTATTGGTTACCCTTAAAAAGGAACTGAGGAATCTCCTGGATTATCAAGGAAGGCAAAATTGTTCCTTCAACAAAGTTTCTATGAGGCGACTCCAGATCCCTTAGACATTTGGGGGGGGCGCCTCAAAGCCCAGAGGGCTAAGACTCAGATTTATATTGTTATCCACCTTGAATCTGGCATGAGATTTGGGACCATATGTGAAATTTCAGAGGCCTTCCAAGGATTTTATGTGTCTTTATGAAAGGCAGAGGGAGGAGCCACATAGGAGAACATCTCAGCCTTTTTAACTAACTTACCCTGTCCCAGTTTACAGTTGCACAAAATGGCTTGATTGTGGAGGCTGAAATTGAGAGAAGATTAACTCATTAAGGTGGCCAAATATCTGGGGACAGATGGATTTGAGGGGGGCTTATAAACAATATAAAGGTCAGATTTCCCCTTTATTCCATAAGGTCTTTACAGCAGGTGTGAGTGAAGGAGGGAGAGTTGGCCCCATCCTGGTCACAGGTGCTGATCTCAAAGCCCAGCAAGGACCCTATTTAACTACAGATCACATAGGTCCATTTTGGTTTTAAATATAAGCTACAAACTTTAGACATCCATTCTTACTAGGAGATTGGAACCTCTCATGCCCCAGTTGATTAACCTGGAACAAACCGGTTTCATTCCTGGCCGTCAGGCCCAGGTCAGCATCAGGCAAACAGTGCACATAATTGATCATCTGAATAGGAGTCAAATTTTGGCTTTTATCATGAGTTTAGGCGCAGAGAAGGCAATTGATAAAGTGTCTAGGCTTATCTTCAGGGGGTCCTTGCTGGATTTGGGTTTACAGAATCTTTTCTATCAACACAGCCACCATCTACTGATACCCTTCAGCTTGTGAAAGGTCAAACAGGCACATATCAACCAGAGTTTTGTTGAGCAGAAAGACTTATCAGGGCTGCCCCCTATCGCCAGTTTTTCTGTACATACAGCTCCTTTCCCTAAGTGTGAGGCTCAATCCAAAGATCAAGGGTATTGACCTGGGGTAAGTGGAGCACAAAATTGCACTTTATACAACAGTGTCCCCTCTCTCTGTGACCATGACACTCCCCCAATTATTTAACCAGGGTAGCACACTAAGCTGAAAGCTTGTTTACAAGTGCGACCTGGGAGCACAGGAAGTTAAGTTGAAGGGATGGCGGAGTTCTGGGCTTTCTCCAAACTTTTTCAAATACTCCCTTAACACCACCAAGACAGAGGTATTAGTTTTCTCCCATCAGACATTCGCCTTCCTTAGAAAACAATATCCTATGAAATGGGGACCTCACCAAGCTTTGTTATTTAGATATCATACTGGATCTCCACTCCGAAACCTTGTTTGACGAGAAATCCAACCCCACCCCCGTGAAAGGATATAACAGCAGATCTCAAAAGATGGTTGATCCTGCCCCTCTTTCACTCCAGGGTCCAGTGCATTAGAAAGGACATGCTTCCACGTTATTTATTGGTTTTTTTTCAGTGTGTTTCATGCTCCATTTCCTCCCAAACATTTCAGATGTGGCGGAAATAACTACAGTCCTTTATGTGACAGTTATGGTGTCCTAGGGTTAGGCAGACTACACTACACTACACCATCCCCAAGAGACTGGGGATGGGAAGTTTCACTCTCTCTGGAATACTGGATAGTATCGCAAATTAGGGTAGCCTGTATGCAGGTGAACAAGCATTGTAAAGCACACTGGAAAACAATTGATGTGACTGAGACTGCAGAGGTCCCCCTTTAGGCTGTCTTGTTCGATTGCCAACATTTAAAACCGTGAAAGCCGTCTGCACTGTGAGGCATTAATACAATGCTAGGGGCTGGAGAAGAGGCACCTGGGCTTATTACCCTCCATCAGACTCTGTGGTTGTTTAAATGGTGGGCCTGGGGTGCCTCCTTCACACTTGTAGCAATTGATACTTGGTTGCAGCAGCAGGCCAGTGTTAGCCTTGGTTCTGTAGGCCACTTGTCAAAGGAGGGAGGAGTACGCTCCTTTCTAGAATACATGCAGCAGTATGGTTTGCGGGCCATGGACAGGTTTTGATATTTTCAGTTCCGACATCAGTCCAGAGGAGGGCAACTAAAATGGTGCAGGGTCTACATCAAAGCCCTATGAGGAGAGACTGAAGGACCTCAAGACGTACACCCTGGAGGAAGGGGGGGGTATGATTAACATAGAAACATAGAACTTGACGGCAGATAAGGACCGCAAGGCCCATCCAGTCTGCCAATTCCTTTTTCTACCTCATAAATGTGCCATCAGCTTTTGCTCTGTCAATGGCCTATCTAGTCATACTCATTTGTATTGCTCCCTTATGCCTATCCCATGCCTGTTTGAAGCCCTGCACTGTATTCATATCCACCACTTTCTGAGGTAGGCCGTTCCATGCATCCACCACCCTCACATTACCTCTTAATTGGCCTCCCTCTAATCTCATGCTGTGTCCTCTTGTCCTGCTATTTTTCTTATATTGAAACATGTTACACTCTTTCACCTTGTTAATGCCGTTAAGGTGTTTGAATGTTTCAATCATATCACCTCTTTCCCTCTTTTGCACTAGGGTATACATATTGAGCTCCATTAATCTGTCCTCATATGTTTTCTGATGCAGTCCCTGCACCGTTTTGGTTGCCCTCTCTGGACTGCCTCAATTTGGTTAATGTCCTTGTGCAGGTGTGGCCTCCAGTACTGCATGCAGTACTCCAGATGGGGCCTAACCAGTGTCTTGTAAAGAGGGATTATTACCTCCCTCTTCCGACTTGTGATACCCCTACTAATACACCCTAACATCCCCTTAGCCTTACCTACTGCTTTAGTGGTTTGCTTGGATGATTTCAGGTCATCTGTGATGATGATGCCCAAGTCTCTTTCTTTCCTTGTGACTGCCAGCAACTCTCCTCCCAGCCTGTAGGTGGCTTCAGGGTTTCTCTTCCCTATGTGCATGATCTTGCACTTCTTTGCATTAAACCCCAGTTGCCACTCTTCTGATCATTTTGCTAGTTTATCCATATATCTGCTCATTCTGCCCACCCCATCTGGATCATCTACTCTGTTGCAGATCTTGGTGTCATCTGCAAACAGACAAACCTTACCCTCCAGTCCATCTGCAGTGATTGAGACTTTTAAACACCTCAAAGGTATAAACAAGGTTCAGGAGGGAAGCCTTGTTCAGAGAAAAGGATGTTCCAGAGCAAGGGATTATGCTATGAAGCTGAGAGGGGTAGACTCCGGGAAGATGGGAGGAAGCACTTTTTCACAGAAAGAGTGGTGGATGCCTGGAACAGCCTTCCAGTGGTGGTAGGGGCAAAAACTTTAATGGGTTCAAGAAGGCATGGGATAGACGTCACATAAGGGAACCGTAGTGGTAAGGAAAGGGGGGGCCAGAGATCAAGTAGAGTCTGCGATGTCACAGTAGGTAGGGAAAATGGGCAGACTAGGTGGGCCAAGTGGTCCTTATCTGTCATCAGATTCTGTGCTTCTATGTTACTCTGCTTTGACTTAAGAAAGGGATTCAATTTAATGCGCATTGAAGGCTGCTGACAGTAAGATAAGACATCTAGGAACAGCTAAGGAAATAGTAAGATGGGTAGGGAGTTAGTTGGAGGGGAGACAGCAGAGAGTTGTGACTGGAGTCAGATCAAAGGAAAAAGAGGTCATGGGGCACCAGAGAGCAGCAGTCAAGACAGGAAGCATTTCCACATTGGCTCTGTATTTTACAGCAAACATTTAATTTTAAAACTGCCTAAGTTTTTACAGTTCCTGGTCATTTTTAGGTATTTCAACAGCTTACACTCTGGGCTTTGTTCTGTGGATGTTTGAAGAAGATGGGACATCAGAAAGGAGCAGCAGTAGGTTTGAATTCAAAACAGCCAACTGCACAGCAGACAGGCCCGAACAGCAGCGGGTCCCAGCAACTCATAGAGACTAACAGGAGCCAGTCATGCAAGCTATTCTGTGCATGGTCCGTGAACCGATCAGAAAGTGGAATCTATTCTTGCCCAACTACAGGATCACTCCAAATGCATGGACTCACTACAAACTAGAGAGAGGACACGCTGAGTACATGAGCTACTAAACTGTTAGGTACCACCATGGAGCCAATAAAAGAAAAATACAGCTGTCAAGCACTGGTTGGTGACTATGGAAAACCAACTTCCTTCTGCTGACGTCAGAATCATTGGGAATGCGAACACGTTGAGGGGCTGATCTCACTGCCTTTACTCTGAACTGGCTAAATGAACCTTCGTCTTAAGTCAACACCTATTCTCAAAGCTGTACATCAAATTTTCCCCGTACGAAGCCCTCCACTTCCACCTACAGCAGAACTGTTTTGGCCATCACCAACAGTGTAACAACCCGGGATTTAATCCTGAATGTGGCCAGACAGTATTCTCTGCTCCAAGTTGACAGTCAGCATGTATGCATTTTCCCTGATCTCAGCTGCACAACCCGCACTCGGAGGAAGCAGTTTGATGGAGTGTGGCAACAACTCCGTGCTCTCAGTACTGTCAACTCCTTTTTACTTCCAGCCCTGCTCCGTATTCAATACAGAGGTAAGATTTTTCAATTCACTGATCCAGATGCAGCGGGAAAGTGGGCTGCGAAGACCCTAGAGAAATTTGCACAAAAAGATACTGAACTGGCAGATGAAGAGGCTGCTTCAGAACAGTGGCTTTCATTATGCCTAATTATCCGTAGATTAAAGTTCTAAGTTGTGGCAGTGCTTTACTAATTTTACTAATTGCTTATTCTTACATGTTTGGTGGTGGGGAAACGGGTCACTATGATGACCATTAAAGTGCCACGTATTGGAAATTGCATTGTTTATTGAATTTTTTAGTCTGTTTTTTTTTTCTTACCCTCTTTATGCTCCTGCACCGGCCCCTTCCATCTGGCCTCCCCAGCCCTGTCATCCAGCGTTCACTGGATTCGCCTCTCACACTGGCGGTGCAGCTAGCCGGAGTGCAGAGTCTGCGAGTCATCCTCATCCTGCCGGCCAGCGATTTTCTTCCTTCTTTTCTGCCCATTCCCCGAGCAGCGGCAGCGCTAATGATGCGCCAATGGCTGAGCCGCACGCCTCCGTATGCGGCGCTGGGCTGGGCATCTGCCCCGCATCTGCCCCCACGTGTCGGGCCCACCGTGCCAGCCCCTCAGCCACCGCTAGGGGGTCAGGCAGGCAGCGGACTCCATTCCACCTCCCCCGGAGAAGGGAGCTGTCCTTCGGATGCTCGATCCTCTCCCTCCCCAGCCGACCCCTGGCAGCCTGCTTGCACCCGTGAACATGGGTTGCCGGCGTGGCAGGAGGTAAGGCATGATGCCTCAGCCCTCCAAGCCACTGCGCCAGCTGATAGGTTTATTTTAATGTGCTTGTTCCCAATATGGCTGAAGGATTCTTATTTGTGACTCAGATTCTTTTCGCCATGGAGATTTTAGACATGTGCTGTTTGATGATTGCATTTTTTTCTTAGATCTGGAATGGACCTCACAGTCTGTTTAGCTTAATGTCTCTTAGCTGACAGTTTATATTACAGCATCAGGCTTCACAGTTCTGTCGTAGACTGTTTTATTTCTGTGTAAATATGATACTTCTCAAGTATCATGGCTGAGAAGTAATCAGCAACTTGGGTTGATGTTTGTTGCATTTAGAAGCCTTTTGAACTTCATCTTTTTATTACTGATACTGTATTGGGGCAAAACCACTTCCCACTAGTAGATGCAGTATCTGCATATTATAGTTAACCTCTGCTTTAATTCTGCCCCAAGTTTGACTGCTTGCAGGTTTATATTGTAAATGTTATAAGAGCGGACTCGTTTTTTCCCCATACGTCGTAGTGATAGAAGGAGAAAAGACATCCACTGTATGGCTAACATCTGCTACATAGTGTGTAATGATTAACTCTCTGAGATTCTATGCTTGTGTTGCATTGTTTTACAAAATAATAAAAGTTACGAAAAAAAGAGATCACCAGCAGAGTACCACAGGGATCTCTTCTGGGCCCAGTCTTCTTCAGCATGTTCATCAGTGACGTGGGTGAGGGAGGCCAAGGCAGGTATTGCTTATTTGCAGATGACACTAAAATTTGTAGTAGGGTTGACAGTGTGGAGGGGATAAGGGATTTGCAGAGAGACCTGCAAAGGCTGGAAAATTGGTCCAAAGTCTGGCAGCTGAAATTCAGTGCCACAAAGTGCGATGTTATGCTCTTTTTATTTTTATTTATTTATTAGAATTTCAGATAAATACTTTTGAGCCAATGGCTCTTTTACAAAGGTTCCACGTCAGTATACAAAGAATAGAAGTACAGTTTGTGTGAGATTAGCAGGCAAGCAGTTTGAATACAAAATTCAGTACAGGGTATACATGGTCTAAAAGCTACAGACAATATAAATAACAGTCAGAACAACACAATCAAGCATACATTTAAGAATGAAGAGTCACAACAAACAATATTTACATGTATTAAAGCTGCTAGAAGGGCACTGTCAAAGGAAAGGTGGAGTGGAAAAAACTGAGTTGCTGCCAGTTGTGCCAGGTAGTGTAGGAAAGTAGAAGAGAGAGTGCTCTTATTTATTTAGTTAGTTTTTGTTGACCTGGTAAATGCACTAGACAAGACTTTGCCTACAGTATTTTCAGGCACCCCCGGGAGGTTACAGCATAATAGTACAACTGTAGAACAACACATATTAGTATTCAATACAGCGGATAAAACAGAGTAACTTTTACGGTTCAGTAGAACAACACGAATTAGTGTTCAGTACAGTGGATGACGCATGGTAACTTTTACAATACATTTACAGATACCAGTGGGATAACAAGTGCAGAAGGAGTAGCAACTAATGATACAGTATAATAAGCTAGATGTCGGGAGACATTTGCAATGGTGGTGCAAGGGCAATCTGGGGCACATTAGTACAGAGTTACAAGTCTGACTGGCATATAGAGACAAGATGCTGTAAAAGAGTAAAGTAAGTTAGATAGGAGAAATTGAGAGTCAGATTCAAGTGAGATAGGAGAAATTGAGAGTCAGATACAGGTGCAGACATTAGTCTCTCTTAAGTACTTGAACAGTGCTCACTTGAAACATAAATGATACTGTGTTGCCTGGAGGTGGGATGGGAGGTGTGTTCCAGATTCTTAGGGAACAAAAACCCAGAACAGAGTATTGGATTGAGGGGGTTAAGCTGGACAACATCAGTGGGAAAGGACATATGAGTTATCATTAGTGACTCCCTTAAACAGACCAGGAAATGTAATAAGGCCTTCAGCAAAGCTAACAGGATCCTGGGGTGCAGTGGGAGAGGGTTTGAACAAATTGATCTCCCGATTTATCTGGGAAGGTCAATGCCCCAAAATACGCTTTTCCCTTTTACACCTTCACATCATTACTGGTGGGGTCATTCTTCCCAGTTTGGGAGTCTGTTTGACAGTAGAAGGCAGGAGGTACTGTTACCACTGTAAAGGTTGCTGGTGAGGCCACACGTGGAGTACTGTGCCCAGTTCTGTAGTTCCCACCTAAAAAAGGACAGGGCCAAGCAAGAAAAGGTACAATGTAGGATGACCAAGATGAGTCTGGGACAGGAGGGCAGAGCCTATGAGGATCTGTTGAAGGCACATTCATTCAGAACAAGAAGAGAAAGGGGATATGACCAATACCTTTAAGTTCCTGACGGTAATTAACAAGGTGAACTGTGAGGAGCTAGTTACCAGGGACAGAGAAGATAGGGCAATGGTTATTGAGTGGAGGTTAATGGGAAGAAGGTTTAAGAAGGATCTAGGGGCAGAGGCTCGGATAACAAATGGAATAGTCTAAGCAAGGACCTCACAGAGACCATAGGTCCTGGAGTGATAGAGTAATATGGGCAGACTAGATGGCCCTTCGGTCTTTTTCTGCCATCATCATCTATGTTTCTGTGAAATGGACCATTGCAAGATGTATTGTTTCCTGCACTTTCTGTTGTTGTAATCTTGTCACCACCCTGTTTCAGTGAACCTCAAAAACGCAGTCCACTGGAGGAAAGAATACCACAGAAACAGCCACTAGGGGGAATCTTCTGCTGGACTTCTGTAAAGCAGCTATCTGGGCTTCTTCCTTTATGTTCGTGTCTCACTGTTGTGTAAACCTGTAATGACAGAGCTGCAGTGTTGAAAAGCATGTTCCATAAGTGAGATTCTCCCATCAATGAATTGGGGTTCTGTTTTGAGATTCTGCTGTTTTTACCTTCTCAACGTGACCGCTGGGCCGCGGTTTCATAGACGGATGAGAGTGTCATGCTGCCAGTTTGTTTTTCCCTCTTTCTTGTTTCCCACCTGCCTAGTATGATGTCATCACACCACACCTGGGGTTAGTTCAGGTGTAGGAGTAGTACTGTAATTATATTGCAGCACTTTTACAAACCAAATTGTACAAATTAAATACAGTTAACAAATGCATACATAGGCAGAGCATCAGGGTGCCACATTTCATGTATGGCTTGTAATATATTGGGCAACTAATTCTGCACAAAAAGAAGGTCTGTGACTGCTGGTAAGAGCCAAGTTGCTTCCAGGCCAGAAAGGAATATGGAGCAGCACTAGGGACTCCAAAACTAGAATTAAGACAGCTGTGGGAGGGACTTCGGTGATGTCACCGCCTGAGATGGCTGCACTGTTTTGAAGCTTCATGAATAAACCTGCTAACAGTCTCCTTCTGCATCCATTACTAACATTCAGTATATCAAAATGGCTTCAGGTGGAGGCGGAAGAGACAAAACGACCAGATCGATCACAAAATCCACTGAAAAGGCAGATGGCAAAGATTCACCTACTTACTGACTGTCGCGGCGGAGCTCTTCCCCTGCCAGTCGGGAGGCCTAAATACCGACACAGGCGTCAGGATGGAAAAACTATCACGATTCAGGTTTGAAACCCCTAACTGAGATATAGACCTTCTGCAATGAGAATCAACAAGACTTTAAAAGTTTGCATCAAATTACAATCTCTGGAAAGCAGAATTCAAGAGACTGAAGAGACTGCGTGGTAATGGCAGACGACAGAGCTTTACAACTTCATACGGTCGACTTTCTTCTGGATCAGTACATCACACTACAGGACAAACTCCAAGAACAAGATACCCATTTCACATAGATAATCTTAGGATATGTAGCTTACCTGAAGGAGCCAAGATGGCCAAAATGACTGACTTTATTGAGGACCTGCTGTAACATGCACTCAATCTGCCAGCCACGCTTCAGTTTTGGCTGGAACGCGTACCATAGAGCTGACTCTTCTAACCTTCTGATCCTAACTCTAGACCTCACTCTATTGTTGTGAGGTTCTCCAGCTTCAAAGATAAAGAACAGATTCTCCAGATCACTGGGAAAAGAAAGTTGTAAAATGTAATGCAGCCTGCCTGTACTGCGACCAAGATTATCCCTCAGAAATCTTCAGCTGGCTGACACATGTGGAGATACTCACACCCTAAAGGCCCATAAAATACGCTTCCAAACTCCATACTCCACAAAACTGAGAGTTTCCTGGGAATTGGGGACAGTTTTATATACACATTCAAATGAGGCAAAACATGTCCGAGGAGTGAGGATGGGCACCCCAACAACCGGAATCAAACTCTCAGCCTCCACGCTGGATCCACGCTCGCAGTGATCCACCTGGGTTAGCGGTCCTCTCCATCAGCATAAAACCTCTGGAAAGAAAGCTGCACCAAATACATTGCAGGAAATTCAGAGAATCTTGCAGTCATTTTAAGGAGTCTGCCGACTAATTTAGAACCCAGAAGGACTCTAACACCTGAGTTATCCAGTGAGGCTTTGTTCGGTTACCTTCTCTTGCTTTTTGTATCTGTGCTTCCCTGACTTGCCAAGGACAACAAGCCTTTATAGTATTTGTCAGCGAAAAACTTGTAGATGCATAATTCAGGATAATCAACCTGATATTCCTAATTTCCATCTGATACAGCTGTTGTTTAAAATATGCTCTGATTGGGATCACTCAGCTGTGAGTAATTGATTAAACCTGCTCCTTTAATAATTAGGGTGATCGGGATGATGGGGCGCACTGCCTGCACTGGTTTGCTTTTGTTTGTCTGCCCCCAAATTGTTTCTAGAAGGATTGCCATATTTTATAGGTTAAAATCTCTGGTTTGAATGAGCATCTTTGCCCTTTTTTTCTCTCTCTGCCCCATGTGCACTCTCTTACATTATCCCTGCAGCAAACTCATGGGGCAGACATCGGAACTTATTTTGGTAATCACTGGAGACTTACATCTATCTGTTACCTAATTTGTGGAACTTATTTGTTGGTTAAAACTGCTACCTGCTCTAAAAAACAGAAGCTACTTCGTTTTGACGGATTGTGTAGTCCTTTATTAAAAGGAAGTTTTTCTGTTGTCTTGATACACACTGCTTCCCTGTGATGTCTGTCACACTCTGATAGCAGCCTGTTTTCAAGCTGGACCTACAACCCTAAGAGAGGTTATCACAAATAAAGTTAAATACCTTTTGTGGACTGGAGGGTCAGTGAACATTAAAAGCTACTCCTGCCTCTTGGTGCCATCGGTGTTACAGGACATTTGAGAGATTATATCCATTAACTACTGTGCACCTTATGGAAATGCTGTTTAATTAATATTCTCCTAAATTCTTTGGATTTTTGCAGTTACAAAATAGCCTACCAGTCACTGGCCCCCATTGAAACTGAGCCTCCTGTTTGACACCACTGTACTAATCTAATTAATTTCCAGCAACCCCTCCCCCTCTAACATGATTTCCCCCATATTTTTTTTCTTTCTTCTTTTTAAATTCTCCTTACTTATTGAATTTTAGTCCCTATCAGACTTAAATTCATGCCTGCGATCTTCTCCTCACATTGTGATTTATTAAGTACCTTGGTACTTCTCTGTCTCCGACTCTGGCTGACCTATGTGTGGTGGGATACAGGAGAGAGCGAGGGACGGGAGGAGATGAGAAGAGGCGGAGGAAGAGGGAGGGAAGACGCAGGATGAAAGACGAAACAAAACATGGGGTTCAGAAATGGAGGGAAGGGCAGGACATACAAAAACTCCTCCTTTCTATTTTCTTTTCATTACAGTAGTTAACTTTATTAATTAGGTGGAACTCTGTAAATAAAAGTATTATCATAATTATCTATTGGGATCCAATAGACTGCCATCCTACCTGATGACAGTGGTACTACTTCAGGCAGTTTGAACAGTATTGCTCATCGGGGTCCTTCTCTTTTTCCTTTGTTATGATGTGGTTTGCATGAGATTATTAGCATCCTGGCGGTGATCATTGTTATCAAATTCCCATGCCCTTACTGGTCACTGCTGCTTCTTGACCTGGGAGGCAAGATCCTTACAGTGGGCTCTCCCCCTCCCACTTCAGGCAGTCTATGCTACAGTGCCTCTGCCCAATTATATAGCAGGCTGAATGTGCCCTCCTACCTTGGAAGCCCAAATAGATGTTTATCCGTAGTTCAGTTGTGTGTGTTCAAATTGTATATATTATTATTTGTTACTGCCTATAGTACCTGTTGTATGCTTATACTGTTGATGTATTGTTTAGCTGCAACTAGGTGGTTACTGTTAATTTTGGTTCAACTTTATTGTAGTGCCCACCAGCCTGGGATGGGACCCTCACCTCAGACAATTGGAGGAGTAATTTGTTTCCCCCCGCAGGAGAGGGGACTCCTCAGATTCGGATATGGTCTGTACAAAGGGGAATGGCATTTTGGGGGACGCAATTCTCTTACCTCAATTTCTGTTTACTCTGTATATCAGAACATAACCAGTTGTGGACATCTCATTATACCTATCGGTTATGGCTCACATGACCTCAATAAAACTGCTCTCCCACAATGTCAACGGCCTGAACAACTTGGTTAAAGAACTAGAGTAATGACATATATTAAAAACTCCGACCCATTTATTGTTTGTTTGCAAGAGATGCATCTCAATCAAATAGAACATACTAAACTAAATAAATTTGGCTATGCCCATATCATATCTTCCCTTACAAAACAGTAAATGATGTGGAACAGCAATTTTGATATCGAAACAGGTTCCTTTCCAAAAGACTAACTCATGTGCAGACCCTGAAGGGTAACTAGCCGTGCTTTCAGGCCTCTTTATATGGGTTAGAGTAACCCTAGCTAGCATCTACCTTCCGCCAGTTTCAGATGCAAAAATCTGTGAGGTTCCTTTTCCAAAAAATTACAGAAGTGCACACGGGGTGGGGTTATTTATAGGTGGGGATTTTAACATGGTTCATGATTTTAAGGATACTATCACCCCAAATCCTCCCTGCAGAACAGCCACACAAAAGGTAAAGGCTTGTATAAAACAGTTAGGCTGGATCAATCGTGGCAATACCTGCACCCAGAGACCGGCATACACACATTTTTCGCTCCACACAACCTATATTCTCATATTGATCTGTGCTATGTCACTAAAGAACATCAATGTATTACATACAGCAGTGCCAGATGCTGCCTATACTTCTCTCCAAACGATGCCGCAATATTACTGACATTGAAATGGGATGTAAGAGAGGAACACCTTCTTGATGTGTGAATTGTTATCCTCTTAATATTACTTCATTTAAAGAGATGATGAAAGAAAACATTACACAGAATATTGAGGATAATGTCACTATGGCAGTGATGCGGATACTGTAAAAACATTTTTACAAGGGAAATTATCAACTCGCATCCGACTATAAAAAACTCAGGAAGAACAGCTACGTCAGCTATAGGAACAATTGTGCTGCTTGCAAGACCAACATGCCGAGGGGACCGAACAGTCATGCCTTTTAGAAACTACGTGGCAGAGGATCCAATGTATCTTAAATATAAAACAGAATATGCTTTACAATTTGTGAAGCAAGGATACTATGAAGGAGGATCTCATGCCGATGAATTCTGCATACAATGAGGCAGAAAATAACCCAATACATAATAACTCAAATTAGGTGCCTGCCTCTGGTTCATTCTTGAAACATCCAGAAGATATTTTGCTAGCTTTCAAAAACTATTACTAATCTTAATACAATGACGCCTCCCGACCCAGACAGAACTTAATATTTAAATCGTTTGCATCTTCCAAAGCTGATTCTAGATTACATAGCCCTCCTGGACTTTCGTGATAGCTCTGACAGAATTAGAGACGGCGATATGAAACTTAAAATCTGCAAATAACCCAGTACCGGATGGCGACACTGGGGAATTTTATAAAACTTCTAAAGATCTGATGTTGTTATCCCTATTGAATGCCTGTGGGGCTGTAATGAAAGACAACCCAATTCCTCCCTTCTGGAGATATGGAACTATATCCACCATTCCTAAGCCAGGAAAGGACCACACATACTGCACCTCCTACCGACCAATATCAGTTTTGAACATAGATTATTAACTTTTTACAGCTATATTGGCAAATCGACTAGACACTATCCTTCCTTCTATCATTAAAGGGGAACTGTCAAATAAGAGCCTCACACCCAGGTGTGAGGCTGATCTTAATTAGTCCTTTGTGTGCAGCAACACTTTATTTACTTACTGATTACTGCAGTGTAATAAACAGATCAGGCTCATTTCATTGACTGGTAAGGTGCCATTTCATGTAACCAGCATCCCAGAATCCCCTGCTGCTGACATCAGAGGAGAACTGCAGAGCTGGGAGATTCACTTGCCTTCAATAGCCTGCAGTGAATGTCAGGAGTTCTTTATAAGCTGTAGTTTGCTGGACTTGCTGTTCTCCTGGGGCTAGATATAGTCACAGAGGACTGTACTAAGCCCCATGAGCACAGCAGGACCAGCAAACATCTGATTCTAGCTTACAAAATCTTTAACATGTATACTGCAGGCAGTTGAAGGCTATTGAATCACCCAGCTCTGCAGTTCTCTTCTGATGTCAGCAGCAGGATTCTGGGATGTCAAGTTACATGAAATGGCATCTTAGAAGTCAGCAAAATTAGTCTAGTGTGTTCTACTATGCTGCAGTAACAGTAAAAAAAAAAAAAAAATGTTTTTGAACACAAAGTCAAATTTGATCAGCCTCACACTTGGGTGTGAGGCTTTTATTGCTGGCAGTTCCCTTTATCGTTGACCAAACTGGGAGTGTGGCCAAGCCAGGAAACAAGATGAGCGTCTAGTCCAGAGCTCTGCGACCATACATTCCTATTGCAACCATCCTTGTACTTCTTTTGCTATACATTGCCTCTCCTTTCTAACTATCGCCTAGACATTAGAAATGGCAACAAACCCTAAATTAACAAAAAAAAAAACAAGCACAACTTTCTTTCTGGTCAGTGGGACATTCAAGTGCGCCATCGGGATGATCTACAATGGAGGCGGCATCTCAAGGGGAATCCCTGGCTGTAACTAACTCGTGGATTCAGGCCCCTCCATAGAAACTCTAATCTCTGGCCTTAAATGTGATCTTCAGACACAGATGCAGGCCGGATTTACCAACTTAAATGCCCAACTTGCTCACATCCAATAGTCCTTCAATGCTATGGGGGAGAAAACAGATAAACATGAAAGCTGACTCACCGAATTGGAGGAGAGCGTTAGTGCACAAGAAGACGTGGCTAACAAGATGGATCCGCAGCTGCAAACAGTCCTCTGAGAAATAGAACAATTTAAAATCCATAGTAGATGATCACAGAAACGGGGGGGCTCCGCTGTAATGAGCGGATAGTGGGGCTTCCTGAGAAGTTGGAGGGTCGAGACAGTGTAGCCTGTTTGCAAAATGGCTGGTCCAAACACTACCTTTGCTGGAGGATGCTGTATTGGAAATTCAAAGAGTACATTGGTCTCCGGGTAAATGGCGGACCAAATGAAAGCCTGCAGCACATTATTTCAAAATTACTCCAGTATACAGGCAAACTAAGAGTCCGGCAGTGGCTAGGAAGGTGGATTATATCCTAGTTGATGGCAACAGAGTGAGTATTTTCCTGCTTAATCCTGGCACCTGCAATGGGAGCGCCAGGCATTTGCTGAGGTTAAAAAGCGCCTGCATGCTTTAGAGTGCCTGTTTTCATTGGTTTACCTGGCTAGGTGGATTGTTGGTGCTGGGTGAGCGAGGCAAAGTCTTTCACGGTTCCCAGGCAACCTTGAATTATCTGGAGTCAGAACTTGGACAGCAGGCCCAGGGCAATCAGATTCACCTCGTCGGGTGAACATTTGAAGAGCAGTTCATGCTGCAGGTATTGCCTATGAACTTTGGGGTTCTGCCTGGGACGATGGGGGGGGGGGCTAGAATACCTGGGTCATAATGGGCAAAGGCACAGCCTATCAGGGCTGGATTGGGGCCTCCCCACTTCCTCCTCTGCCAAGTCTGAGGAGGGGAATCGAGTGAGAACCACCTAAATGTATCCTCGTGTTGTAGAGAGGCGGCATTGGATGTGTTCAGCTACCGCAATAACCGGTAAGCAGCTCCAGACTTTGTGATGGATATTTTCTTTTAAGGAGCAGATACGAAGGGGACTGAGCAAGACTGATAATATTTGCTCCTCTTTCCTGGCTATTTTTCACAGGGACGACACTATTCTTTTTTATTTCTGCAGTTGATTGGTGCCTCAGACTTTGTGGGTACCGGATGAGACTCTCTCTTTTTTTGTTGATATTACTTTTGACACCAGACAATTTGGCATTGTAGGACACTGTGGGAACTTCTGAACCTGGTTTGGTCTCATCACTGCTATACAGACTTAGCGATCGTTTCAGTTCTCTTATGTAACCTTGTCATAACTGTTCTGATTTAAGCATGGGGTACTTGAGAACTGGCACTACAAGCTATTTATCGATTTTCTGATGAACAGGATCCTGGATCAAGCCAACTGCCTTTGTTTGCTAAATATTATTTAAGTTTAAAGTTGTATGCAAAGGTGGATTACCATGTTTTATAGAGTTGGGATAATTGAGGAGACATGTCATTTGAGACATTACTTGATATAAAGGTAGAGAAGCTTATATTCTGCTAAGGGTGTGGAGTTGTGGGTGAAGGTGGAGTGACGTTCTGTCTTGGGTGAGGTAAAGGGGGACTAGCTTGGAGCAAGACCTGGCCATATACCTGGGGCTGCTCATGATTTGGGGAGGGTTAATGTGAATTAGAGCTCTTTGGGGAACTGTTGGTAGGATGTCAGAGCACTGTTAGGTAATTCTGTGAAAAAGCATGTGAGAGGGGGAAGGAGGCTCTCCGGGGTATCACGATTCAGCGTGGTCTGGTTTGGGAGCCCCCTCCATCCCACCCATGGTAGCTCTGACGGAGCAGTCCTGTAGCCACCACTGGAGCTCAGGACCCAAGAACTATTGATCGTGCAGAGGCTCGCCTGAACGGTGCCTCCTGCAGTTGAAGAAGCATTGAGGGAACAGTGTATATGGAGATTGACTAGGGCTCGCTCACCTCCCATGCAGCCCACCCTTGCTTTTTTTTTTTCTTTGTTTAACTTTCTTTTATTGCTTTTACAAGAAACATTAGCATGTTGTACAATCATCTGTCAGGGTCAATCTTGTTTTAACAAATATATTCAATATAAGCTAGGACAGACCAAGCCTAGACAATTTGAATTCAGGATAAAGGGGAAAACAAAATAAAACATTTTATCAGATATTGTAACTAAATAAGCTACAGCTAACTAAGGCTTTTGAGGTCAAGTCCATAATGTTCAAAGTCCAGAGATTGAAACTCAACGTCTAGTGCTGATGTGTCCCCCATTCCTTATAATACAAGGTACTCCTAAAATGTGTGGCACTAAAGATGCATTACTCCATACATCATTTCAATATTTTTCGTAAGCTGCAGGAAAAGACAAATGGTTCATTCTGCATAGGTAAGAAAAAGAAAAACAGTAAGCTCAAGAACTGGCACAGTTATAAGCAGTTTCAAAAAGAATTATAGTAAACAGTCAAAGTTTCTTGTTCAGAGTCAGAGTCATTTATATTACTGCCCTCAGACGATTGGAACTCCCAGGCTATTAATTCCACTTTTTTACCTGCTTCCAGAGGATCAGTGTACTGAAAAGTCTTACCACCATAGTGGATGCGTAGTTGGGCCGGCATCAGGAGACAGTGCAATACTCCTAACCCGCAAAGTCGAGTTCTCACTGCATCGAACTTCTTCCGTCTGGTGCGTGTCACAAAAGAAAGGTCTGGGAATAAATGGATGGTAAATCCATTAAAAGCAAGTCCTCCCAAAGATCTTGCCGCTTGCAGAAGGCGATCCCTGACGATGGAACTTGGCGTTCAACAGAACCACTCTTGGAGCCTCGCAACATGGCCCTACAGCTCGAGTTGTAATCCAGACTGCTCTAATGAACTGTCCCTCCAGAGTTCCCTGGGGAAGCTGAAGTGCTGCAGGTAACCACGATTACAGAAAGGTAATGAGCTCTTTCTCTTGTACCCTCCGGAGACCAATTAAGCGTATGTGCAATACCCTATTAGAGTTCTTCAGCGCCTCTAATCTATAGCGAAGATGAGCATTTTCTTGCACAAGCTTAGTTATTGCTGTTAGTGCTTGTACAGCCGTTTTCTTTGCAGTTGTTGCCATTTGGGTAACTGCCTTTAGTTTACATCTTGCTCAGCAAAACATTGGATGATCGACTCTATTTTAGAGTCGATCGCTTGCATAGAGGCCTGTAAAACTCTCCACGGGGGCTCTCCGCGGGCGATAGTCGGGGAATTTGCTGCCTGTTCAGTCATTGCCGCCGCATGCTTAGGTTCACTGCCAATAGCTTTTTGATTGCGACCCATGACCATCTGATATCCCACGACACTGGACAACTTGATCTGTTCACTGCTGTAATCGAAATTCACTTTTACCTACAGCAAATTGTGAATTTTAACGAATTAGGTTGATAAGTGTACAGAGCTGCACTTAAGTGCATCTTGCCAGTTGCTGCTGCTCTGGCGCTTCATCAGCCACCCTTGCTTTGTTATTCTAGATTTAGGGATGGATCAAACTTTATAAGTTTTAGTTCATAAATAACTTAAGAGTGGGTGGTTGCCCTGGCTCATCCACAATCAGGATTGATGTTGGTGGGTTTTCTCTCTAGAGAGGATCAGTTAATTGTGATGGGGAGGTTAAGGGGTTATAGGTTCACAATTAGTTAGAGGGTCAGCGTTACTTGAAGTGTGGAGGAATAATGTTTTATATCCTTTGTTTAAAAGGTACTGAATGTAGGGCCCGATGGTGCTGAGGGTTGTGGCGCTGGATGCCCACCTCGCACGCATGAGCGACCCGGGTTTGGGAATGAGCCTGGGCTGTTGGAGGTCGGCAGGGGAGGGAGAGGTTTGAGCATCCGATGGATGGCTCTCTGTCTGGGGTGGGATCTGGGGCTTGCTCGGTGCAGCAGGACCTCTGGTGGAGACCGGAGGTAACTCTAACTCTGAGCCATTACTAAGAGGGGGGCGGAGGGCGGTGGATGTCAGTGACCAAGATCGCAGACGCCATTGCATATCCACACCCGGGGAATCTGTGCAAGGAAAATCCCCATCCTCGGGGGTAGGCAGGCACCTCTGCCCGTGGCCTGAGTCGATTGGGCACTCCTCTCTCAGGACACTTACCCAGCCCAGCATACTAGATTATGATAGAGTGCCCTGGGTGGTTAGGGCAGCCCCACCTCAGGGGTTCAGAGCTGGGGTCCATCGGGCTGGTGCGAGGAGAGGAGGTGTCTCTGGTGGGAGGTAGAGCCTCGGAGGTGAAGGCTGTCAGAGAGAGTTCCTTGAAGGACGGTGCATAAAAAGAACAGACAAAAAAAAAGAGGTACTGAATAGTGGGGGGAACAAGTTTGTTGCTTTGAAAGTTATTCAGAGTTGTTCAAAAGATTTGTTTTGAATTTTTCTTATGCAGTCTTTGAAAGTGTACATTGTGGAAGGTCTGTAGAGCTCTTTTGGTCTCTGGGTACATGTTCTCTGAAACCTTTGATATGGGAAGTCTAAAGATTGTGTCTTGAAATGTCAGCAGTCTTAAAATTGTAGTCAAACGAAAGAAAATCCTTACTTATCTTAGAAAGACTAAGGGAGATGTGGTCCCCCTACAGGAAACGCACAAGACGGATGAGGAAGTGACTAAGATGGCCAAATCCTGGGGCGGCATGCTGCTCTCCACGGGATTCTCATCGAAGGCCGGGGGGGGTGGCAGCTTGGTTACGAGCCCAGATTATCTCCACCACTAAAGATTCACAGGGGTGCTATATTATAGTTGATTCTATAATAGACGATAGGCAATTGGTCTTTCTATCAGTCCGGCCCAAATTTTGATTGCCCTGAATTTTTTCACAATCTGACTTTGATTTTAGCCCAACATAGTGAATCCTTGTTTGTGGGGAGACTTTAATATTTGTTGGGACCCAGGGATGGACCACTCAAATGCAAAGACACATCAGCGCAAACTAAGGGGTGATGGCACTTCATCAGTTAGCTAGAGAACTCTCTCTCTCACAGAGGTCTGGTGCCACTTCTATCCAAGGCAGAAAGAATTTTCATTTTATTCTCATGCCTACAAAATATACACGAGGCTGGACTTGGCATTGGTCTCCCGATCTTGTTGATGAATGCTGTATCAGCGGAATATGGCCCAATATGCATTTCAGACCACTCCCTCTGTTGCTTGAAATAATGTTAGGAAGGGACCCCCACCGAGGAGACCGTGGAGACTAGATCCTACCCTTTTAGTGGAGGGAGATTACAGGGAATACAAGAATTTTTTTGAGTATAACAAAGTGGAGGACACCTCAGCCACAACTACTTGGGAGACTATGAAGGCATATATCTGGGGCCTAACCATCTCCTTTGCAGCCAATAAACATAAACAAGAATGGCAAAAAGAGAACAGATTAGAAACTCAGATTAAGGATTTAAAGACTCCGGCTATGGTGGGGGAGATATATCTGTGGATAGGGCACAACTGAAAAAGCTTAAGGGTAGATGGCATCAAGTATCTTCTAGGAATATAGAAAGGCAACTGTTGGTAACTAAAGTGGGTAACTATTTTGAGGGGGATAGGGCAGGTAAGTGGTCAGCTTGGTTGTCTAAACAAAAATGGGCAGAACGACGGATCTTATAATTTGAAGGGGTAACTGGGGAGATTACAACTGATCAGAAGGTCATAAATAACACATTTTTAAGATTTTATTAGTCATTATACACATTGGAGGTCCCACCGGGTGCTGATCCTCATTCCTTTCTCCAGAATATAGCCCTGTAGTAATTAGACCTGGACAGGGTGATCGCGTTAGAGAACCCTATTACTTTAGAGAAAATCAGGCAGGCCATCTGGTCCTCCAATACTGGGAAAGCACCGGGTCCCAGTGGGATCCTGGTGGAATTTTACAAAACCTTCTAGCAAGAGATTAGAAGTTTAGTGTTCCAGGTGGTCCAAGAGGCGTGGGAGGAGTCTCTACCTTACTCTCAAACTGTAGCTACGATAACAGTGTTGCCAAAACCGGGAAAAAATCCCTTAAAATGTAGCTCTTACCGCCCAATTTCCCTCTTAAATGCCGGCTATAAAATTGTAGCAAAAATACTTGCCGAAAAGTTGGAGAAAATTCTACTCCACTTGATATATCTGGATCAGGGCAGATTTGTCAAGGGCCATCAGGCTAAGCATAATATTAGAAGAACCCTTAATGTAATCTATACAGTGCCTTCAGAAAGTATTCACCCCCCTTGGATTTTGTCACATTTTGTGATGTTGTAAACTGAAATTAAAATACATTTATATGGGATTTTTTTGTCACGTATCTACACAAATTACTCTAATGTCAAAGTGGAATGAAACTTCTGGAATTTTTGTACATGTAATCTAAAATAAAAACCTGAAATGTCTTGATTTGATAAGTATTCACCCCCCTTTGCTATGACACTCCAAATTGAGCTCAGGTGCATCAATTTCCTTGTGAGATCACTCTAAAGCTTGAATGGAGTCCACCTGTGGTCAGTTCAAATGGTTGACATGATTTCAGAGAAATAGACCTGTCTATATAGAGTCCACTGTTGACAGTGCATGTCAGGCAGAAACTCTACCATGAAGACCAAGGGCTGTCCACAGAACTCCGCGATAGAATTGTGAGGAGGCATAGATCTGGGGAAGGGTATAAAAACATTTCTAGGGTGTTGAAAGTTCCCAGGACCACAGTCAAGTCCATCATTAGGAAATGGAAAGATTACGGAACCACCCAGACTCTTCCTAGAGCAGACTGTCCTCCCAAACTGAGCAACCTGGCAAGAAGGACCTTGGTCAGGGAAGTGACCAAGAACCCAATGACCACCCTGACAGAACTACAGAGTTCCATGGCTGAGATGGGAGAACCTGTCCAGAGGACAACAATCTCTGCAGCATTTCACAGATGTAGCCTCTATGGGAGAGTGGCTAGGCGAAGCCACTCCTGAGAAAAGGTCACATAATAGCATGCCTGGAGTTTGCAAGAAGGCGATGGCAGACTCTGAGACCATGTGGCAAAAGATTCTCTGGTCTAATGAAACAAAATTGAACTCTTTGGCCTGAATGCAAAGTGCTATGCCTGGCGCAAACCGAACACAGCTCATCACCCGTGTAACACCATCCATACCATGAAGCATGGTGGTGGCAGCATCATGTTATGGGGATGCTTTTCAGCGGCAGGGACTGGGGCACTTGTCAGGATAGAGGGAACAATGAATGGAGCCAAATACAGGCAGGTTCTCCTCAAGGATGTGCATCAGTCTGCAATAGACCTTAGACTAGGGCGAAGATTTACGTTCCAACAGGACAACGACCCCAAGCATATAGCCAAAGCAACACTGGAGTGGCTTCAGAACAAGAAGGTGAATGTCCTTGAGTGGCCCAGCCAAAGCCCAGACTTGAATCCCATTGAGAATCTGTGGAAAGACTTAAAGATTGCGGTTCACCAATGCTCCCCATCCAACTTAGCAGAGCTTGAGCAAATCTGCAAGGAAGAATGGGTGAAATTCCCCATATCCAGATGTGCAAAGCTGATACAGACATACCAAAGAAGACTCAAAGCTGTAATTGCTGCCAAAAGCGCTTCTACAAAGTATTGACTGGGGTGAATACTTAAGTAAACAAGATATTTCAGTTTTAATGTTTCATAAATTTTTGTTACACAATAAAATATTTTTGCCCCTTTAAATTGTTGAGTATGCGTGAATCAAGGAAAAAATCATTTCAATGCATTAAAATTCTGGTAGTAACACAACAAAATGTGACAAAATCCAAGGGGGGGGTGAATACTTTCTGAAGGCACTGTAGATGGAAAGCAAGGGGAAGGGAATCGGATCGGGGCCTTCTCACACTCGATGCTGAGAAGGCCTTTGATGGGGTAGAATGGTCATTTAAGCTTGCTACCCTGACCAAATAATGTTTGGGACCCAACTTTCAGAAATGGATTAGTATCCTTTATACACTGCCCAAAGGTCAAATTCTTACAAATGATACCACTTCCAAAACCTTTAGACTGTAGTGGGAACTCGATAAGGGTGCCCATTGTCCCGCTGTTACATTTTAACTATTGAGGCTCTGACCCAGGCGTATACGGGCCCACCGGATATTGAGGATATGTACAAGGAACAAGGGAACATGTCATATCGTTGTTTGCCGATGATGTTCTTCTTTTCTGGAGAACCCCAAGAAGGCCTTACCAGTGCTTACTGCTTTACTTGACATGTATGGTCCGATTTCGGACCACAAGATAAATTGGTCCAAATGTGAGTGGCTCCCGTTAGCTAATACAAGTGAACCTGTACAGGTGGGTGGGGTGTCTGTTCACCCTATTTCAGTACTTAAATACTTGGGCATCTATTTTCCAAGGAAATTATCTATGCTGGGGCTGGAGAATTACAAGCCTCTGTTTACAAAAAAATCAAAAGCGAATGTGATAGGTGGAGATTCTGTCCCCTTACTTTGATTGGTCGTGTCAGTTTGGTCAAGATGTGCATTCTTTCACGATGTCCTTATTTATTTCAAACCATCCCTTGCTATATCTAGAGCCTGGGTTCGTCGATTTTTTTCGGTTTTGGTTCGGGGAATTAGAGTTTGAGTTCAGTTCAGTTTGCTTGGCTGGAAGAATTTAACAGTTCGGGTTCAATTCCGGTTCAGTTAGCTGATAGTTAATGACATGCCCGATGCACATAAATATTTGCTGCCAAGCATGACTGCAGGGACCTGTCCTCACAAACTGCTCTATTACTGACAGTTCATGAAACGCAGCTGAACACGGGCTCTAGTGCTATTTCCTCATTTCACCTCAGTTTGCTGTCTGTCTTACTATTTTATAGTGTGGACACCAGCTTCTGTTTCTTGTTTGCTCACCTCATTGCTGCAGATTTCGGCACAGTTTCTGCCATGGTGACTGTATACTTTGAAAGGGAGACATCGCAACCGGCAGACTTTAACTTGCCCTCGATGCTGTGTAACTGGAGAGGTTAGGTCACACTATTTATCTTTCTGATTGTGAACTTCTATTTAAGTAAGTAATCAAATCACGGCTCAACTATTTTTCTGTCAGTCTACAGCCAGCGTGAACGTCGGGTAACATTTTGAGCAAGCAGTTGGCAGTGTGAACTGATGGTGTTGGAGATTAAGGGGCTGTGCGTACATGTTTTTTTCATTTGAGAGCATGTTGAGCAGTTGCAGTTCATCTGGACTTTACAGGTTCGAGTTCAGTTTGGGTTCGTGGGATTTTGATTACTGGGTTCTAGTTCGGTTTGATTAGTCCAAAAATCAAAACAGTTCATGTTCGGTTCGGGTTCAGTTCACAGCTGAACCCAGGCTCTAGCTATATCCCAAACAAGAACATTAAAATATTAACGAGGTACATTACTACATTGTTATAGAATGGGAAACGGTCTAGAATTAGGCAAGAAATATTATGGCAGCCGTTAAATAGGGGAAGGCTGGGTCTACTCAGTTTGAGGCTTTATTATTATGCAGCCCAACTGGGTTTTTTGATCGACTTGGTCCTGCGGTTTCAGCTCAGAGGAGTCTGGACAGATTTAAAGGAAGGGTGGTATGAGGCCCCATTATATGAGACTTTATTTGCTGCTTCAGTTAGAGAAAATAATTAAATACATTCAACATCCCTTTTACGGTCAGCAGCACAGGTATGGTTAGTGGCTCATCAGGGTCTTGGGGTGAGAGTTTTCCCAAATGCAGCCATTGGTTCAACCCTGTGGAGGAGTCTCGGATCCCTCCTCCTGTCTACCTGGTGTTGAGGCTCTGGGAGGCGGGGGTTTGTGTTTAATCTCTCAGCTATACTCGAGTGGAGTATTGAAATCATTCAAGACTTAGTGAAGAATTTGGCGTTCCTAGCGCATTTTTGTATATCTTCAGGTGAGAAGATGTTTGTGGCATGCTTGAGATGGAAAGGAATCTCTGACGCAGCCTAAGTTATCCCCTCTGGAAGGCATTTTAGTAGGGGAAGCAACTAAGTTGAAGCCAAAACCTATGGCAAGACTTTATAAAGCTCTTTTGGGTGGTCTTCGAGACCCCTTGATTGAAATTAAGCAAGACTGGGACAGAGACCTTTCCCCGACTCTGCTTACCACTGGGGACTGGGATATTAGATTGAAGAGGGGAATGGTCTGCTCTGTGAACAGTAGACTTAGTCATACACTATAATATGCTACTCCAATCTTACTATACTCCTGTCCTTGCCCACAAGATTGATCCTGGAAAACCTGATCGATGTCTTAAGTGTAAAGTCTCCTCGGGCACCTTTTTCCATTTGATTTGGGACTGTCCTAAAATACATCAATATTGGGGGGAGGTTATCTTGTTACTGAGCAAGATATTAGGAGATCCAGGAGCTATGGATGTGGTAAATGGATGCGGTAAATGTGTTGCTTTGACTCCCTGGATCTAGGAGGGGGGAGGCGGTTCAACCCACTTTGTGACTTATGTGTGGTAACTGCAAAGCAAACTCTGGTATTGCACTGGGGAATGAATAAAGTCCCTACGATTTCCCATTGGGTGACTCCTCTGCTTTCCTGCATGAAGCCAGAACATCTACAATACAAAATAACCCATAGGGTAACAAAATATGAATCTATATGAGTCCTCTGGAATAGCATTATCTAAGGACATGTTCCTGGCCTTTTAGAAAGTTTAAGGAAGTGTTTTCCAGGAGAAAGGGTTGAATATTCTGTATTAGTTCCCCACCGAGAGACTGGAAAGATTGACGTTCCATAATGGCACCCTATAATGTCTTACTGACCGTGTTATGTTGCTGGCCAAGATAATGTTTTCTATATGAGGGCTGACTGGTATTAATAT
Organism: Neoceratodus forsteri; assembly: GCA_016271365.2. Classification (NCBI taxonomy): domain Eukaryota; kingdom Metazoa; phylum Chordata; order Ceratodontiformes; family Ceratodontidae; genus Neoceratodus; species Neoceratodus forsteri. The sequence goes on along the minus strand of CM057455.1, from coordinate 1,651,539,236 downwards.
AATTTTGAATATGGGAGATACTAAATAAATATGGAAGAATATCAGCTCTTGATTTGATATTACGCCAAGAGGTTTGTGCTTGAGTCTAAGTTATGAGACTCTCCGAACTAATTGTGTTCCATTTTGAATGCACCAGAACAATGACTTTGTATTGTAATGGACTGCAAAAGTTTAAATAAAGTTTACAAAAAATTTTTTACCAAACTGGCTTTAGCAGCCAGACAGACGCAGGATAATATCAAACAAACATTACATATACTTCACCATGCTACCTGGTTGAAACTACCCTTCCTGTTACTTAGCTTAGATGCTGAGAAGGCTTTTGACCGGGTGGCGTGGCCCTTCTTGGCTGCAACATTAAATTCCATGTGTTTCCCCTCCACATTTAGTAACATTATACAATGACTATATGACTTGCTCATGGCATATGTTAAGGTTAATGGCAGTTTATCAGACCTGTTTCCTCTCTTATTGGGGGTACCAGGCAGGGCTGGCCCCCCTTGCTGTTTGCAACATATAGTTTGAGCCTCTAGCACAGACCATTTGACAGAATGATGCAGTTACTGGTCCCTAAGTAGGGGGACGACAACAAAAGCTAGCCCTTTACGCAGATGATCTGCTGATTTACTTAATACAACCTGACCAGGTCCTTCTCCATTTATGGCATACCCTAACTCTTTTGGCCACCTAGCTGGCTACAAATTAAATGTATCAAAGACAGAAGTCCTTCACGTGCACTACAACCCTACTTCCCATTTAAGTGGGACCTGCCCATGTTAAAATACTTCAGCTGGCGGCTGATCATTTGCAGTTGATTGCCCAGAACTACGACCCATTTCTAAAACAATTAAATGGAGACCTAGAATGCTGGAAGAACCTGCCACTTCCCCTTATCCAAAGAGTTGACGCTGCTCGTATGAACATTCTCCCCAGATTCCTCTAGCTTGCTCAGATTTTACCAATAACCCACTCCCAAGCTTTTTAAAGACATTAAAGAGCTAGTGGAGCCAAAACAGGCAGACAGAACAATAATACAAATTTTAAGTAGTATTCAGTTGTAAATTTTATTTCTAAGTATTTTTCTTTCCTTTGCTCATCAGAAAGTCTGCTATGAGATAATATTGTGCTGGATGTGTGGAACAGCTCATAGCCTGGCAACTGACTTATCTAACTCCACTGCCCCACACTACATCATCAGCATTATGATCTCTGACAGTGATGTCACAGGTGAATGACCTAGCAGTTGCTCACTTGCTGTTCTTAGGCAGCAGTGATGCTCGCCAGCCAGCGAGGTCACGTATGATGATGATGTAGTGGGGCAGCATACAAGATATGTCAGCTGCCAGGCTAAGAGCTGTTCCACACATCACACCTACTAACATCAAGTAAACAATCTTCTAATTAATCAAAGGAAGAAAAAAGGACCATAGAAATGAAAGGTAATGGTTGCTTTTAAAAACTAATATTAGTTTTAGGCAGCACGCTAGCTCTTTAATAGGAACATTTTAAGGTATATATGGGTGGTCTGCGTCCTTGCATCCGGTTAATCATTTTACAACTGCCTAAACCCCTGGGTAATCTGGCGCTACCAGACTTTGCCCAATACCACCAAGCAGCTCAGCTCCATACAGTTTTTTACTGGCTTACAACCATGTACCGTGCAAGCTGGAAAAGTATAGAATTGCTGGAGAAAGATTTACATAATCTTAACAAAATACTTCTCTCTTGTCCTCTCCATCTATTAACAGAGGTGACACATAATCCCTTTACCAGTGATACTTTGAAGCATTGGAAGGGCTGTTGAACTCCTGTTCTGGAAACATCTCCAGCACTTTTGTTTTCCTCCCATATCTAACAATTTTCATTCAGCTTGACTAGATCATGAATTTAGACACTGAGAGGCTGGGCTTGCACTCTTATAGTGCAGTTCATACGTAATGGGAGAATGCTGATATTCCCAGAACTCTGCCAGACTTATTCCTTAAGAACACAAGACCACTTTCGATTTATGCAAACTATAACCTTCATTAGAACGTTGATACCACCTCGATACAGAGGATAGATCTACCACCAGTAATATTTGCTTTGCAACACACTCTGTAGGGCTCAGCTTCCTTAACACACATGATTTCACACATAAATGCCTTCTCCAGCAGCTATCCATGGACTCTGTGGATAGTGTAAGACGTGCCTAGCAGGCAAACTTAAATCACCCTGTAGACAATAAGAGCTGGAATAAACACCTCCAAAATTTACATTCTATTACTAACTTTTATCTCTGGCAAGAATTTTCTTGGAAGATAAATATTCGATATTTTTGGGTACCCGCCCTGCGGGTTAAGAATGCACCTAATGGGGGGGGGACTGCTGTAAAGGCTGTGGACATACTCCTGTCACTAATGGCCACATTTTCTCGTATTGCCCAACACTGCAGCCTTTTTTAAATGCACTGGCTGTAGAGGTCACTGAGATATTTGGCAATTCTGTGCTTCTAACAATTGATTGTTTTCCTCTTCTCCAAGTTTGAAGGTATTTGGAAGTCAGTATCTACAAAGAAACTATTAAACATCTTCCTTTTGGCTGCAAAAAAAAGCCATCACAAAAAATTGGCTTTCTTCTAGAGTTCCTACAATGCCAATTTGGCAAGATATAATCATAGGAATTTATAAAATGGAGAAGCTAACTGTGCAAACCAATCACCAAATGGAAAACTCTAAACTCACTTGGAGAACATGCATATTATGAGTCACAGACAGGATTTTGTTCACTAAGGCCCTGTCCACGCTACACTGAAAGCTCCCGTCTGTAATGTTACAGAGGGTCCAAACTGTTACAGCAGCGGTTTGCGTATACACCTGTAACGTTACTGGAGGCGTTTTCGTAACCGTTGTTGAAACCCCTTATGAGGTGGTTTCAACAACGGTTACGACAACTGTTCTGCCTCTGTAACGTTACCAGCTGTAGTGTGGAAGTGAGAGCATGTAGCCCCAGCATTGCCCTCAGTGCAGCACGAACTGCATTGTGGGATAGGGTGCCGACCGTAACGGTCACCCGTCACCGACAATGTGGACCCACTGTAACGGTTCCAAACCATTGTCATGATGGTTCACTGGCAGTGTGGACGCACTGTAACATTTACCGTCTGTAATGGTTTGAAACCGTTACAGGGTTTTAGTGGTGTAGTGTGGACAGGGCCTAACTCTATCTCCTAAGTGATTCCCGAGGAAGGTGGCTCCATCCCCCGGTTGGCATGACAATGGGTTAGATTTTTTTTTATTGTATTTTATACTTGCTATATAACAACACATGCATTTTTTCAGTCATCCTTGATTCAAAGCATTTTGTTTTTATTAGGATATTACAAATGTGCACATACCAGCATTATTTAAAAGATGGCAGAAATGCACACTCCCCATGACTTCTTATTTTAGAAGTTTAAATATGACAGTTTGACTTAATGAATAATATGCTTTCTAAGCAGCAGCAACTGTTATATGTATGGTTTCATGTTTGTTCGGTGATCTTTTACTTTCTTGTATTTTATAAATGCAAAAGCAGTCTAATAAATAGAGTGTTATAAAAAAACAACAGCCAGGAAAGAGCTGGAAGTTAGATTAGCAGCAAGAGCTGAAGACAACATCAAAACCTTCTTCCAGTGCCTAAATGGAAGGGGACTGGGCCCTCGCAAATAAAAGTGTGTGTGGGGGGGGTAGTCAGGCGAACCTGTGAGAGAGCCATTGGTGATGGGCTGGCTGAGATGCTTAATGATTACTTCACTTCAATGTTAATCAAAGGGCCCAGGCAGAAGTGACTCATTGAGATGAGCCGTAACATCAGGGCTAGATATGATGCAGTCATTGGGCATCATACCTGTCCCGGTAGCTGTCGCACAAAGAACAAAAGTCAGGTAAGTCCCATGGAGTCGACAAGATACACTCCAAGATCATAGTGGAACTGTTGGAACAATTGACTGCCACTTGCAGTAAACTTTCAGGAGACCTTCCAGCCTTATGTGGTGCCAGAGGACTGCAAAATGGCCAATACGGTCCCCATCTTCAAGAAAGAGGCAGGATCGGACTGGTCAACTTGTCATAAGTTCAAATGTGAACTAACTCAGATGAGGTCATAGAGGCCAGTATGAAGGACAGAATAATAGAGCATTCGATTGTGGTCAGGGTTCTTGTCCGTCTCAGCATGGCTTTATGAGAGGTAGAACGTGTAAAAGCAGCCTGATCACCCTCTTTTAGGAGGTGACTAGGGAGGTAGATGGGAAGGGCTGTGGATGTAGTCTATCTGTACTTTAGAAAGAGCTTTGATACTGTGGCACATGAAAAGCTTCAGGGCAAAGTAAACCAGTGCAGCATACACAAAACATTTACAGTCAAGGTTACTACCTGGCTTGGGGGCAGGGCGCTGAAGGTGGTGGTGAACAAGCACTGCTACGAGTGGAGAGGAGTACTCAGCAGCATCCCTCAGTGATCATTATTGGGGCCCCTGCTCTTCAGCATCTGTCAGGGTGGTGGACTCCCTTAAGGATTGGGAAAGGTTTAGCAAGCTCAACCCCGGCTAATACACAGAGATTTTTTATTTATATATAGCTTTTTGCCCTCTTCATTGGGCCCAGTTCTCACACCTCCAGTCCCATCTACCACTCCCCTGCCATTTTGTCTGTTGGATGTACATCCCCCAGTGGACAAATGGCAGAAAAAATCTAGAACCACCACCTCTGATGTCAGCGCCTGACATCAGCCAATCCTATAAAAAGCGGGCGGCCCCCACACCCTCCTCAGTTTTTTCCACCATTGACCAGCGCACGTTGGACCTCTGCTACCGCCACAGCTACAGTCAACTGCCATTTTCTCGCATTTTACTGCGCTTTATTATTTTTACTTTTTCTCAGTTTATTATCAAATTTTCAGTGTTCTTACTGAGCAGTTTATGTCTTCACAGCCTTCCTCTTCTTCCAACCGCTCCACGAAGTGTGCCTGTGGCAAACAGGTCCCGGACAAGGACGGCCGTTCTGCCTGTGTCTTGTGCCTAGGCCCAGACCTGCAAGGCCTACCAGAAGTTCAACCCGGCCACCCGCAGACATTGCCAGAAGATCCTGGAGAATCACCCCCTCAAGCAGAAGGTCACCTCAGTGGAATGGGAGCTGCAGGCCAGGAGCTCTTTCACTTCCCCGGTCCAGTCCTCAGATTCTTCTTCATCAAAATCCTGGCTCAAATCTTCTGGGAAGCATAAACATAAGGACAAAGACTGGGACTGACCCCAGTCTGCCTCCCGCTCACGGCCTCCACATCAGGACACTTCGGCCACGAAATGGTCCTCCTCCCTGTGGGGGGAGGGGGTTGACCTCCATGGCCCCACACGCCCTAACCTCCACAGAGCTGTCGGTGGCCGTGCTGCCCACCCGGGTCTCCCTCATGGAAGGTGGTTCCTCGGGACAGGGTACTCTGTATCTTGGCCCCCCCAAGCCCCTACTGTTACAGCCCTTGATCTCCGTGAGAGGCTCGACAGGCAGCCTGGCCGGAGTCTCTTCGGCCTGTGTGAGTGTTGTGGGTGCCAGCCTCCCGGCTGCTGCACCCTGACACCTCGCCACTGATGCCAGTCTCCTGTCTTGGGACCGCTGCCAGTTCTGCCCCTCCTTCACAGGAGTAGATGCTGCAGGACACTGGTGCCTCCCAGAGCCCGATTTCTCCTCAGCTGTCACCAAGGGGCGGCCGCCTTCCACCCCAGTGCCTGTCTTCCCCACAACCAGCACCCGTGGGCACTCCTTCAGCATTGCCTTGACTGGCACCCATCCTTCCTCTGCCGCAGCCTGTGGGTCCAGCGCCAGCCCCGCTACCTCAGCTGGTGCCTGTGGGCCTGTTGCCCGTTCTGCTGCCAAACATTCCAGTGGGTCTGCTGCCCATCCTGCTGTAATCCATGCCTGCAGGTTTTACGCCGGGGTACACAACTCCTGCTGGTTCGGTGCCTGTGTACCCCATCCTATGGCAGTGGGACCTGCACTGGGCTACCCATATCTGACTCCTGCGGGACTGTTGCCGGTGCCTTCTACCCGGTGCCTGTGGGACCGATGACGGCTCCTTTGGATTATCATGGGCTCATTTTTGCCCTCTGGTCCTTCATTCAGACACAGGTCCCGGCCCCGACCTTCCCTCAAGGGCCTCACTTGGGACCCATCTCCCTGGCACCTGTTCGGCCCAGCCCTAGTGCTCCTCGCAAACCCTGGCATAGGCCAGACAGGTCAGCTGAACGCCCAGAGGCTTGTTGGCCCAAGGAGAGTGGGGACGACAGTGCGGACGATGCTGACCAGAGCTTCAGCAGTGAGTCCTCCTCTTTGGGACCAGAGTCCTCAGAAGGGGAAGAGGCACCCAGCAACATCCCCAAGTCCCCCCCCCCCCGGGACGACCACATGTTTATAGCCATCATGAGACACATTCAGGCCACTATGGGGTGGAAGACTGACGAACAGGACCTGGAGCGGCGTTGCTTTGCCATTTACATATGTCAGCCAGTTTCCCTCCACTGGTGGTCCCATCCATGATTGGCTGCTATGAGGACATTACCTGGGCTGCTTCGAACCATCCCCACATGGTATCGGCAGTATCCAAGAAGGCTGACAGGCTTTTACCACACCCCAGCTGGTAAGCCCTACTTTGGTGAACAACCCAAGGCTGATTCAGTCATTATCAGTGCCCACGACACCACCAAAAGACTGAAGCACCCAAGCCCTCTCCCCGGATAGGGAGTCCCGCCCAGCTGGATCAGATGGGCAAGTGGGCCTTCGCTTCTGTCATCCTGGCCATCAGGGCTATCAGTTATCTGGCCCATAAGATTCAGTACCAGAACCTCCTCTGGGATCAGGCTCAAGAGCCTATCCTAGCCATAACCGATGACCCCTCCAAGCAGCAGACTCTCCAGGCCCTCAAAATGGGCTTGGATGTCAGTACTAAGTCCTATGTGCTGCCTATGATGCCGTAGATGCTTAGGGCCAGGCAGTCGCCTTTGCACCACTCCTGGCTTCGGGTCTCAGGCTTTGCACAGGATGTTCAGTCCAGTATTATGGATGCACCCTTCAGGGGGTTCAAATTTTTTTTGCAACATGTCCGGGATATCATCTTCGAACTCCAGACCTCAGGACAGACTCTAAAATCCGTCCATTCTATGTACCATACCTAGTCAAAGTCGTGGCAGCGGGCTCCCTTTCTTCACTCCTCTTGCACACAGGCCCGACCTCCCCAAACAGAGCAATCACAAGGTGGGGGCAGCTTTCCCCACTTCTTATGTTGTCACCACCTGTAGCACAGCCCCAGCTGTGGCTGCTCCCACTTCCTGACTTCTTGCCAGCCCCCCCCCCGTCATTCCACAGGAGGTGGTTGTTGGTGTTCACGTCTACCTGCACTTGGAGAAGTGGAGTGAAACCACCACAGACAACTGGGTGCTGCAGCTCATCGAGCATGGCCACACTCTAGAGTTCATAGAGGGTCCTCCAGAATACCCTCCGGGCAATTCCTCGTATCCTCTGGCCACCTCCCCCTTCTCCAGGAGGAAATCCATGCCTTACTTCGAAAAAAGGCCATAGAGCCAGTTCCTCGGTGTCAGCAGGGAAGGGTACTACTCCCACTTCTTCCTGGTCCCCAAGCAGATGGGAGACCTTAGGCCCATCCTGGATCTAAGCCAGGTGAACCTCTTTATAGAGTGCAAACGGTTCAGAATGGTTACCCTTCAGGGTTTGCTATGCCTACTTCATCAGGGGGACTGGCTTTGTTTCCTGAATATGCAGGATGCATACCTACATAACAAGGTATTTGCTTCCCATCAACGCTTCCTTCGCTTCCACTTCCAGGGAGCGCACTATCCGTTCAGAGCTCTGCTCTTTGACTTATCCTCAGCCCCCATGGTCTTCACCAAATGTCCGGCAGTGGTGGCAGCTGCTATGAGATGGCTGGGACTCTACGTGTTTTCATACCTGGACAACTGGCTGTTAGCAGCCCTGTCCAGTGACCGCCTTCTTCAAACTCTATCTCACACTTGCAGCCTGTTCCAAGCTTTGGGTTTTACGATCAGCCTCCCAAAGTCCTTCTTGACCCCTTGCCAGCACCTCCTGTACATATAGGTAGTGCTGGACACCACCCAGAGGAAGGCCTTTTTACTCCCAGACAGAGCAGAGCGTCTGGGCAAGGCCGATCTCCTTTACTCCAGTAGTCACGTTTCGGTGAGGGTCTTTCTGAGGCTTTTAGGCCTTATGGCCGCAGCCTTTGCCACAGTTCCCCTGGCTTGGCTACAAACATGTATCCTTCAGTGGACACTGCGGGTCCAGTGAGACCAGTGCCTGGACGAACTGGATCACCTGTGCTGGTGTTGAGTCCGGTCAAAAGGTATTGTGATGAGTGGAGCCAGCAATCTGTTTGATTCCCCTTTTAGTCCTCACCAGATCTTCACACATGCCTCGGCCTAGTGGGGAACCCGATGGGGACCCACCAAACTCAAGGGACATGGTGTAGTTAGAGTGGGATCTCCACATAAATGTCCTGGAGATGCGGGCAGTTCTGTACACCCTGCAGGCTTTACAAACTCCCCTCTTCCCGGGTCCTCTCTTGGTTCAGATGGACAACATGTGCATAGTTTATTACATAAACAAGCAAGGGGGGAACCAATTCCTATGCCCTGTGCAGGGAAGCAATGAGAGTCTGGTATTGGGCCATCAAGCACGTTCTGGAGCGCTCGGCGGTCCATGTTTGCAGTGACCAAAACGTCATGGAGGACAGCCTAAGTCGCTCATGGTCTGGAGCCCACAAGTGGGAACTACTGACCTCAGTGGTAGAAGACCTCTTCAACAGATGGGGTTGACCTGAGTTGGACCTTTTTGCATCCCCACACAATGCAAAACTGCTGCTTTTCTGCTCACTAGATCTATGGCCTGGAGTTTTATGGCAAGATTTTTTTATTTTATTTTATTTAAACAGCAGTTTGGAAAACCTTTGAGCCATAGGCTCATTTACAAAGGTACCTTGTCACAAGATGCATTGTTCCTCTCCTGGACAGGGAGGTTTCTGTATGCCTTCCCTCTTCTTCAACAAGTTCTGATAAAACTCCAGGTGGAAGGGGCTACAATGATCCTCATAGCCCCCTTCTAGCCTCGTTGTATCTGGTTCTCCTTGCTGCAACAACTGGTCGTGGAAACTTCACTGTCCCTGCCGCTGTGCACAGGCTTGTTCTCCCAGGAACAGGGCACCCTGGTCCATGTGGACCTCAAGTCTCTCCATCTCCATGCATGGCTCCTAAGGACATAGCTATCGCCAGGTTTGGGGTCTCCCCAGAGTGGCGGATGTTTTGTGGTGCCAGGAGGAACTCCACTAGGGCCACTTACTCTATGAAATGGAAGCGCTTCACTCTTTAGGCTGCATCACACCATTTAGATCCATTCTCCTGTCCAGTGGATCAGGTTTTGGAGTACCTTCTGTCCCTCTCAGACTCAGGTTTGAGGTACTCCTCTATTAGGTACATCTCTCTGCCATCTCTGCATGTCATTTATTTGTGGACGGGTGCTCAGTGGCCCAGCTTGATGTGTCCTGCACATTCTTGTGGGGCATTTTGTATTTGAAGCCCCCAATCAGGGACCCTGTCCTGCCTTGGGACCTTAATTTTGTGTTGGAAAAGCCTATGCAGCCTCCCTTTGAACCTGCTGTGTCTTGTGAGCTATGCTTTCTGTTGTGGAAGGCATTATTTTTAGTTGCCATTACTTCTGCTTGAAGGATTTCCGAGCTTCAGGCCCTCATGTGTAAGAAGTCTTTGTGTACATATTCTAAGTTTCTGCCTAATGTGGTGTCGGAGTTTACTTTGAATCAATCCATCCAGCTGCCTGTCTGTTTTCCAGATTATTCCAATCAAGGGGAGGCACTGCTTCATACCATCGATGTGCATAGAATCCTGAAGTACTATACACACCGGTCTAAGGACTCAGGAAGTCCAGTCAGTTTGTTTAGTTCGCTCCTGGAAAAGAGGGCGCCCCTGTGTCCAAACAGTGTTTGTCTAAATGGTTAGCAAACTGTATTGTCTATTGTTACCAGAAGCATGGCAAGGAACTTTCTAGAGGGGTAAAAGGCCATTCCACAAGAGGCATGGCCCCATCAGTAGCTTGTTTACGTAATGGGTCAGCTGCCGACATTAGCGCTGTTGCCACATGGAGCACTGTCCACATTTTACCAAGCATTACAGTATGGACATCGCCTCTCGGTGTCAGGCCAACTTTGGACTAGCTGTCCTTTAAGGCCTCCTTTCTTAGGCTGTTATTTCTTTTGCCTACCGACCTGACTGTCTCCTGTAGTGTCAGTGCTGGTTGGGATTCAGACCTACGGTGATGGCCTGCTGCAAGAGATACCCTTGAAGTAAGATAGTACAGTTACGTAAGAACTACTCGTAATAGTAGATCTTGAGAGGCTCTCTTGCATTAGGCCCTCCTTTCCCTCCTCTTCCCTCCTCCTGTGTCTCTCTCCCTTCTATTGGGGTGAGCCTTCTGCCTTTATTTTCTCTTGGTTATTGGGATACCTGAGAGTCCTCCTAGGTTCACCCCTTCTTGAATCCTGCTTATGATCGCTGGTGAGAACTGAGGAGGGTGTGGGGCCACCCGCCTTTTATGGGGTTGGCTGACATCAGGCGCTAACATCGGAGGTGGGCGACCCCTCTGTAGATTGCTAGCTAGAAAGGTTTCTGTGTGTTCCTGGCATCTGCGGCTTAGTTCTACCAGTGATGGCCTGCTGCAAGAGATCGTCACAAATATCTACTATTACCGTAAGTTCTTACGTAACTGTACTTTTTCTCCCCTTATACACCAGGGCCACAGCAAATATGGTTGCGCATGGAGGCCCAGACTCTCTTTGAAACCAGCAGACCCACTCCACCCACCCGGCCTAGTACCAGCACCCCCCATTTGCCTGGTGCTGCCACAGAGCCTCCACTCAGTGGCAGCCAGAAGCTGGAAAGACTTACCTCCCTAATCTGGGGAGAGGAGAGCTGCCAAGGGCCGCCTCAATCCCTCTACCAGCCGTCCAAGAAGGGCCAGCCAAATGCTAAGGTACATCAAAAGCGGAGTTACTGGCAGAGTAGGGACAGTTATCCTGCTGCTTACAAGGACCTGTTGAGGCCTCCCAGGAATACAGAGTGCGGTTTTGGTCTCCTCAATACAAAAAGTACATTGAAGTAGTGTTTACAAGATGCTGGTTAGGCCCCATCTGGAGTACTGTGTGCAGTACTGGAGGCCACACCTGCACAAGGACATTAACAAAATGGAGGCAGTCCAGAGAAGGGCAACCAAAATGGTGCAGGGACTGCATCAGAAAACATGAAGACAGATTAACGGAGCTCAATATGTATACCCTAGAGCAAAGGAGGGACAGAGGTGATATGATTGAAACATTCAAACATCTTAAGGGCATTAACAAGGTGAAAGAGTCTAACATGTTTCAGTATAAGAAAAATATTAGGACAAGAGGACACAGTATGAGATTAGAGGGAGGCCGATTAAGGGGTAATGTGAGGAAGTTCTTTTTCACAGAAAGGGTGGTGGATGCATGGAACGGCCTACCTCAGGAAGTGGTGGATATGAATACAGTGCAGGGCTTCAGACAGGCATGAGATAGGCATAAGGGAGCAATAAAGATGAGTATGAATAGATAGTCCATTGACAGAGTACAGGCCTATGGCACATTCATAAGGTAGAAAAAATGGTCAGACTGGATGGGCCTTGTGGTCCTTATCTGCCATCAACTTCTGTGTTTCTATGTGCAACACAGGACCACTAAAATGAATGGGGCAGGACAGACAGAAACTATGGGGAGACACTGGTGGCCCTTAACATGTTCATCCTGGAGAAAAGGAGACTGAGACGGGATATGACCTCAGTTTTTCGCATACTCAAGGATATTGGTAAGATAGTCTGAAATGCTTCAGTTGGTGTGTTGCAGGGGACACGTCCTGAAGCTCAGGTGGCAGAGTCAAAGGTGATGTTTGGATGCACTTTGTGCCCAGAGGGTGGTGAACCTGTGGAACAGCCTGCCAGCAGAGACTTGGCCTTTGGTAAGCCCGGACAAATTTCTGCTTACCAAGGGAATTACCAGGTACCTTAGGTAGTAGGGTGGGTAGGGAATCGTTACCAATTGGTGTGTGTTTGCACGGTATACTTGTTTAATCCCTACTTGTGAAGTGGGGGCTAAGGGAGTGGACATGACGGAACAAGAGTCCCTTCCAGCCTTAACTTACTATGTTCTTGTATGCTACAGAATTGCCACAGAACTAGCCAGGTGGTGGGTGGGGGGTGGAGAAAGATAAAGAGTATGCCCCGGAGAACAAGAACTACAGTGGAACTCAGGAAGAGACTAGACCAACAGAGGGCTCAAGTCAATGCAAGGACAGGGGACAGAGTGAGTCAGATAAGAAATGTAGTCAGGAAAGGGAGGAGCATATGGGAGCAGAACAAGGAAAGATACCACATCCTGGAAAGCCATGTGTACAAATGCCTGGAGCTTGAGTAACAAGATAGGTGACTTGAAGCTACTATGGTGGAATCTGGCTTAGACATTGTGGCTATTACAAAGACCTGGTGTAATGAAAACCAGAGTTGGAATATGGCTGTACCAGGGTACAATCTATTCAGGAGGGACAGGGTACGCAGGAAGGGGGGAGGAGTGGCTCTTTATATGAAGGAAAGCATAAAGGCCACAGAAATTCAAGGAGAACAGGGTGGTGGGGGGATGCTGTGGGTTACACTTGAAAGGAATAAAGGGACATCCATTCATACAGGGTAATATACAGATCACCAACTCAGGGGGAGGAGGTGGACAAAGAGATGATGCTAGTAATCCAAAGGATGGCAAATAAAGGAGAGGTGCTGCTAGACGGCGATTTGAATCTGCTGGACATGGACTGGAGTCTTCCAACGGAAGCAACAGCTAGGAGCAGAAACATCTTAGACTCCCTACAGGAGGTACTCCTTAAGCAGTTGGTCATGGAACCCCTGGCGAGAGGGCACTACTGGACCTGGTCCTCACAAATGGGGATAGTGTGATAGAAACAGTGGGGAACACCTTGGAAGCAGTGATTATCGAACAGTGTGATTTGAAATAGCGGAGGGGCAAACCAGCCACACAAGGACAAAAATCCTGGACTTCAGGAGGTGGATTTTACAAGGATGGGGAAATGCCTAGAAGAAGCTCTGGTAGTGTGGGGAAATAAGGAATTAGAGGAGATGTGGGCAAAAATCTTAGCAGGGATTGCAAAGGCAACACAACTCTGTGTCAGACAGGTTAGCAAGGGGAAAAGAAAGAAGAGACGATTATGGTTTTCGAAGCAGGTAGCGGAAAAGGTTAAGGCAAAAAAGGTAGCATTTAAGCAATATAAATGGACACAGGAGGAAGGGGATAAGGAGAGGTACCAGCTAAGGCAAAGGGAGGCAGGGAAGGCATTTAGAGAAGCCAAGGCACAAACAGGAACGCATAGCTAACTCAATGGTAAGGGGGGACAAAACCTTTTACAGGTCCATCAGTGAGAAAAGGAAGGTAAGGGGAGGGATTGTGAGTCTGAAAGGGGAAAATGGAGGGAGGGTAGAGGATGACCACCAGAAGCAGAAATACGAACAAATACTTCTGTTTGGTTTTGCAAAGGAGGGTCAGGAAATGGGCCAGTATTAAATAATAAGGACAGGGAGATCACAGAACTGGACAAATGCCCTTGCAAAAGAAAGGATTCTCAGGGAACTGGCAGCAGTTAGAGTTAAGGCTATGGGGCCAGATGGGGTACATCTCAGGATACTGAAGAAGCTAAGGTAGGTGTTAGCAGGGACTCTGACCACCCTGTTCAACCTGTCATTGTAAACAAGGGACGTGTCCAGGGGTTGGAGGAGAGTTGATGTGGTCCCTCTGTACAAAAGTGGTAACAGGAAGGACGCAGGGAACTACAGACCGATCAGCCTGACCTCAGTAGTGGGAAAAGTCATGGAAATACTACTGAAGGAAAGAATAGTGGAACACTTGTTTACAAACAGTCTACAGGACCCAAGGCAGCATGGTTTTATGGAGAGGGTCATGCCAGACAAATCTAACTGAGTTCTTCGACTAGGTGATCAGGGAGATGGATCAGGGCAGGGCGGTGGATGTTTGCTACCTGGATTTCAGCAAGATCTTTGACACCGTGCCACACAGAAGGCCGTTAAACAAGCTAGGGAGCATGGGGGTGGGCACGAAGGTAGTAAAGTGAGTGGAGAATTGGCGGGATAAAGGGTGGTGGTTAATGGCATACACTTGGCAGAGAGTAAGGTGACAAGTGGGGTAGCACAGGGATCAATGCTGGGTCCAGTCCTCTCTAATGTATTTATCAGTGACATTGCAGAGAGTCTGGAAGGGAAAGTTTGCCTGTTTGCTGATGACACTAAGATCTGCAACAGAGTGGATATGCTTGGGGGAGTAGATAGAATGAGAAGAGATCTGATGAGGCTGGAGCACTGGTCAAGGGATTGACAGCTGGATTTCAATGCAAAAAGTGCAAGATAATGCACATAGGGCACAAAAACTCAGGAGCTATATATCAACTGGGTGGGGGGTGACATGCCCGAACAGGAAGACACCTGGGGTGATCATTTCGATGACCTCAGGTGGGTGAGCAGTGTGACAAGGCAGCAGGAAAGGCAAGCAGAATGCTGGATGCATTGGCAGGGTATCACCAGCAGAAAAGGGAGGTCATAATTCCTCTGTACAGAACACTAGGGAGGCTGCACATCGAGTACTGTGTTCAGTTCTGGGCCTCATCTATGAAAGGACATAGAAGGGTGGAGGCAGTTCAGAGGAAGGTGACAAAATGGTGCAGGGACTGCATCACAAGCCTTATGAGGAGAGGCTGAAGGATTTGAATATGTACTCCTGGAGGAGAGAAAGGGCGGGGATATGATTGAGACTTTTCGGTACCTCATGGGGAAGAACACTGTGCACAAAATTACTATTTTTAAGAAAAAGATGCTCAAGCACATGGGGCACAAGATGAAATTGGAGGAGGGAGGTTCAGAGGAACATGAGGAAGTACTTCTTCACAGAGAGGTGGTGGACAAGTGGAACACCCTGCCGGCAGAGGCGGTGGTGACAGAAATGATTACAGGTTTCAAAATGCTTAGGGCAGGCATGAGGTTTACTGGTACTCAGGGCAGGGGTACAACCTAGTTCCTGAAATATATAAAGGATCACAGTAGTTGGGGATAATGGGCAGACTAGGTGGGCCAAAGGCCCTTATCTGCCGAGAATTTCTATATTTCTATGTTACGCTAAATACAAAAATCATGGACAGGGCATACATACCTCTAAACATGCATTGTGAATACAGAGTTACTTACACATCCATTTAACAGTACTATCTGATTCAGTGTTCTGTTATGTGGAGGTGGGCTTCCTTCAGATCTTCCAGGACATGAAGTCCCCACCACTCATTCGCAATAGTGGGACTACGCTGGAGGCACTAGGACCCAGCAGGAGCCAAAAATCTTCAGGAGGACTGGTGCAGAGATAAGACTGCGCATGCACGCCGCCGCGAGGCTGGCTCGCGCCGTATAGGCTGTCTCGGTGTCGACCCTCCAACTGCCTCAGTTCCTTTTTTCCCACCATCGAATGTGCTTCAGTGACGACATCGCTTGCCCGTTGGGAATCAAATGATCATGTCTATATGACAGCAACTTTAGTCGTTAAGTATTTGATTGTATTAGATTATTTACTTAAAAAGGAAAAAGATCTTACTTCGAGAGGTCTCTTGCAGTAGGTAATTACATATAGGACTGACGCCAGCTGGCGGCAGGACCCCACGGAAAAATTTCTAGCTAGCAGTCCCTGGCGAGGACCGCCCCATGTCAGGTGACGGCGTCATCCGACGTTGGTATAAAGGGCGGTCCGGACGCCCGCCTTCCAGTTCTTTCCCGCCGTCAGCTCGTGCAGCGCCTCGCGGTGAAGTTCATATCGCTTAGTCCTGTTACTTAGTCGTTTTTTCCGAAAAGTTTCAGTATTTTGTATTTTCTATCGTCAGGTGAACGTCGGTATATGTCGTCCACTTCAAAAAATAAGTGTGACTCGTGTGGCGCCCAACTGCCTCACAAAGACGGTCACTCCCTCTGCCTTTTCTGTTTAGGCGCCGACCACACGGTCGACAAGTGTCTGCACTGCCTTCATTTCAACGCGGCCAGATGATGCCAGCAGTCTCTCGAAGCCCATCTCCTCAAGAAGAAGATGTCCGCGATGGAGAAGGAGTTGAAGAAACTTCGGCAGGCGTCGACCTCCCCTGAAGGGCACAAGAAGCGGGACAAGAAAAGGCACTGGGAGAAGGCTCTCCTCCGCGACTCCCGGCCGCAGTCACGGCAAAGTGCTAACCCCCTCCGGATCGCAGACGGCAGCCTCAAGGCTTTGGAGGAGGCGTCGGCCGCCGTGCCGGGTTCACGCTCGAGCCCGCTGGGTGCCTCGGGCAAAAGAGGCTCCAGCCCCAGATACCGCGCAGGCTTGTGGCTACTGGTGCGGGCGCTCCCATAAGCGGACATCGGCTCCTCCGACGTCCGCTGGGAGATGGCTGCTAAGACGCCCGACCCTTGAGGGCGGCGCGCCGTGTCTCCATCGGACGGGCCTCTTTCATCCTCGGCCTGTCTCGGCGAGGGACCCCTGAAGTCGGACGCTGGCTCCTCTGGCGTCCGCCGGACTCGGCCCCTAAGTCACCGCCAGCTCCTCCAACGTGCGCGGGCCTCGAGCCTATGGCAGACCCTGCCACGCTGTCCACCAGGTTCCCGCAGCCTTCACTGCTGTCAGGGAGCCGAGTCCCCCTGCCTGACCCCGGAATTTTCTCCTCCATCCCCGGACGAGGCTTGGGATCCTGGGCTACCGTCTGATCCTCCTACAGAGCCGGATCTGGCGCTGGCTCAGGCGCTGGCGCGCGGCTCCGACACCAGCCCTGCCAGCGCGGTTCCGACACTGGCCCCTCCGGCGCGGCGAGGATATTCCCCTTCCATCGGGCCCTCCACCCCACGGGCCTATCACGGTTGATCTGCCCGTGGAGTTCCCGACTGAGCCGTCTGCTCCGGCAGCTCCTCCGGTGCCTGGGTATCTGCCGTCCTATCCGACGCTGGTTTTCCCAGGTCCACAGTATCCTGCGCTGCAGTACCCGGCGCCGACTCCTCCGACCCCGCAGTACCCAACGCCGCAGTACCCTGCTCCGGTATTCCCGCAGCCGGGTTACGGATACTCTCCTTACGGTTTCCATCCGTACAACTATCCCCCACCTCCTCCTCCACCGCCACCCGGGCCGGCGGTGGATCTCCAGGAGACTCTGGCCTCCTGGTGGGCTGAGGCCAAGGCTCAGCTCACCAAGGAAGTTGAGAGCCGTCTTACGACAACAGTTACACCCGGCTCCCGTATGCCCCAGACGGCCACTCCCTCTCCGCCTCCCGGATTCCTGGGCTCTTCCTTGGGATCCAGAGAGGGCAGGACACGTGTTCGGGATCCCCTAAGGAACCTTGCTCTCCCTAGAGCAGTCAGGGAGTCTTACTCTGCTTGAATTCTTCTTCTTCTTCTCTCTTGGACTCCTTGAGGCCTCCGATGGGTGTTCCAGAAAGACGACGCAGCTGCGCCTCGGCCCAAGCCCGCCGAGGACTCCTCCGAAGTCTCCTCCGGAGGATCCTTCCTTCACGGAGTTGCTCAGGAAGATCCAGGAAGTCCATCAGTGGCATTCCTTAGAGCCAGATCCTCAACGGGTTAAACTCGCTGAACATCTGGACTTGCCCCTTACGGCTCCTACTCTAGTGCCACCCTGGATCGAGCCTCACGCCCATCTTGTTTCCACTATTTGGAAACAACCGTCGGCGTTAGCCCCACTTCCTCGGAAGTCCAACAGGCTATACCAGGCTCCGGAGGGTGTAAACTTTTTAGACTCTCATCCCGTGCAGACTCGGTTGTGATTAGCGCGCTCACGGCCGGTCTGCACACCCGAAACATTTGAGCTTGTCTCCCCCGGATAAGGAATCTGCCTTCTGGATCAGTATGGAAGGAAGATCTATGCTTCTTCCACACTGGGGATTAGGGCCCTAAATTATGTAGCACATATGGGGGATTACCAGAAGGCTGTCCTTACCCAGGCGGAATCTAAGATTGACTCCTTGCCTGACTCCCAAGTCAAGCAGGGTTAGCCGACCTGGTCCGTTCTGCTCGTTCGCCAGTCGTCATATTCTGAGGCGACCTGCGTGCAGTGGACACGCAGGACGGAGCTCTGTGTTCCCGTAAGTCTTGGCGTCATGCATGGCTCCATGTGTCAGGTCTGGTCCCGGAGGTGCAGTCAGCAATTCAAGAAGCACCTTTCAGGGGTTCTGTGCTTTTCGGCGGTGATGTCAAGGACATTATCACTGAGAAGGGGACGGCCCTTAAATCTGTTGATTCAATGTACCGTCCCCATCCCCCACAGCGCCGTCCCTTTTGCAGATGCAGCCGGCCTCAAGCGAAACCTCAGGGAAGGCGGGCCACTAAACATCGGGCCCCCACAGCTGCCAGGCCCCCGCCGCCCAAAAAAGCAACGGGTGCTCCAGCTGCGGCGCTGCCTCACACCACCTGGCTCCTTCCCTCTCCCACCGCCTCCGGACGCCCCAGAGGAACCGGTAGGAGGGAGATTCTCCCTCCACCTTCCAGGTTGGGAGAGGATAACATCGGATTCATGGGTGCTTCAGATCATAGCAGAGGGGCACTCCATAGAGTTTCTGCAGAAACCTCCACGTCACCCCCTCTGAACTCCTCTTACTCAAGGGACCATCTTCCTTTGGTCAGGGAAGAAATCTCTGCTCTCCTTGCGAAGCAGGCTATAGAGCCCGTCCCCCCTCACCTCCACGGGACGGGTTACTATTCCCATTTCTTCCTTGTACCAAAGAAGACTGGAGATCTCAGACCCATTCTCAATCTCAGCTCCCTGAACCTATACGTGGAATACAAGAGGTTCAGGATGCTCTCCCTTCAAACCCTCTTGCCCCTGCTTGGCCGGGCCAATGGCTGTGCACTGGATATGTAGGATGCGTGCCTGCATCCCCATTCGCCCTCGCACCGAAGTACTCAGGTTTGCGTTCCAGGGGACCACTACCAATTCTGGGCTCCCTTTTGGTCTTTCCTAGCTCCCCAAGTCTTTACCAAATGCCTGGCAGTGGTAGCGGCCCACCTGCGTACTTTGGGAGTTCAGGTTTTTCCCTACCTAGACGACTGGCTCCTGGCGTCCCCGTCCAGGGAGGAACTCCTGCATTTCCTCTCCCTCACCCAGCAGGTTTTCACTGGCCTGGGTATCACCATCAACCATTCCAAGTCTCACCTGGATCCTTTTCAGAGACTCCAGTTCATCGGGGCAATCCTCGATTCGACAATCTGCAGGGCCTTCCTGCCTCCGGACAGGGGAGCCTCCCTCCAGTCCCAGATTTCCCTTCTATCGGAGTACAGGAGGGTTCCGGCGAGGTCGGTGCTCCGTCTACTGGGGCTTATGGCGGCGGCCATCTCGACGGTTCCGAGCGCGTGCCTCCACATGAGAATCTCTCAGTGGACTCTCCGCTCTCAGTGGGATCAACGGGTAGACGACCTAGATCATCTGGTTCTGATCTCCTCGCCGATGGTAAGAGACTTGCAGTGGTGGATGGTTCGAGAGAACCTATTCCGGGGGGTCCCCTTTTTTCATCCTCCCCTTGATCAGACTCTGACCATGGACGCTTCAGGTGAAGGTTGGGGAGCCCATCTGGGTCCTCACCGAACCCAGGGCCTATGGTTAAAATTGGAGTTAGTTCTCCACATCAACGTACTTGAGCTTCGAGCAGTGCTTTATGCTCTCCAGGCCCTTCACCAATACATCCTTCCCGGTCACCTAGCTGTCCAAACGGACAGCATGTGTGTGGTGTGGTACATCAACAAGCAGGGAGGGACTCGCTCCTACCCGCTGTGCAGGGAAGCGATGAGGGTTTGGGAATGGGCAACGCTTCACAACCTTCACTTCATGGCGATCCATGTTCCGGGAGTCGACAATGTCCTGGCAGACAAGGCTAAGTCTCATCGAGGCTCTACCACATGAGTGGGAACTGGACGAAAAGTTCTAAAAAGCATCTTCTAGATTTGGGGGACTCCTAAGATAGACCTGTTCTCCTCATCCCAAAACGCAAAGCTTCCAACCTTTTGCTCGCTCGCTCCAGAGCGAGGCGCTTTCTGGAGCGATGCTCTATCTCTAAGCTGGAAGGACAGATTCATCTATGCTTTTCCCCCAATTCCTCTGGTCCCTCGTGTGCTGCAGAAACTTGCTTTGGAAGGAGCGAGAATGATTCTGATCGCTCCTTTCTGGCCCAGGCAAATCTGGTTCTCTCTCCTACAACAATACTCAGAGGTTCCTCCTCTTCCTCTTCCTTTATCTCCAGGATTGCTGACCCAGGATCAGGGGAACCTGGTCCATCCGGGACTCAAGTCCCTTCAACTTCATGCATGGCTCTTGCAGACCTAGCTCAATCTCGCTTTGGCGTTTCTCCTAAGGTGGCGAGATTCTGGTGGAGCTAGAAAACCCTACACTAGGTCCACTACGCCATTAAATGGAAAAGATTTTCCATCTGGGCTGCGTCCAGGAACGTGGAGCCCTTTTCTCCTGCCCCATGACCATTCTCCTTGATTACATGCATCATCTTTTCGACCTGGGTCTCAGTCACTCCTCTTTGAAAGTCCATATGGTGGCTACTTCAGCCTACCATGTCCCTTTCGCTGATAAGGCATTTGCCCAACTGGAGGTATCTAAAACTTTTCTCAGAGGGGTCCTTCATCTCAGGCCCCCTGTCCGGACTCCAGCTCCCCCTTGTGACTTAAACTTTGTCCTCGAGAAACTTACTCTTCCTCCCTTTGAGCCTTTCGGCACCATGCAATTCTGCTTAAAGTTGGACCAGCATAACATTCTGTGGTGATTTGCATATGCAGCCCATGATGCTTTGCATTGTGGGGGCATGTGTGATTTTGTATTTTCTTGAAACTTGGCTTCCCAGCCAAATGCCCTTTGAGGTAACCCTTGCCTCAGTGTTTACGCACAGAGGTTCTTTGTCTTTTAAATGTTTTTTTATTTTAATGGGTTCACCACAATATATCCCAGGCACACTGCCTTAGGGGTAGCTGGTCCATTCCACTGGGGTGTCAAACAGACGAGGCATACTGATGAGTCCTGGTAGGATGAAACACATGTCTATGTCTTCTGTTAGCACCCTTTGCAAACTGTGTGAGAGGCCTTTCGGCACCATGCAATTCTGCTTAAAGTTGGACCAGCATAACATTCTGTGGTGATTTGCATAAACATAATTATTTAAACAAGCCTGGAGAAGATCCTTAGATAACATTTAATATTATGGTAACTCTCCAAGCAGCTCAAAGAATATGAAGTTAACAGTGCTTTCCACCTCCCGAAGGGAATCCCAACCACCGCGTAGAGCAACGCATTAAAATTTTAACATTTTATGTCCCAGCATTAGGAAAAGAAACAGTTCAGCCTGCCTCATCGTCCAAAGTCGCCTCCTCTGCTGGATGTAATTTAGCCAACAACTCCTCCGCGTACTCTGCTGCCTGTATAGGGTCCACAAAAATATCAATCAATCAATCAATCAAATCTTTATTTAATCAGGCGATCATCATTGAGCAAGGCTCATTTACAAGATGGACCTGATAAGGTCAAGGTTCGAGTTGATGCACAGCAATTACATCACATACTTATGAGACAGTTATACATACAGAAAAGAAAATGTTATTTATAACACAATAATATACAGAGAATTCACATGTTAAAGCTTGGCAAGAGAAAGTTAAACTAACATCTACAGTATGTACAGTACATATATATATATCACAATGAGGGCCATGACAGTCACACATAATAAGTACAAGGATGGTGAGGAATATTGGGTGCCATATACTGGCGGTGTCTGGCTGGAAGGAATATGCCATATGTGATTGGAATATGGTTTTGTGGGATGACTATTCTATCTCTAGCAGTAGCAACTGCATTTCTCTGTGAAGAGGCTGTACAGTGCTGCTTGAAGGATGTAAATGGAATGATAATGGACAGTTTTAGGGATTTTTGTAGGGTGTTCCATGCTATGGCTAGAGAATAGCTGATTGCTGCCCTCCCTATTTTGGTGTTGACTTTGGGCAATTTGAGCAGGATGATATTGTTGCTTCTTAGGCATAGGAGCTGGAGTGGTCAGGTTGAAGCAGTCCAGGATATAGCTTGGGAGTTTTTGATAAAGCTCTGTAGATCCATAGAGCTGCATTTCTGCTCCTCCTGACATGAAGGAAACCCATCCAATTGCATCATAGAGAGAACAATGGTGAGTATTATATGGCAGGTCTGTAATGAACCTTATTGCTCTATGGTATAAGGTATCCAGCTTTTGAAGGTAGGGAGGGGGCAGTGACTATAGAGAGTCATGAGTCAAGTGACTGATAGAAAGATGGCCTGGACTAATCTCATCTTTGAATCTCTATTAAGGAAGGGTTTAATCTGTAGAGGAGGCCAAGCCTTAGCGGAAGCTTTTCAGCAGTTGTTCTAGATGCTGAGTGAAGTCAAGTCTGTTGTCAATCCACACACCTAGGTATTTGAAATTTTCAACATACTCCAGATTTTCTCCAAGTATAGTGCATATCTGGGGGAGACTGATTGAAGAGGATGTGTTGGTGGAGTTTTGGGTTGTGAACATCATTGCTTTGGTTTTCTTTGCATTTAGCAGAAGCTTTTTCTCGAGAAGCTGATGTTGTAACAGGAAGAATTCTGCTTGTAGGATTTCATGAGCAACTTTAGGTGAAGGGTTGCTGACATACAGTACAGTGTCATCAGCAAAGAGATGTACTGAGGACTTGGTAAGGGTTGAATCAATTTTATTTATATAAATGGCAAAAAGGATAGGACCCAGAATAGAGCCTTGGGGGACTCCTCTTGACAGTGGTCTTAATGGGGAGAGGTCACCTTCAGCTTTTACCTGCTGTGATCTACCGGAGAGGTAGCATCTGAACCACTTAAGGGAGGATGGATCTAGGCCAATGGAGTGTAGGGATGAGAGTAGCAGTTCATGGTCCACAATGTCGAATGCTTTGCTCAGGTCCAGAATACTGCACAGACATTGTTCTTTTTATCCAGTTCAGTTTGCCAATCATTGGTGACCTTGGCTAATGCAGTGATAGTGCTGTGTTTGGCCTGAATCCAGATTGAGCTGGATTTAATAGATTAGCATTGTCCAGATATTCCCTTAACTGAATACTCACTAATTTCTCAGCATCTTGGATAACACAGGTAGGATGGAAATGGGCCGTAGTTAAGATCCATAGGGTCCCCTGATTTTAGAAGGGGACCACTTGGGCTGTCTTCCACAGTGTGGGAATAGAGGCCAGAGTTTGAGGAAAGGTTAAAGAGGTGAGTTAGGGGACTGCAAGCACATGACACGCAATCTTTAGAAAGAATGGGTCAGAAGATCTGCTCCTGCACTTTTTGGTATCTAGATGCCATAGTAGATCCTCAACTTTTCAACAGTATAGGTTTGAAGCTAAAGGAGAGTCAACTCTTTGTTCACCAGTATAGTGGGAGCTTAAATGATCCCTTAATAGGTTAGCTGGGGAGGAGTCAAAGGCAAGGCCAGCTGTTGTGAAGTGGTTGTTGAATGCATCCAGGATTTCCAATGTGCCAGTAATGGGGCCATAGTTACTGTGTAAATGGGTTGGAAGGGGTTGTTAACATCCTGGCCCATCATACCCTTGATGGTGCCCCAAAATCTAGCAGTATTATGGTAGGAGGAGTCGAGCTGGGCCACGTGGTAGCACTTTGCATCCCTAACTTTCCTAGTGCATTTATTCCTGGCTTTCCTAAAGATCATCCAGTCCATGATATTCTTAGTTTTTCTTGCTACTTTCAGTTTCTCTCTCTCCAGCAGTGCAGCTTTGAGGTCAGCTGAAAACCAGTGACAGGATTTGTTTTTATTCGGATACTAGAGATTGGGGCATGGGTGTTAAGGGCATTTAATATAATGCTATTTAGCACCTGCTGAGTTTTTCTACAGAATGTGCAAGATAGAACTTTGCCAGTGTGGAGAGTAGGCTAGATCATGCAGATATCCTTCAATATTGATGTTTTCTTGGATCTCCTCATGAGGAATTTTGCAGGATCTGTTTTAATGTTGTTGGATCTTACCCCGCGATGGGGCAGTGGTCACTTATGTCGATAGGAGCACTCCAGCATGTGTGAATAGATGTGGTTTACTCACTAGCATGATGTCAAGTAGAGTACTGTTACTACTATTCCTTGCATTTAGTCTTGTTGGTTCATTAATTAACTGTGTGAGCCCATAGGTGTCACAGAATGATACCAGAGGTGTAGCTGCCTGGGTGAGCCAGTTGAAATTCAGGTCCCTATGATAATGACTTCTTCAGTACAGGACTTGACCAGGTTTCCCAGGTGGGATAAGAGCTTGCTCAGCAGAGGGGGGTCTGTAGCATCCAATTAAATGGAAAGCTGCTTATTGGGGAGAGAGACTTTTAGAGATAGACACTCAAATTCCTTGGGCATAGATGTTGCAGCAGTACAGGATACAACTAAACCAGCTTTTACATATATGGCTATCTGCTCCTCTTGTTTGGCGATCAGCTCTGAATAGCTGATAGGTAGGTTAACTTCCCTGTCCATTGTGGTGGTCTTGAGCCGTGTCTCAGTTATCACAAGAAAGTCTGGCAAGGTATGGGCAACCCAGGCTTGTAGCAATGTAAATTTTTTCAACAGACTGCATACATTAATATGCAGGAAACTGAGGCCTTTAATTGAGGATAGGTCTGATGGAGAGGTGATGCTTTCAAGAGGTCCAGGGTTGATTCTACATTACCAATACAGAGCAATAGGAAGATCAGTAATTTCATAAGGGCTGCCAGTGATAGGGAGAGGGGGCTGTCTTTGGTCCTCCTTTTTATTCCTTGCCACTCTTTGTTTAGGGTGCTCCTGTGGATTTAAGGTAGTGTGTCGGGATACCACCTTAGCAGTTTGACGACTAGGCTTAGTGGGGATCTATATACCCAGTAGTGGCCTTGGCTGAGACATATATGTGGTGATATGTGTACCTTTATGGTGATTGTACCACTGTAGTCGATGCAGCAATGGCAAGACATATATGAGGGTATGGGTGTCAGCCACGGGGGATTCTACAGAGAAACTAGGCGGGTTGACCACTTTAGATTGTATAATAGGGTCATCTTCATTGTGGAACCCTATGGCTGATAGTGACAGGAGTATCAGTAGCAAGCTCCCCATTCTGAGGGGGATATTGATAGTTGGCAATAGGCTATATGAGTTTTTGAGTCGTGGCAGATCTGCAGCCTTGCAGGAAATGTAAGTTGGACATGGATGCCATTTGCTAAAAGTTCCTTTTTTATCCTTTGTAATTCCTTTTTTCAGTTCTGCGTCTGGGCCGACAAGTCCAGAAAGAAGGCCAGACAACTAGCCTCCCAAACAATATCTCCACAAGCCCAGGCAAGCTTGTAGGAGAGGAATCTGGCCTCCAGAGACAACAGCGTGGTGATCACAGTTAGAGGCCTTTGATTCGTGTCACCTCTGGAGTAGGGGCGCTGCGGTATTGCAAACACTTTTGGTACTGACACCCCTGAGTCTGGGGGTAAAAGTTGTAGGTCTTTAAAGATAAATTTGGTAATGTTAGGTAGCAGTTCGGTACGTCTTGCAAACCGAGGTGGAAAACCCACCACACACACATTGGCCTGGCGCTGGGTGTTCTCAAGCATCTCAATTTTCCCTCTGAGGAAATTTAAATCCTTCACAAAGGAGACATTACATTCTCCCTGATGTGTGTTGGTTCCATTAATCTCAGCGATTGCCAGTGAATGTTCTGCTATTTTATTCTCATTTTCAGCAAATTTAGCCTCCACAGCTGCCAGTTGCTTTGTTTGTTTCCTCGCCATTTGCCTGGATTTTAGTGAGGAGCGCCATAATTTGCACCGAGGGAAGCTCTGGTGCTACAAGGCTGCTAGTTGGATTTGGCCCCAATCCTATCGAGGAGCCTATGGGAGAAAGGAACAATCAAGGCTATGAGATCCATGTTTACCATCCTTTTTTGGACCCATTGTTTTCTTGGATGTTTCAGCTAGGTTTTGCAGTAACTAAATCCCCGCTAGTCGAAAGGCAAATAATGTTATTCAAAACTTATATGTTTACTATAGAAAGAGCTGGATTAGAGAGCTGCTACCATGTTGCTGCTCCAGAGCGCCCACCCCGGCTCAGTTACCCTTGGTTAAGAGATTCCTTAAAGGTTTCCTACACACTAGACCACCAGTCAGGAAACCGGTAATGTACGGGGATATCAATCTTGTGCTAGACATGCTCACCCATAAACTATTTGAGCCTTTAGCAACCTGCGACTTGAAGTTTCTGACCTGGAAGGCAGCCTTCCTTGTGGCCATTACCTCCGCTCGCAGGGTGTCTGAAATACATGCACTGGTCACAGACCACCCCAAACACATACACAGTATTTCACAAGGACAAGGTGGTTCTCAGTACTCACCCTAAATTTCTTCCCAAAGTAGTCTTGGAATTCCACCTGAACCAGCCCTTGGTCCTTCTGACCTACTTTGCTAATTTTCAGAATGAAGGGGGCCCTACCTTCTCTGGATGTAAAGGGTTTTGTGATTCTGCATCGACAGAACGAAGAGATTCATAAATCCAAGCAACTCTTTGTCTCATTCAGCATGGTCTGGCTGGATCAGCCTGTTGCCATCAGATGCATTTCAGCATGGCTGGTAGTGTGTCTCCTTCATTGCTATTCAATGGCGCAGGTCAGCTGGAAGGCAGGGTGTACACCCACTCTACGAGAGCGGTCGCAGCATCTCTGGTAGAGATTCAGAACGCGCTCCATTGCGGACATCTGCAACGCTGCCTTTGGAGCTCTGTGCACACCTTTGTGAAGCACTATGCCTGAGGATGTCCAGGTCAGACAACATCCTTCCTTTGGCAGGACAGTCCTTAATGGACTTCTGTCCTGAGTGGCGCCTTTCTCTGCCTCTTCTTGTGGGGGATTCTTTAACTTGGTACTCTCCCACTAGTGTGAATGACTGGTGGAGACTTTATGTCCAGGAAGATATGAAAATTACGTACCACCGTGAATTCTTGAGCTTCTTGGACGTAAGTCTCCCTTCACTGCTCACACGCCCACCAAACATCCCTTGAGCTCATTCTGTTTTGGTCTTCACTCCCTTGTTGGCCAGGCTGTGAAGGCTCTGTTGAGTTGACCCTTCTTACACGGGTCATACAGACTATCTTATGTCCGGAATAGGTTAGTTTTTCTTAGTTTATGTTGCACCTCCTCGGTAAAAAGGTACTGAGGCAGTTGGAAGTCGATGCGAGATAGCCTATATGGCGTGAGCCAGCCTCATGGTGCAGCGCTTGCATGATCCTATCTCTGTGCCATCCTCTGAAGATTTTGGCTCCGCTGGTCCTAGGGCCCGGGCGAGTTCCACTAGTGTGAATACAGTGGAGACTTCGTCCAAGAAGATCAAAAATAACAGTAGGTATGTAATTTTCATTTTGTCCCTTTCAGAGTGGGGATGTGGCTGCTCTTCCTGGTGGTGTTCTATTGAGTGCTTCTTCACCACAAAGACTGCCTTTGATTGTTCCTTCTGCTGAAAAAAGTGTAGGAGAACTAATATCTTCCACAGCTGATACCATTCGTACTCCTTCTCTGGCCAGCAAATGTTTCTGTCATGGTAGAATTGTTGGTGTCCCAATCCAAAGACTGACCCTGCCATTTATAACCTTCTGCCACTGTACAGTGAAAGTGCTATGTCTGCCCTAACTGCTGCCATTTATGGGTGTCCTGGTTGATAGTGCAGTTTTGCTGCTGCCATGTCATTGGGCTGGCAGTTCGTATTCTTTCATGTATATATCCGGGCACTAAGCATGCAGTTTGCCATTGGAACCCAATTACAATTGTATCTGTACTGATGTTGTCTAGGTTACTTATGATCTTGGAACAGTATTCTTCCAGCTAGGCTCAACAGATCCTTCTGCTTATGAAAAGGCCAGACAAAATTTTCTGAAACTACAGAACTGCTTTCCAAGGTAAATCAAAATGCTTCTCATGCTTTCTTTTTTTTTCTGTAGGGTTTTGTCCTCTCCTGTCTTCACCTTGCCCTCAGGCTGTCTCCAGGTACCATTTAGCCTTCTTGCCGTCTAACCTCACCACTTCTGAATTCCCCACAGTTCTACCGTTCATGGCAGGGCTTCCTCTCCCAGCCCCTGCTGAGGTCCAGATTTGTTTGTGGACAGCGGGACTGCATGATGTAGATGTCAGACATATATTGTACTGGTAACTTGTCATTTATTGGAAAGCCTGGGATTTTCTCACAATTAAAAAGATAGAGGGGCGGCTCAGGGGTAATGTGAGGAAATTTTTTTTCACGGAGAGAGTGGTGGATGCATGGAACAGCCTTCCTGAGGAGGTCGTTGGATCTAAAACAGTGGGGGAGTTCAAACATGCATGGGACAGACACAAGGCAATTATAGTTGGGGGTTGCAGGAAGTAGGCTGTTGGTTAACTAGAATCTGCAGCTTAACCAGTAGGTAGGGAAATGGGCAGACTGGGTGGGCCAAGTGGTCCTTATCTGCCGTCAAAGTCTATGTTTCTATGTTTCCCCTCTTCACAGCCTCTCCCATGTTCTCAAGTGTTGGCACAGCCTTCATATTTTGCCTTGCGTGCACTCTCCATACCCTGTAAGGCGCAGCTCCATGGCCCAGCTGCAAGGGTTGCTGTGGTGCTAGATCCCATGCCAGCCCTTCTTGCCGAGATGGTCTAGTGTGTGTGGCAGCTATCTTGGCTGTGGCCTGGCCTGCTTTCTCACACAGTGCTCCTGGTCTGCTCTTGAACCCATGTTGTCTGCATGGTAGGACAATGTGCTGCTGCTTGTCTGTTGGGGGTGCCTTGTTCTCCTCTTTTTTTGTCATAATCTGTATTTTAGCACCTTGTCTGCCCTCTGGCTCCCTTCAGCCAGTCCAGCTCTGTCACCCGCCATCCCTGGGATTCACCGACTCTGACAATCCCCTACAGATTGCCCCCCGTCATGGGGCCAGGGGGGCGTGCCCCCCCCCCATGCCCACATCCATATTGGAGCATGCCCAGTTGGTTTTTGTGGGGCCTGCAGCGGGTTTGGCATCACTTTGTCAGCGGGTTGTTTTCCTTCTGCTTTCTCCCCTAGGACTCCAGCACGCAATTGCATTCCTCATGTGTTTCTCTGCACGCACATGGGTATCGGTGCTGACAGAGTCCTGTGCGTCTGAGACTCCCTACTGTGCTGCTACCCAGTCTCCATTGGGTGGCACTTGGCAGCCTATGAGCGGGAAGTCTAGATTCCTTAACCAGAGTGAGGGGAGTAGTCCTCCGGATGCTGAATGCTGCCTCCCCTGGCTGACCCCTGACAACCAAGGTCTGCTTCTGAGCCCTGGTCTTTGGTGTCACTGGCAGTAGTGCTACTTCAGAGCTACTGGGCTGCTGTCGACCTTGTTCTGCTGATTAATGGAAGTCTTTGTTGCTAAGCCTCTTGGGTAAGTGCATGGCTGCCCCGATTTGCACTTTGAGTGCATAAATAAATGTATCTCTTACTGTTCTTGTGCCCTTTTTTACATTTATCTGATTGATCCCTCAGTCACCCACCTGACATTACAACCAGCCAGAAGCTGTGGCAGAATCCGCATCCCACAATCCCATAGCTTTGGGATCAGCCATAGGAGATTCAGTTAGACACATTGATCTTACTTGAGAGGGTTCCTACAGTAGGTCATAACTAATAAGTCATGACTTGTGGGACTGCGCCCTCTGGTGTCAGGACTGCCGGCAGATTTTTGCTAACGGTATCTGGTGGGGACTGCCCACCCAATGTCACTAGGCGACATCAGTGTGTGTTATATAGTGGGCAGTCCCCGCCTGCCTTCCAGTTCTGTCCTGCTGCCACCTGTGCAAGGACCTCGCCGTGAACATTGCTCCAGTCGATCGCCATTTTGTCTAAGTATAACCTTTATTTTTCTTCTGAAAATAGTTTTTCTTCAGGTTTTATGTCTTCTCCACCCAAGACTCCGAAGACCAAGAAGAAGTGTGGCATGCAGATCCCTCACAAGGATGGCCATAAACTATGTCTCATCTGCCTAGGCTCGGGACACGACACAGAGGCCTGTCCGGATTGCAAGCCCTTCAACCCATCCATGCACAAACGCAGGCAGCTAGCCCTAGGCCCATCTTCTTAAATCCAGGATGGCCACCCTAGAACAGGAGATGTTAAAAGCTGGGGATTCCGCTTCTTCACCCTCTTCGCAGCAAAAAAAAAAGCTAAAGAAGCACGGGAGCAAGACCTAGAGGGCGGGAGCAGGTCTCGCCCTCAATGGGCCGCGGGCCCAAGACCTGTCTCCACGCGGACAAGGGCACTCCTCCACGCCTTTCCTCCGTGAAAGTCCAGGCCTCTTCCACCAGTTCTCCCGGTACCTCTTCTACCTTCGGGGCTCATTAAAACGGGCTCCAAACCTGGATCCTCGACCGATAAGTCGCCTGCCAGGACCTCTGGCGGTCGCATGGTCTCTATCGGTAAGCTGGAGAGCTCGCCCGATAGTTGGTAAGACGGATTCCCACCCAGAGGGAACCCACGCGGCACTAACCAATAAGCCGGTCAGGGACTCACCCTCCATCTGCACGGTGCTCTCTCTTCCTCTAACGACCGATAAGTCGGCCACCAGGACTCTGGCGACCGCCTGGTCGATCGCACCCTCCGGGAGCTGACGCCGGATCACCCAGTGCCCAGCCGAACTCTGTGACCTCTCCTGGCCACCCCTCCTGCCAGGTTGCCCCTGAGCAGGAGTCTTCCCCTCCACCTTCACCAGTGAAACCTCCCGTTCCTCAAGCCTGGACGGAGGGGGAAGTGGGTCCCCTGGATGTGGTTCTTCCCTCCCGCACACCAGTGCAGGTACCCTTCGAGACTTCCGCGGATCTCTTCCCTGGGAATCTAACATCCAAATCGGTCCCCACAGCTCCCAGGACTATTCTTCCTGTCGGGCCCCTACTCTTGCCCATGCCGGGGGCCCCTCTGCTAGGCACCGTGCCTCTGACACCTGGTGCCCCGTTGGACCTTCTCGGTATCCTCCTGTCGGAGCCTCTGTCAGGACCGCTATTGCCGCCCCTGTCACCAGCCCCGACTCCGGATGTCCCAGTGCCAACTTTTCCAGCGCCGGATAATCTTCCAGCTCCTTCCGCCCCGCCTCCCCCTTCGATGCCTCAGGCACCTCCTCTGGACCAGCGTGGCATCCCCAATACCCGGGCTTTCCGATGCCAGGTTATCTGATGTCGGGCCAGCGGCCGGCACCTTCGTCAGTGGTTACTACCTGGGTATCTGGTGCCAAGCTATGTTCTGCCCCATTTCGGTGCCAGGTACCCTCCCTTCAGTATTCGGAATGGGTCTCCCTTACTATCAGCCTCCTTCTCAGCCTCGACCTCAATAGGACCTTGGACCATGTTTCAGACTTGGTGGCAGGAGGCCAGATCCCAGTTGGTATCAGACATGGACAAGAGACTGCCGGCACTGCTGGCTACCCCACCCTGCTTCTTGTCTCCCGTGGGTTCTTATAGGTCAAGCCATTCTGCCATGGTACATATTTCAGGAGGGGTTGGAAGAGGTCATGTTGACTGAACCCAGGTCTTCTAACAAAGGGAGTTCTCGAGTCTGAGGCAGACTCTTCTGACTAGTCTTCCAGAGATCTATCTGGAATCACAGAGGCTAAGGGTAAGGAGTCACGCCAGTCTCCTCCCGAGACCCTCCTTCACTAAACTCCTCTGTATCCTGCAGCAGGCTAACAGATGGAGTGTGGAGAGCAAGACCTTAAACACAGCCCTTGCTGAGCACCTGGATCTGGTAGAGATGTCACCCATCCCGATCCCTCCTTGGACTGCCCCCATGAGGATCATACCTCTACCATCTGGCAGTTGCCTCACTGTATACCGGCTGTTCCCAAAAAGGCAGACCCGGACCTGCTCACACACCAGAGAATGTTCCCTACCTGTGCTCTCAACCTAAGGCAGATTCCATCGTGATAGCCGCTGCTCACAACCATACTGCCAAACCCAAACATATAGTACCTCCTCCTGACAAGGAGCCAAGACAACTTGATCAGCAGAAGCAAGAATATACATTATTTAAAATCAGTCATTGTGGAAAGGCAAAAGAAAAGAATATTTTTTCCATAACGTTTATTAATTTTCCACAGTAATACAAAGCTAAAAAAAAAATCTCACATTAAACACAGACAATAAGGACAGTTACTACAATAATCCAACATTTACAATTACCCCCCAACTACTTCTTCTATATAACCTCTGCCCACAGCCCCCTCCCTATTAGTACCCACCTGCATTACTCCACTCTAACCAAAAGTTACACTAACAAGAAAGAAAACTAAAATAAACTAACAGTAACATAGTTTAATCAATTGTGCAGGTGTTAATACATTAATAATAGGTTTATCTTCCATATTATATCCTCTCAACTCATTCCCCAGGTGTAGACCCCCCTTCCCTAGTTCATCCTTTATATTTGCCTCCACTTCCTTTCAAGTTCCCTATCATTTCACTTTATCCTTGCAGGCCTTTTCTCAATGTGCTCATCTCTCCTGGTGGCAGTGTGGCCATGAATGTTCCCACACCTCTCAGAATTGATCCTCTCTTGTTTTGTTCACATAATATAATCTTTCCAGACATAGTACTTGCAGACACATATTTTTCCATGCTTGAATCGTGGGTACTTCATTAGACACCCATGTATTTAATATGCAGTGTCTGGCCAAAATAACCAAAATTCGTATGCATCTTGGAAGGGGTCTCCAGTCCTCATGCTCTGAAACATCTACCCCGAACAGCATGATCACTGGGTTCTGATCTCTCTGCCTACCCCACACCTTACCAACTTCCCTGCCTATGGCTTCCCAAAACTGTTTTAAAATTGGGCATTCCAGAAGCAATCACATATGTTCCCCTCCACCCGCACCTCCCACATAGGGGATATCTCAGGGGCGAATCTCTGAACCATACTTGAGGGGCAATAGAGTCTATGTACAAACTTATAATATGATTCCTGGTATTTATTACTGACTAATAATCCTTTTTGGAGTTGCAATAGTAGGCCTGAGCCCTGATCTGGTATCGTCCTCCCCAAATCTCTATTCCATAGGGCCCTAGTTTTACTGGTATAGTCAGGCATGCATTGCCGCCCCATCCTTGCCGCTCTTCCTATTACTCCACCCGGCCCCATCCGGGTACCAAGAACCATTGTTTCTATCTGCTCCAAGGAGGCGTTGTCTGTTTGGCTTCTCACTATTGTTTTAGCATAATTACTTGATTGTAAGATTCGAAACATCCCTGCCCCTAGGCATTCCCCGAGCTCAGCTCCTGACACTATCTCTCCTTTTTTCCACATATCTTTTATACATTTTATACCCTTTTCCTCCCATACCAGGAAACCTTTGTCTTCTAGTCCTGCCAGGAATCCAGGGTTTCCCCTAATTGGTAGTAAAAGTGTTTCTTGCCCAGATCTCACACCGAACCATTTCCACAGCTGTTCCCAGCCTTCCAATACTGACATCATTAGTGGGTTCGGGTTTGCCTGCCTACCATACGCCTTCTTACTTCCCCCTCCCAGGAAAGCTGATATTCTTACCACTCCTTCCCCTTCCTCTAGGTCAAACCACCCAGCTTCTGTTGGTCTATTTACCCAGTCACCTATAAATCTATAATGCATGGCTAACGCATAATTTTTTAAATTTGGTAGATTTAACCCACCCTTGTCCCCCTCTGCCTGTAGTCGATGAAGACTCACCCTTGGTCATTTCCCCCTCCATAAGAAGCCTACATAGACTTTATCCACCTTTTTCATATCTGTCTTGTTTAGCCCCATAGGCAGCATTTGCATCAAATACAAAATTCAAGGTAGAGTGTTCATTTTATAAGATTTATGCAGCCTAACCATGATACAGGCAGATCCTCCATCTTCTTAGTTCTTCTTCTATGCTCTGTATCATTGGTCCATAATTTAGCTTATACAGCTGGTTTAGGTCATGCCCAATTCAAATTCCCAAATATGTAAATTCCTTTTCACCTTTTTAGACCCCAGGCTGTGTTTTTGAATCCTCTTTCAATTTCTCCCACAGCATTATTTCTGATTGTGGAGGTTTATTCTATATCCGAGAAGGCCACAAATTTCCTGTCAACTCTGACAACGGGGAACTGAGTTGGCGGATCCGAGCATATAGTAACATATCATCTCGTATAATGTAATCTTGTGTTCCTACCGACCTCCCAAACACTCCTTTAATGTCCTTGATTTCTAATTGCAATCGCTAAAGGCTCTATAACTAGTGCAAATAATAAAAGGCAAGAGAGGGCAGCCCTGCGTGGTACCCCTATGAAGTGAGAATTTTTTGTTAATTTCCCATTCACTAACACTCTTGCCTCAGGAGCTCTATACATACTTCTGATCCATCCGATAAATCCATCCCCTAATCCATACATCTGGAGAGCCTTCAACAAATATGCCCATTCTGTACGATCAAATGCCTTCTCGACATCCATTGTTAGAACTGCAATATTCTTCTGTCCATGTGAGGCTTTCCATATTACATTAAGCAGTTTTCTCATATTATGATATGAGCTCCTCCTGTGACAAAACCTTTCCGGACTGGGTGAACTGTTTCGGCATGAGCTGGTCCAGTCTCTTGCCAGCACCTTAGCCAGTACTTTAGCATTGCAATTTAGTAAAGAGATCGGTCGGAATGAGGAATACTCCTGCCCATCTTTCCCTGGCTTTGGTACCAAGCAGATGACTGCCTCTGTAAAGGAGACTGGGAGGTTCCCCACCCCCCCCTCAACTGCAGAGAAATCTTGATGTAGCAGATCAACCACCTGTTCTGTCATTGTTTTATAAAACTCTATGGGAAATCCGTCCGGTACACCGGCCTTCCCTTGCTTCAACTCCTGTATTGCTTGTCTAATTTCCAGACGCGTGATTTCCCCCCACCCCTGCAGCTACCTCCGTTGTTGATCAGTTATTTTGGGCACCCTAACCCCAGTCAAGAATTGCTTTGCTAACTCCTCTGAACCGGCACATTCTGCCTGATAGAGCTGTTGGTAGAATTGCTCAAATCTATCCCTAATTAAGGCCTTATCCCTCAGCATCTTTCCTTCTCTGTCTTTAATTTATGTTATGTGTGTATACAACCTTCTTCCTTTTATTAGTCTGATCAGTAATGGGCCAGATCTGTTCCCCCACTCAAATAACCTACTTCTGGCAAACAGTCCTGCCACCCTCGCCTCCCCCAATAGGAAAGCCTCCCTTGCAGCTTTCAAACTTTGCACCCGCTCCTCCGTTGCTCTTTCCACCACTGCCCTCTCCAGTGCTTTCACCCTCCCCTCTAATTCCACCCTAGTGGCCTCCTTTTCTTTTTATACTGCGCAACAAACTTAATTATGGCTCCTCTAATGAAGGCCTTCCCTGCTTCCCAAAATATGCCCGGTGATTCCACTGACCCCTCGTTAGTCTCTTTATAATATTGCCAATGTTGTCCCAGGTACTCCACAAATTCTTTATTACCTAACAGGTACCTTGGGAACTTCAGGGTGGAGGACCCTTCCTCTGCTCTTTTACCTCAAAATCATCTGGACCATAGCATGGTCCGTAAGGATAATAGGGCTATGTTCCACCTTTCAATTCTGTCTAGCCACTGTCGGGCACATAGATGTAGTCATCCTAGACCATATTTTTGAGGTTTGAGTAAAGGTGAACCCTTTTCACCTGGATGCAAAGCCCTCCAACAGTCAATCATATCCATATCCAGTATTCCCTCCAGCCAACGTATCAGCCCTCCTCTATGCCTATTCTTTCCCTCTGAGTGATCCAGGTCCCCTTGCATATCTGCATTAAAATCCCCACCAAATTAACCCCTCAAATTGTTTTCGCATTAGAACATCTAGGACTTCCTGATAAAGGCGGGTCAAATATTGAAGCATAGACACATCCAAAGTTATTTTTCACCAGAGAGCACCCCTTCCACAAAGATATACCTCCCTACCCCCTTGTCTGTTATCACCCTTGTGCAAGTGAATGGAAGTGCCTTGCCTATCAGCACCGCAACCCCTCTTTTATGTGAGCTGTAGGATGATGCATAGCACCACCCCACCCACCCTCTTACCAGTTTCTGGTGTTCTAGGGTGGTCAGGTGTGTTTCTTGTAACAGTGCCCCCTGAGTGCCCTGACGGTGCAGGGCTATCAGTATACTTGTTCACTTAATTGGCGATGTGATCCCCTTCACATTCCATGATGTGATCCCCAGTGTTTTTAACTTATTCATTTATCCACCATGTCTCTCCCTTCAGCCTCCATCTTATTCCCATCTTACCAGTAATTATTGCATTTTCTAATAACCTATTACCCTTTATGATTAATAAAAACAAAAGATATTTCCAGCACTGCAAACATATAACACATATACAAACAACAATCCCCTTTCCAGGTACACTCCACTCCCTTCCCCTCCCAAATCTCCCCCCCCAAAGAACATCCCCACCATATTTACACATCCTACATACTACACTCCCCCTACCATTCAACTCCAAGAACAGCCCTACTTTGAATCTTGTAGATGTACCTGTCCCCCCAACCCTGCTTAACTATTTTTAATTAACAACGCCCCTTTATTTATCAAAAAACAGCCTTCCCTCAATTATATAGCAATCAACATTTCAACCAGTATATTAAATTGGTAACAGTCATCCTGCTATGAACAGTCGTCCCGTCCCCCCATCGCGCAAGTAGCCATCCCAACCTTCCTATTTTGGTATTCCAATTTGGCAGGTAATTTAGCCTTTAATTATACTCAAGTTGTTAGTCCCACAAACAGAGGCTTGCAAACACCCTCACAAGTTGCAGAGGCCCCGGAGGCGCCGACGCTGCCCCACAAACTTACACAGCGGTGGCCCATCCCCCAGACCCCCACTTACCAGCCATGGAAGACTCATCGACTCAGAGGGCTATATTGTGCTCTTCATTCAGCAGGACACCCAGCTTCCGATACTCCTCCGCCATCGCCAGTTCAATAATTCCTGTACACACCTCTCTCACGAATTTGCGCACAGCCAGCCTCTCGTACGTTGGGTGCATATTCTTGAGTGCTCTGCATCCCTCAGTTGTCTCCACCTCGCCAAACTGATAGCTGCTTCCAAGTGGCACCATAAAGCTATCAAACAACTTGGGGGGATGAGAACAGCAGGATATTACAAGTCCTTCAAAAACAGATAACAGATGCTCCTCCAACTCCAGTCAGTCAAAATGCTGTTTCGGCCTCTGGCAGTCTCTTCTCTCATCATGAGCATCTCTCATACGGTGTCATCCAGTTGGCCCTCTCAATCTTTCTCTCCTCAGGTCCTCTACAAATGTGGCAGCCTCTCGGCTCCCAAAACAAAACGTAGCTCCTCATGCTTAATTTTAATAATGCGGGTACAGCAGAAAACAGTCCACCTTAAGCTCCTGAGCTGTGCCATTATGGGGTTAAAAGCTCTCCTCTTCTTAAGGACCCTGTTGGAGTAATCTTGAAACAGATATTGCTTCTCCCCTCGTATTTGACTTCTTTCAGGCTTGGTATGCCCGCAACATCTCTTTCCGATCCTGATAATTATGGAAATGAAAAATGATCTGTCTCAGGGTTGCCCCGCTGGCGGCCTGGCTGCCACCACTCTGTGAGCCCTCTCCAGCTTCAGCTTTCCTCTTTTCAGCTTCATGCCCAACAGATTTGGCAGAGTCTCCGCACAAAAAGATAGCACGTCTGATCCCTCTTTCCCCTCCAGGAGCCCCCGGAGTCGTAGATTAAGACGTCAGGCATAGTTTTCCTGGTAGTCATGTTGTTCCGTTAACTCCTCAAGCTCTTTCTCTAATTTAGAAACTCGCGCCATCAGGGGCTCCATGTCGTCCTCAATTTTGGATATCTGCTCCTCCGCCTCTGTTACTCTGCTAGCTTGCCCTTTTATCTGCTCCACCATATTCTGCAAACGGCTTTCAATTTTTTGCTCCAACTTTTTCCATTTTCCTTCTAACGCCTCCAGGACTTGTTCCGATACTTCGTGGCTCAAGAGCGCCATTTCTGTTGCTGAAAATGAAATTGGACCCACGGCCTCCGGAGCCTTCACTGCTGCTCGTTTTCCCTGACCTTTGGATGCTGACCGTTGGCCCTTTCCCGGAGTTGGTATTAAATATTCCTCCATGATATATTCATCTTTTCCTTGCTGTCTTTCTGCTGAGCTTTTTCCAATAAATAAGTTTTTAATAAAGATTTAAAACTACTGACTGTCAGGCATTCTCTTAACCAACAAGGTAGAGAATTCCACAGGGTTGGTACTGCAAATGAAAAAGCACGAGCTCCAGATGTTTTTAAACGAACCCTGGGAATCTCTAGCAATCCCTTGTCAGCGGATCTATGCTTCTTCTACATGTGCTTTATGTTCCTTGAACTACATAGCACATGATATCCTATCAGAAGGCCACCATGGCTCATCTCGAGACTAGGCTTGAAACTGTGGAGGACTCGGACCTTAAGGCAGAACTTCCTAAGGCCCTGCGTTTGTCTAAGATTTCATGCAGACACGCACTGAGAGCTACCTACGATACCGTAAATGCAGTAGCTCGCTCCTCTGCCACAGCAGTCTGTCTTAGGCATCATGCTTGATTTCGTATTTCTAGACTTTCCCAGGACATACAAGCTGCTGTACAGAATGCCCTCTTTTGAGGCTTCGTTCTCTTTGGAGGAGACACCAAAGATATCATTACGGGCCTCCAGGACAGCAGACAGACCCTGAGGTCTTTCAGGTCCATGTATAGGAGTGGGTACTAGCCTAAACAGCCTTTTCAGCACCAGCAGAAGTGGCAAATGCTGGCCCATCGGCACAGTGTTTGGATTTCGCTTATGATGCTGGCTACCCAGGTTCAGGAACGGGCTCGGGGTGTTGGAGGGGCGGCTGAGGGGAGAAGCATGGAGCATCCTAAGGACTGCTCTCCTTCTACAGTGGGAGGGAGAGGAGTGTGTCTGGTGCTTGATGGACCCCTTGTGGAGGCTGTGGGTACCGCAGTGACCGGCACCAGAATATTTGGGGAGAGGGGTGCGGATGCTGGACATCATTGCACGTCCCCGCCCCCAAAAAAAAAAAAAAAAATACTGCCCCTCAGCATGACAGCCTGTCCCTATTTGCTGCCCACTGCAACTAATGCCCACCGAGGGGGGGCATGCTGTCGTGGCCCCGACTGGGGGGGGGGGATCCGGGCCTTGTCCGTAAGGGAGTGGTAGCCCCCTCGGTGGCTTTGCCCAGGGGTAAGCCTGGGCATGGGGGCAGCGAACAGACAGGACCTGAGGATGCGGGAAGGCTGGCCCAAAAATATGAAAAATTAAAAAAAAAAAAGGAAATAAAGCAGAAGCAACCCTTCTCTAGGCGCTAGACAAAAAGGAGAGCATCAAGGTCCATAGTCATCTCTCCCCTGCCTCCAAGACCCAGCTCCTCCACCTCCTGACTCCTACAACTCTCCCCGCCTCCCACCTCACAACAGTGTGGAACCAGTAGGGGAAGATTCACCGTTCACCTCAAAGAGTGGCAGGGCATCAT
This sequence comes from Neoceratodus forsteri, assembly GCA_016271365.2. Classification (NCBI taxonomy): domain Eukaryota; kingdom Metazoa; phylum Chordata; order Ceratodontiformes; family Ceratodontidae; genus Neoceratodus; species Neoceratodus forsteri. The sequence goes on along the minus strand of CM057455.1, from coordinate 1,651,499,488 downwards.
ATCGGATGCCTGGTTCATACAACTCATAGCAAGAGGGACACCACCAGAGTTTCTGGAAGGGCCTCCAGACTCTCCTCCAGGCCGATCTCATTATCCCTTAAACCATGTGTCTCTGGTAGGGGCCGAGATCCTGGCTCTATTATGAAAATCAGCAATAGAACCAGTATCTTGGGCACAGAGAGGAAAGGGTACCATTCCATTTCTTCCTCATCCACAAAAGACAGTGGACCTCAGTGCCCATCTTGGACCTCAGCCAGCTGAACTTTATGTAGAACACAAAGGTTCCGTGATGCTGACTATCCAGGGACTGCTGCCCTTGCTCCAGACAGACCACTGGCTCTGTGCACTGGACATGCAGGACACTTACCTGCACATTCCAGTCTTCCCTGGCCACTGCCATTTCCTGTGGTTTCTCTTCCAAGGGAGCACTTTCAATTCAAAGCCTCCCGCTTGGCCTTCCTCGCACCCAGGGTTTTACCAAGTACTTAGCTGTGGTGGCAGCTGCGCCTTCACCGACGGGATCTACATGTTCCTGTTCCTGGTCGATTGACTTATAGCAGCTCTGTCCAGGAGCAGCCTAGAGGAGTCTCTGTCCTCCACCCGGACCCTTTTGCACGACTGGGTATTACTATCAATTACCCCAAGTCGTCTCTAGTCCCCTCGCAATGACTCCAGTTCATTGGGGCAGTATTGAACACAGTCCAGGGCAAGGCCTTCCTATCATCGGACAGTGCGGATACTTTGCAGGAGCAGGCCAAACTGGTAGCTTCCTCCAGCCGTGCCCCAGCCAGGGCATTTTACGCCCTCAGCTTGATGGCAGCAGCCATCCCTACTGTCCCTTGGCCAGGCTGCACATGAGGGTCACCCAGTGGACGCTAGGGTCCAGTGGGATCAGCATTCAGACTACCTGCATCATTCTATCCTGGTATCCAGCACACTCAGGAGGAACTTCTTGTGGTGGCAGGATCCTCTGAACCTTTCTCGGGGACACCCTTCAGGCCCACCCTCCCTCTTGACCCTCACCACAGATGCATCGGATCTGGATTGGGAGCCCATCTGGGAGACCACCAGACCCAAGGGACGTGGTCCAAGCTGGAATCCTGTCTCCACATAAACATTCTGAGATGCATGTGGTCCTGTACGCCCTTCAGGCATTCCAGCCCCTACTCTCAATGGGAACACTGCTGGTACAGACCGACAACATGTGTGTGGTCTGGTACATCAGCAGGCAGGGAGGCACATGATCGTATCCCTGTGCGGGAGGCAATGCAGTTTGATATTGGGCAGTCCAGCACAGGCTTCGTCCCACAGCTGTGCACATTCTAGGTATTGCAATGTCCTGGCGGACAGCCTCAGCTGCACCTCAGCCAAAGCTGACGAATGGGAACTACACCAGGAAGTGGTAGAACATCTGTTCCACTGCTGGGGTGCCCAGAGGTAGATCTTTCGCCTCCCCATTCAGAGCAAAGCTCCCAGTTTTACTGGCCTGCTCAAGGGCCTGGTGTTATGTGGCTAGGACGCTGTTATCTCTTGTTGGACAGAGAGATACTTGTACGCCTTCCTCCTTTTCCCATTCTGCAGAGAGTTTTGCTGAAACTTTATGCAGATTCCCCCCTCGCCCAGGCAGATCTGGTATCTACTCCTGCAGCAGTTGGCTGTGGAACCCCAGTACCTCTGTCTCTTTGGCACAACCTGTTGATGCAGGATCAGGGCAGGCTGGTGCATCTGGGACTCGGGTCCCTACACCTTCATGCATGGCTCCTTCAGACTTAATCGGGACATGCTTTGGAGTCTCTGAGAGGGTCACCCAAGTTCTGGTGGAGGCCAGGAAGCCTTCCGCTAGGTCTCCTTACGCTGGTGAAATGGAAATGGTTTTCCATTTGGGCAGCCTCGAAGGGTGGGACACCTTTTCTTGCCGGTGTCCCAGATGATGGAGTACCTTTTGCACCTGTCTGACTGGGTGTCAACTACTCTTTGTTGAAAGTCCACTTGTCCGCTCTTTCTGCCTATCACACCTTGGTGACGGGAAAGCGCCTGCTCAGTTGGAGGTATCCAAAACCTTGAAAGGGATTCTCCACCTAAAACCCCCATCCGCAACCCTGCCCCCTCTTGGGATTTGAATTTTATTTTGGAAAAGTTTATGTTGCCCCTTTGAACCAGCAGTAAGCTGTGAGATGCACTATTTATCCTGGAAGCACTCTTTATAGTTGCGGTTACTTCCTCTTGGAGGATTTCCGAGCTTCAGGCCTTGATGTGTAAGGAGCCATATCTTATTTTTCACAGAGACCAGGTGGCTCTGCATACAAAATCCTAAGTTTCTTCCCAAGGTAGTTTCTGAGTTCACCTGAAATCAATCCGTTAATCTGCCGGTGTACTACCATACCTGTTCTAATAGGGTGAGGCTTTCTTGCACATACTAGATGTGCATAGGATTTTACATTACTATGTTAACAGGACCAAGGATGTCTGTAAATCAGATCAGTTTGTTTGTTTCTTTCATACCAAAACTCTGGGGTCGGCAGTCTCTAAGCAGTGCTTGTCCAAATGGTTGGCTAACTGCATCCATTTCTGTTACCAAAAGTACAACAAACCTCTTCCGGGGGAGGTCAGAGGTCGCTCTACTAGAGGTGTGGCTGCTTCCACAGCTTTCCTTAAGAATGTTTCTGCAGCTGAAATTTGTGCTGCGTCAACCTGGAGTTTGGTTCACACTTTCACTAAGCATTACAGTCTGGACATTGCCTCTAGGCATAGGGTGGGTTTAGGCCTAGCCGTTCTGCAGGGCCTTCTGTCCTAGACCTGCTCTTGTCTTTTTGCAGATCTTCCTCCTCCCATGCTTCAGTTTGTTTTTCTGAGTATGACTGCTTGGGATTCAGTCCTACTAGTCATGACCTACTGCAGAAACCCTCTCAAAGTAAGATAGTACAGTTATGTAAGAACGTACTGTAACAGTGGTCTTCGAGAGAGGTTCCTGCAGTAGGTCACCTTTTTCCCACCCTCCGTCCCCCCAGTTTTCTGCTTGCTCTTGCAGGCTATTCTGGATTGGGCTCCAGGAATTGCTATCCCTTTCTCCTGTCGCACCTTCTCTGGGTCTCCAGCGGGAGAACTGGAAGGCAGGCGCGGGGACCCCCACTGTATGGGGTCACATTGGTGTCAGCCACGTGACGTCAGGTGGGCGGTCCCCCACCAGCCATTGCTAGCAAAAGTTTGCCATGCGGTCCTGACACCAAAGGGCGCAGTCCTACTAGTTATGACGTACTGCAGGAACCTCACTTGAAGATCTACTCTTACGGTAAGTTCTTGCGTAACTGTACTTTACTGGAGATTTTTCTAGCTCCGTTTTGTTGGTTATCTATCCTGCTCTCCTTTTGAGAGTCAGTCAGTAATCGATCAATCATATTGTGATTAAACACAAGTTGAAGGTATTACAAAATGTGTAACAAAAAAAAGGATATATAAAACAAAACAGTAACATGCTTTAAATACATAAATATATTCAAAATTCACTGTAGATATTCAAGGCATAGAAGAACTAGGCATTTTTTATTATTAGTCTTTTGCTCGATTTGCTGTGCTCTCCTTTGTGACCCTCACAAACGTGCCGTGCCTACCTGCCACTCTGGGATCCTACTCCTTGGTGCTGTCTGTGCAGGGGGAGACATTGCTTAAGCCAGTTCCCCTACATTGTTATTGTCATGCTACTGAACAGCTGCCAGGCCCTGCCTCTAACATCTGTTGCTGGGGGTCCTCATTAAACAGCTGAGAGGTGGCGCCATTACTGTTACTTCATGTGGCTTTCCCCACGACGGTGTCGGGTGGGCTGTGTTATTGCCTTCATGCTCTCCTGCACCAGTGGGCTCCTCAGAGCCCACATCGACTGAAAGTTGGAATGAAGTAGGTTCCCTCTGAATGGCTTCCATCCCTCCTGTGCCATCCAGTAGACAGCTGTTCAGTAGGAGTGAAGGTATCCCTTCCCGGAGCATAGATGTGTCCATGGGAGCTTCTGTAGCCCTGCCACCACTGATTAGAATCGCAGGCTTAGAGAAAGAGCCTGCACCCCCAAGTGGAAGGCAAGTGCTTTAACCTGTAGGCCATTGAGGGTACTGTGCATTATTATTCATAAAACTGCATTCGTTAAATACATGGATTTTAAACATATAAATATGCAGGTCACCTGACCAGTGCAGGACTTGGTCACAGGAGGGCAGTGGGACAGGCAGCTGTCAAAAGAGATTTAGAAATTGCTGTCACACTAAGTGGAGGACTTGGCAGAGTAGCTGTTCCCTGTAAAACAGCAGCACTATGCACTGATGGTATTTTTATTCCTGACATGTGCAGATATTGGCATCTCAAGGGGCAAGGCAATCAGTATATAGAAAGAAGCAAGTTTTACAGACGTTCAGCCCTCTAATCAGCAGCTGATAGAATGAATGCTAGGAACTGGGATCTTACTATATGACATTTTGTCAGTATGATTACCATCACATGTAATAACTGTGGTTATAGTAATTATAAAAGTTGTCATTTAAGCAATAAGGCATGTGACAGGTGTACATTATTGGGGGATTTACCCGCCTGTGTGGTGTGTCATGAGGCATAGCCAAATGTCTTAACCACATGAGAAGTGGTAATCCCAATTACCATGTCTAGGAGTGCCTTATTGCAGTTATAATGTACCCATGTGCATAATAAATTCAAAAATATCTTTTAATTATGGTTTTACAAGCACAGTTCTTCAGCCATGAATTATTGCAGGATTACCTACAAGTAAAGACCTAATGTGACCAATTAGATTACAGGACTTTTTATGTCCATTGTGTAATTTTGTACAAAAAAGAAGTTTCCTTAATCTCAGTGAGAATTTACATGGATGGGCCAGTCTTGTCTAAAAACACAACAAATTAGTCGAAATGACTGAAAATCATGTTTTACCATGAATCAGTTATTGCAGTGTAGGAAATTCCCCACTGAATCAATACTGCGACATCCTATGCCGTGGTATAATATGGTACCATGACATCCTTTGCCTGAAGTGTCATCCAGGGGTAGGAAGAGATCTCATGTTCCCCCCCCCCCTTTTTTTTTAAATAAATTTTCTTTTTGGGTATCGCCCGTGGCACTGAGGGCTGAGGCGTGGATGCCTTACCTTGCGCTATGCCAGCGTCCCATGTTCAGGAACAAGCACGGGCCACTGGGGGTCAGCAGGGAGGAGAAGGATTGAGTGTCTAAGGGACTGCTCTCCTTCGAGGTGGGTCACCAGCAGTTGGTGCATGACTGGCCCTAACGGCAGCTGGGAAAGCCGACGATGCTCCAGAAGGGGAGGAGAAGTAGGCAGGCGGTTGGAGGAACACGTGCAGAATCTATGGCTCTCTCCATAGGGTGTCATTGCACGCCTTCTCTCTAAGGGGAGAAAATGGAGGAAAAGTGTCCCGGCGCGGCAGGATGAATCCTGATCTCGCAGGCCCGCTTCCGTGAACAGGCAGTAACCTCCACACCGGATCCGTTCTGGCGGGTTGAGGGATCCTTGTCGCCCCGCCACAGGGGACAAGCCATGGAGGTAAGCGGAAGGTAAGCTGAGCGGGGAAGCAGGGGCTGGGGGATCGGGTAGGATGGAGAGCCACCTGGGGACAGAAGGAAAAGAAACTAACTGTAAAACATTTTTCTTTATATATTTTGTCATATACTGTACTTCCCTCTGTCCCGCAACCTGTTGTGTGATCATTATGGCTGTATCCTCTTCCTAGGAGAAGGGGCTGGAGAGTAGCTTCCTCCACAGCTGAGTTAGTGCTACTGTGTGATTGTCCAGCAGGGGTGGGGTGAATGCCTGATAGCCCATGAACTTGCTTCCTGGGAGTCAAGCCACCTCCATGACACATTCCGCTCCCCAGCTGACTGCAGCCTGGGATTCCAAGGATCATACGCAAATCCCTCGTCTGCCGATGGGTACAAAGCATTATCACCATGCAATTGGACTTGCACTTGTAGCACAGTTTGTGACATCAGTCTCTGCTGCAGATGTTGGCTTTGACAGCACTTAGCTGTTCAGTGGCAGGTGCACAAGGGGCATTTTAGTCAGCCATAACAGTGGAACATCCATTCAGCAGAGTAGAATGAGCTCAGGTCATCTTTTCCCCTAACTTTATTCCCCTCCTGGCGACGGGACCTCCTTCCACCTTCCAACAGTCTGCCCTGATCCTGTGTGATTGAGGCTCTGCCAGCCATCCTCCCAGGATTCCCAGCCCACCTGCAACTCACCACTGTGCTGGCCCTGCCCCCGGATGGATATGCCTTCAGCTCCACAGCATTACTTCCCAGCATCAATTTGGCCATCCACGGCAGAAGTGAAGACTGGTGGTGGTGGTGGCTTGAGTTCAGTGGGGGATGTGGTGGGCTGGCCGGGGCATCATCCTCCCAGTCCTGTGCCATTTTTTTGACTCTTCCTCCCCAGAAGTGTATCTCACCATGGGAGACTGGCATACCGACGCACCCAGATGGCTTGATTCTTGCTCCAAGCTCTTGCACTGATGCTTTTCTCTGTGCCACCACCCGTGATCAGCCAGATGGAGGTAGCACAGCAAGTCCTCCTTCCCCAGAGGAGGAGGAGGAGAGCGTTTGTTAAGACGCTCAATTCTCATCCCCCTGCTGACCCTCTGATGGCTCATTGCTGAACCTGGTTCATCGGCATCACAAGTGGTAGTACTACCGCTGCGCTGGGGGGACGGTTTTTGGGGTCATGTTTGATCAATTCCTAGAAAGCTCTGTTGTTTTTTTTTTGGGGCAATCTATAAATATTGCTGTATGAAATTTTAAATGGAGAGGCAGTCAGTGCATATAGGTTTTGCCACACAGTTCTGCATTAATAATTATTTCTTGTGTGCTACAACTTCTACTTCTCTGTCATCATGCAGTATTCTGTTTTTATAGGTAGGCCCTGATTCGGTCCATTGCAGGATTGATGAGAAGAGGCTAGCTGGCTATTGTCAGGCCTGTGGAGTCCTGGCAGCTGCTTCTGACCTCAGTGCCCTGCAGTCAACTCCTTATGGAAAGATTCACAGCTATATTAAGTCTGGCAATTATCGGGTAGGTGATAATTTAACTCATTTAGAATGGGGTGTGTGTGTGACACACATGGCTGTTTTTGGTTAGAGCACTGTCACATTTGGGTCATTTTTTGGCTGTCTGTCTGTCTGTTATGTCTGTGTCTGTCTACCCATCTACCCATATTCCCGTACTACACCAGTAGTGACTACACTGAGCAAGTAAATGTTGTAGTTGTTCAAACGGTGGAACAGAAATGTATAGTGTACTGTTTGGTTGTTGTGTGTTGTGTATGGAAAGCCACACAAGCTAAAATGTACCGCACCATGCTTCCAAAAAGCCCAACCCAGCACTGCCCAAATAATCTGTTTAGGGAGCTGCTGAATCCCTGCTCATAAACTGAACTGCCACTTGATTTAAGAGAATAAAGCCATCTGCAGTCAGCTGCTCAAACCTCCTCCCACCCTCTGTCCCGTAGAAGCCGCCAGGTATTGTATTAGTAAGCCATTCATTTCAGTACCTGTTAGCAAGGCCAGCCCAGTTTACACTGCAGCAACACTCCATATGTCTGAAACTACGAAACAGTAAGATCTTCGAGGATATCTCTTTCATCAGGCTACACATATAGAACTATAGCCGCCAGGCACTAGGACCACAAGAACCACACGGAAACTTTTGGCAAGCAGTCCGCTAGGGGCCACCCATCACAACATCCTATGTCGGCACTTCCCATTTAAACGTGGGTGGCCCTTTTCCTTCTCAGTTCTTTTCCTGCTGTTCACCATACTCGCCAGACCCTCCACAGAGACGCTGTTGCTACAGCCAACTGCTAGTTAGCATTTTTTAGGAATTTCTCTTTGTAGTTCTCTTATCACTTTTTAAAAGTGATCATCGTCATCGTGTATGTTGTCTGAAGAACCTGCTAAGCTCTTTAGGTACTGCGAATGCGGTGAAAAGATTTACTCAGGTGACCTACGTGACGTCTGTGTGTGCTGCCTCAGTGCAGCCCCAAATGTTAAGGCCTGCAAACTTTGCCTCAAGTTTAATATAGCTACCCGGTGATGCAGGAAGAATGCCCTGGAAACCCACCTTCTAAAACAGCAGGTAGCCAGGATGGCGAAAGAGCTCTAGGAAAAGAGGACCGCTACATCACTGGCCTGTTCTTTGGGTTCCCACTCATTGAAGTCCCAGAAGAAAACCACCAGGCAACATAAGCATAAGCACCAGTAGAGAGAAAGGAGCCAGGAGAAATCCTCTGGTACATTTCTGATCGCCTCCAATCCAGTGGGGCTGCCTCCGCGATGATGCAACCAGCTGCCTGGACCTCTGATTCCTCAGGTCAGATCAGGTTATGAATACCACCAGGCCTAGTATGACTGGTGAAGGACCATTGACATCAGGTACAGCACCTTCCCTGTCAACATCCCAGAGCATGCCTGTAGCACAGGCAAGCTGCAATGTGGCAGTGCTTTTGTCCATTACAGAGATGCTGCAGCGCCTGCTACCTCCTCCCACAGTAGTGGCATCGATGGGGCACCCCAGGCAAGCCCCATCGCCAGCACCTGTTCGGTCGATGCTCCGCTTGCCTGCCAGGGCATCGACAACCTCTTTTTTTCCATTTTTGAGGCTTACAGAGGCTGTGGACGAGGATCAGGAATATAACCCTGACCTCATAATGCAAAAGGAAGAGGAGGACGAGGAATATGTGGAGAGCTCTTGCTCCACCATCTTCACAGGGAGTGAGGACTTCATTGTGTACACACCAAGGTCCCCCTCCTGAAGACCGTTCATTTATCTCAATGATGCAGCAACTCCAGTTTACCATGGGTTTGAATCTGAGGAGAAAGGCATCACCAAAAGGAATTTGGTGGAATGTTTAGAACTCCTCGATTTCTTTTTTTTTTGTATTATCTTTTTATTTCCTGAGCCAACCCAGCTATCTACTTGGGCGCCAGCTCACAACCTACTACTTCCATGTTCCGCTGTCCGCCCACTCCCTCATCTGACACCTGACTGTCCCGACGATCCCTTCATCAGGGGCACCCCTACTCATGGGGCTACCGGAGGAGATCGAGGTGCCCATTGGCACCTCCTTGCTTCTGCATTGGGCGGTGAGGGAGCAGCTCAGAGCTTCCAGACTTGGCATCGAGGAGAGGCTTCAGTCACGCCATCTGGCCGGCATGGGTGGCCATTTTTCTGAAGTGCTCTCCGCCCCCATTGGGATGCACTGTGGAGGGATTGTGGATAACAGGTGGACCAGACACTGAACTTCAGGTTCAACACACAATCTCTGTGTGATGTTTATTCAAAATACAAGAAATAATCTTCTGCAATGGCATATTTCTTGTTCAGTACATCAGTTTGCTGCAACAGACTATGAATGTCGTTTCTCTGCACTTAGCCAGCACCTATTGACACTGGTTTCTGATCCAATTCACTAGTTAAGATGTACCCATAACCAGGGCCACTGGGAAATTGCAGAATTGTTTAGCAGATTTTGCGGGGAATTTGCGGGACTTTTTTCTCCCAAATTTTGCAGGGATTTTGCGGGACTCTACATGTATTTTGTGGTGATTTTGTGGGCTACTGGGCACACATTTTCCTTTGTGAGGTGCAAGTATGGGGTTTTCAATTTCAGTTGCTTTGTGATGCATATCTAAGTCAGCCATCAGAAAGGTATAGGTTTTTGTAAAAAAATAAAAAAACACACACACGCACAAAAGGTACAAGTTTTTATTAAAACACCCGCAACTGATCAAAAAACAATATACATTATAATAGTAGCATCATTGTCAAAGTAGTACCACCACCTCTAATAATTCAAACAATAAACATTAGTATTCTACAGTAAAAGTATAGTACCACCACCACCACCACCACCCCCCCAGATCGTCAAGAAAGGATTTTTACATTATAGAATGAGCAGTAATGGTTATCCAACAAAGCTCTTTAAAATTTCTTATTGTACTTCAACATAAGAAGTAGTCTAGTGTTGTCATCTGTCAAACTTCGCCGATTGTCTTTTAAAAGGTCTGTGTACAGCGAAAAAGTCCGTTCAACGTCTGCTGTGCTTACGGGAAGCCAGATATACCTTTTTGCCACAGCAGCAAGATGTGGAAGTGTATCCCTTTGTGCTTCCCACCACTCAGCAATATTAAAATCGTCACTGGCTACTGACTGGGCGAAAGTTCTGTACCCATGCCATTCAAAGTTTGAAACACCAGCCGGAGATGGTGGCTCCTGGGCGTGTTTTACTTTCTCCTTGTCCAGTGTTGGCAGCTGCTTTGGGTCAAAGATTGGGGCAGCTTTGAATGTGCCGACTGAGGGATGAGATTTTAAAATTTTGTCCAGTTTCTCACTGTTGTCCAACATAACCTTCTGAAAAAGGTTCACACAGTTTTGATTTTCAGGTAACTGACAACGGACAACATTTCTACTGTATTTGGTCTGTATTCAGTTTCCTCAGTGGCACAGAAGTCCAAAACATATGCATATTTTGCACCCTTCCAAATATGGAGTGTCCCTGTGGCTGGCTGCTTGACTGCAATTGTAGAATAAGGTTAACAAGTTCAGACGAGTGTTCCACAACAAAAGTGGCTTGTGTTACCAGCTCTGCTGCTTTGCCTTTCAATAAGTACTTCAGGCGCTTGATGTTGCTGCATCAGATTGTAGTGTTTCAACAAATTCTGTTAACACAGGCAAATAGTCTGCCAAATACTGAACAGTATTAGCCCAGGAGCACCGCTGAGTTACCACTGCATATACTGGCATCTTGGGTACGATGCCCTGCTTGGATTCCATGAAGGCAAAGTACTGATGCCTACGCATTGGGCTGTGGCAAAATATTTTTTAACAAGGGAAACAGCAGTGTTTAAGTCATCCAGTGTGTCTGCCCAGACTTCCAAGACCAAATTGAGGAGGTGGGCAATGCAAGAGACATGTACTGCATTTGGTAGGACACAGGACAGCACAGTTTCAAAAGCCTTGTGCATATAACTTGCACTGTCCGTGACAATGGCAACGACTTTATTGAAGTTCACCCCATTGGTGTTTAGCACTTTTAGTAGAGCTTGGGATACTGTGGTGTTGTTCACATGATGCAAAATCTCCACACCAAGTGGCTGCTCCCCAACATTAAGCAATGGTTGGGCCAAAATAGCCAACACGCTACGCCCACAGGCATCTGTTGTCTCATCCAGAAAAATGAGGACATCTTGATCCTCTACCGCCTCTTTCAAGGACTGTTTGTGATCAGGCCGAAGTTCTTGGAGGTAAGTGCGCCGAAGCTGTGCTGGTCCCGGAAGACTACCGCCTTGTTTTGTGTGCTTCTTTAAGAACTCTTGAAAGCCAGAAGCCTTCTCCAGTGGTATGTCTGCACGGGTCAAACAGCAGACGAAGTCCAGAACAAATTCCTTCCATTCAATGGAAGATTCCGTTGCTCGACTGAAACACGAAGTCAGTGACTGCTGTCGTAGAGGTGTGCCAAAAAAAAAAAAAAAAAAAAAAAACAAGATATAATATGTTACAGGGAAAAATAAACTGTGCCTGGAAAACAAAACAAAAGCAAACAAGTTTTAATATTTTACAGGGAAAAAACAAACTGTAGGTCATCCCAGTGTCATGGAGGGCTGAGGAGCTGTGAGCTTTACCTCCTGCCACACTGGCAACCTGTTTGAGAACAACATCAGATCGGCAGGGAGGGAGAGGATGAGTGTCCAATTGGCTGCTTTCTCCCGAGTGGGGTGAGAATCTGCTGTCTTGCTCTTAGAGGCCAGGTGGTAGTTTTGAACTCTAGCAGCAAGGAAGGGATGCAGGAACAAGGCACATGTGCACGGGGAGAGATTGGGTTCCATGGTGCTAGAGAGAGATGAGATGGACTTGGGAGGCAGGGACAGAGCAGATACCAGTCACCCAAGGGGAAAAACAAACCAATTATGTAAGAAATAAAGTAACTGCAAACATCTGTGCGACTAGTACTTACTTTGCATGTTTTTCTTTGCAGCTTCTTTTCTTTCTAGATGTTTCTGTGACTTCATGTGCATGTCAACTGTATGCTTCCGCACAAAGTCGAGTATGTGGGTACAAGCACAACAAAACAGCAATCCTCCATCCTCATAAAGATCCTTGGGATATAACTAACCCGATCCTGGGCAAGACAAGATATGAGACATGACGGTCCTTGGCCTCTTCACGAGAAAGACGGAAGTGCTTTTGGTGGCGGTGTAAACATGGTGTAATTTAATTAAACCAAAAAAAATTAAGACTTCAATGAGAGCATCAGTGCATAGAGAGGACTCCTGCTGAGAGATAAGTGTTAAATTAATAAGAAAATGTAGCTTCTTTTAGTTAGCCTTTCTGCTCTACAAACAAGGCTAGAACAGGAAGTTGTAATTTTGAGTCACCTGCTTTACAGTGTCTAAGCCACACCCCCAATTAAGCTCTCTTTCCTCCTACTGGTTTAGCAAAGTAAACTGATACAGTACCCTTCCCAGCACAGAACACACACACTTACTTTTATTTCTTTATTTTTTTAACCATAAATAAGACCTCTTCTACTTCTAATAAAGTATCTGTTTGCTTAATCTCAACAGACACTGACTCCTGCTGAGAGATAAGTGTTAAATTAATAAGAAAATGTAGCTTCTTTTAGTTAGCTGCTTTCTGCTCTACAAGCAAGGCTAGCAACAGGAAGTTGTAATTTGAGTCACCTGCTTTTACAGTGTCTAAGCCACACCCCCAATTAAGCTCTCTTTCCTCCTACTGATTTAGCAAAGTAAACTGATACAGTACCCTTCCCAGCACAGAACACACACTGACTTTCTTTCTTTTCTTTATTTTTTTTTAACCATAAATAAGACCCCTTCTACTTCTAATAAACTAGCTTGCTTGATCTCAACAGGCACCGACTCCTGCTGAGATGCAAGTGTTAAATTAATAAGAAAATGTAGCTTCTTTTAGTTAGCTGCTTTCTGCTCTACAGGCAAGGCTAGCAACATATTTCTGTGGTATAACCAATTGTTCTGTCTGTTCCTGTTTCTGAGGTTTAACCCAAACTGTACAGTAACCCATTACATTTTTTAAACATTGGTCCACCCTGTTTTGGTTTTACTCCCAGCTGCTTAAAATAACTGTGGAGAGAAACATCGTTGGCTTGTTCTGAAAGAAAATCACAATCAGTTATCAATTTAGTTTCAGCATTTTCCTATTTTAACCGTTCGTGTCCATCAGTCATTTGTTGCCACAGTTTCTTCATCTTTCTTTCCTGGATTTCCAGATCTTGGAGCTGTGCTCAAACAAGTCCGAATCTAAATCTTTGAAAGGAAAATTGTCCCCACTGTCTGAAAGTGTCTTTGCCTGAGCTCTTATCACCACTGCTGCTGAAACATCAGGATTTACTCCTTCTTTGATCAACTCAGTAAATCCCGGAAAATCATTTCCAATAATCACAGGTACAGGTAACTTTGGTACTACCTCCACTTTCATTTGGTGCGACACACTCTTAAAGTCAGAGTTACTTGGGTGGTGGGACAGTATCGAGTGTCCCCGTGGATGCAGATGACACCAGTACCTGGTCCCTTTGCATAGTGTTTTCCCAGCACTTTAACATGCACAAGGGTCTGTTTGCTTCCAATCAATGAGTCCTTCACAGTCTTATCCCCACCTTCACATCTGTTAGTACTTGCCCCAATTCGCCAAGGACAAATCTGATCAGTGCCACTCTCCTTACTATGACAGTTTCTTGCAAAATGGCCTGGCTTATTAGTTAATAGCAGATAGCGTCTTTGAGCATAAATTTGTTACACCCTCAGAGTTTGTATCAGTCTTGGGTTTAAATGGGAAAAAGAGTGTCTTACGGTGCATGACTGTTACCGTGTTGCTGTGGCATCTGTCTGGCCATTTGTAGTCTTCGCCAAAGAAACATCCTTTTCCCACTCTCTGTCGGTGTTCCTTTACCCACAGCTGCACATCTGTAGGCAAGATGCTGATGAATTGCTCCATGGCAAATGTATCGATGATCTGTGGGACTGTTTTGCTGTCTGGTTGGATCCATTTTATCAGAAGTTCTCTGAGTCGGGTGAAGGCTTCTCGAGGACTGTCGACTGAGTTGTACCTCAGAGATTGAAATCTCTGCCTGTATGTCTCTCCAGAGATGTCATACCTTTTCAGGATTTCGCTTTTTACCAGGTCATAGTTTTCTGACTGTGCCGTGTCTATATTGCTGTAGGCAAGTTGGGCTTTCCCTGTCAGGTAGGTTTACCAGTCTGTGTGTCCATTGCTGCTTTGGCCACTGGCAGGCTGTGGCAACTATTTCTGAAGCTGTCAGGTATGCCTCAGTATCATCTGAGGGACACAACTTAGTAAGTTAAATGGCTTTTAAGTTGCTTGCATTTTGTTGCTCGTCTGGATCTGTGCTGGATCCTCTGCCTGTGATAGCTTGCAGGGCATGCAGCCGTCACTGCTCCCATTGCTGCATCTCTTCTTGTCTCGTTGCTTCTAAACGTTGAATCTCTTTTTTTCTCTCTGTTTCTCAGTCTCTCTTTGTTGTATATCCCACCATTTGGAAAAGTCCATCACGCTTTCAGGTTCTGTCACTGCTTGTTCTTTTTCCATAACTTGTGTTGGCTGTACAATCTCAGACTGGACTTCTGTCTCTGCTAGTTTGGCTGCCATTCTCCTGGTAACCACTCCTGGACTTGCTGCTGCAGAAATCATACCTTCCTCTGTGCTTCCCTGGTACTAGGTCCAGTACCCACGCACAAAACTCCTGCCTTAGGGTATGCACGGCTTAAATCCGACTTAGGCTGTGACACCATCTGTCATCGAGGCACAGGTCAGGAAGCATAGGGAAAACCAAGAGCAGTTGTAGAATTCACCAAAACTATTTATTTACAATAGCAGTAACATTAAAAAAAAATAAACTTGTTCAATATAACTATGTACGAAGGAGAAAAAAAACAGTAGTTTTCCTTGAGTCTCTTTGTCCCTTTTTCTTCTAATCTTTCTTGCAGTTGCAGCTTAGCTTGTACAAGTCATTTCACCCCCCATCCTTAGCAAGCTTCCTGTTTTTGTAAATATCAGGCAGGAGCTGCTAGAACACAGTGTGCTTCTTTTTGTTGAGGCCCCCTTTTGCACAGTTTTTGCAAAAGGCTTAAAAATTGAACTCTGTTAACCTCTTGCTTCCAACAGCTTTTTGCAGCCATCTCAAATTATAATTATATACATTTCAACAGCAATGCTATATATTTTCCAAACACTAGGGATCCCAATATCTGTTAAATTTCCATACAATAATTTGCACATATTTTTATATCAGCAGATCTAGATATGCAAGGGAGAAAAACAGAAAGCAAGAGAAAACTGAGAGTGAGAGGCAAATAACTGTGAGTCCAAAGTCTCACAGGAAAATGTGGCTGCACTACCAGACCGAGAAGAGACAAAAAAGGAAAGATCCTTGCATTTAAACACTTTCTCCATAACAAATGGGACAGGGTCCTATTCTACCCTGTCACACTCAGCTCCTTCACAAGGACAGCCATTCCCTCTGTCTTTTTTGCCTGGGCCCAGGCCATAAGATCGAGAGGTGTGAGCATTGCCAGAAATTCAGCCAGGCCACACGTAAACGCCGTCAGCAGTCCCTGGAAGCTCATCTTTTGAAAGAAAAGATGACCAACATAGAAAAGGTGCTGAAGAAACTCAGGCACCCTTCTTCCTCTCCGGAGGGTCATCGTCAGAAGAAAAAGGACAAGGAGAGACATAGGGACTGGGTGGGGTCCCCATCAAACCCGTAGCCTCCGCCAGAGTTGCAGCCCTGAAGGTAACTTCCTTGAGAGCCATCTTCGATGACCATTTTGGTGGCTACAAGCGG
This sequence comes from Neoceratodus forsteri, assembly GCA_016271365.2. Taxonomy (NCBI): domain Eukaryota; kingdom Metazoa; phylum Chordata; order Ceratodontiformes; family Ceratodontidae; genus Neoceratodus; species Neoceratodus forsteri. The sequence continues at coordinate 1,651,483,587 of CM057455.1, read as the reverse complement.
CGTCGCAGGCCCCCATCTGGCCTGGGCTCGTGGCCCGGCAGGAGCCGTCCGGGATCGGAGGCACCCACCTCCTCTAAGGCCTCAAGATTCAGAGGCCTAGCGATATCAAGTGGGACTGGTAAGTGAGTTCTGGCTCCTCTGGGTCTCGCATGGCTACCACGTAAGTTGTCCGCCAGCTCCTCCGGTGGATGCGGCCCGAATCCTTCACTGGGCACCGATAACAGGCCTGATGGGGTTGCGGACCAGCTGATGATATATACGCAGCTGACGACGGAGATTACTCTGACTTCTCCTTTACCGCTGATGGAGATGGTACCTCTAGCTTCTGCTGCAGGGGAACCAGAGGTCAGAGATTGCCTGCCGTCAGGGGCCTCGTCAACCCCTGTGCCAGAGCCTCAAATGCCTGAGCCGCTGTCAGACCAGACCAAGGTCCCTCCGACTCCCTCAGGCTGGGCAGTTCTTCAAGAACCACTGTCGGGCCCGACGCTTGAACCGCCAGTAGCCTCGGGGTTTTCTGTCCCGCTTCCAGATTCCCCATTGGGACCCTCAGCACCCCCATCAGGGAGTTTTCCCGAACCTGCAATCCCACCGTCAGGACCAACGATGGGCCCCATAGCCCCTCCATCAGGCCCTATGCTGGGATCATCTGACAACCCCTTTGGGCTCCTGACGCCGGGTTATCCGACTGCACGGTACCCAGCGTCGGGTATCCGTGCCGCAATACCTGATGCGGGTTTTCAGGCGCGGGTTATCTTCTGCTGGGCTTTAATTACCCTTATTATGGGTACGGTTGTGTATTCCGTAACCACTGCCCCACAACCACAGAAGTGGATTTGAAGGCAATCCGTAAGTCATGGTGGATGGAAGCAAAGTCGCAGCTCACGACAGAGCTCGAGAAGCGCCAACCGTCGATGACCCCTTCGTCGGCCCCTAGGCCACTTTCTCTGTCACCACCTCCGATGTTGGAACCTCGGATCTCGATGTTGGACAGACGAAAGGAGTCATTGCTGCCTAATCCACAGCCTATAGACATTTCCCGGCCATCTGAAGTCTCAAGGCTGATAAACATTGTGCCTCCGACAATCAGCTCACCTGATGATGGCCGATCATCAGACTCTGACAGTGATTTGGTTCCCTTCGGACTCTGACTTTGAGTCCCCTACGGCGGAAGACTGTGGGCCGAAAGAATCTCCCAAATCCCCACCTGAGGACCCTTCCTTTTTGGAGCTCCTCCACAAGATCCAAGCGGCATATGACTGGCGTACAGTCACCTAGGAGCCACAGAGACAGAGATTGGCTGCTCACCTGGATTTGGCAGATACCTCACCAAACCTCATTCCACCCTGGACAGAGTCACATGAGGATTTGGGCACAACAATTTGGAAACTGCCTTCCTCCCTGGCTCCAGTGGCCAGGAAGGCAGATAGACTTTACCAGACCCCAGAAGGCAAGGACCACCTTAGCCTCCATTCCAAGGCTGACTCAGTGGTCATCAGCACGGCGCATGATAGGTCCGCAAAACCTAAACACCTTAGTGCTTCTTCTCCCGACAAAGAAGCTAAGGTTCTAGACCAGTATGGGAAGAATATCTATTCTTCTTCTTCCACACATAGGGCATTAAATTATGTCGTTTACATGGGGGGATTACCAAAAATCAGTCTTAGGGCAGCTGGAGTCCAAAACAGACTCCTTCCAAGACTCAACCTTGAAAGGAGAAGTGGCAGATCTAATCAGGTTGGCTAGATCTGCATGCAGACATATGCTAAGAGCTACCTACAATGTGGTGGATGCTGCTGGCAGAGGCTCTGTATCTGCAATCAACCTCCAACACCACGCTTGGCTTAGGATCTCAGGTCTGGCACCCGAAGTACAGACAGCCATACAGGATGCCCCCTTTAGAGGCTCACTTCTGTTCGGGGGAGATGTCAGGGACATCATAACTGACTTACAGGGCAAGGGTAAAGCCTTGTGCTCTGTACAATTTATGTACAAGCCACCCCAGAAACAAAAGCAGCAGTTTTGGAGACAACAACATCATCAGCAAAGACAGCCACAAAACCGATGCCAAAACAAATGTTGGAAGCCTTTGACTGGTAGAGCCCCTGCCCCCGACCAAATCCTGAAAGGCCTTGGGTGCTGCAGCCTCCTCCCTGCCCACTGCCTCCTGATTCTCTAATCCTCCCACCTCCACTGGCTCACTTTCCAGAGGCACCAGTAGGGAAGGTTCTCCATCCACCTTCTAGAGTGGGAGAAAATCACAACAGATTCATGGATTGCTGCAATTAGTGGCAGAAGGCCACAATAGAATTCTCAGAGAGACCACCAAAAAAATCCCCTAGGTCACTCATTCTATCCACCTCATCACATACCCTTGGTAAGAGGAAATAAACTCCCTGCTGACAAAGGCAGCAATGAGAGCCAGTTCAAAACAACATCAAGAGAATGGGTACTATTCACACTTCTTCCTGGTACCCAAGAAGACAGGCGATCTCAAAAACATTCTCACTAGGCTTCAGAACCTTTCTACGGAATGCACAGAAGGTTCAGCATGTTGTCTCTTCCCAGCCTACTTCCTTTATTACAGAAGGGTCATTGGCTCTGCGTTTTGGACATGCAGGATGCCCACCTGCATATCCCAATTTTCAGCCGCACCACAAATGCCTCCGGTTTTCCTTCCAGGAGAGCATTTTCAGTTCAAAGCTCTTCCCTTTGACCTTTCGTCGGCACCCAGAGTGTTCACAAAGTGCCTTGCGGTGGTGGCAGCCTTTCTGCGCAGAGTATACAGATATTCTCATACCTCAACGATTAGCTGATTTCAGCTCCATTGAGAGATACTCTGGCCAACTCTTTGGCCCTTACCCTGGATGTTTTTCAGCGGGTGGACATTACAGTCACCCATGCCAAATCCCACCTCTTTCCTACCCAAAAGCTCCAATTTATTGGTGCAGTATTGGACATAGTTCAGGGCAAAGCCTTCCTGCCATTGGACAGGATGGCAACATTACAACAACAAGCATGCCTGCTGGCATCGCAAAGGAGGATACCAGCCAGGTCAATCCTTCGACTGCCTCGGGCGTGGCTGTGACCGTCCCTTCTGTCCCTTAGCCAGACTACACTGAGACTCTCTAAATGGACCCTCAGAGTGCAGTGGGACCAGAGATCAGACAATCTAAACCACGAGATCCTGGTTTCAGACCCAGTGGCTCAGGACCTCTCATGGTGGCAAAACCTGGACAGCCTCTCCAAGGGTGTCCCATTCCTCTTAGACATTCCCTCCCAAACCCTGACAATGGATGCCTTAGGTCTGGGATGGGGAGAACACCTGGAAACCACAGGATGCAGTGTCCTTGGTCCCACAATGAACTGTCCCTTCACATCACTATACTCGAGATGAGGGCAGTGTTGAACACCCTAATGGCTTTCAACACCTCATCCAACCGGTTCAACTCATGATTCATACAGACAACTCCAATTCGATTTCAGCAGACTTCACATGTGGTTCACATCCAAAGATCTAGTACTCAACTCCCAAAACTAAATTCATAGTTTCTCCTGCCCTTGCAAGCCCCAAGGCCTTGACTTCTCCCTCAATGACAACCATGGCAATTCCATAGAAAGTCAGTGAATTCAAGTTCCTTGGCTTACTCCTGGACAGCCACCTCCAATTTCAATGTGCATACACTAGCCTCACAATCAAAAACCCACTAACGCCTCTGTATCCTCCACAGAACTAAGCAGTACCTTATAAGGAATCCAAATCTCTCCTTGTTTCCAGCTTCCTCCTTCCTGTTTTTTGACTATAGTTCTCTTGTCTCCTCCCTGCCTCTCCATCAAACATTTCTCCAGACTCGGAGCTCCTACCACAACGCTATCCGATTTGCCCCTCGTCTCCCTAAACTCATGCACCACTGTGACCTTCATAAGCTCACTGGTCAGCCCTCTCTTGAGGCCCACCTCAACTGTCAAGATGGCCACCTTCTTCTTCAAACTCTCTCGTGGGCTGCTCCCCAATTGCCTCTCCTCCCTCTTCCAACTAGCCCTTCCACCAGGACCACTAGACTGTCCTCCACTATGTCATTCACTGTTCCTTTCTGCCACACCACTCAAGGCCAGAAAACACTCTCCTTTATGGGGTCCAAGCTCTTCAACTCTCTCCCTCCAGAACTAAAACTCTGTCCCTACACTAACGCCTTCAAACACAACATCAAGAGACATTTCTCCCGCACCTACTCTTGCACCTCACGCAGTCCTAAGCTGGCTCCTCTCCTGCCCTCCTTTTCCCACATCCTCTGGTTATCCTCCTTTGGCACTTACCCTCCCTGTTTTTAGCACTTTTGGAATTGCTGATTTGCCTAGGCTAGTCTTGATAGCACTTAACTCTATATGTCCCACTATATTATTGTAAATGTGTCCCTCATTGAATACTTTGTCACCTGTTGTATTATTAATTCACCTAGGCTAGTTTTCCAGAATGCCCATGAATCTATTTTGCCCTGTTTTTTTGTACTATTATCTTAACCCTTGCTGAATGTTGAATGTATCTCGGCTTATGTAATGTCTCATGATTGTTGAATGTAACTGGACGCTTGTGTAAACGGGCAGCGATGCTCACATGCCTTTCCAGTATAACCAATAAAAATGAAATGAAAACTAGTGTACTGGTTTTACCAACAGCCTTGTGCATCTGTGGACTTGTGCTCACAGACTATTGCATCCTTCGCCATATTCTTTTATCTTGATGTACCAAACCTACTAATAGAACTTGGAAATTACTGCGTTACCGACATTCTGTGTCTTGTGCTAGAAAAATGTGTTTAGCACTCGTTATTTGGTGTAATTACTGTTTTTTTTTTGTTTGTTTGTTTCGTTTTCTTTTAATCAGTAGTAGGAGGGTTTCTGCTGTTTCAGCTATTAGCTTCAATAACTGGCAGTTTCTTTCTTCCTCCGTGGGAGGTTTACCCCCAGCTGGATGACTTGCTTGATCATCTTGGCCATAGTCATTGGGCCCAGGAGTCCAGATCATTTTTGGGACTGGGAGTTATTTACTGCTAGCCTCTTTAGACTGGTAGTATTTCCATCTATATGGAAGTAATGTCATCCGTAGACCAGTCTCAGACCCCCGCCTCTACACCAAGTCTCAAAGTAACCGGGCACCTTTAGTCACTGGCTTTTTGCTTGGTACTGCTGTGGAGTGAGAGATATGTTCCTGATGCTACTATATATAGTGTAGTGACTTATTACAACAACTTTTATAACCAACCACTTAGCAACTTCTGCCATTGTCTCCTGCATTGTACACAACTGATGCTGATGGTCTTTTCTGTCTCCATCCCTACTGTTTCCACTCTTGTTAGTGCATAGTGTCACTGCTGCTAACATCGCATGATGCTGACAGTTTTCTGCATGTGTGGCAAGTATACTTAAAATGTACTGGGTGGGAAATAACTTCTTAAAATTAGAAAGTGGGAGTAAATCATGGCAAAATTATAGTAAAGTACTCCTTTACTCCCTTTATCTGTTCCCCTGATTGGGCCTACCCTGAGATTCTGAGTCTCACTTGGCAAAGTTATTCTGGGGGACTCGGTTGGCAAGTTATTTGGGGGTGGGAAGAGAGCGGACTGCTGTGGTGACATGGAGGGAGGAGCGACAGTAGCTGTGCTTAGGGTTTTTTTCCCCCCTGCATATGCTGAGTACCTCCATCTCAGCCACATGTCGTGGTGCCGCTCCCTTTGCCTGCGCCTTGGATGTCGCCTAAAGGGTGGGCTACTGTGTTTTTTAATTTTTCTAAACTTGCAGTCATTCAACCTTCAGAATTGAGAGGACGGGCCAGATTTTAACTTTCCATGATCGGCTGGTCTTATGGTTAGGAGGCCTATACCATGCTCAGTAAAATGAGAGGAGGCTGGTTAACCCTACAGTCACTGTTCCTTGGGGTTTGTTACTTTTATATTGCCTTTAAGTAGGTGACCTTGTCCTCCCCTCTACTTGTAATAGCTCACTAAGAAGGAGAGCTGACATACCACCTGGGCAGCTTTATTTACAACTGGGACCGTGTAGTACCTTGGGGATTGGAATCAGAGCAGCACTGAGGGAATATTCTTTCTTCCCATAGTGAGTTTGTGAGCTGCTTCTCCCAATAGATACACTAAGCCCATAGGGCCATCCATTGGTCTTGTGGCAAGGTCTTTCCCAATAGTAAGGATACAACCACCGACCATCCCCTTCGACTGGAAGCACAGCTCAGCATATGTTCGAGGATGGGAACAGGGATCTGTGTGCAGGATTGCCAACCTTGGAAGGACCAGACTTTCTGATTGTGCATAGCTGGCATGCACAACAGTTCCTCTCAAGTTACTGTTCGTTCTCATCACTGAGTGGTATTAAACTAGCGAACTGTGGTGCAGTCTGATATGTGATTTTACATTCCTGTATGGTGCATGTCCACAGTCTGGGGATTGCAGGGACAATGTCTAAATGTTACTTCCATGTCCTCCTCTACACCATATGTTCTAATCCTGCCAAAAGAAGCAAAGTGTTTTCATAGTAAAAGAAATCAAAGGCTAATTTCCTGCTATTGCAGAAAACACACTTGTCTGGTGTGGAACACAAGATGCTGAGTCGCTTTGGGTACCAGAAGATGGCCACCTCCTCCTTAAAAGCTGGGTGTGGGTCTCTCTTGGTGCCTTTTGTGGTCACTTTTGATGTGACAGACCACCGTACAGATAAAGGGGGCAATGTGCCGTGGTAAAAGAGAGATGTAATGGAGCTGTTCTCGCGTTGGTGTCCATTTGTGTTCCAGCTGGTACTGACTGCACCTTTTTAGCACTTATTTCTGTTGCTGTCTGAATGGGGGGAGAGCTCTATTATTGTGGATGTGATCTGAATCTGACTTCCTGTCCCATCTGGATAGCACCTCTCAGATCCCCAGGTGCAGAAATTAATATTATGGAAATGGTGAAATGGTAAGAGCATGGTAGTCGATTACAGGAAAGCATTTTATTTGACAGCGCATGATATTCTAATTGATAAGTTACGATTGTTGGCAGTTCCTGCTTGTATAAGATGGATTCATGACTTTCTTGTAGGGAGGTCATAGTGCATAGAAAAGGAGGGGTGGAGATCAGAATTAGATTATTTGCATGGGGGGTCCCACAGGGTATCAAATTGGGGCCTATATTGTTTCTTATTATGATTAATGATTCGCATACAGTGGGGCCTTGTATTAAATATGTGGCTGATACATCTGTTATTGATAGGTTTGGAGAACTAAGTCGAAATGTAATGCAGAAGGATTTAGAAGAAATTGAAGTATGGACTCAGAGTAATAGGATGCAGATAAACCTAAGAAATAAGATTTAGGAAAACCAGTAAGGCTGAGTTACCACAACTTAGGTTTGGGGGTAGTTTTGTGGCGGTAGTGAAGAATGTTAAATTGTTAGGGTTACAATTTCAAGATGATTTTGGATGGAAAGAACAAGTGTCAGGATGGTAAGAAAGGAAGTCAAGGTGTATTTCCACAACAATGTTAAAAGAAACAGAGTGTCAAGTTGACTTACAGTATATTTTTTTTTGGACAGTGGTTCGTCCCTGTTTTGGAGTATAGGGGCTATTGTATGGGATGCTGGTCTGACTTCAGCAGAATGCGAAGAAATTGAACGAATTCAGAAGAAAGCTTTGAAGATAATTGTAGGTTGTGAAATGTCATATAATGAAGCATTGAAAATGTGTAAGTTAGAAAGGTTGGATGAGAGCAGAATAGACATGTCAAGGAGATTGTTTTTTGAAATTTGTAACCCTCTGCATAAGTTGCACTCACTGTTACTAGTTAAAGATACAGCAGTTTATGGATTAAAAAAACAAGTGAGATGGAGAAATCCAGTGTTTAGGACAAGTAAGTATCAGTCCTCCTTTTTATGAAATTTTTAAATGAATGTTAAAATTACTGTAACATCTTTTCCTTTTTTTGTAATCAACTGTTTATTGAATTTGTGATGTAAATGTGAAGGTGTTCTGTATTGTGATATATGCTTTTGTAAATTATTTGTACTTTTTTTAAAAATGTTGTGTATTGAACTTCAGCTGACCCACTTCGTTGGGAGTTTTGGCTGCAATATGGTAAATAAACAAACAATATTAGAACTAGTGTATGTAGATGTCTGATGTTATCTTAATGACCATGCTCGTCAGTACACCTAATACTAAGCCTCGCACAAGATATATTGGAGTACTTCTCAGTCCCGAAGGAGCTGGCAGGCTATCTGGAGTATAGCTGGATGGGCAATTTGGGACTCTCCGATCATATACCCATCCACGTGAAAATTCAGCTGGGCGTGATTTGGAAGAATACCCCTTGGCGACTGAATACCTCTCTCTTACAGGAGGAGATCTGCACCGATGTCCAAAAGTTTATGGAGCAGGCAGTGAGGGAAAATGACAAACCTGACTATCCCCTGGGATTTTGTGGGACACAATGAAGGCACTCCTTTTTTTTTTTTCCCCCAGCTCTCTTTATGGCGCCTACTGGACCTGGAACTCTCTCAGGCATCAACTCATCTACCGCTCTACTGCCTGCTGAGACCCTCTACCTCCTCAAGGACATTAGTTCTTCTCGCAGGACCCCCTGGACCCTGGGTCCACGAGGAGTTCAAGACACAGAGTCGGAGGCCCAGTTATGGGCATGTGGCGGTCAGGCACTGTGGAGCCGTCACCTATCTAGACCAGCAGGGGGTTTTCCTTCAGTTACGTCCCAGACGTGGGACGTGCAGTGCCGCCCAGCCCACAACGTGGATGCTCCCACCCACATCCAGATGACAGCCGCCTGACGTCTTCCCCTGCCTTGCGAGACCCAGTGCGTGGCAGTGCTGGCGGTCTCCACCGGGGTCCGGTGCTATGCCGGGCTACCCCTGGATCCCTACCTGAGAGAGGAGAGCAGTTCTCCAGATGCTCTATCCTCTCCCCTGCCGACCCCTGGCGGACCGGACTCGTTCCCGAAACTGGGTCACTGGCGTGGCGTAAGGTGTGGCGTCCAGCACCTCAACCTTGAGTGCCACCAGGCCAACTATGAAGGCACTCCTTGAAGATAAATTTATAGCATTATTCCGATAGGTGGAAAAGACTTAAGGGAGACTCGATGGCTGGAGTTGGAGGATCAGGTTAGAGCTCTGGAGACGCGGCAGATGCAGAAACTGGATAGAACTAGAAGTCACCTATTGGTTACCCTTAAAAAGGAACTGAGGAATCTCCTGGATTATCAAGGAAGGCAAAAATTGTTCCTTCAACAAAGTTTCTATGAGGGCGGCCCCAGATCCCTTAGACATTTGGGGCGGGTGGGCGCCTCAAAGCCCAGAGGGCTAAGACTCAGATTTATATTGTTATCCACCTTGAATCTGGCATGAGATTTGGGACCATATGTGAAATTTCAGAGGCCTTCCAAGGATTTTATGTGTCTTTATGAAAGGCAGAGGGAGGAGCCACATAGGAGAACATCTCAGCCTTTTTAACTAACTTACCCTGTCCCAGTTTACAGTTGCACAAAATGGCTTGATTGTGGAGGCTGAAATTGAGAGAAGATTAACTCATTAAGGTGGCCAAATATCTGGGGACAGATGGATTTGAGGGGCTTATAAACAATATAAAGGTCAGATTTCCCTTTTTCCATAAGGTCTTTGGCAGGCAGTGGAGGAAGGAGGGAGAGTTGGCCCCATCCTGGTCACAGGTGCTGATCTCAAAGCCCAGCAAGGACCCTATTTAACTACAGATCACATAGGTCCATTTTGGTTTTAAATATAAGCTACAAACTTTAGACATCCATTCTTACTAGGAGATTGGAACCTCTCATGCCCCAGTTGATTAACCTGGAACAAACCGGTTTCATTCCTGGCCGTCAGGCCCAGGTCAGCATCAGGCAAACAGTGCACATAATTGATCATCTGAATAGGAGTCAAATTTTGGCTTTATCATGAGTTTAGACGCAGAGAAGGCAATTGATAAAGTGTCTAGGCTTATCTTCAGGGGTCCTTGCTGGATTTGGGTTTACAGAATCTTTTCTATCAACACAGCCACCATCTACTGATACCCTTCAGCTTGTGAAAGGTCAAACAGGCACATATCAACCAGAGTTTTGTTGAGCAGAAAGACTTATCAGGGCTGCCCCCTATCGCCAGTTTTTCTGTACATACAGCTCCTTTCCCTAAGTGTGAGGCTCAATCCAAAGATCAAGGGTATTGACCTGGGGTAAGTGGAGCACAAAATTGCACTTTATACAACAGTGTCCACTCTCTCTGTGACCATGACACCCCAATTATTTAACCAGAGGTAGCACACTAAGCTGAAAGCTTGTTTACAAGTGCGACCTGGGAGCACAGGGAAGTTAAGTTGAAGGGATGGCGGAGTTCTGGGCTTTCTCCAAACTTTTTCAAATACTCCCTTAACACCACCAAGACAGAGGTATTAGTTTTCTCCCATCAGACATTCGCCTTCCTTAGAAAACAATATCCTATGAAATGGGGACCTCACCAAGCTTTGTTATTTAGATATCATACTGGATCTCCACTCCGAGCCTTGTTTGACGAAATCCAACCCCACCCCGTGAAAGGATATAACAGCAGATCTCAAAGATGGTTGATCCTGCCCCTCTTTCACTCCAGGGTCCAGTGCATTAGAAAGGACATGCTTCCACGTTATTTATTGGTTTTTTTTCAGTGTGTTTCATGCTCCATTTCCTCCCAAACATTTCAGATGTGGCGGAAATAACTACAGTCCTTTATGTGACAGTTATGGTGTCCTAGGGTTAGGCAGACTACACTACACTACACCATCCCCAAGAGACTGGGGGATGGGAAGTTTCACTTCTCTAGGAATACTGGATAGTATCGCAAATTAGGGTAGCCTGTATGCAGGTGAACAAGCATTGTAAAGCACACTGGAAAACAATTGATGTGACTGAGACTGCAGAGGTCCCCCTTTAGGCTGTCTTGTTCGATTGCCAACATTTAAAACCGTGAAAGCCGTCTGCACTGTGAGGCATTAATACAATGCTAGGGGCTGGAGAAGAGGCACCTGGGCTTATTACCCTCCATCAGACTCTGTGGTTGTTTAAATGGTGGGCCTGGGGTGCCTCCTTCACACTTGTAGCAATTGATACTTGGTTGCAGCAGCAGGCCAGTGTTAGCCTTGGTTCTGTAGGCCACTTGTCAAAGGAGGGAGGAGTACGCTCCTTTCTAGAATACATGCAGCAGTATGGTTTGCGGGCCATGGACAGGTTTTGATATTTTCAGTTCCGACATCAGTCCAGAGGAGGGCAACTAAAATGGTGCAGGGTCTACATCAAAAGCCCTATGAGGAGAGACTGAAGGACCTCAAGACGTACACCCTGGAGGAAGGGGGGGGTATGATTAACATAGAAACATAGAACTTGACGGCAGATAAGGACCGCAAGGCCCATCCAGTCTGCCAATTCCTTTTTCTACCTCATAAATGTGCCATCAGCTTTTGCTCTGTCAATGGCCTATCTAGTCATACTCATTTGTATTGCTCCCTTATGCCTATCCCATGCCTGTTTGAAGCCCTGCACTGTATTCATATCCACCACTTTCTGAGGTAGGCTGCTCCATGCATCCACCACCCTCACATTACCTCTTAATTGGCCTCCCTCTAATCTCATGCTGTGTCCTCTTGTCCTGCTATTTTTCTTATATTGAAACATGTTACACTCTTTCACCTTGTTAATGCCGTTAAGGTGTTTGAATGTTTCAATCATATCACCTCTTTCCCTCTTTGCACTAGGGTATACATATTGAGCTCCATTAATCTGTCCTCATATGTTTTCTGATGCAGTCCCTGCACCGCTTTGGTTGCCCTTCTGGACTGCCTCAATTTGGTTAATGTCCTTGTGCAGGTGTGGCCTCAGTACTGCATGCAGTACTCCAGATGGAGAACTAGACAGTGTCTTGTAAAGAGGGATTATTACCTCCTCTTCCGACTTGTGATACCCTACTAATACACCCTAACATCCCCTTAGCCTTACTCTACTGCTTTAGTGGTTTGCTTGGATGATTTCAGGTCATCTGTGATGATGATGCCAAGTCTCTTTCTTTCCTTGTGACTGCCAGCAACTCTCCTCCCAGCCTGTAGGTGGCTTCAGGGTTTCTCTTCCCTATGTGCATGATCTTGCACTTCTTGCATTAAACCCCAGTTGCCACTCTTCTGATCATTTTGCTAGTTTATCCATATATCTGCTCATTCTGCCCACCCCATCTGGATCATCTACTCTGTTGCAGATCTTGGTGTCATCTGCAAACAGACAAACCTTACCTCCAGTCCATCTGCAGTGATTGAGACTTTTAAACACCTCAAAGGTATAAACAAGGTTCAGGAGGAAGCCTTGTTCAGAGAAAAGGATGTTCCAGAGCAAGGGATTATGCTATGAAGCTGAGAGGGTAGACTCCGGGAAGATGGGAGGAAGCACTTTTCACAGAAAGAGTGGTGGATGCCTGGAACAGCCTTCCAGTGGTGGTAGGGGCAAAACTTTAATGGGTTCAAGAAGGCATGGGATAGACGTCACATAAGGGAACCGTAGGTGTAAGAAAGGGGGGCCAGAGATCAAGTAGTATTCATGTATGTCACAGTAGGTAGGAAAATGGGCAGACTAGGTGGGCCAAGTGGTCCTTATCTGTCATCAGATTCTGTGCTTCTATGTTACTCTGCTTTGACTTAAGAAAGGGATTCAATTTAATGCGCATTGAAGGCTGCTGACAGTAAGATAAGACATCTAGGAACAGCTAAGGAAATAGTAAGATGGGTAGGGAGTTAGTTGGAGGGGGAGACAGCAGAGAGTTGTGACTGGAGTCAGATCAAAGGAAAAAGAGGTCATGGGGCACCAGAGAGCAGCAGTCAAGACAGGAAGCATTTCCACATTGGCTCTGTATTTTACAGCAAACATTTAATTTTAAAACTGCCTAAGTTTTTACAGTTCCTGGTCATTTTTAGGTATTTCAACAGCTTACACTCTGGGCTTTGTTCTGTGGATGTTTGAAGAAGATGGGACATCAGAAAGGAGCAGCAGTAGGTTTGAATTCAAAACAGCCAACTGCACAGCAGACAGGCCCGAACAGCAGCGGGTCCCAGCAACTCATAGAGACTAACAGGGAGCCAGTCATGCAAGCTATTCTGTGCATGGTCCGTGAACCGATCAGAAAGTGGAATCTATTCTTGCCCAACTACAGGATCACTCAGCGTGTATGGACTCGCTACAAACTAGAGAGGACACGGCTAGTACATGAGCTACTAAACTGTTAGGGTACCACCATGGAGCCAATAAAAGAAAATACAGCTGTCAAGCACTGGTTGGTGACTATGGAAAACCAACTTCCTTCTGCTGACGTCAGAATCGTGGGAATGCCGGAGCACGTTGAGGGGGCTGATCTCACTGCCTTTACTCTGAACTGGCTAAATGAACCTTTACGTCTTAAGTCAACACCTATTCTCAAAGCTGTACATCAAATTTTCCCCGTACGAAGCCCTCCACTTCCACCTACAGCAGAACTGTTTTGGCCATCACCAACAGTGTAACAACCCGGGATTTAATCCTGAATGTGGCCAGACAGTATTCTCTGCTCCAAGTTGACAGTCAGCATGTATGCATTTTCCCTGATCTCAGCTGCACAACCGCTTTTCGGAGGAAGCAGTTTGATGGAGTGTGGCAACAACTCCGTGCTCTCAGTACTGTCAACTCCTTTTACTTCAGCCCTGCTCCGTATTCAATACAGAGGTAAGATTTTCAATTCACTGATCCAGATGCAGCGGAAAGTGGGCTGCGAAGACCCTAGAAGAAATTTGCACAAAAGATACTGAACTGGCAGATGAAGAGGCTGCTTCAGAACAGTGGCTTTCATTATGCCTAATTATCCGTGAGATTAAAGTTCTAAGTTGTGGCAGTGCTTTACTAATTTTACTAATTGCTTATTCTTACATGTTTGGTGGTGGGGAAACGGGTCACTATGATGACCATTAAAGTGCCACGTATTGGAAATTGCATTGTTTATTGAATTTTTTAGTCTGTTTTTTTTTTTTTTTTCTTACCCTCTTTATGCTCCTGCAGCCCGGCCCCCTTCCATCTGGCCTCCCCAGCCCTGTCATCCCGGCGTTCACTGGATTCGCCTCTCACACTGGCGAGGTGCCAGCTAGCCGGGTGCAGAGTCTGCGAGGAGTCATCCTCATCCTGCCGGCCAGCGATTTTCTTCCTTCTTTTCTGCCCATTCCCGAGCAGCGGCAGCTGTAATGATGCCACAATGGCTGAGCCGCACGCCTCCGTATGCGGCGCTGGGCTGGGCATCTGCCCCGCATCTGCCCCCACGTGTCGGGCCCACCGTGCCAGCCCCTCAGCCACCGCTAGGGGGTCAGGCAGGCAGCGGACTCCATTCCACCTCCCCCGGAGAAGGGAGCTGTCCTTCGGATGCTCGATCTCTCCTCCCTCCCCAGCCGACCCCTGGCAGCCTGCTTGCACCGTGAACATGGGTTGCCGACGTGGCAGGAGGTAAGGCATGATGCCTCAGCCCTCCAAGCCACTGCGCCAGCTGATGGGTTTATTTTTAATGTGCTTGTTCCCAATATGGCGCTGAAGGATTCTTATTTGTGACTCAGATTCTTTTCGCCATGGAGATTTTAGACATGTGCTGTTTGATGATTGCATTTTTTTCTTAGATCTGGAATGGACCTCACAGTCTGTTTAGCTATAATGTCTCTTAGCTGACAGTTTATATTACAGCATCAGGCTTCACAGTTCTGTACGTAGACTGTTTTATTTCTGTGTAAATATGATACTTCTCAAGTATCATGGCTGAAAGTAATCAGCAACTTGGGTTGATGTTTGTTGCATTTAGAAGCCTTTTGAACTTCATCTTTTATTACTGATACTGTTGGGCAAAACCACTTCCCACTAGTAGATGCAGTATCTGCATATTATAGTTAACCTCTGCTTTAATTCTGCCCCAAGTTTGACTGCTTGCAGGTTTATATTGTAAATGTTATAAGAGCGGACTCGTTTTTTCCTCACGTCATAGTGATAGAAGGAGAAAAGACATCCACTGTATGGCTAACATCTGCTACATAGTGTGTAATGATTAACTCTCTGAGATTCTATGCTTGTGTTGCATTGTTTTACAAAATAATAAAAAGTTAGAAAAAAGAGATCACCAGCAGAGTACCACAGGGATCTCTTCTGGGCCCAGTCTTCTTCAGCATGTTCATCAGTGACGTGGGTGAGGGAGGCCAAGGCAGGTATTGCTTATTTGCAGATGACACTAAAATTTGTAGTAGGGTTGACAGTGTGGAGGGGATAAGGGATTTGCAGAGACCTGCAAAGGCTGGAAAATTGGTCCAAAGTCTGGCAGCTGAAATTAGTGCCACAAAGGCGATGTTATGCTCTTTTTATTTTTATTTATTTATTAGAATTTCAGATAAATACTTTTGAGCCAATGGCTCTTTTACAAAGGTTCCACGTCAGTATACAAAGAATAGAAGTACAGTTTGTGTGAGATTAGCAGGCAAGCAGTTTGAATACAAAATTCAGTACAGGGTATACATGGTCTAAAAGCTACAGACAATATAAATAACAGTCAGAACAACACAATCAAGCATACATTTAAGAATGAAGAGTCACAACAAACAATATTTACATGTATTAAAGCTGCTAGAAGGGCACTGTCAAAGGGAAAGGTGGAGTGGAAAAAACTGAGTTGCTGCCAGTTGTGCCAGGTAGTGTAGGAAAGTAGAAGAGAGAGTGCTCTTATTTATTTAGTTAGTTTTGTTGACCTGGTAAATGCACTAGACAAGACTTTGCCTACAGTATTTTTCAAACCCTGAGGAGGTTACAGCATAATAGTACAACTGTAGAACAACACATATTAGTATTCAATACAGCGGATAAAACAGAGTAACTTTACGGTTCAGTAGAACAACACATAATTAGTGTTCAGTACAGTGGATGACGCATGGTAACTTTTACAATACATTTACAGATACCAGTGGGATAACAAGTGCAGAAGGGAGTAGCAACTAATGATACAGTATAATAAGCTAGATGTCGGGGGAGACATTTGCAATGGTGGTGCAAGGGCAATTGGGGCACATTAGTACAGAGTTACAAGCTGACTGGCATATAGAGACAAGATGCTGTAAAAGAGTAAAGTAAGTTAGATAGGAGAAATTGAGAGTCAGATTCAAGTGAGATAGGAGAAATTGAGAGTCAGATACAGGGTGCAGACATTAGTCTCTCTTAAGTACTTGAACAGTGCTCACTTGAAACATAAATGATACTGTGTTGCCTGGAGGTGGGATGGGAGGGTGTTCCAGATTCTTAGGGAACAAAAACCCCAGAACAGAGTATTGGATTAGGGGGGTTAAGCTGGACAACATCAGTGGGAAAGGACATATGAGTTATCATTAGTGACTCCCTTAAACAGACCAGGAAATGTAATAAGGCCTTCAGCAAAGCTAACAGGATCCTGGGGTGCAGTAGGGGAGAGGAGTTTGAACAAATTGATCTCCCGATTTATCTAGGAAGGTCAATGCCCCAAAAATACATTTCCTTTTTACACCTTCACATCATTACTGGTGGGGTCATTTTTCCCAGTTTGGGAGTCTGTTTGACAGTAGAAGGCAGGAGGTACTGTTACCACTGTAAAGGTTGCTGGTGAGGCCACACGTGGAGTACTGTGCCCAGTTCTGTAGTTCCCACCTAAAAAGGACAGGGCCAAGCAAGAAAAGGTACAATGTAGGATGACCAAGATGAGTCTGGGACAGGAGGGCAGAGCCTATGAGGATCTGTTGAAGGCACATTCATTCAGAACAAGAAGAGAAAGGGATATGACCAATACCTTTTAAGTTCCTGACGGTAATTAACAAGGTGAACTGTGAGGAGCTAGTTACCAGGGACAGAGAAGATAGGGCAATGGTTATTGAGTGGAGGTTAATGGGAAGAAAGGTTTAAGAAGGATCTAGGGGCAGAGGCTCGGATAACAAATGGAATAGTCAAGCAAGGACCTCACAGAGACCATAGGTCCTGGAGTGATAGAGTAATATGGGCAGACTAGATGGCCCTTGGTCTTTTCTGCCATCATCATCTATGTTTCTGTGAAATGGACCATTGCAAGATGTATTGTTTCCTGCACTTTCTGTTGTTGTAATCTTGTTTGTCACCTGTTTCAGTGAACTCAGCCTTGGTCACTGGAGGAAAGAATACCACAGAGCAGCCACTAGTAACCGCCTCTGCAGACATTCTTGTTCTATCATAACCTAATGACAGATGAATTGAAAAGTATGTTCTATAAGTGAGATCTCCATCAATGAATTGGGTTCTGTTTGATTCTGCTGTTTTTACCTTCTCAACGTGACCCGCCAATGCGGTTTCATAGACGGATGAGAGTGTCATGCTGCCAGTTTGTTTTTCCCTCTTTCTTGTTTCCCACCTGCCTAGTATGATGTCATCACACCACACCTGGGGTTAGTTCAGGTGTAGGAGTAGTACTGTAATTATATTGCAGCACTTTTACAAGCCAAATTGTACAAATTAAATACAGTTAACAAATGCATACATAGGCAGAGCATCAGGGTGCCACATTTCATGTATGGCTTGTAATATATTGGGCAACTAATTCTGCACAAAAAGAAGGTCTGTGACTGCTGGTAAGAGCCAAGTTGCTTCCAGGCCAGAAAGGAATATGGAGCAGCACTAAGGGACTCCAAAACTAGAATTAAGACAGCTGTGGGAGGGGACTTCCGGTGATGTCACCGCCTAGATGGCTGCACTGTTTTGAAGCTTCATGAATAAACCTGCTAACAGTCTCCTTCTGCATCCATTACTAACATTCAGTATATCAAAATGGCTTCAGGTGGAGGCAGAGACAGAACGACCAGATCCGATCACAAAATCCACTGAAAAGGCAGATGGCAAAGATTCACCTACTTACTGACTGTCGCAGCGGAGCTCTTCCTGCCAGAGGGAGGCCTAAATACCGACACAGACGTCAGGATGGAAAAACTGTCACGATTCAGGTTTGAAACCCCCCCTAACTGAGATATAGACCTTCTGCAATGAGAATCAACAAGACTTTAAAAGTTTGCATCAGAAATTACAATCTCTGGAAAGCAGAATTCAAGAGACTGAAGAGACTGCGTGGTAATGGCAGACGACAGAGCTTTACAACTTCATACGGCGGTCGACTTTCTTCTGGATCAGTACATCACACTACAGGACAAACTCCAAGAACAAGATACCCATTTTCACATAGATAATCTTAGGATATGTGGCTTACCTGAAGGAGCCAAGATGGCCAAAATGACTGACTTTATTGAGGACCTGCTGTAACATGCACTCAATCTGCCAGCCACGTTTCAGTTTTGGCTGGAACGTGCACATAGAGCGCTGACTCCTCGACCTTCTGATCCTAACTCTAGACCTCACTCTATTGTTGTGAGGTTCTCCAGCTTCAAAGATAAAGAACAGATTCTCCAGATCACTGGGAAAAGAAAGTTGTAAAATGTAATGCAGCCTGCCTGTACTAAACCAAGATTATCCCTCAGAAATCTTGCACCACTGGCTGACACATGTGGAGATACACTACGTACCCTAAAGGCCCATAAAATACGCTTCCAAACTCCATACTCCACAAAACTGAGAGTTTCCTGGGAATTGGGGACAGTTTTATATACATTCAAATGAGGCAAAACATGTCCGAGGAGTGAGGATGGGCACCCCAACAACCGAATCAAACTTCAGCCTCCACGCTGGATCCACGCCGAGTGATCCACCTAAGTAAGCGGTCTCCATCAGCATAAAACCTCTGGAAAGAAAGCTGCACCAAATACATTGCAGGAAATTCAGAGAATCTTGCAGTCATTTTAAGGAGTCTGCCGACTAATTTAGAACCCAGAAGGACTCTAACACCTGAGTTATCCAGTGAGGCTTTGTTCGGTTACCTTCTCTTGCTTTTTGTATCTGTGCTTCCCTGACTTGCCAAGGACAACAAGCCTTTATAGTATTTGTCAGCGAAAAACTTGTAGATGCATAATTCAGGATAATCCAACCTGATATTCCTAATTTCCATCTGATACAGCTGTTGTTTAAAATATGCTCTGATTGGGATCACTCAGCTGTGAGTAATTGATTAAACCTGCTCCTTTAATAATTAGGGTGATCGGGATGATGGGGCGCACTGCCTGCACTGGTTTGCTTTTGTTTGTCTGCCCCCAAATTGTTTCTAGAAGGATTGCCATATTTTATAGGTTAAAATCTCTGGTTTGAATGAGCATCTTTGCCCTTTTTTTCTCTCTCTGCCCCATGTGCACTCTCTTACATTATCCCTGCAGCAAACTCATGGGGCAGACATCGGAACTTATTTTGGTAATCACTGGAGACTTACATCTATCTGTTACCTAATTTGTGGAACTTATTTGTTGGTTAAAACTGCTACCTGCTCTAAAAAACAGAAGCTACTTCGTTTTGACGGATTGTGTAGTCCTTTATTAAAAGGAAGTTTTTCTGTTGTCTTGATACACACTGCTTCCCTGTGATGTCTGTCACACTCTGATAGCAGCCTGTTTTCAAGCTGGACCTACAACCCTAAGAGAGGTTATCACAAATAAAGTTAAATACCTTTTGTGGACTGGAGGGTCAGTGAACATTAAAAGCCACTCCTGCCTCTTGGTGCCATCGGTGTTACAGGACATTTGAGAGATTATATCCATTAACTACTGTGCACCTTATGGAAATGCTGTTTAATTAATATTCTCCTAAGTTCTTTGGATTTTTGCAGTTACAAAATAGCCTACCAGTCACTGGCCCCCATTGAAACTGAGCCTCCTGTTTGACACCACTGTACTAATCTTAATTAATTTCCAGCAACCCCTCCCCCTCTAACATGATTTCCCCCATTATTTTTTTCTTTCTTCTTTTTAAATTCTCCTTACTTATTGAATTTTAGTCCCTATCAGACTTAAATTCATGCCTGCGATCTTCTCCTCACATTGTGATTTATTAAGTACCTTGGTACTTCTCTGTTTCCGACTCTGGCTGACCTATGTGTGGTGGGATACAGGGAGAGGGACGGGGACGGGGAGGGAGATGAGAAGAGGGCGGAGGAAGAGGGAGGGGAAGACGCAGGATGAAAGACGAAACAAAACATGGGGTTCAGAAATGGAGGGAAGGGCAGGACATACAAAAACTCCTCCTTTCTATTTTCTTTTCATTACAGTAGTTAACTTTATTAATTAGGTGGAACTCTGTAAATAAAAGTATTATCATAATTATCTATTGGGATCCAATAGACTGCCATCCTACCTGATGACAGTGGTACTACTTCAGGCAGTTTGAACAGTATTGCTCATCGGGGTCCTTCTCTTTTTCCCTTTGTTATGATGTGGTTGTCGCAGATTATTAGCATCCTGGCGGTGATCATTGTTATCAAATTCCCATGCCCTTACTGGTCACTGCTGCTTCTTGACCTGGGAGGCAAGATCCTTACAGTGGGCTCTCCCCCTCCCACTTCAGGCAGTCTATGCTACAGTGCCTCTGCCCAATTATATAGCAGGCTGAATGTGCCCTCCTACCTTGGAAGCCCAAATAGATGTTTATCCAGTAGTTCAGTTGTGTGTGTTCAAATTGTATATATTATTATTTGTTACTGCCTATAGTACCTGTTGTATGCTTATACTGTTGATGTATTGTTTAGCTGCAACTAGGTGGTTACTGTTAATTTTGGTTCAACTTTATTAGTGCCCACCAGCCTGGGATGGGACCCTCACCTCAGACAATTGGAGGAGTAATTTGTTTCCCCAGAGGAGAGGGACTCTCAGATTCGGATATGGTCTGTACAAAGGGAATGGCATTTTGGGGACGAATTCTCTTACCTCAATTTCTGTTTACTCTGTATATCAGAACATAACCAGTTGTGGACATCTCATTATACCTATCGGTTATGGCTCACATGACCTCAATAAAACTGCTCTCCCACAATGTCAACGGCCTGAACAACTTGGTTAAAGAACTAGAGTAATGACATATATTAAAAAAACTCCGACCTACGATTGTTTGTTTGCAAGAGATGCATCTCAATCAAATAGAACATACTAAACTAAATAAATTTGGCTATGCCCATATCATATCTTCCCCTTACAAAAACAGTAAATGATGTGGAACAGCAATTTTGATATCGAAACAGGTTCCTTTCCAAAAGACTAACTCATGTGCAGACCCTGAAGGGTAACTAGCCGTGCTTTCAGGCCTCTTTATATGGGTTAGAGTAACCCTAGCTAGCATCTACCTTCCATCAGTTTCAGATGCAAAAATCTGTGAGGTTCCTTTTCCAAAAAATTACAGAAGTGCACACGGGGTGGGGTTATTTATAGGTGGGGATTTTAACATGGTTCATGATTTTAAGGATACTATCACCCCAAATCCTCCCTGCAGAACAGCCACACAAAAGGTAAAGGCTTGTATAAAACAGTTAGGCTGGATCAATACGTGGCAATACCTGCACCCAGAGACCCGGGCATACACACATTTTTCGGCTCCACACAACCTATATTCTCATATTGATCTGTGCTATGTCACTAAAGAACATCAATGTATTACATACAGCAGTGCCAGATGCTGCCTATACTTCTCTCAAACGATGCCGCAATATTACTGACATTGAAATGGGATGTAAGAGAGGAACACCTTCTTGATGTGTGAATTGTTATCCTCTTAATATTACTTCATTTAAAGAGATGATGAAAGAAAACATTACACAGAATATTGAGGATAATGTCACTATGGCAGTGATGCGGATACTGTAAAAACATTTTTACAAGGGGAAATTATCAACTTCGCATCCGACTATAAAAAAAACTCAGGAAGAACAGCTACGTCAGCTATAGGAACAATTGTGCTGCTTGCAAGACCAACATGCCGAGGGGGACCGAACAGTCATGCCCCTTTTAGAAACTACGTGGCAGAGGATCCAATGTATCTTAAATATAAAAACAGAATATGCTTTACAATTTGTGAAGCAAGGATACTATGAAGGAGGATCTCATGCCGCATGAATTCTCGCATACAATGAGGCAGAAAATAACCCAATACATAATAACTCAAATTAGGTGCCCTGCCTCTGGTTCATTCTTGAAACATCCAGAAGATATTTTGCTAGCTTTCAAAAACTATTACTAATCTTAATACAAAGCTAACGCCTCCCCGACCCAGACAGAACTTAATATTTAAATCGTTTGCATCTTCCAAAGCTGATTCTAGATTACATAGCGCTCCTGGACTTTCGCATAGCTCTGACAGAATTAGAGACGGCGATATGAAACTTAAAATCTGCAAATAACCCAGTACCGGATGGCGACACTGGGGAATTTTATAAAACTTCTAAAGATCTGATGTTGTTATCCCTATTGAATGCCTGTGGGGCTGTAATGAAAGACAACCCAATTCCTCCCTTCTGGAGATATGGAACTATATCCACCATTCCTAAGCCAGGAAAGGACCACACATACTGCACCTCCTACCGACCAATATCAGTTTTGAACATAGATTATTAACTTTTTACAGCTATATTGGCAAATCGACTAGACACTATCCTTCCTTCTATCATTAAAGGGGAACTGTCAGCAATAAGAGCCTCACACCCAGGTGTGAGGCTGATCTTAATTAGTCCTTTGTGTGCAGCAACACTTTATTTACTTACTGATTACTGCGGTGTAATAAACAGATCAGGCTCATTTCATTGACTGGTAAGGTGCCATTTCATGTAACCAGCCATCCCAGAATCCCCTGCTGCTGACATCAGAGGAGAACTGCAGAGCTGGGAGATTCACTTGCCTTCAATAGCCTGCAGTGAATGTCAGAGTTCTTTATAAGCTGTAGTTTGCTGGACTTGCTGTTCTCCTGGGGCTAGATATAGTCACAGAGGACTGTACTAAGCCCCATGAGCACAGCAGGACCAGCAAACATCTGATTCTAGCTTACAAAATCTTTAACATGTATACTGCAGGCAGTTGAAGGCTATTGAATCACCCAGCTCTGCAGTTCTCTTCTGATGTCAGCAGCAGGGGATTCTGGGATGTCAAGTTACATGAAATGGCATCTTAGAAGTCAGCAAAATTAGTCTAGTGTGTTCTACTATGCTGCAGTAAACAGTAAAAAAAAAAAAAAAAAATGTTTTTGAACACAAAGTGCAAATTCGGATCAGCCTCACACTTGGGTGTGAGGCTTTTATTGCTGGCAGTTCCCCTTTATCGTTGACCAAACTGGGAGTGTGGCCAAGCCAGGAAACAAGATGAACGTCTAGTCCAGAGCTCTGCGACCATACATTCCTATTGCAACCATCCTTGTACTTCTTTTGCTATACATTGCCTCTCCTTTCTAACTATCGCCTAGACCAATAGTTCTCAAACTTTGTCGCAGTGAGCCTCCCTAAATCCGTGGAAAAGATTTTGAGCCTCCCCCAAAAATTGAAATAATCTTGGGCCTCCCCAAAGAAATTAACGTACTGTACTTTGCGCAGTACACCATGAATAAATTGAAACCCCTTTGAGTACTTGGCTCACATTCAGTTCTTTGTCTTATACTGACTTGGAACTTTTTGAAAAAGAGCTCCTGTACTCAAAGGTGTTATCTGAATAACAAATAAATAAAATAAATATTATTCAGCTTATTGTACCCCCCACATGCCAACCTACTTGCTCTGCAATTTTCATTCTTGAACCATTGTTACCCCTTGTTGCGGTACCTTCATGGGTCAGACTACTTCCTCTCTATATGAAATAACCTTCCTACATACTTTCTCTCCCCTCTTCCTTCTCTGCTCCCAAGCAACAGCTCATGGATTACTTTGCTCCTTCCTGCTATTGCTCTTAGCACCTCTATGCTCAACCCTTGTATTTGGGCTGTTCTGCCATCAGTTTACAAATTGAGCAATTACCACCACTCATTATTAATTTATTGTTCATATTTATTTGCACTATTGCTCACTGTATATTTCTTGATTGTTTTGCAGTTACCTTTTGAAATGTATTCACTCCCTACCCTTCCCCGGGCTCACTTAAAATGAGCCTTGGCTCATTCACCTTCCCTTGTCACCTATTAGTAAATAAATACATAAAATTCACCTACTGTTATTATCCTCTTTAAGTTTGTTTCATTTCTTCACACAAAATATATAAAACCCAAAATTTAAATACAGTACTATTTCAGACTTGCTTGAGCCTCCCCTGGAACAGGTTGGGGCCTCCCCAGTGAGGCTGGCCTCACCATTTGAGAACCCTGGCCTAAACATTAGAAATGGCAACAAACCCTAAATTAACAAAAAAAAACAACTAACTTTCTTTCTGGTCAGTGGGACATTCAAGTGCGCCATCGGGATGATCTACAATGAGGCGGCATCTCAGGGAATCCCTGGCTGTAACTAACTCGTGGATTCAGGCCCCTCCATAGAAACTCTAATCTCGGGCCTTAAATGTGATCTTCAGACACAGATGCAGGCCGGATTTACCAACTTAAATGCCCAACTTGCTCACATCCAATAGTCCTTCAATGCTATGGGGGAGAAAACAGATAAACATGAAAGCTGACTCACCGAATTGGAGGAGAGCGTTAGTGCACAAGAAGACGTGGCTAACAAGATGGATCCGCAGCTGCAAACAGTCCTCTGAGAAATAGAACAATTTAAAATCCATAGTAGATGATCACAGAAACGAGGGGGCTCCGCTGTAATGAGCGGATAGTGGGGCTTCCTGAGAAGTTGGAGGGTCGAGACAGTGTAGCCTGTTTGCAAAAATGGCTGGTCCAAACACTACCTTTGCTGGAGGATGCTGTATTGGAAATTCAAAGAGTACATTGGTCTCCGGGTAAATGGCGCGGACCAAATGAAAGCCTGCAGCACATTATTTCAAAATTACTCCAGTATACAGGCAAACTAAGAGTCCGGGCAGTGGCTAGGAAGGTGGATTATATCCTAGTTGATGGCAACAGAGTGAGTATTTTTCCTGCTTAATCCTGGCACCTGCAATGGGAGCGCCAGGCATTTGCTGAGGTTAAAAAGCGCCTGCATGCTTTAGAGTGCCTGTTTTCATTAGTTTACCTGGCTAGGTGGATTGTTCGGGTGCTGGGTGAGCCGGTAAAGTCTTTCACGGACCCAGGCCAAACCTTGAATTATCTGGAGTCAGAACTTGGACAGCAGGCCCAGGGCACATCAGATTCACCTCGTCGGGTGAACATTTGAAGGAACGGTTCATGCTGCAGGTATTGCCTATGAACACTTGGGGTTCTGCCTGGGACGATGGGGGGCTAGAATACCTGGGTCATAATGGGCAAAGGCACAGCCTATCAGGGCTGGATTAGGGCCTCCCACTTTCTCCTCTGCCAAGTCTGAGGAGGGAATCAGTGAGAACCACCTAAATGTATCCTCGTGTTGTAGAGAGGCGGCATTGGATGTGTTCAGCTACCGCAATAACCGTAAGCAGCTCCAGACTTTGTGATGGATATTTTCTTTAAGGAGCAGATACTAAGGGGACTGAGCAAGACTGATAATATTTGCTCCTCTTTCCTGGCTATTTTCACAGGGACGACACTATTCTTTTTATTTCTGCAGTTGATTGGTGCCTCAGACTTTGTGGGTACGGATGAATCTCTCTTTTTGTTGATATTACTTTTGACACCAGACAATTTGGCATTGTAGGACACTGTGGGAACTTCTGAACCTGGTTTGGTCTCATCACTGCTATACAGACTTAGCGATCGTTTCAGTTCTCTTATGTAACCTTGTCATAACTGTTCTGATTTAAGCATGGGGTACTTGAGAACTGGCACTACAAGCTATTTATCGATTTTCTGATGAACAGGATCCTGGATCAAGCCAACTGCCTTTGTTTGCTAAATATTATTTAAGTTTAAAGTTGTATGCAAAAGGTGGATTACCATGTTTTATAGAGTTGGGATAATTGAGGAGACATGTCATTTCGAGACATTACTTGATATAAAGGAGTAGAGGCTTATATTCTGCTAAGGGTGTGGAGTTGTGGGTGAAGGTGGAGTGACGTTCTGTCTTGGGTGAGGTAAAGGGGGGGACTAGCTTGGAGCAAGACCTGGCCATATACCTGGGGCTGCTCATGATTTGGGGAGGGTTAATGTGAATTAGAGCTCTTTGGGGAACTGTTGGTAGGATGTCAGAGCACTGTTAGGTAATTCTGTGAAAAAGCATGTGAGAGGGAAGGAGGCTCTCCGGTATCACGATTCAGCGTGGTCTGGTTTGAGGCCCCCTCCATCCCACCCATGGTAGCTCTAGCAGGAGCAGTCCTGTAGCCACCACTGGAGCTCAGGACCCAAGAACTATTGGATCGCGGCAGAGGCTCGCCTGAACGGTGCCTCCTGCAGTTGAAGAAGCATTGAGGGAACAGTATATGGAGAGATTGACTAGGGCTCGGCCACCTCCCATGCAGCCCACTCCTTGCTTTTTTTTTTCTTTGTTTAACTTTCTTTTATTGCTTTTACAAGAAACATTAGCATGTTGTACAATCATCTGTCAGGGTCAATCTTGTTTTAACAAATATATTCAATATAAGCTAGGACAGACCAAGCCTAGACAATTTGAATTCAGGATAAAGGGGGAAAAACAAAATAAAACATTTTATCAGATATTGTAACTAAATAAGCTACAGCTAACTAAGGCTTTTGAGGTCAAGTCCATAATGTTCAAAGTCCAGAGATTGAAACTCAACGTCTAGTGCTGATGTGTCCCCATTCCTTATAATACAAGGTACTCCTAAAATGTGTGGCACTAAAGATGCATTACTCATACATCATTTCAATATTTTACGTAAGCTGCAGGAAAAGACAAATGGTTCATTCTGCATAGGTAAGAAAAAGAAAAACAGTAAGCTCAAGAACTGGCACAGTTATAAGCAGTTTCAAAAAGAATTATAGTAAACAGTCAAAGTTTCTTGTTCAGAGTCAGAGTCATTTATATTACTGCCCTCAGACGATTGGAACTCCCAGGCTATTAATTCCACTTTTTTACCTGCTTCCAGAGGATCAGTGTACTGAAAAGTCTTACCACCATAGTGGATGCGTAGTTGGGCCGGCATCAGGAGACAGTGCAATACTCCTAACCCGCCAAGTCGAGTTCTCACTGCATCGAACTCTCTTTCCGGCTCAGCGTGTCACAAAGAAAGGTCTGGGAATAAATGGATGGTAAATCCATTAAAAGCAAGTCCTCCCAAAGATCTTGCCGCTTGCAGAAGGCGATCCCTGACGATGGAACTTGCGTTCACCAACAGAACCACTCTTGGAGCCTCGCAACATGGCCCTACAGCTCGAGTTGTAATCCAGACTGCTCTAATGAACTGTCCCTCCAGAGTTCCCTGGGGAAGCTGAAGTGCTGCAGGTAACCACGATTACAGAAAGGTAATGAGCTCTTTCTCTTCGCTACCCTCCGGGAGACCAATTAAACGTATGTGCAATACCCTATTAGAGTTCTTCAGCGCCTCTAATCTATAGCGAAGATGAGCATTTTCTTGCACAAGCTTAGTTATTGCTGTTAGTGCTTGTACAGCCGTTTTCTTTGCAGTTGTTGCCATTTGGGTAACTGCCTTTAGTTTACATCTTGCTCAGCAAAACATTGGATGATCGACTCTATTTTAGAGTCGATCGCTTGCATAGAGGCCTGTAAAACTCTCCAATGGGGCTCTCCTCGCTGCATGAGGTCGGGAATTTGCCAGTCTGTTCAGTCATTGTCACAAGATGCTTAGGGTTCACTGCCAATAGCTTTTGATTACACTCCATGACCATCTGATATCCCACCACACTGGACAACTTGATCTGTTCACTGTTGTAATCGAAATTCACTTTACCTACAAGCAAATTGAATTTTACTTGAATTAGGTTGATAAGTGTACAGAGCTGCGCCAAAGTGCATCTTGCCAGTTGCTGCTGCTCTGGCGCTTCATCAGCCACCCTTGCTTTGTTATTCTAGATTTAGAGGATGGATCAAACTTTATAAGTTTTAGTTCATAAATAACGAAGAGTGGGTGGTTGCCCTGGCTCATCCACAATCAGGATTGATGTTGGTGGGGTTTTTCTCTCTAGAGAGGGATCAGTTAATTGTGATGGGGAGGTTAAGGGGGGGTTATAGGTTCCACAATTAGTTAGAGGGTCAAACGTTACTTGAAGTGTGGAGGAATAATGTTTTATATCCTTTGTTTAAAAAGGTACTGAATGTAGGGCCCGATGGTGCTGAGGGTTGTGGCGCTGGATGCCACACCTCATGCCACGCAGACGACCCGGGTTTGGGAATGAGCCTGGGCTGTTGGAGGTCGGCAGGGGAGGGAGAGGTTTGAGCATCCGATGGATGGCTCTCCTGTCTCGGGGTGGGATCTGGGGCTTGCTCGGTGCAGCAGGGACCTCTGGTGGAGACCGGAGGTAACTCTAACTCTGAGCCGTACTAAGAGGGGGGCGGAGTGGCGGTGGATGTCAGTGACCAAGATCGTGCAGACGTCATTGCATATCCACACTCCGAGGGAATCTGTGCAAGGAAAAATCCCCATCCTCGGGGGTAGGCGAAGGCACCTCTGCCCCGTGGCCACAGTCCCGATTACTGGGCACTCTCCTCTCCAGGACACTTACCCAGCCCAGCATACTAGATTATAGATAGAGTGCCCTGGGTGGTTAGGGCAGCCCCACCTCAGGGGTTCAGAGCTGGGGGTCCATCGGGCTGGTGCGAGGAGAGGAGGTGTCTCTGGTGGGAGGTAGAGCCTCGGAGGTGAAGGCTGTCAGAGAGAGTTCCTTGAAGGACGGTGCATAAAAAGAACAGACAAAAAAAAAGAGGTACTGAATAGTGGGGGGAACAAGTTTGTTGCTTTGAAAGTTATTCAGAGTTGTTCAAAAGATTTGTTTTGAATTTTTCTTATGCAGTCTTTGAAAGTGTACATTGTGGAAGGTCTGTAGAGCTCTTTTGGTCTCTGGGTACATGTTCTCTGAAACCTTTGATATGGGAAGTCTAAAGATTGTGTCTTGAAATGTCAGCAGTCTTAAAATTTGTAGTCAAACGAAGAAAATCCTTACTTATCTTAGAAAGACTAGGAGATGTGGTCCCCTCACAGGAAACGCACAAGACGGATGAGGAAGGACTAAGATGGCCAAATCCTGGGCTGCATGTTGCTCCACGGGATTCTCATCAAGGCCGGGGGGGGTGGCAGCTTGGTTACGAGCCCAGATTATCTCCACCACTAAAGATTCACAGGGGTGCTATATTATAGTTGATTCTATAATAGACGATAGGCAATTGGTCTTTCTATCAGTCTACGGCCCAAATTTTGATTGCCCTGAATTTTTTTCACAATCTGACTTTGATTTTAGCCCAACATAGTGAATCCTTGTTTGTGGGGGGAGACTTTAATATTTGTTGGGACCCAGGGATGGACCACTCAAATGCAAAGACACATCAGCGCACTAAGGGGGTGATGGCACTTCATCAGTTAGCTAGAGAACTCTCTCTCACAGAGGTCTGGTGCCACTTCTATCCAAGGCAGAAAGAATTTTCATTTTATTCTCATGCCTACAAAATATACACGAGGCTGGACTTGGCATTGGTCTCCCCATACTTGTTGACGAATGCTGTATCGGCAGAATATGGCCCAATATGCATTTCAGACCACTCCCCTCTGTCGCTTGAAATAATGTTGGGAAGGGACCCCCCACCGAGGAGACCGTGGAGACTAGATCCTACCCTTTTAGTGGAGGGAGATTACAGGGAATACAAGAATTTTTTTGAGTATAACAAAGTGGAGGACACCTCAGCCACAACTACTTGGGAGACTATGAAGGCATATATCTGGGGCCTAACCATCTCCTTTGCAGCCAATAAACATAAACAAGAATGGCAAAAAGAGAACAGATTAGAAACTCAGATTAAGGATTTAAAGACTCCGGCTATGGTGGGGGAGATATATCTGTGGATAGGGCACAACTGAAAAAGCTTAAGGGTAGATGGCATCAAGTATCTTCTAGGAATATAGAAAGGCAACTGTTGGTAACTAAAGTGGGTAACTATTTTGAGGGATAGGGCAGGTAAGTGGTCCAGCTTGGTTGTCTAAACAAAAATGGGCAGAACGACGGATCTTATAATTTGAAGGTAACTGGGGAGATTACAACTGATCAGAAGGTCATAAATAACACATTTTAAGATTTTATTAGTCATTATACATTGGAGGTCCCACCGGTGCTGATCCTCATTCCTTTCTCAGAATATAGCCCTGTAGTAGATTAGACCTGGACAGGGTGATCGTTAGAGAACCCTATTACTTTAGAGAAAATCAGGCAGGCCATCTGGTCCTCCAATACTGGGAAAGCACCGGTCCCAGTGGGATCCTGGTGGAATTTTACAAAACCTTCTAGCAAGAGATTAGAAGTTTAGTGTTCCAGGTGGTCCAAGAGACGTGGGAGGGGGAGTCTCTACCTTACTCTCAAACTGTAGCTACGATAACAGTGTTGCCAAAACCGGGAAAAAATCCCTTAAAATGTAGCTCTTACCGCCCAATTTCCCTCTTAAATGCCGGCTATAAAATTGTAGCAAAATACTTGCCGAAAAGTTGGAGAAAATTCTACCCACTTGATATATCTGGATCAGGGCAGATTTGTCAAGGGCCATCAGGCTAAGCATAATATTAGAAGAACCCTTAATGTAATCTATACAGTGCCTTCAGAAAGTATTCACCCCCTTGGATTTTGTCACATTTTGTGATGTTGTAAACTGAAATTAAAATACATTTATATGGGATTTTTTTGTCACGTATCTACACAAATTACTCTAATGTCAAAGTGGAATGAAACTTCTGGAATTTTTGTACATGTAATCTAAAATAAAAACCTGAAATGTCTTGATTTGATAAGTATTCACCCCCTTTGCTATGACACTCCAAATTGAGCTCAGGTGCATCCAATTTCCTTGTGAGATCACTCTAAAGCTTGAATGGAGTCCACCTGTGGTCAGTTCAAATGGTTGACATGATTTCAGAGAAATAGACCTGTCTATAAGGTCCACTGTTGACAGTGCATGTCAGAGCAGAAACTCTACCATGAAGACCAAGGCTGTCCACAGAACTCCATGATAGAATTGTGAGGAGGCATAGATCTGGGAGGGTATAAAACATTTCTAGGGTGTTGAAAGTTCCCAGGACCACAGTCAAGTCCATCATTAGGAAATGGAAAGATTACGGAACCACCCAGACTCTTCCTAGAGCAGACTGTCCTCCCAAACTGAGCAACCTGGCAAGAAGGACCTTGGTCAGGGAAGTGACCAAGAACCCAATGACCACCCTGACAGAACTACAGAGTTCCATGGCTGAGATGGGAGAACCTGTCCAGAGGACAACAATCTCTGCAGCATTTCACAGATGTAGCCTCTATGGGAGAGTGGCTAGACGGAAGCCACTCCTGAGAAAAGGTCACATAATAGCATGCCTGGAGTTTGCAAGAAGGCACGTGGCAGACTCTGAGACCATGTGGCAAAAGATTCTCTGGTCTAATGAAACAAAAATTGAACTCTTTGGCCTGAATGCAAAGTGCTATGCCTGGCGCAAACCGAACACAGCTCATCACCCGTGTAACACCATCCATACCATGAAGCATGGTGGTGGCAGCATCATGTTATGGGGATGCTTTTCAGCGGCAGGGACTGGGGCACTTGTCAGGATAGAGGAACAATAGAATGGAGCCAAATACAGGCAGGTTCTCCTCAAGGATGTGCATCTGTCTGCAATAGACCTTAGACTAGGGCGAAGATTTACGTTCCAACAGGACAACGACCCCAAGCATATAGCCAAAGCAACACTGGAGTGGCTTCAGAACAAGAAGGTGAATGTCCTTGAGTGGCCCAGCCAAAGCCCAGACTT
Source organism: Neoceratodus forsteri (assembly GCA_016271365.2). Classification (NCBI taxonomy): domain Eukaryota; kingdom Metazoa; phylum Chordata; order Ceratodontiformes; family Ceratodontidae; genus Neoceratodus; species Neoceratodus forsteri. The sequence continues at coordinate 1,651,451,661 of CM057455.1, read as the reverse complement.
GAATCCCATTGAGAATCTGTGGAAAGACTTAAAGATTGCGGTTCACCAATGCTCCCCATCCAACTTAGCAGAGCTTGAGCAAATCTGCAAGGAAGAATGGGTGAAATTCCCCATATCCAGATGTGCAAAGCTGATACAGACATACCCAAGAAGACTCAAAGCTGTAATTGCTGCCAAAAGCGCTTCTACAAAGTATTGACTCGGAAGTGAATACTTAAGTAAACAAGATATTTCAGTTTTAATGTTTCATAAATTTTTGTTACACAATAAAATATTTTTGCCCCTTTAAATTGTTGAGTATGCTGTGTGAATCAGGGAAAAATCATTTCAATGCATTAAAAATTCTGGTAGTAACACAACAAAATGTGACAAAATCCAAGGGGGGGGTGAATACTTTCTGAAGGCACTGTAGATGGAAAGCAAGGGGAAGGGAATCGGATCGGGGCCTTCTCACACTCGATGCTGAGAAGGCCTTTGATGGGGTAGAATGGTCATTTAAGCTTGCTACCCTGACCAAATAATGTTTGGGACCCAACTTTCAGAAATGGATTAGTATCCTTTATACACTGCCCAAAGGTCAAATTCTTACAAATGATACCACTTCCAAAACCTTTAGACTGTAGTGGGGAACTCGATAAGGGTGCCCATTGTCCCCGCTGTTACATTTTAACTATTGAGGCTCTGACCCAGGCGATACGGGCCCACCCGGATATTGAGGGATATGTACAAGGAACAAGGGAACATGTCATATCGTTGTTTGCCGATGATGTTCTTCTTTTTCTGGAGAACCCCAAGAAGGCCTTACCAGTGCTTACTGCTTTACTTGACATGTATGGTCCGATTTCGGACCACAAGATAAATTGGTCCAAATGTGAGTGGCTCCCGTTAGCTAATACAAGTGAACCTGTACAGGTGGGTGGGGTGTCTGTTCACCCTATTTCAGTACTTAAATACTTGGGCATCTATTTTCCAAGGAAATTATCTATGCTGGGGCTGGAGAATTACAAGCCTCTGTTTACAAAAATCAAAGCGAATGTGATAGGTGGAATTCTGTCCCCTTACTTTGATTAGTCGTGTCAGTTTGGTCAAGATGTGCATTCTTTCCACGATGTCCTTATTTATTTCAAACCATCCCTTGCTATATCTAGAGCCTGGGTTAGTCGATTTTTCGGTTTGGTTCGGGAATTAGAGTTTGAGTTCAGTTCAGTTTGCTTGGCTGGAAGAATTTAACAGTTCGGGTTCAATTCGGTTCAGTTAGCTGATAGTTAATGACATGCCCGATGCACATAAATATTTGCTGCCAAGCATGACTGCAGGGACCTGTCCTCACAAACTGCTCTATTACTGACAGTTCATGAAACGCAGCTGAACACGGGCTCTAGTGCTATTTCCTCATTTCACCTCAGTTTGCTGTCTTACTATTTTATAGTGTGGACACCAGCTTCTGTTTCTTGTTTGCTCACCTCATTGCTGCAGATTTCGCACAGTTTCTGCCATGGTGACTGTATACTTTGAAAGGGAGACATCGCAACCGGCAGACTTTAACTTGCCCTCGATGCTGTGTAACTGGAGAGGTTAGGTCACACTATTTATCTTTCTGATTGTGAACTTCTATTTAAGTAAGTAATCAAATCACGGCTCAACTATTTTTCTGTCAGTCTACAGCCAGCGTGAACGTCGGGTAACATTTTTGAGCAAGCAGTTGGCAGTGTGAACTGATGGTGTTGGAGATTAAGGGGCTGTGCCGTACATGTTTTTTTTTTTTTCATTTGAGAGCATGTTGAGCAGTTGCAGTTCATCTGGACTTTACAGGGTTCGAGTTCAGTTTGGGTTCGACTGGGATTTTGATTACTGGGTTCTAGTTCGGTTTGATTAGTCCAAAAATCAAAACAGTTCATAATTGGTTCGGGTTCAGTTCACAGCTGAACCCAGGCTCTAGCTATATCCCAAACAAGAACATTAAAATATTAACGAAGTACATTACTACATTGTTATAGAATGGGAAACGGTCTAGAATTAGGCAAGAAATATTATGGCAGCCGTTAAATAGGGGAGGGCTGGGTCTACTCAGTTTGAGGCTTTATTATTATGCAGCCCAACTGGGTTTTTTGATCGACTTGGTCCTGCGTTTCGCTCAGAAGGGAGTCTGGACAGATTTAAAGGAAGGGTGGTATGAGGCCCCATTATATGACAGTTTATTTGCTGCTTCAAGTTAGAAGAAAATTATTAAATATATTCAGCACCCCTTTTTACGGTCAGCAGCGCGGGTATGGTTAGTGGCTTATCAGGGATTGGGGGTGAGAGAGAGTTTTCCCCAAATGCAGCCATTGAGTCGGCCCTGTGGGAGGAGTCTCGGATCCCTCCTCCTGTCTACCTGGTGTTGAGGCTCTGGGAGGCGCGGGGTTTGTGTTTAATCTCTCAGCTATACTCCGGTGGAGTATTGAAATCATTCCAAGACTTAGTGAAGGAATTTGGCGTTCCTAAGGCGCATTTTTTTGTATATCTTCAGGTGAGAAGATGTTTGTGGCATGCTTGAGATGGAAAGGAATCTCTGACGGAGCCTAAGTTATCCCCTCTGGAAGGCATTTTAGTAGGGGAAGCAACTAAGTTGAAGCCAAAACCTATGGCAAGACTTTATAAAGCTCTTTTGGGTGGTCTTCGAGACCCCTTGATTGAAATTAAGCAAGACTGGGACAGAGACCTTTCCCGACTCTGCTTACCACTGGGGACTGGGATATTAGATTGAAGAGGGAATGGTCTGCTCTGTGAACAGTAGACTTAGTCATACACTATAATATGCTACTCCAATCTTACTATACTCCTGTCCTTGCCCACAAGATTGATCCTGGAAAACCTGATCGATGTCTTAAGTGTAAAGTCTCCTCGGCACCTTTTTCCATTTGATTTGGGACTGTCCTAAAATACATCAATATTGGGGAGGTTATCTTATTACTGAGCAAGATATTAGGAGATCCAGGAGCTATGGATGTGTAAATGGATGCAGTAAATGTGTTGCTTTGACTCCCTGGATCTAGGAGGGGGCGGTTCAACCCACTTTGTGACTTATAGTGTGGTAACTGCAAAGCAAACTCTGGTATTGCACTGGGGAATGAATAAAGTCCCTACGATTTCCCATTGGGTGACTCCTCTGCTTTCCTGCATGAAGCCAGAACATCTACAATACAAAATAACCCATAGGGTAACAAAATATGAATCTATATGGAGTCCTCTGGAGATAGCATTATCTAAGGACATGTTCCTGGCCTTTTAGAAAGTTTAAGGGAAGTGGTTTTCCAGGAGAAAGGGTTGAATATTCTGTATTAGTTCCCCCCACCGGGGGGACTGGAAAGTTGACGTTCCATAATGGCACCCTATAATGTCTTACTGACCGTGTTATGTTGCTGGCCAAGATAATGTTTTCTATACAAGGGCTGACTGGTATTAATATAATTTTGAATATGGGGAGATACTAAATAAATATGGAAGAATATCAGCTCTTGATTTGATATTACGCCAAGAGGTTTGTGCTTCGAGTCTAAGTTATGAGACTCTCCGAACTAATTTGTGTTCCATTTTGAATGCACCAGAACAATGACTTTGTATTGTAATGGACTGCAAAAAGTTTTAAATAAAGTTTACAAAAAAATTTTTTTTTTTACCAAACTGGCTTTGTAGCAGCCAGACAGACGCAGGATAATATCAAACAAACATTACATATACTTCACCATGCTACCTGGTTGAAACTACCCTTCCTGTTACTTAGCTTAGATGCTGAGAAGGCTTTTGACCGGGTGGCGTGGCCTTCTTAGCTGCAACATTAAATTCCATGTGTTCCCTCCACATTTAGTAACATTATACAATGACTATATGACTTGCTCATGGATATGTTAAGGTTAATGGCAGTTTATCAGACCTGTTTCCTCTCTTATTGGGGGTACCAGGCAGGGCTGGCCCCTTGCTGTTTGCAACATATAGTTTGAGCCTCTAGCACGAACCATTTGACAGAATGATGCAGTTACTGGTCCCTAAGTAGGGGGACGACAACAAAAGCTAGCCCTTTACGTAGATGATCTGCTGATTTACTTAATACAACCTGACCAGGTCCTTCTCCATTTATGGCATACCCTAACTCTTTTGGCCACCTAGCTGGCTACAAATTAAATGTATCAAAGACAGAAGTCCTTCACAGCACTACAACCCTACTTCCCATTTAAGTGGGACCTGCCCATGTTAAAATACTTCAGCTGGCGGCTGATCATTTGCAGTTGATTGCCCAGAACTACGACCCATTTCTAAAACAATTAAATGGAGACCTAGAATGCTGGAAGAACCTGCCACTTCCCCTTATCCAAAGAGTTGACGCTGCTCGTATGAACATTCTCCCCAGATTCCTCTAGCTTGCTCAGATTTTACCAATAACCCCACTCCCAAGCTTTTTTTAAAGACATTAAAGAGCTAGTGGAGCCAAAACAGGCAGACAGAACAATAATACAAATTTTAAGTAGTATTCAGTTGTAAATTTTTATTTCTGAAGTATTTTTCTTTTTCCTTTTGCTCATCAGAAAGTCTGCTATGAGATAATATTGTGCTGGATGTGTGGAACAGCTCATAGCCTGGCAACTGACTTATCTAACTCCACTGCCCCACACTACATCATCAGCATTATGATCTCACTGACAGTGATGTCACAGGTGAATGACCTAGCAGTTGCTCACTTGCTGTTCTTAAGTAGCAGTGATGTCACAGTCAGTGAGGTCACGATGATGATGATGTAGTGTGGGGCAGTACAGCAAGATATGTCAGCTGCCAGGCTAAGAGCTGTTCCACACATCACACCTACTAACATCAAGTAAACAATCTTCTAATTAATCAAAGGAAGAAAAAAGGACCATAGAAATGAAAGGTAATGGTTGCTTTTAAAAACTAATATTAGTTTTAGGCAGCACGCTAGCTCTTTAATAGGAACATTTTAAGGTATATATGGGTGGTCTGCGTCCTTGCATCCGGTTAATCATTTTACAACTGCCTAAACCCTGGGTAATCTGGCGCTACCAGACTTTGCCTAATACCACCAAGCAGCTCAGCTCCATACAGTTTTTTACTGGCTTACAACCATGTACCGTGCAAGCTGGAAAAGTATAGAATTGCTGGAGAAAGATTTACATAATCTTAACAAAATACTTCTCTCTTGTCCTCTCCATCTATTAACAGAGGTGACACATAATCCCTTTACCAGTGATACTTTGAAGCATTGGAAGGGGCTGTTGGAACTCCTGTTCTGGAAACATCTCCAGCACTTTTTGTTTTCACTCCCATATCTAACAATTTTTCATTCAGCTTGACTAGATCATGAATTTAGACACTGAGAGAGGCTGGGCTTGCACCTTATAGTGCAGTTCATACGTAATGGGAGAATGCTGATATTCCCAGAACTCTGCCAGACTTATTCCTTAAGAACACAAGACCACTTTCGATTTATGCAAACTATAACCTTCATTAGAACGTTGATACCCACCTCGATACAGAGGATAGATCTACCACCAGTAATATTTGCTTTGCAACACACTCTGTAGGGCTCAGCTTCCTTAACACACATGATTTCACACATAAATGCCTTCTCCAGCAGCTATCCATGGACTCTGTGGATAGTGTAAGGCGTGCCTAGCAGGCAAACTTAAATCACCCTGTAGACAATAAGAGCTGGAATAAACACCTCCAAAATTTACATTCTATTACTAACTTTTATCTCTGGCAAGAATTTTCTTGGAAGATAAATATTCGATATTTTTGGGTACCGCCCTCGAGTAAGAATACCTAATGGAGGGACTGCTGTAAAGGCTGGACATACTCCTGTCACTAATGGCACATTTTCTAATTGCCCAACACTGCAGCCTTTTAAATGCACTGGCTGTAGAGGTCACTGAGATATTTGGCAATTCTGTGCTTCTAACAATTGATTGTTTTCCTCTTCTCCAAGTTTGAAGGTATTTGGAAGTCAGTATCTACAAAGAAACTATTAAACATCTTCCTTTTGGCTGCAAAAAGCCATCACAAAAATTGGCTTTCTTCTAGAGTTCCTACAATGCCAATTTGGCAAGATATAATCATAGGAATTTATAAAATGGAGAAGCTAACTGTGCAAACCAATCACCAAATGGAAAACTCTAAACTCACTTGGAGAACATGCATATTATGAGTCACAGACAGGATTTTGTTCACTAAGGCCCTGTCCACGCTACTAAAGCTCCGTCTGTAATGTTACAGAGGTCCAAACTATTACAGCAGCGGTTTGCGTATACACCTGTAGCGTTACTGGAGGCGTTTTCGTAACGTTGTTGAAACCCCTGAGGTGGTTTCAACAAGCAGTTCAGACTGTTCTCTTCTCTGTAACGTTACCAGCGTAGTGTGGAAGTGAGAGCATGTAGCCCCAGCATTGCCTCAGTGCAGCACGAACTGCATTGTGGGATAGGTGCGACCGTAGCGGTCACCCGTCACCGACAATATGGACCCACTATAACGGTTCCAAACCATTGTCATGATGGTTCACTGGCAGTGTGACGCCTTGTAACATTTACCGTCTGTAATGGTTTGAAACCGTTACAGGGTTTTAGTAGTGTAGTGTGGACAGGGCCTAACTCTATCTCTAAGTGATTCCCGAGGAAGGTGGCTCCATCCCGGTTGGCATGACAATGGGTTAGATTTTTTTATTGTATTTTATACTTGCTATATAACAACACATGCATTTTTCAGTCATCCTTGATTCAAAGCATTTTGTTTTATTAGGATATTACAAATGTGCACATACCAGCATTATTTAAAAAGATGGCAGAAATGCACACTCCCATGACTTCTTATTTTAGAAGTTTAAATATGACAGTTTGACTTAATGAATAATATGCTTTCTAAGCAGCAACTATTATATGTATGGTTTCATGTTTGTTCGGTGATCTTTTACTTTCTTGTATTTTATAAATGCAAAAGCAGTCTAATAAATAGAGTGTTATAAAAACAACAGCCAGGAAAGAGCTGGAAGTTAGATTAGCAGCAAGAGCTGAAGACAACATCAAAACCTTCTTCCAGTGCCTAAATGGAAGGGGACTGGGCCCTCGCAAATAAAAGTGTGTGTGGGGGGGGGGGGGTAGTCAGACGAACCTGTGAGAGAGCCATTGGTGATGGGCTGGCTGAGATGCTTAATGATTACTTCACTTCAATGTTAATCAAAGGGCCCAGGCAGGGGCTCATTGAGATGAGCCGTAACATCAGGGCTAGATATGATGCAGTCATTGGGCATCATACCTGTCCCGGTAGCTGTCGCACAAAGAACAAAAGTCAGGTAAGTCCCATGGAGTCGACAAGATACACTCCAAGATCATAGTGGAACTGTTGGAACAATTGACTGCCACTTGCAGTAAACTTTCAGGAGACCTTCCAGCCTTATGTGGTGCCAGAGGACTGCAAAATGGCCAATGCGGTCCCCATCTTCAAGAAAGAGGCAGGATCGGACTGGTCAACTTGTCATAAGTTCAAATGTGAACTAACTCAGATGAGGTCATAGAGGCCAGTATGAAGGACAGAATAATAGAGCATTCGATTGTGGTGGGGTTCTTGTCCGTCTCAGCATGGCTTTATGAGGAAGGTAGAACGTGTAAAGCAGCCTGATCACCCTCTTTTAGGAGGTGACTAGGGAGGTAGATGGGAAGGGCTGTGGATGTAGTCTATCTGTACTTTAGAAGAGCTTTGATACTGTGGCATGAAAGCTTCAGGGCAAAGTAAACCAGTGCAGCATACACAAAACATTTACAGTCAAGGTTCTACCTGGCTTGGGGCAGGGCGCTGAAGGTGGTGGTGAACAAGCACTGCTACGAGTGGAGAGGAGTACTCAGCAGCATCCCTCAGTGATCATTATTGGGGCCCCTGCTCTTCAGCATCTGTCAGGGTGGTGGACTCCCTTAAGGATTGGGAAAGGTTTAGCAAGCTCAACCCCGGCTAATACACAGAGATTTTTTATTTATATATAGCTTTTTGCCCTCTTCATTGGGCCCAGTTCTCACACCTCCAGTCCCATCTACCACTCCCCTGCCATTTTGTCTGTTGGGGATGTACATCCCCAGTGGATAAAATGGCAGAAGAAATGTCGAACCACCACCTCTGATGTCAGCGCCTGACATCAGCCAATCCTATAAAAAGCGGGCGGCCCCACACCTCCTCAGTTTTTCCACCATTGACCAGCACGTTGGACCTCTGTTCGTCCACAGCTACAGTCAACTGCCATTTTCTCGCATTTTTACTGCGCTTTATTATTTTTACTTTTCTCAGTTTATTATCAAATTTTCAGTGTTCTTACTGAGCAGTTTATGTCTTCACAGCCTTCCTCTTCTTCCAACCGCTCCACAGTGTGCCTGTGGCAAACAGGTCCCGGACAAGGACGGCCGTTCTGCCTGTGTCTTGTGCCTAGGCCCAGACCTGCAAGGCCTACCAGAAGTTCAACCCGCCACCGCAGACATTGCCAGAAGATCCTGGAGAATCACCCTCAAGCAGAAGGTCACCTCAGTGGAATGGGAGCTGCAGGCCAGGAGCTCTTTCACTTCCCGGTCCAGTCCTCAGATTCTTCTTCATCAAAATCCTGGCTCAAATCTTCTGGGAAGCATAAACATAAGGACAAAGACTGGGACTGACCCCAGTCTGCCTCCCGCTCACGGCCTCCACATCAGGACACTTCGCCCACGAATGGTCCTCCTCCCTGTGGGGGGAGGGGGTTGACCTCCATGGCCCCACACGGCCTAACCTCCACAGAGCTGTCGGTGGCCGTGCTGCCCACCCGGGTCTCCCTCATGGAAGGTGGTTCCTCGGGACAGGGTACTCTGTATCTTGGCCCCCCCAAGCCCCTACTGTTACAGCCCTTGATCTCCGCAGGCTCTCCGTCAGGCAGCTCGGCCGGAGTCTCTTCGGCCTGTGTGAGTGCTGTGGGTGCCAGCCTCCCGGCTGCTGCACCCCCCTGACACCCTCGCCACTGATGCCAGTCTCCTGTCTTGGGACCGCTGCCAGTTCTGCCCCTCCTTCACAGGAGTAGATGCTGCAGGACACTGGTGCCTCCCAGAGCCCGATTTCTCCTCAGCTGTCACCAAGGGGCGGCCGCCTTCCACCCCAGTGCCTGTCTTCCCCACAACCAGCACCCGTGGGCACTCCTTCAGCATTGCCTTGACTGGCACCCATCCTTCCTCTGCCGCAGCCTGTGGGTCCAGCGCCAGCCCCGCTACCTCAGCTGGTGCCTGTGGGCCTGTTGCCCGTTCTGCTGCCAAACATTCCAGTGGGTCTGCTGCCCATCCTGCTGTAATCCATGCCTGCAGGTTTTACGCCGGGGTACACAACTCCTGCTGGTTCGGTGCCTGTGTACCCCATCCTATGGCAGTGGGACCTGCACTGGGCTACCCATATCTGACTCCTGCGGGACTGTTGCCGGTGCCTTCTACCCGGTGCCTGTGGGACCGATGACGGCTCCTTTGGATTATCATGGGCTCATTTTGCCCTCTGGTCCTTCATTCAGACACAGGTCCGGCCCGACCTTCCCTCAAGGGCCTCACTTGGGACCCATCTCCCTGGCACCTGTTCGCCCAGCCCTAGTGCTCTCAAGAAACTCCTGGCATAGGCCAGACAGGTCAGCTGAACGCCCAGAGGCTTGTTGGCCCAAGGAGAGTGGGGACGACAGTGCGGACGATGCTGACCAGAGCTTCAGCAGTGAGTCCTCCTCTTTGGGACCAGAGTCCTCAGAAGGAGAGCACAACAACATCCCCAGTCCCCGGGGCGACCACATGTTTATAGCCATCATGAGACACATTCAGGCCACTATGGGGTGGAAGACTGACGAACAGGACCTGGAGCGGCGTTGCTTTGCCATTTACATATGTCAGCCAGTTTCCCTCCACTGGTGGTCCCATCCATGATTGGCTGCTATGAGGGACATTACCTGGGCTGCTTGAACCATCCCACATGGTATCGGCAGTATCCAAGAAGGCTGACAGGCTTTTACCACACCCCAGCTGGTAAGCCCTACTTTGGTGAACAACCCAAGGCTGATTCAGTCATTATCAGTGCGGCCCACGACACCACCAAAAGACTGAAGCACCTAAGCTCCCTTCCCCGATAGGGAGTCCCGCCAGCTGGATCAGATGGGCAAGTGGGCCTTCGCTTCTGTCATCCTGGCCATCAGGGCTATCAGTTATCTGGCCCATAAGATTCAGTACCAGAACCTCCTCTGGGATCAGGCTCAAGAGCCTATCCTAGCCATAACCGATGACCCCTCCAAGCAGCAGACTCTCCAGGCCCTCAAAATGGGCTTGGATGTCAGTACTAAGTCCTATGTGCTGCCTATGATGCCGTAGATGCTTAGGGCCAGGCAGTCGCCTTTGCACCACTCCTGGCTTCGGGTCTCAGGCTTTGCACAGGATGTTCAGTCAGTAGTATGGATGCACCCTTCAGGGGTTCAAATTTTTTGCAACATGTCCGGATATCATCTTGAACTCCAGACCTCAGGACAGACTCTAAAATCCGTCCATTCTATGTACCATACCTAGTCAAAGTCGTGGCAGCGGGCTCCCTTTCTTCACTCCTCTTGCACACAGGCTCGACCCCCTCCCAAACAGAGCAATCACAAGGTGGGGGCAGCTTTCCCCACTTCTTATGTTGTCACCACCTGTAGCACAGCCCCAGCTGTGGCTGCTCCCACTTCCTGACTTCTTGCCAGCCCCCCCCCCGTCATTCCACAGGAGGTGGTTGTTGGTGTTCACGTCTACCTGCACTTGGAGAAGTGAGTGAAACCACCACAGACAACTGGGTGCTGCAGCTCATCGAGCATGGCCACACTCTAGAGTTCATAGAGGGTCCTCCAGAATACCCTCCGGGCAATTCCCGTGATCCTCTGGCCACCTCCCCTTCTCCAGGAGGAAACCATGCCTTACTTCAAAAAGGCCATAGAGCCAGTTCCCGGTGTCAGCAGGAAGGGTACTACTCCCACTTCTTCCTGGTCCCCAAGCAGATGGGAGACCTTAGGCCCATCCTGGATCTAAGCCAGGTGAACCTCTTTATAGAGTGCAAACGGTTCAGAATGGTTACCCTTCAGGGTTTGCTATACCTACTTCATCAGGGGACTGGCTTTGTTTCCTGAATATGCAGGATGCATACCTACATAACAAGGTATTTGCTTCCATCAGCACTTCCTGCTTCCACTTCCGGGCGCTACTATCCGTTCAGAGCTCTGCTCTTTGACATCCTCAGCCCCCATGGTCTTCACCAAATGTCCGGCAGTGGTGGCAGCTGCTATGAGATGGCTGGGACTCTACGTTTTTTCATACCTGGACAACTGGCTGTTAGCAGCCCTGTCCAGTGACCGCCTTCTTCAAACTCTATCTCACACTTGCAGCCTGTTCCAAGCTTTGGGTTTCTGATCAGCCTCCCAAAGTCCTTCTTGACCCTTGCCAGCACCTCCTGTACATATAGAGTGAGTGCTGGACACCGCAGAGGAAGGCCTTTTACTCCCAGACAGGCAGGCGTCTGGGCAGAGGCCCGATCTCCTACTCCAGTAGTCACGTTTGGGTGAGGGTCTTTCTGAGGCTTTTAGCCTTATGGTCAGCAGCCTTGCCACAGTTCCCTGGCTTGGCTACAAACATATCCTTCAGTGGACACTGCTGGTCCAGTGAGACCAGTGCCTGGACGAACTGGATCACCTGTGCTAGTGTTGAGTCGGTCAAAAGGTATTGTGATGAGTGGAGCCAGCAATCTGTTTGATTCCCCTTTTAGTACTCACCAGATCTTCACACATGCCTCCCTCGATAGGGGAACCATGGGGACCCACCAAACTCAAGGGACATGGTGTAAGTTAGAGTGGGATCTCCACATAAATGTCCTGGAGATGCGGGCAGTTCTGTACACCCTGCAGGCTTTACAAACTCCCCTCTTCCCGGGTCCTCTCTTGGTTCAGATGGACAACATGTGCATAGTTTATTACATAAACAAGCAAGGGGGAACCAATTCCTATACCCTGTGCAGGGAAGCAATGAGAGTCTGGTATTGGGCCATCAACACGCGTTCTGGGCTTCGGCGGTCCATGTTTGCAGTGACCAAAGCGTCATGGAGGACAGCCTAAGTCGCTCATGGTCTGGAGCCCACAAGTGGGAACTACTGACCTCAGTGGTAGAAGACCTCTTCAACAGATGGGGTTGACCTGAGTTGGACCTTTTTGCATCCCCACACAATGCAAAACTGCTGCTTTTCTGCTCACTAGATCTATGGCCTGGAGTTTTATGGCAAGATTTTTTTATTTTATTTTATTTAAACAGCAGTTTGGAAAACCTTTGAGCCATAGGCTCATTTACAAAGGTACCTTGTCACAAGATGCATTGTTCCTCTCCTGGACAGGGAGGTTTCTGTATGCCTTCCTCTTCTTCAACAAGTTCTGATAAAACTCCAGGTGGAAGGGGCTACAATGATCCTCATAGCCCCCTTCTAGCCTCGTTGTATCTGGTTCTCCTTGCTGCAACAACTGGTCGTGGAAACTTCACTGTCCCTGCCGCTGTGCACAGGCTTGTTCTCCCAGGAACAGGGCACCCTGGTCCATGTGGACCTCAAGTCTCTCCATCTCCATGCATGGCTCCTAAGGACATAGCTATCGCCAGGTTTGGGGTCTCCCCCCAGAGTGGCGGATGTTTTGGTGGTGCCAGGAGGAACTCCACTAGGGCCACTTACTCTATGAAATGGAAGCGCTTCACTCTTTAGGCTGCATCACACCATTTAGATCCATTCTCCTGTCCAGTGGATCAGGTTTTGGAGTACCTTCTGTCCCTCTCAGACTCAGGTTTGAGGTACTCCTCTATTAAGGTACATCTCTCTGCCATCTCTGCATGTCATTTATTTGTGGACGGGTGCTCAGTGGCCCAGCTTGATGTGTCCTGCACATTCTTGTGGGGCATTTTGTATTTGAAGCCCCCAATCAGGGACCCTGTCCTGCCTTGGGACCTTAATTTTGTGTTGGAAAAGCCTATGCAGCCTCCCTTTGAACCTGCTGTGTCTTGTGAGCTATGCTTTCTGTTGTGGAAGGCATTATTTTTAGTTGCCATTACTTCTGCTTGAAGGATTTCCGAGCTTCAGGCCCTCATGTGTAAGAAGTCTTTGTGTACATATTCTAAGTTTCTGCCTAATGTGGTGTCGGAGTTTACTTTGAATCAATCCATCCAGCTGCCTGTCTGTTTTCCAGATTATTCCAATCAAGGGGAGGCACTGCTTCATACCATCGATGTGCATAGAATCCTGAAGTACTATACACACCGGTCTAAGGACTCCAGGAAGTCCAGTCAGTTTGTTTAGTTCGCTCCTGGAAAAGAGGGCGCCCCTGTGTCCAAACAGTGTTTGTCTAAATGGTTAGCAAACTGTATTGTCTATTGTTACCAGAAGCATGGCAAGGAACTTTCTAGAGGGTAAAAGCCATTCCACAAGAGGCATGGCCCATCAGTAGCTTGTTTACGTAATGGGTCAGCTGCCGACATTAGCGTTGTTGCCACATGGAGCACTGTCCACATTTTACCAAGCATTACAGTATGGACATCGCCTCTCGGTGTCAGGCCAACTTTGGACTAGCTGTCCTTTAAGGCCTCCTTTCTTAGGCTGTTATTTCTTTTGCCTACCGCCCAGACTGTCTCTCTGTAGTGTCAGTGCTGGTTGGGATTCAGACCTACCGGTGATGGCCTGCTGCAAGAGATACCCTTGAAGTAAGATAGTACAGTTACGTAAGAACTTACCGTAATAGTAGATCTTCGAGAGGCTCTCTTGCATTAGGCCCTCCTTTCCCCTCCCTCTTCCCCCCTCCTCCTGTGTCTCTCTCCCCTTCTATTGGGGTGAGCCTTCTGCCTTTATTTTCTCTTGGTTATTGGGATACCTGAGAGTCCTCCTAGGTTCACCCCTTCTTGAATCCTGCTTATGATCGCTGGCGTGAGAACTGAGGAGGGTGTGGGGCCACCCGCCTTTTATGGGGTTGGCTGACATCAGGCGCTAACATCGGAGGTGGGCGACCCCTCTGGTAGATTGCTAGCTAGAAAGGTTTCTGTGTGTTCCTGGCATCTGCGGCTTAGTTCTACCAGTGATGGCCTGCTGCAAGAGATCGTCACAAATATCTACTATTACGTGAGTTCTTACGTAACTGTACTTTTCTCCTTATACACCAGGGCCACAGCAAATATGGTTAGCATGGAGGCCCAGACTTTCTTGAAACCAGCAGACCCACTCCATCCAACTGCCTAGTACCAGCACCCCCCATTTGCCTGGTGCTGCCACAGAGCCTCCACTCAGTGGCAGCCAGAAGCTGGAAAGACTTACCTCCCTAATCTGGGAGAGGAGAGCTGCCAAGTGGCCGCTCAATCCTCTACCAGCCGTCAAGAGGGCCAGCCAAATGCTAAGGTACATCAAAAGCGGAGTTACTGGCAGAGTAGGGACAGTTATCCTGCTGCTTTACAAGGACCTGTTGAGGCCTCACCAGGAATACAGAGTGCGGTTTTGGTCTCCTCAATACAAAAAGTACATTGAAGTAGTGTTTACAAGATGCTGGTTAGGCCCCATCTGGAGTACTGTGTGCAGTACTGGAGGCCACACCTGCACAAGGACATTAACAAAATGGAGGCAGTCCAGAGAAGGGCAACCAAAATGGTGCAGGGACTGCATCAGAAAACATGAAGACAGATTAACGGAGCTCAATATGTATACCCTAGAGCAAAGGAGGGAGAGAGGTGATATGATTGAAACATTCAAACATCTTAAGGGCATTAACAAGGTGAAAGAGTCTAACATGTTTCAGTATAAGAAAAATATTAGGACAAGAGGACACAGTATGAGATTAGAGGGAGGCCGATTAAGGGGTAATGTGAGGAAGTTCTTTTTCACAGAAAGGGTGGTGGATGCATGGAACGGCCTACCTCAGGAAGTGGTGGATATGAATACAGTGCAGGGCTTCAGACAGGCATGAGATAGGCATAAGGGAGCAATAAAGATGAGTATGAATAGATAGTCCATTGACAGAGTACAGGCCTATGGCACATTCATGAGGTAGAAAAAATGGTCAGACTGGATGGGCCTTGTGGTCCTTATCTGCCATCAACTTCTGTGTTTCTATGTGCAACACAGGACCACTAAAATGAATGGGGCAGGACAGACAGAAACTATGGGGAGACACTGGTGGCCCTTAACATGTTCATCCTGGAGAAAAGGAGACTGAGACGGGATATGACCTCAGTTTTTCGCATACTCAAGGATATTGGTAAGATAGTCTGAAATGCTTCAGTTGGTGTGTTGCAGGGGACACGTCCTGAAGCTCAGGTGGCAGAGTCAAAGGTGATGTTTGGATCACTTTGTGCCCAGAGGGTGGTGAACCTGTGGAACAACCTGCCAGCAGAGACTTGGCCTTTGGTAGCCCGGACAAATTTCTGCTTACCAAAGGAATTACCAAGTACCTTAGGTAGTAGGGTGGGTAGAGAATGATTACCAATTGGTGTGTGTTGCACGGTATACTTGTTTAATCCCTACTTGTGAAGTGGGGCTAAGGGAGTGGACATATTGGAACAAGAGTCCTTCCAGCCTTAACTTACTATGTTCTTGTATGCCACAGAATTGCCACAGAACTAGCCAGGTGGTGGGTGGGGGGTGGAGGAAAGATAAGAGTATGCCCCCGGAGAACAAGAACTACAGTGGAACTCAGGGAAGAGACTAGACCAACAGAGGGCTCAAGTCAATGCAAGGACAGGGGACAGAGTGAGTCAGATAAGAAATGTAGTCAGGAAAGGGAGGAGCATATGGGAGCAGAACAAGGGAAAGATACCACATCCTGGAAAGCCATGTGTACAAATGCCTGGAGCTTGAGTAACAAGATAGGTGACTTCGAAGCTACTATGGTGGAATCTGGCTTAGACATTGTGGCCATTACAAAGACCTGGTGTAATGAAAACCAGAGTTGGAATATGGCTGTACCAGGGTACAATCTATTCAGGAGGGACAGGGTACGCAGGAAGGGGGGAGGAGTGGCTCTTTATATGAAGGAAAGCATAAAGGCCACAGAAATTCAAGGAGAACAGGGTGGTGGGGGGATGCTGTGGGTTACACTTGAAAGGAATAAAGGGACATCCATTCATACAGGGTAATATACAGATCACCAACTCAGGGGGAGGAGGTGGACAAAGAGATGATGCTAGTAATCCAAGGATGGCAAATAAAGGAGAGGTGCTGCTGAGGCTGATTTGAATCTGCTGGACATGGACTGGAGTCTTCCAACGGAAGCAACAGCTAGGAGCAGAAACATCTTAGACTCCCTACAGGAGGTACTCCTTAAGCAGTTGGTCATGGAACCCCTGGCGAGAGGGCACTACTGGACCTGGTCCTCACAAATGGGGATAGTGTGATAGAGGAAACAGTGGGGGAACACCTTGGAAGCAGTGATTATCGAACAGTGTGATTTGAAATAGCGGAGGGGGCAGAAACCAGCCACACAAGGACAAAAATCCTGGACTTCAGGAGGGTGGATTTTACAAGGATGGGGAAATGCCTAGAAGAAGCTCTGGTAGGTGTAGGGGAAATAAGGAATTAGAGGAGATGTGGGCAAAAATCTTAGCAGGGATTGCAAAGGCAACACAACTCTGTGTCAGACAGGTTAGCAAGGGGAAAAGAAAGAAGAGACGATTATGGTTTTCGAAGCAGGTAGCGGAAAAGGTTAAGGCAAAAAAGGTAGCATTTAAGCAATATAAATGGACACAGGAGGAAGGGGATAAGGAGAGGTACCAGCTAAGGCAAAGGGAGGCAGGGAAGGCATTTAGAGAAGCCAAGGCACAAACAGGAACGCATAGCTAACTCAATGGTAAGGGGGGACAAAACCTTTTACAGGTCCATCAGTGAGAAAAGGAAGGTAAGGGGAGGGATTGTGAGTCTGAAAGGGGAAAATGGAGGGAGGGTAGAGGATGACCACCAGAAAGCAGAAATACCGAACAAATACTTCTGTTTGGTTTTTGCAAAGGAGGGGTCAGGAAATGGGCCAGTATTAAATAATAAGGACAGGGAGATCACAGAACTGGACAAATGCCCTTTGCAAAAGAAAGGATTCTCAGGGAACTGGCAGCAGTTAGAGTTAAGGCTATGGGGCCAGATGGGGTACATCTCAGGATACTGAAGAAGCTAAGGTAGGTGTTAGCAGGGACTCTGACCACCTGTTCAACCTGTCATTGTAAACAAGGGGCGTGTCCAGGGGTTGGAGGAGAGTTGATGGGTCCCTCTGTACAAAAGTGGTAACAGGAAGGGCGCGGGGAACTACAGACCGATCAGCCTGACCTCAGTAGTGGGAAAAGTCATGGAAATACTACTGAAGGAAAGAATAGTGGAACACTTGTTTACAAACAGTCTACAGGACCCAAGGCAGCATGGTTTTATGGGAGAGGGTCATGCCAGACAAATCTAACTGAGTTCTTGACTAGGTGATCAGGAGATGGATCAGGGCAGAGGCGGTGGATGTTTGCTACCTGGTTTCAGCAAGATCTTTGACACCGTGCCACACAGACCGTTAAACAAGCTAGGGAGCATGGGGGTGAGCACGAAGGTAGTAAAGTGAGTGGAGAATGGCGGGATAAAGGTGGTGGTTAATGGCATACACTTGGCAGAGAGTAAGGTGACAAGTGGGGTAGCACAGGGATCAATGCTGGGTCCAGTCCTCTCTAATGTATTTATCAGTGACATTGCAGAGAGTCTGGAAGGGAAAGTTTGCCTGTTTGCTGATGACACTAAGATCTGCAACAGAGTGGATATGCTTGGGGGAGTAGATAGAATGAGAAGAGATCTGATGAGGCTGGAGCACTGGTCAAGGGATTGACAGCTGGATTTCAATGCAAAAAAGTGCAAGATAATGCACATAGGGCACAAAAACTCAGGAGCTATATATCAACTGGGTGGGGGGGGGGTGACATGCTTCGAACAGGAAAGACACCTGGGGGTGATCATTTCCGATGACCTCGAGGTGGGTAGGCAGTGTGACAAGGCAGCAGGAAAGGCAAGCAGAATGCTCGGATGCATTGGCAGGGGTATCACCAGCAGAAAAAGGGAGGTCATAATTCCTCTGTACAGAACACTGGGGAGGCTGCATCTCGAGTACTGTGTTAAGTTCTGGAGGACTCATCTACGAAAGGACATAGAGTGGAGGCAGTTCAGAGAAAGGCAACCAAAATGGTGCAGGGACTGCATCACAAGCCTTACGAGGAGAGGCTGAAGGATTTGAATATGTACTCCCTGGAGGAGAGAAGGGAGCGCGGGGATATGATTGAGACTTTTCGGTACCTCATGGGGAAGAACACTGTGCACAAAATTACTATTTTTTAAGAAAAAGGTGCTCAAGCACATGGGGGCACAAGATGAAATTGGAGGGAGGGAGGTTCAGAGGGAATGTGAGGAAGTACTTCTTCACAGAAAGGGTGGTGGACAAGTGGAACACCCTGCCGGCAGAGGCGGTGGTGGCAGAAATGATTACAGGTTTCAAAATGCTTAGGGCAGGCATGAGGTTTACTGGTACTCAGGGCAGGGTACAACCTAGTTCCTGAAATATATAAAGGATCACAGTAGTTGGGGATAATGGGCAGACTAGGTGGGCCAAAGGCCCTTATCTGCCGAGAATTTCTATATTTCTATGTTACGCTAAATACAAAAATCATGGACAGGGCATACATACCTCTAAACATGCATTGTGAATACAGAGTTACTTACACATCCATTTAACAGTACTATCTGATTCAGTGTTCTGTTATGTGGAGGTGGGCTTCCTTCAGATCTTCCAGGACATGAAGTCCCCACCACTCATTCGCAATAGTGGGACTACGCTGGAGGCACTAGGACCCAGCAGGAGCCAAAAATCTTCAGGAGGACTGGTGCAGAGATAAGACTGCGCATGCACGCCGCCGCGAGGCTGGCTCGCGCCGTATAGGCTGTCTCGGTGTCGACCCTCCAACTGCCTCAGCTCCTTTTTTTTCCCACCATCGAATGTGCTTCAGTGACTATTATCGCTTATTCGCTGGGGAATCAAATGATCATGTCTATATGACAGCAACTTAGTCGTTAAGTATTTGATTGTATTAGATTATTTACTTAAAAGAAAAAGATCTTACTTGAGAGGTCTCTTGCAGTAGGTAATTACATATAGGACTGGCGCAGCTGGCGGCAGGACCCCATAAAATTTCTAGCTAGCGGTCCTGGCGAGGACCGCCCCATGTCAGGTGACGGCGTCATCTGACGTTGGTATAAAGGGGCGGTCCGGACGCCCGCTTCAGTTCTTTCCGCCGTCCAGTGCAGCGTGAAGTTCATATCGCTTAGTCCTGTTACTTAGTCGCTTTTTTCCCGAAAAGTTTCAGTATTTTGTATTTTCTATCGTCAGGTGAACGTCGGTATATATGCGTCCACTTCAAAATAAGTGTGACTCGGTGGCGCCCAACTGCCTCACAAAGGCGGTCACTCCCTCTGCCTTTTCTGTTTAGGCGCCGACCACCACGGTCGACAAGTGTCTGCACTGCCTTCATTTCAACGCGGCCAGATGATGCCAGCAGTCTCTCGAAGCCCATCTCCTCAAGAAGAAGATGTCCGCGATGGAGAAGGAGTTGAAGAAACTTCGGCAGGCGTCGACCTCCCCTGAAGGGCACAAGAAGCGGGACAAGAAAAGGCACTGGGAGAAGGCCTTCTCCTCCGCGACTCCGGCCGCAGTCACGGCCAAGGTAACGTCCCCTCCGGGGGATCGCCCGACGGCAGCCTCCAAGGCTTTGGAGGAGGCGTCGGCCCGCCCGTCGGGTTCACGTTCGAGCCCGCTGGGTGCCTCCGGGCAAAAGGAGGCTCCAGCCCCCAGTACCGCCGCAGGCTTGTGGCTACTGGTGCGGGCGCCTCCCATAAGCCGGACATCGGCTCCTCCGACGTCCGCTGGGAGATGGCTGCTAAGACGCCCGACCCTTGAGCGGCGCCGCGCAGTGTCTCCATCGGACGGGCCTCTTCTCATCCTCGGCCTGTCTCCGACGAGGGACCCCTGAAGTCGGACGCTGGCTCCTCTGGCGTCCGCCAGGACTTCGGCCCCTAAGTCACCGCCAGCTCCTCCAAGCGTCGCCGGCCTGGAGCCTATGGCAGACCCTGCCACGCCTGCCGCGTACCAGGTTCCCGCAGCCTTCACTGCTGTCAGGGAGCCCGAGTCCCCCCCTGCCTGACCCCGGAATTTTCTCCTCCATCCCCGGACGAGGCTTGGGATCCTGGGCTACCGTCTGATCCTCCTACAGAGCCGGATCTGGCTCTGGCTCAGGCGCTGGCCCGGCGCGGCTCCGACACCAAGCCCTGCCAGCGCGGTTCCGACACTGGCCCCTCCGACGCCGGCGGGGGATATTCCCCTTCCATCGGGCCCTCCACCCCACGGGCCTATCACGGTTGATCCGCCCGTGGAGTTCCCGACTGGGCCGTCTGCTCCGGCAGCTCCTCCGGTGCCTGGGTATCTGCCGTCCTATCCGGCGCTGGTTTTCCCAGGTCCACAGTATCCTCGCTGCAGTACCGGCGCCGACTCCTCCGGCCGCAGTACTAACGCCGCGATACCCTGCTCGGTATTCCGCGGCGGGTTACGGATACTCTCCTTACGGTTTCCATCCGTTGCAACTATCCCCACCTCCTCCTCCACACGCCACCGGGCGCGGTGGATCTCCAGGAGACTCTGGCCTCCTGGTGGGCTGAGCCAAGGCTCAGCTCACCAAGGAAGTTGAGAGCCGATCTTCGACAGCAGTGCCACCCGGCTCCCGTATGCCCCAGACGGCACACTCCCTCTCCGCCTCCGGATTCCTGGGCTCTTCCCTTGGGATCCAGAGAGGGGCAGGACACGTGTTCGGGGATCCCCCCTAAGGAACCCGTTCCTCCCCCTAGACGAGTCAGGGAGTCTTACTCTGCTAGATTCTTCTTCTTCTTCTCTCTTGGACTCCTTTGGAGGCCTCCGATGGGTGTTCCAGAAAGACGACCAGCTGCGCTCGGCCCAAGCCCGGCCGAGGACTCCTCCGAAGTCTCCTCCGGAGGATCCTTCCTTCACGGAGTTGCTCAGGAAGATCCAGGAAGTCCATCAGTGGCATTCCTTAGAGCCAGATCCTCAGCGGGTTAAACTCGCTGAACATCTGGACTTGCCCCTTACGACTCCTACTCTAGTGCCACCCTGGATCGAGCCTCACGCCCACCTTGTTTCCACTATTTGGAAACAACCGTCGGCGTTAGCCCACTTCCTCGGAAGTCCAACAGGCTATACCAGGCTCGGAGGTGTAAACTTTTAGACTCTCATCCCGTGCAGACTCGATTGTGATTAGCGGCGCTCACGGCGGTCTGCACACCCGAAACATTTGAGCTTGTCCTCCCCGGATAAGGAATCTCGCCTTCTGGATCAGTATGGAAGGAAGATCTATGCTTCTTCCACACTGGGGATTAGGGCCCTAAATTATGTAGCACATATGGGGGATTACCAGAAGGCTGTCCTTACCCAGGCGGAATCCAAGATTGACTCCTTGCCTGACTCCCAAGTCAAGCAGGAGTTAGCCGACCTGGTCCGTTCTGCTCGTTCGGCCAGTCGTCATATTCTGAGGGCGACCTGCGATGCAGTGGACACGCAGGACGGGCTCTGTGTTCCCGTAAGTCTTGGCGTCATGCATGGCTCCATGTGTCAGGTCTGGTCCCGGAGGTGCAGTCAGCAATTCAAGAAGCACCTTTCAGGGGTTCTGTGCTTTTCGGCCGATGATGTCAAGGACATTATCACTGAGAAGGGGGCCCTTAAATCTGTTGATTCAATGTACCGTCCCCATCCCCCACAGCGCCGTCCCTTTTGCAGATGCAGCCGGCCTCAAGCGAAACCTCAGGGAAGGCGGGCCACTAAACATCGGGCCCCCACAGCTGCCAGGCCCCCGCCCAAAAAGCAACGGGTGCTCCAGCTGCGGCTGCCTCACACCACCTGGCTCCTTCCCTCTCCCACCGCCTCGGACGCCCAGAGGAACGGTAGAGGAGATTCTCCTCCACCTTCCAGGTTGGGAGAGGATAACATCAGATTCATGGGTGCTTCAGATCATAGCAGAGGGGCACTCCATAGAGTTTCTGCAGAAACCTCCACGTCACCCCCCTCTGAACTCCTCTTACTCAAGGGACCATCTTCCTTTGGTCAGGGAAGAAATCTCTGCTCTCCTTGCGAAGCAGGCTATAGAGCCCGTCCCCCTCACCTCCACGGGACGGGTTACTATTCCCATTTCTTCCTTGTACCAAAGAAGACGGGAGATCTCAGACCCATTCTCAATCTCAGCTCCCTGAACCTATCGTGGAATACAAGAGGTTCAGGATGCTCTCCTTCAAACCCTCTTGCCCCTGCTTGGCCGGGCCAATGGCTGTGCACTGGATATGTAGGATGCGTGCCTGCATCCCCATTCGCCCCGCCCGCACCGAAGGTACCTCAGGTTTGCGTTCCAGGGGACCACTACCAATTCTGGGCTCCCTTTTGGTCTTTCCTAAAGCTCCCCAAGTCTTTACCAAATGCCTGGCGGTGGTAGTGGCCCACCTGCGTGCTTTGGGAGTTCAGGTTTTCCCTACCTAGGCGACTGGCTCTCCTGGCTCCCGTCCAGGAAGGAACTCCTGCATTTCTCTCTCTCACCCAGCAGGTTTTCACTGGCCTGGGTATCACCATCAACCATTCAAGTCTCACCTGGATCCTTTTCAGAGACTCCAGTTCACCGGGGCAATCCTCGATCGACAATCTGCAGGGCCTTCCTGCCTCCGGACAGGAGCCTCCCTCCAGTCCCAGATTTCCCTTCTATCGGAGTACAGGAGGGTTCGCAGTCGGTGCTCCGTCTACTGGGGGCTTATGGCGGCCATCTCGGCACGGTTCAGCAGCGTGCCTCCACATGAGAATCTCTCAGTGGACTCTCCGGCTCTCAGTGGGATCACGGTGAGCGACCTAGATCATCTGGTTCTGATCTCCTGCCGATGGTAAGAGACTTGCAGTGGTGAATGGTTCGAGAACCTATTTCGGGGGTCCCTTTTTCATCCTCCCTTGATCAGACTCTGACCATGGACGCTTCAGGTGAGGTTGGGGAGCCCATCTGGGTCCTCACCGGAACCCGAGACCTATGGTTAAAATTGGAGTTAGTTCTCCCACATCAACGTGCCTAGGCTTAGAGCAGTGCTTTATGCTCTCCAGGCCCTTCACCAATACATCCTTCCCGGTCACCTAGCTGTCCAAACGGACAGCATGTGTGTGGTGTGGTACATCAACAAGCAGGGAGGGACTCGCTCCTACCCGCTGTGCAGGGAAGCGATGAGGGTTTGGGAATGGGCAACGCTTCACAACCTTCACTTCATGGCGATCCATGTTCCGGGAGTCGACAATGTCCTGGCAGACAGGCTAAGTCGCTCGTCGGCTCTACCACATGAGTGGGAACTGGACGAAAAAGTTCTAAAAAGCATCTTCTAGATTTGGGGGACTCCTAAGATAGACCTGTTCTCCTCATCCCAAACGCATAAAGCTTCCAACCTTTTGCTCGCTCGCTCCAGAGCGAGGCGCTTTCTGGAGCGATGCTCTATCTCTAAGCTGGAAGGACAGATTCGTCTATGCTTTTCCCCCAATTCCTCTGGTCCCTCGTGTGCTGCAGAAACTTGCTTTGGAAGGAGCGAGAATGATTCTGATCGCTCCTTTCTGGCCCAGGCAAATCTGGTTCTCTCTTCTACAACAATACTCAGAGGTTCCTCCTCTTCCCCTTCCTTATCTCCAGGATTGCTGACCCAGGATCAGGGACTTGGTCCATCCGGGACTCAAGTCCTTCAACTTCATGCATGGCTCTTGCAGACCTAGCTCAATCTCGCTTTGGCGTTTCTCCTAAGGTGGCGAGATTCTGGTGGAGCTAGAAAACCCTACACTAGGTCCACTAAGCCATTAAATGGAAAAGATTTTCCATCTGGGCTGCGTCCAGGAACGTGGAGCCCTTTTCCTGCCCCATGACCATTCTCCTTGATTACATGCATCATCTTTTCGACCTGGGTCTCAGTCACTCCTCTTTGAAAGTCCATATGGTGGCTACTTCAGCCTACCATGTCCCTTTCAGCTGATAAGGCATTTGCCCAACTGGAGGTATCTAAAACTTTTCTCAGAGGTCCTTCATCTCAGGCCCCTGTCGGACTCAGCTCCCCTTGTGACTTAAACTTTGTCCTCAGAAACTTACTCTTCCTCCCTTTGAGCCTTTCGGCACCATGCAATTCTGCTTAAAGTTGGACCAGCATAACATTCTGTGGTGATTTGCATATGCAGCCCATGATGCTTTGCATTGTGGGGGCATGTGTGATTTTGTATTTTCTTGAAACTTGGCTTCCCAGCCAAATGCCCTTTCAGTAACCTTGCCTCAGTGTTTACGCACAGAGGTTCTTTGTCTTTAAATGTTTTTATTTTAATGGGTTCACTACAATATATCCCAGGCACACTGCCTTAGGGGTAGCTGGTCCATTCCACTGGGGTGTCAAACAGACGAGGCATACTGATGAGTCCTGGTAGGATGAAACACATGTCTATGTCTTCTGTTAGCACCCTTTGCAACTTGTGAGAGGCCTTTTCGCACCATGCAATTCTGCGAAAGTTGGACCAGTATAATTCTGTGGTGATTTGCATAACATAATTATTTAAACAAGCCTGAGAAGATCCTTAGATAACATTTAATATTATGGTAACTCTCCAAGCAGCTCAAAGAATATGAAGTTAACAGTGCTTTCCACCTCCCAGAGAAATCCCAACCACCAGCGTTGAACGCATTAAAATTTTAACATTTTATGTCCCAGCATTAGGAAAAGAAACAGTTCAGCCTGCCTCATCGTCAAAGTAGCCTCCTCTGCTGGATGTAATTTATCAACAACTCCTCCGGCATCTGCTGCCTGTATAGGGTCCACAAAAATATCAATCAATCAATCAATCAAATCTTTATTTAATCAGGCGATCATCATTGAGCAAGGCTCATTTACAAGATGGACCTGATAAGGTCAAGGTTCGAGTTGATGCACAGCAATTACATCACATACTTATGAGACAGTTATACATACAGAAAAGAAAATGTTATTTATAACACAATAATATACAGAGAATTCACATGTTAAAGCTTGGCAAGAGAAAGTTAAACTAACATCTACAGTATGTACAGTACATATATATATATCACAATGAGGGCCATGACAGTCACTCACATAATAAGTACAAGGATGGTGAAGGGAATATTGGGTGCCATATACTGGCGGTGTCTGGCTGGAAGGAATATGCCATATGTGATTGGAATATGGTTTTGTGGGATGACTATTCTATCTCTAGCAGTAGCAACTGCATTTCTCTGTGAAGAAGGCTGTACAGTGCTGCTTGAAGGATGTAAATGGAATGATAATGGACAGTTTAGGGATTTTTGTAGGGTGTTCCATGCTATGGCTAGAGAATAGCTGATTGCTGCCCTCCCTATTTTGGTGTTGACTTTGGGCAATTTGAGCAGGATGATATTGTTGCTTCTTAGGCATAGGAGCTGGAGTGGTCAGGTTGAAGCAGTCCAGGATATAGCTTGGGAGTTTTTTTGATAAAGCTCTGTAGATCCATAGAGCTGCATTTCTGCTCCTCCTGACATGAAGGGAAACCCATCCAATTGCATCATAGAGAGAACAATGGTGAGTATTATATGGCAGGTCTGTAATGAACCTTATTGCTCTATGGTATAAGGTATCCAGCTTTTGAAGGTAGGGAGTGGGGCAGTGACTATAGAGGAAGTCTGTGAGTCAAGTGACTGATAGAAAGATGGCCTGGACTAATCTCATCTTTGAATCTCTATTAAGGAAGGGTTTTAATCTGTAGAGGAGGCCAAGCCTTAGGGAAGCTTTTCAGCAGTTGTTCTAGATGCTGAGTGAAGTCAAGTCTGTTGTCAATCCACACACCTAGGTATTTGAAATTTTCAACATACTCCAGATTTTCTCCAAGTATAGTGCATATCTGGGGGAGACTGATTGAAGAGGATGTGTTGGTGGAGTTTTGGGTTGTGAACATCATTGCTTTGGTTTTCTTTGCATTTAGCAGAAGCTTTTTCTCGAGAAGCTGATGTTGTAACAGGAAGAATTCTGCTTGTAGGATTTCATGAGCAACTTTAGGTGAAGGGTTGCTGACATACAGTACAGTGTCATCAGCAAAGAGATGTACTGAGGACTTGGTAAGGGTTGAATCAATTTTATTTATATAAATGGCAAAAAGGATAGGACCCAGAATAGAGCCTTGGGGGACTCCTCTTGACAGTGGTCTTAATGGGGAGAGGTCACCTTCAGCTTTTACCTGCTGTGATCAATGGAGAGGTAGCATCTGGAACCACTTAAGGGAGGATGGATCTAGGCCAATGGAGTGTAGGGATGAGAGTAGCAGTTCATGGTCCACAATGTCGAATGCTTTGCTCAGGTCCAGGAATACTGCACAGACATTGTTCTTTTATCCAGTTCAGTTTGCCAATCATTGGTGACCTTGGCTAATGCAGTGATAGTGCTGTGTTTGGCCCTGAATCCAGATTGAGCTGGATTTAATAGATTAGCATTGTCCAGATATTCCCTTAACTGAATACTCACTAATTTCTCCAGCATCTTGGATAACACAGGTAGGATGGAAATGGGCCGTAGTTAAGATCCATAGGGTCCCCTGATTTTAGAAGGGGGACCACTTGGGCTGTCTTCCACAGTGTGGGAATAGAGCCAGAGTTTAGGGAAAGGTTAAAGAGGTGAGTTAGGGGGACTGCAAGCACATGACACGCAATCTTTAGAAAGAATGGGTCGAGAAGATCTGCTCCTGCACTTTTTTTGGTATCTAGATGCCATAGTAGATCCTCAACTTTTTCAACAGTATAGGTTTGAAGCTAAAGGAGGAGTCAACTCTTTGTTCACCAGTATAGTGGGAGCTTAAATGATCCCTTAATAGGTTAGCTGGGGAGGAGTCAAAGGCAAGGCCAGCTGTTGTGAAGTGGTTGTTGAATGCATCCAGGATTTCCAATGTGCCAGTAATGGGGCCATAGTTACTGTGTAAATGGGTTGGAAGGGGGTTGTTAACATCCTGGCCCATCATACCCTTGATGGTGCCCCAAAATCTAGCAGTATTATGGTAGGAGGAGTCGAGCTGGGCCAAGTAGGCAGCCTTTGCATCCCTAACTTTCCTAGTGCATTTATTCCTGGCTTTCCTAAAGATCATCCAGTCCATGATATTCTTAGTTTTTCTTGCTACTTTCCAAAGTTTCTCTCTCCAGCAGTGCAGCTTTGAGGTCAGCTGAAAACCAGTGACAGGATTTGTTTTTATTCGGATACTAGAGATTGGGGCATGGGTGTTAAGGGCATTTAATATAATGCTATTTAGCACCTGCTGAGTTTTTCTACAGAATGTGCAAGATAGAACTTTGCCAGTGTGGAGAGTAGGCTAGATCATGCAGATATCCTTCAATATTGATGTTTTCTTGGATCTCCTCATGAGGAATTTTGCAGGATCTGTTTTAATGTTGTTGATCTTACCCCGCGATGGGGCAGGGTCACTTATGTCGGATAGAGTACTCCAGCATGTGTGAATAGATGTGGTTTACTCACTAGCATGATGTCAAGTAGAGTACTGTTACTACTATTCCTGCATTTAGTCTTGTTGGTTCATTAATTAACTGTGTGAGCCCATAGGTGTCACAGAATGATACCAGAGGTGTAGCTGCCTGGGTGAGCCAGTTGAAATTCAGGTCCCCTATGATAATGACTTCTTCAGTACAGGACTTGACCAGGTTTCCAGGTGGGATAAGAGCTATGCTCAGCAGAGGGGGTCTGTAGCATCCAATTAAATGAAAGCTGCTATTGGGGAGAGAGACTTTTAGAGATAGACACCAAATTCCTTGGGCATAGATGTTGCAGCAGTACAGGATACAACTAAACCAGCTTTTACATATATGGCTACTCCGTCTCCTCTTGTTTGGCGATCAGCTCTGAATAGCTGATAGGTAGGTTAACTTCCCTGTCCATTGTGGTGGTCTTGAGCCGTGTCTCAGTTATCACAAGAAAGTCTGGCAAGGTATGGGCAACCCAGGCTTGTAGCAATGTAAATTTTTTCAACAGACTGCATACATTAATATGCAGGAAACTGAGGCCTTTAATTGAGGATAGGTCTGATGGAGAGGTGATGCTTTCAAGAGGTCCAGGGTTGATTCTACATTACCAATACAGAGCAATAGGAAGATCAGTAATTTCATAAGGGCTGCCAGTGATAGGGAGAGGGGGCTGTCTTTGGTCCTCCTTTTTTTATTCCGTTGCCACTCTTTGTTTAGGGTGCTCCCTGTGGATTTAAGGTAGTGTGTCGGGATACCAATTAGCAGTTTGACGACTAGGCTTAGTGGGGATCTATATACCCAGTAGTGGGGCCTTGGCTGAGACATATATGTGGTGATATGTGTACCTTTATGGTGATTGTACCACTGTAGTCGATGCAGCAATGGCAAGACATATATGAGGGTATGGGTGTCAGCCACGGGGATTCTACAGAGAAACTAGGCGGGTTGACCACTTTAGATTGTATAATAGGGTCATCTTCATTGTGGAACCCTATGGCTGATAGTGACAGGAGTATCAGTAGCAAGCTCCCATTCTGAGGGGATATTGATAGTTGGCAATAGGCTATATGAGTTTTTGAGTCGTGGCAGATCTGCAGCCTTGCAGGAAATGTAAGTTGGACATGGATGCCATTTGCTAAAAGTTCCTTTTTTATCCTTTGTAATTCCTTTTTTCAGTTCTGCGTCTGGGCCGACAAGTCCAGAAAGAAGGCCAGACAACTAGCCTCCCAAACAATATCTCCACAAGCCCGAGCAGCTTGTAGGAGAGGAATCCTGGCCTCCAGAGACAACAGCGTGGTGATCACAGTTAGAGGCCTTTGATTCGTGTCACCTCTGGAGTAGGGGCGCTGCGGTATTGCAAACACTTTTGGTACTGACACCCCTGAGTCTGGGGGTAAAAGTTGTAGGTCTTTAAAGATAAATTTGGTAATGTTAGGTAGCAGTTCGGACGCCTTTGCAAACCGAGGTGGAAACCCACCACACACACATTGGCCTGGCGCTTGGGTGTCTCAAGCATCTCAATTTTCCCTCTGAGGAAATTTAAATCCTTCACAAAGGAGACATTACATTCTCCCTGATGTGTGTTGGTTCCATTAATCTCAGCGATTGCCAGTGAATGTTCTGCTATTTTATTCTCATTTTCAGCAAATTTAGCCTCCACAGCTGCCAGTTGCTTTGTTTGTTTCCTCGCCATTTGCCTGATTTTAGTGAGGAGCGCCATAATTTGCACCGAGGAAGCCTCTGGTGCTAAGCAAGGCTGCTAGTTGATTTGGCCCAATCCTATCGAGGAGCCTATGGGAGAAAGGAACAATCAAGGCTATGAGATCCATGTTTACCATCCTTTTTGGACCCATTGTTTTCTTGGATGTTTCAGCTAGGTTTTGCAGTAACTAAATCCCCGCTAGTCGAAAGGCAAATAATGTTATTCAAAACTTATATGTTTACTATAGAAAGAGCTGGATTAGAGAGCTGCTACCATGTTGCTGCTCCAGAGCGCCCACCTGCTCAGTTACCCTTGGTTAAGAGATTCCTTAAAGGTTTCCTACACACTAGACCACCAGTCAGGAAACCGGTAATGTACGGGATATCAATCTTGTGCTAGACATGCTCACCCATAAACTATTTGAGCCTTTTAGCAACCTGCGACTTGAAGTTTCTGACCTGGAAGGCAGCCTTCCTTGTGGCCTACTCCGCCGCAGGGTGTCTGAAATACATGCACTGGTCACAGACCACCCCAACACATACACAGTATTTCACAAGGACAAGGTGGTTCTCGTACTCACCCTAAATTTCTTCCCAAAGTAGTCTTGGAATTCCACCTGAACCAGCCCTTGGTCCTTCTGACCTACTTTGCTAATTTTCAGAATGAAGGGGAGCGTACCCTACCTTCTCTGGATGTAAAAAGGGTTTTGTGATTCTGCATCGACAGAACGAAAGAGATTCGCAAATCCAAGCAACTCTTTGTCTCATTCAGCATGGTCTGGCTGGATCAGCCTGTTGCCATCAGATGCATTTCAGCATGGCTGGTAGTGTGTCTCCCTTCATTGCTATTCAATGGCGCAGGTCAAGCTGGAAGGCAGGGTGTACACCCACTCTACGAGAGCGGTCGCAGCATCTCTGGTAGAGATTCAGAACGCGCTCCATTGCGGACATCTGCAACGCTGCCTTTGGAGCTCTGTGCACACTTTGTGAAGCACTATGCCTGGATGTCCATGTCAGACAACATCCTTCCTTTGGCAGGACAGTCCTTAATGGACTTCTGTCCTGAGTGAGCGCCTTTCTCCTGCCTCTTCTTGTGGGGGATTCTTTAACTTGGTACTCTCCCACTAGTGTGAATGACTGGTGGAGACTTTATGTCCAGGAAGATATGAAAATTACGTACCTACCGTAATTCTTGAGCTTCTTGGACGAAGTCTCCTTCACTCGTTCACACGCCCACCAAACATCCCTTGAGCTCATTCTGTTTTTGGTCTTCACTCCCTTGTTGGCCAGGCTGTGAAGGCTCTGTTGAGTTGACCCTTCTTACACGGGTCATACAGACTATCTTATGTCCGGAATAG
This sequence comes from Neoceratodus forsteri, assembly GCA_016271365.2. Taxonomy (NCBI): domain Eukaryota; kingdom Metazoa; phylum Chordata; order Ceratodontiformes; family Ceratodontidae; genus Neoceratodus; species Neoceratodus forsteri. Next base: position 1,651,420,943 of record CM057455.1, on the reverse strand, counting down.
GTTAGTTTTCTAAGTTAGTTTATGTTGCACCTCCTCGGTAAAAAAGGTACTGAGGCAGTTGGAGAGTCGATGCCGAGATAGCCTATATGGCGTGAGCCAGCCTCATGGTGCCGCGCTTGCATGATCCTATCTCTGTGCCATCCCTCCTGAAGATTTTTGGCTCCCGCTGGGTCCTAGCGCCTCCGGCGTAGTTCCACTAGTGTGAATAAGCAGTGGAGACTTCGTCCAAGAAGATCAAAAATAACAGTAGGTATGTAATTTTCATTTTTTGTCCCTTTCAGGAGTGGGGGATGTGGCTGCTCTTCCTGGTGGTGTTCTATTTAGTGCTTCTTCACCACAAAGACTGCCTTTGATTGTTCCTTCTGCTGAAAAAAAGTGTAGGAGAACTAATATCTTCCACAGCTGATACCATTCGTACTCCTTCTCTGGCCAGCAAATGTTTCTGTCATGGTAGAATTGTTGGTGTCCCAATCCAAAGACTGACCCTGCCATTTATAACCTTCTGCCACTGTACAGTGAAAGTGCTATGTCTGCCCTAACTGCTGCCATTTATGGGTGTCCTGGTTGATAGTGCAGTTTTGCTGCTGCCATGTCATTGGGCTGGCAGTTCCGTATTCTTTCATGTATATATCCGGGCACTAAGCATGCAGTTTGCCATTGGAACCCAATTACAATTGTATCTGTACTGATGTTGTCTAGGTTACTTATGATCTTGGAACAGTATTCTTCCAGCGAGGCTCAACAGATCCTTCTGCTTATGAAAAGGCCAGACAAAATTTTCTGAAAACTACAGAACTGCTTTCCAAGGTAAATCAAAATGCTTCTCATGCTTTCTTTTTTTTCTGTAGAGGTTTTTGTCCTCTCCTGTCTTCACCTTGCCCTCAGGCTGTCTCCAGGTACCATTTAGCCTTCTTGCCGTCTAACCTCACCACTTCTGAATTCCCCACAGTTCTACCGTTCATGGCAGGGCTTCCCTCTCCCAGCCCCTGGCTGAGGTCCAGATTTGTTTGTGGACAGCGGGACTGCATGATGTAGATGTCAGACATATATTGTACTGGTAACTTGTCATTTATTGGAAAGCCTGGGATTTTCTCACAATTTAAAAAGATAGAGGGGGGACGGCTCAGGGGTAATGTGAGGAAATTTTTTCACGGAGAGAGTGGTGGATGCATGGAACAGCCTTCCTGAGGAGGTCGTTGGATCTAAAACAGTGGGGGAGTTCAAACATGCATGGGACAGACACAAGGCAATTATAGTTGGGGGTTGCAGGAAGTAGGCTGTTGGTTAACTAGAATCTGCAGCTTAACCAGTAGGTAGGGAAATGGGCAGACTGGGTGGGCCAGGTGGTCCTTATCTGCCGTCAAAGTCTATGTTTCTATGTTTTTCTTCACAGCCTCTCCCATGTTCCCAAGTGTTGGCACAGCCTTCATATTTTGCCTTGCGTGCACTCTCCATACCCTGTGCAAGACGCAAGCTCCATGGCCCAGCTGCAAGGGTTGCTGTGGTGCTAGATCCCATGCCAGCCCTTCCTGCGAGATGGTCTAGTGTGTGTGGCAGCTATCTTGGCTGTGGCTCAGCCTGCTTTCTCACACAGTGCTCCTGGTCTGCTCTTGAACCCATGTTGTCTGCATGGTAGGACAATGTGCTGCTGCTTGTCTGTTGGGGTGCCTTGTTCTCTCTCTTTTTTGTCATAATCTGTATTTTAGCACCTTGTCTGCCCTCTGGCTCCCTTCAGCCAGTCCAGCTCTGTCACCCGCCATCCCTGGGATTCACCGACTCTGACAATCCCACAGAGTTGCCCCCGTCTATGGGAGCCAGGCGTGCCCCATGCCCACATCCATATTGGAGCATGCCCAGTTGGTTTTGTGGGGCCTGCAGCGGGTTTGGCATCACTTTGTCAGCCGGGTTGTTTTCCTTCTGCTTTCTCCCCTAGGACTCCAGCACGCCAATTGCATTCCTCATGTGTTTCTCTGCGCACATGGGTATCGGTGCTGACAGAGTCCTGTGCGTCTGAGACTCCCTACTGTGCTGCTACCCAGTCTCCATTGGGTGGCACTTGGCAGCCTATGAGCGGGAAGTCTAGATTCCTTAACCAGAGTGAGGGGAGTAGTCCTCCGGATGCTGAATGCTGCCTCCCCTGGCTGACCCCTGACAACCAAGGTCTGCTTCTGAGCCCTGGTCTTTGGTGTCACTGGCAGTAGTGCTACTTCAGAGCTACTGGGCTGCTGTCGACCTTGTTCTGCTGATTAATGGAGAAGTCTTTGTTGCTAAGCCTCTTGGGTAAGTGCATGGCTGCCCCCGATTTGCACTTTGAGTGCATAAATAAATGTATCTCTTACTGTTCTTGTGCCCTTTTTTTTTTTACATTTATCTGATTGATCCCTCAGTCACCCACCCTGACATTACAACCAGCCAGAAGCTGTGGCAGAATCCGCATCCCACAATCCCCATAGCTTTGGGATCAGCCATAGGAGATTCAGTTAAGACACATTGATCTTACTTGAGAGGGTTCCTACAGTAGGTCATAAGCTAATAAGTCATGACTTGTGGGACTGCGCCCTCTGGTGTCAGGACTGCACGGCAGATTTTTGCTAGCAGTATCTGGTGGGGGACTGCCCACCCAATGTCACTTGGCCGACATCAGTGTGACGCTATATAGTGGGCAGTCCCCACGCCTGCCTTCCAGTTCTGTCCTGCTGCCGACCTGTGCAAGGACCTCGCCGTGAACATTGCTCCAGTCGATCGCCATTTTGTCTAAGTATAACCTTTATTTTTCTTCTGAAAATAGTTTTTCTTCAGGTTTTATGTCTTCTCCACCCAAGACTCCGAAGACCAAGAAGAAGTGTGGCATGCAGATCCCTCACAAGGATGGCCATAAACTATGTCTCATCTGCCTAGGCTCGGGACACGACACAGAGGCCTGTCCGGATTGCAAGCCCTTCAACCCATCCATGCACAAACGCAGGCAGCAGACCCTGGAAGCCCATCTTCTTAAATCCAGGATGGCCACCCTAGAACAGGAGATGTAAAAGCTGAGGGATTCCGCTTCTTCACCCTCTTCGCAGCAAAAAAAGAAAAAGAAAGCTAAAGAGAAGCACCGGGAGCAAGAGCGCCTAGAGGGCCGGGACCAGGTCTCCTCCAGTAAGGCCGCCGGGCCCAAGACCGCGGTCTCCACGACGGACAAGGGCACTCCTCCACCGCCTTCCTTCGTGAAAGTCCAGGCCTCTTCCACCAGTTCTCCCGGTACCTCTTCTACCTTCGGGGCTCATTAAAACGGGCTCCAAACCTGGATCCTCGACCGATAAGTCGCCTGCCAGGACCTCTGGCGGTCGCATGGTCTCTATCGGTAAGCTGGAGAGCTCGCCCGATAGTTGGTAAGACGGATTCCCACCCAGAGGGAACCCACGCGGCACTAACCAATAAGCCGGTCAGGGACTCACCCTCCATCTGCACGGTGCTCTCTCTTCCTCTAACGACCGATAAGTCGGCCACCAGGGACTCTGGCGACCGCCTGGTCGATGCGCACCCTCCGGGAGCTGACGCCGGATCACCCAGTGCCCAGCCGAACTCTGTGACCTCTCCTGGCCACCCCTCCTGCCAGGTTGCCCCTGAGCAGGAGTCTTCCCTCCACCTTCACCAGTGAAACCTCCTCCTGCCTCAAGCCTGAACGGAGGGGGAAGTGGGTCCCTGGATGTGGTTCTTCCCTCCCGCACACCAGTGCAGGTACCTCCGAGACTTCGCGGATCTCTTCCCTGGGAATCTAACATCCAAATCGGCCCCACAGACTCCCAGGACTATTCTTCCTTCGGGCCCCTACTCTTGCCCGATGCAGGGCCCTCTGCCTAGGCACCTGCCTCTGACACCTGGTGCCCGCTGGACCTTCTCGTATCCTCCTGTCAGACCTCTGTCAGGACCGCTATTGCCGCCCTGTCACCAGCCCCGACTCCGGATGTCCCAGTGCCAACTTTTCCAGCGCGGATAATCTTCCAGCTCCTTCCGCCCCGCCTCCCCCTTCGATGCCTCAGGCACCTCCTCTGGACCAGCGTGGCATCCCCAATACCCGGGCTTTCCGATGCCAGGTTATCTGATGTCGGGCCCAACGTCGGCACCTTTCGTCAGTGGTTACTACCCTGGGTATCTGGTGCCAAGCTATGTTCTGCCCCCATTTCAGGTGCCAGGGTACCCTCCCCTTCAGTATTCGGGAATGGGTCTCCCTTACTATCAGCCTCCTTCTCAGCCTCGACCTCAATAGGACCTTCGGACCATGTTTCAGACTTGGTGGCAGGAGGCCAGATCCCAGTTGGTATCAGACATGGACAAGAGACTGCCGGCACTGCTGGCTACCCCACCCTGCTTCTTGTCTCCCGTGGGTTCTTATAGGTCAAGCCATTCTGCCATGGTACATATTTCAGGAGGGGTTGGAAGAGGTCATGTTGACTGAACCCAGGTCTTCTAACAAAGGGAGTTCTCGAGTCTGAGGCAGACTCTTCTGACTAGTCTTCCAGAGATCTATCTGGAATCACAGAGGCTAAGGGTAAGGAGTCACGCCAGTCTCCTCCCGAGAGCCCCTCCTTCACTAAACTCCTCTGTATCCTGCAGCAGGCTAACAGATGGAGTGTGGAGAGCAAGACCTTAAACACTGGCCTTGCTGAGCACCTGGATCTGGTAGAGATGTCACCCATCCCGATCCCTCCTTGGACTGCCCCCCATGAGGATCATACCTCTACCATCTGGCAGTTGCCTCACTGTATACCGGCTGTTCCCAAAAAGGCAGACCGGACCTATCACACACCAGAGAATGTTCCCTACCTGTGCTCTCAACCTAAGGCAGATTCCATCGTGATAGCCGCTGCTCACAACCATACTGCCAAACCCAAACATGCGAGTACCTCCCCTCCTGACAAGGAGCCAAGACAACTTGATCAGCAGAAGCAAGAATATACATTATTTAAAATCAGTCATTCTGGAAAGGCAAAAGAAAAGAATATTTTTTTTTCCATAACTTGTTTATTAATTTTCCACAGTAATACAAAGTACAAAAAAAAAATCTCACATTAAACACAGACAATAAAGGACAGTTACTACAATAATCCAACATTTACCAATTACCCCCCCCAACTACTTCTTCTATATAACCTCTGCCCACAGTACCCCCTTCCCTATTAGTACCCACCTGCATTACTCCACTCTAACCAAAAGTTACACTAACAAGAAAGAAAACTAAAATAAACTAACAGTAACATAGTTTAATCAATTGTGCAGGTGTTAATACATTAATAATAGGTTTATCTTCCATATTATATCTCTCCAACTCATTCCCCAGGTGCGACCCCCCTTCCTGATTCATCCTTTATATTTGCCTCCACTTCCCTTTCAAGTTCCCTATCATTTCACTTTATCCTTGCAGGCCTTTTCTCAATGTGCTCATCTCTCCTGGTGGCAGTGTGGCCATGAATGTTCCCACACCTCTCAGAATTGATCCTCTCTTGTTTTGTTCACATAATATAATCTTTCCAGACATAGTACTTGCAGACACATATTTTTCCATGCTTGAATCGTTGGGTACTTCATTAGACACCCATGTATTTAATATACAGTGTCTGGCCAAAATAACCAAAAATTCGTATGCATCTTGGAAGGGGTCTCCAGTCCTCATGCTCTGAAACATCTACCCAACAGCATGATCACTGGGTTCTGATCTCTCTGCCTACCCCACACCTTACCAACATCTGGCTATGGCTTCCCAAAACTGTTTTAAAATTGGGCATTCCAGAAGCAATGCACATATGTTCCCGCTCACCCGCACCTCCCACATGGGGGATATCTCAGGGCGAATCTGTGAACCATACTGGAGGAGCAATAGAGTCTATGTACAAACTTATAATATGATTCCTGGTATTTATTACTGACTAATAATCCTTTTGGAGTTGCAATAGTAGGCCTGAGCCCTGATCTGGTATCGTCCTCCCCAAATCTCTATTCCATAGGGCCCTAGTTTTACTGGTATAGTCAGGCATGCATTGCCGCCCCATCTTGCCGCTCTTCCTATTACTCCACCCGGCCCCATCCGGGTACCAAGAACCATTGTTTCTATCTGCTCCAAGGAGGCGTTGTCTGTTTGGCTTCTCACTATTGTTTTAGCATAATTACTTGATTGTAAGATTCGAAACATCCCTGCCCCTAGGCATTCCCCGAGCTCAGCTCCTGACACTATCTCTCCTTTTTTCCACATATCTTTTACACATTTTATACCCTTTTCCTCCCATACCAGGAAACCTTTGTCTTCTAGTCCTGCCAGGAATCCAGGGTTTCCCTAATTGGTAGTAAAAGTGTTTCTTGCCCAGATCTCACACAGACCATTTCCACAGCTGTTCCCAGCCTTCCAATACTGACATCATGGTGGGTTCGGTTTGCCTGACTACCATCGCCTTCTTACTTCCCCTCCCAGGAAGCTGATATTCTTACCCTCCTTCCCCTTCCTCTAGGTCAAACACCCAGCTGTTGGTCTATTTACCCAGTCACCTATAAATCTATAATGCATGGCTAGCATAATTTTTTAAATTTGGTAGATTTAACCCACCCTTGTCCCCCTCTGCCTGTAGTCGATGAAGACTCACCCTTGGTCATTTCCCCCTCCATAAGAAGCCTACATAGACTTTATCCACCTTTTTCATATCTGTCTTGTTTAGCCCCATAGGCAGCATTTGCATCAAATACAAAATTCAAGGTAGAGTGTTCATTTTTATAAGATTTATGCAGCCTAACCATGATACAGGCAGATCCCTCCATCTTCTTAGTTCTTCTTCTATGCTCTGTATCATTGGTCCATAATTTAGCTTATACAGCTGGTTTAGGTCATGCCCAATTCAAATTCCCAAATATGTAAATTCCTTTTTCACCTTTTTAAGACCCCAGGCTGTGTTTTTGAATCCTCTTTCAATTTCTCCCCACAGCATTATTTCTGATTTGTGGAGGTTTATTCTATATCCCGAGAAGGCCGCAAATTTCCTATCAACTCTGACAGCAGGGGAACTGAGTTGGCGGATCCGAGCATATAGTAACATATCATCTCGTATAATGTAATCTTGTGTTCCTTACCCGACCTCCCAAACACTCCTTTAATGTCCTTGATTTCTAATTGCAATCGCTAAAGGCTCTATAACTAGTGCAAATAATAAAAGGCAGAGAGGCAGCCTCGTAGTACCCCTATGAAGTGAGAATTTTTTGTTAATTTCCCATTCACTAACACTCTTGCCTCAGGAGCTCTATACATACTTCTGATCCATCCGATAAATCCATCCCCTAATCCATACATCTGGAGAGCCTTCAACAAATATGCCCATTCTGTACGATCAAATGCCTTCTCGACATCCATTGTTAGAACTGCAATATTCTTCTGTCCATGTGAGGCTTTCCATATTACATTAAGCAGTTTTCTCATATTATGATATGAGCTCCTCCCTGTGACAAAACCTTTCCGGACTGGGTGAACTGTTTCCGGCATGAGCTGGTCCAGTCTCCTTGCCAGCACCTTAGCCAGTACTTTAGCATTGCAATTTAGTAAAGAGATCGGTCGGAATGAGGAATACTCCTCCCCCATCTTTCCCTGGCTTTGGTACCAAACAGATGACTGCCTCTGTAAAGGAGACTGGGAGGTTCCCACCCCCTCAACTGCAGAGAATCTTGATGTAGCAGATCAACCACCTGTTCTGTCATTGTTTTATAAAACTCTATGGAAATCCGTCTGCACACCGCCTTCCCTTGCTTCAACTCCTGTGCTGCTTGGCTCAATTTCCAGACGTGATTTCCCCCACCCCTGCAGCTACCTCCGTTGTTGATCAGTTATTTTGGGCACCCTAACTCCAGTCAAGAATTGCTTTCTAACTCCTCTGAACCGCACATTCTGCCTGATAGAGCTGTTGGTAGAATTGCTCAAATCTATCCTAATTAAGGCCTTATCCTCAGCATCTTTCCTTCTCTGTCTTTAATTTATGTTATGTGTGTATACAACCTTCTTCCTTTTATTAGTCTGATCAGTAATGAGCCAGATCTGTTTCCCCACTCAAATAACCTACTTCTAACAAACAGTCCTGCCACCCCTCGCCTCCCCAATAGGAAAGCATCTAGCACCCTTTGCAACTTTCAAGCTGCACCGCTCCTCCAGTTGCTCTTCCACCACTACCCTCCCAGTGCTTTCACCCCCCTCTAATTCCACCCTAGTGGCCTCCTTTTCTTTTATACTGCGCAACAAACTTAATTATGGCTCCTCTAATGAAGGCCTTCCCTGCTTCCCAAAATATGCCCGGTGATTCCACTGACCCCTCGTTAGTCTCTTTAATATATGCCAATGTTGTCCCAGGTACTCCACAAATTCTTTATTACCTAACAGGTACCTTGGAACTTCAGGGTGGAGGACCCTTCCTCTGCTCTTTTACCTCAAATCATCTGGACCATAGCATGGTCCGTAAGGATAATAGGGCTATGTTCCACCTTCAATTCTTGTCTAGCCACTGTCGGGCACATAGATGTAGTCTATCCTAGACCATATTTTTAGTGGTTTGAGTAAAGGTGAACCCTTTTCACCTGGATGCAAAGCCCTCCAACAGTCAATCATATCCATATCCAGTATTCCCTCCAGCCAACGTATCAGCCCTCCTCTATGCCTATTCTTTCCTCTGAGTGATCCAGGTCCCCTTGCATATCTGCATTAAATCCCCACCCAGAATTAACCCCTCAAATTGTTTTAGCATTAGAACATCTAGGACTTCCTGATAAAGGCGGTCAATATTGAAGAGCATAGACACATCAAATGTTATTTTTTCACCAGAGAGCACCCCTTCCACAAAGATATACCTCCTACCCCTTGTCTGTTATCACCCTTGTGCAAGTGAATGGAAGTGCCTTGCCTATCAGCACCGCAACCCTCTTTTATGTGAGCTGTAGGATGATGCATAGCACCACCCCACCCACCCTCTTACCAGTTTCTGGTGTTCTAGGGTGGTCAGGTGTGTTCTTGTAACAGTGCCCCTAAGTGCCCTGACGGTGCAGGGCTATCAGTATACTTGTTCACTTAATTGGCGATGTGATCCCCTTCACATTCCATGATGTGATCCCCAGTGTTTTTAACTTATTCATTTATCCACCATGTCTCTCCCTTCAGCCTCCATCTTATTCCCATCTTACCAGTAATTATTGCATTTTCTAATAACCTATTACCCTTTATGATTAATAAAACAAAAGATATTTCCAGCACTGCAAACATATAACACATATACAAAACAATCCTTTCCAGGTACACTCCACTCCTTCCCTCCCAAATCTCCCCCAAAGAACATCCCCACCCATATTTACACATCCTACATACTACCGTCCCCTACCATTCAACTCCAAGAACAGCCCTACTTTAAATCTTGTAGATGTACCTGTCCCCCCAACCCTGCTTAACTATTTTTAATTAACAACGCCTTTATTTATCAAAACAGCCTTCCTCAATTATATAGCAATCAACATTTCAACCAGTATATTAAATTGGTAACAGTCATCCTGCTATGAACAATCGTCCCGTCCCCCATCGGCATAAGTAGCCATCCAACCTTCCTATTTTGGTATTCCAATTTGGCAGGTAATTTAGCCTTAATTATACTCAAGTTGTTAGTCCCACAAACAGAGGCTTGCAAACACCCTCACAAGTTGCAGAGGCCTCAGGCGCCCGGCGCTGCCCCACAAACTTACACAGCGGTGGCCCATCCCCAGACCCCCACTTACCAGCCATGGAGACTCCATCGACTCAGAGGGCTATATGTGCTCTTCATTCAGCAGGACACCCAGCTTCCGATACTCCTCCCGCCACGCCAGTTCAATAATTCCTGTACACACCTCTCTCACCAATTTGCGCACAGCCAGCCTCTCGTCGTTGGGTGCATATTCTTGAGTGCTCTGCATCCCTCAGTTGTCTCCACCTCTGCCAAACTGATAGCTGCTTCCGAAGTGGCACCATAAAGCTATCAAACAACTTGGGGGGGGGGGATAGAGAACAGCAGGATATTACCGAAGTCCTTCAAAAAACAGATAACAGATGCTCCTCCAACTCCAGTCAGTCCAAAATGCTGTTTCGGCCTCTGGCAGTCTCTTCTCTCATCATGAGCATCTCTCATACGGTGTCATCCAGTTGGCCCCTCTCAATCTTTCTTCCTCAGGTCCTCTACAAATGTGGCAGCCTCTCCGGCTCCCAAAACAAGAACGTAGCTCCCTCATGCTTAATTTTAATAATCGGCGGGTACAGCAGAAAACAGTCCACCTTAAGCTCCCTGAGCTGTGCCATTATGGGGTTAAAAGCTCTCCTCTTCTTAAGGACCCTGTTGGAGTAATCTTGAAACAGATATTGCTTCTCCCCCTCGTATTTGACTTCTTTCAGGCTTCGGTATGCCCGCAACATCTCTTTCCGATCCTGATAATTATGGAAATGAAAAATGATCTGTCTCAGGGGTTGCCCCGCTGGCGGCCTGGCTGCCACCACTCTGTGAGCCCTCTCCAGCTTCAGCTTTCCTCTTTTCAGCTTCATGCCCAACAGATTTGGCAGAGTCTCCGCACAAAAAGATAGCACGTCTGATCCCTCTTTCCCCTCCAGGAGCCCCCGGAGTCGTAGATTAAGACGTCAGGCATAGTTTTCCTGGTAGTCATGTTGTTCCGTTAACTCCTCAAGCTCTTTCTCTAATTTAGACTTCGCGCCATCAGGGGCTCCATGTCGTCCTCAATTTTGGATATCTGCTCCTCCGCCTCTGTTACTCCTGCTAGCTTGCCTTTTATCTGCTCCACCATATTCTGCAAACGGCTTTCAATTTTTGCTCCAACTTTTTCCATTTTCCTTCTACGCCTCCAGGACTTGTTCCGATACTTGACTCAAGGCGCCATTTCTGTTGCTGAAAATGAAATTGGACCCACGGCCTCCGAACCTTCACTGCTGCTTTCGTTTCCCTGACCTTTGGATGCTGACCGTTGGCCCTTTCCGGAGTTGGTATTAAATATTCCTCCATGATATATTCATCTTTTCCTTGCTGTCTTTCTGCTGAGCTTTTTCCAATAAATAAGTTTTTAATAAAGATTTAAAACTACTGACTGTCAGGCATTCTCTTAACCAACAAGGTAGAGATTCCACAGGGTTAGTACTGCAAATGAAAAGCGCGAGCTCCAGATGTTTTAAAGCGAACCCTGGGAATCTCTAGCAATCCCTGTTCGTGGATCTATGCTTCTACATGTGCTTTATGTTCCCTTGAACTACATAGCACATGATATCTCTATCAGAAGGCCACCATGGCTCATCTCGAGACTAGGCTTGAATTGTGGAGGACCTCGGACCCAAGGCAGACACTTCAAGGCCCTGCGTTTGTCTAAGATTTCATGCAGACCGCATAGAGAGCTACCTCTGATACAAATAAATGCAGTAGCTCAACTCCTCTCCACAACAGTCCTGTCTTAGACATCATGCTTGATTTCGTATTTCTAGACTTTCCCAGGACATACAAGCTGCTGTACAGAATGCCCTCTTTTGAGGCTTCGTTCTCTTTGGAGGAGACACCAAAGATATCATTACGGGCCTCCAGGACAGCAGACAGACCCTGAGGTCTTTCAGGTCCATGTATAGGAGTGGGTACTAGCCTAAGCAGCCTTTTCAGCACCAGCAGAAGTGGCAAAGCATGCTGGCCCATCGGCACAGTGTTTGGATTTCCGCTTATGATGCTGGCTACCCAGGTTCAGGAACGGGCTCGGGGTGTTGGAGGGGCGGCTGAGGGGAGAAGCATGGAGCATCCTAAGGACTGCTCTCCTTCTACAGTGGGAGGGAGAGGAGTGTGTCTGGTGCTTGATGGACCCCTTGTGGAGGCTGTGGGTACCGCGGTGACCCGGCACCAGAATATTTGGGAGAGGTGCGGATGCTGGACATCATTGCACGTCCCGCCCAGAAAAAAAAAAAAAAAAATCTGACCCCTCAACATGACAGCCTGTCCCTGGCCCTTGCCCACTGCAACTAATGCCCACCGAGGGGCATGCTGTCGTGGCCCGACTGGGGATCCGGCCTTGTCCGTAGGGAGTGGTAGGCCCTCGGTGGCTTTGCCCAGGGGGGTAAGCCTGGGCATGGGGGCAGCGAACAGACAGGACCTGAGGATGCGGGAAGGCTGGCCCAAAAATATGAAAAAATTAAAAAAAAAAAAAAAAAAAAGGAAATAAAGCAAGCAACCCTTCTCTAGGCGCCAGACCAAAAGGAGAGCATCAAGGTCCATAGTCATCTCTCCCCCTGCCTCCAAGACCCAGCTCCTCCACCTCCTGACTCCTACAACTCTCCCCCGCCTCCACCTCACAACAGTGTGGAACCAGTAGGGGGAAGATTCACCGTTCACCTCAAAGAGTGGCAGGGCATCATATCCGGATGCCTGGTTCATACAACTCAGCAAGAGGGGCACACCATCGAAGTTTCTGGAAGGGCCTCCAGACTCTCCTCCAGGCCGATCTCATTATCCCTTAAACCATGTGTCTCTGGTGGGGCTGAGATCCTGGCTCTATTATGAAAATCAGCAATAGAACCAGTATCTTGGGCACAGAGAAAAAAGGTACCATTCCCATTTCTTCCTCATCCGTAAAAAGACAGTGGACCTCAGGCCCATCTTGGACCTCAGCCAGCTGAACCTTTATGTAGAACACAAAAGGTTCCGCATGCTGACTATCCAGGGACTGCTGCCCTTGCTCCAGACAGACCACTGGCTCTGTGCACTGGACATGCAGGACACTTACCTGCACATTCCAGTCTTCCCTGGCCACTGCCATTTCCTGTGGTTTCTCTTCCAAGGAGCACTTTCAATTCAAAGCCCTCCCGCTTGGCCTCCTCGGCACCCAGGGTTTTACCAAGTACTTAGCTGTGGTGGCAGCTGCGCTTCACCGACGGGATCTACATGTTCCTGTTCCTGGTCGATTGACTTATAGCAGCTCTGTCCAGGAGCAGCCTAGAGGAATCTCTGTCCTCCACCGGACCCTTTTACCACGACTGGGTATTACCATCAATTACCCCAAGTCGCCTCTAGTCCCCTGCAATGACTCCAGTTCATTGGGGCAGTATTGAACACAGTCCAGGCAAGGCCTTCCCTATCATCGGACAGTGCGGATACTTGCAGGAGCAGGCCAAACTGGTAGCTTCCTCCAGCCGTGCCTCAGCCAGGGCATTTTACGCCTCAGCTTGATGGCAGCAGCCATCCCTACTGTCCCCTGGCCAGGCTGCACATGAGGGTCACCCAGTGGACGTGAAGGGTCCAGTGGGATCAGCATTCAGACTACCTGCATCATTCTATCCTGGTATCCAGCACACTCAGGAGGAACTTCTTGTGGTGGCAGGATCCTCTGAACCTTTCTCGGGGACACCCTTCAGGCCACCCTCCTCTTCAGACCCTCACCACAGATGCATCGGATCTGGATTGGGAGCCCATCTGGGAGACCACCAGACCCAAGGGACGTGGTCCAAGCTGGAATCCTGTCTCCACATAAACATTCTGGAGATGCATGCGGTCCTGTACGCCCTTCAGGCATTCCAGCCCCTACTCTCAATGGGAACACTGCTGGTACAGACCGACAACATGTGTGTGGTCTGGTACATCAGCAGGCAGGGAGGCACATGATCGTATCCCCTGTGCAGGGAGGCAATGCAGTTTGATATTGGGCAGTCCAGCACAGGCTTCGTCCCACAGCTGTGCACATTCTAGGTATTCGCAATGTCCTGGCGGACAGCCTCAGCTGCACCTCAGCCAAAGCTGACGAATGGGAACTACACCAGGAAGTGGTAGAACATCTGTTCCACTGCTGGGGGTGCCCAGAGGTAGATCTTTTCGCCTCCCCATTCAGAGCAAAGCGCCCCAGTTTTACTGGCCTGCTCAAGGGCCTGGTGTTATGTGGCTAGGACGCTGTTATCTCTTTGTTGGACAGAGAGATACTTGCACGCCTTCTCCTCCTTTTCCCATTCTGCAGAGAGTTTTGCTGAAACTTTATGCAGATTGCCCCCCTCGCCCAGGCAGATCTGGTATCTACTCCTGCAGCAGTTGGCTGTGGAACCCCAGTACCTCTGTCTCTTTGGCACAACCTGTTGATGCAGGATCAGGGCAGGCTGGTGCATCTGGGACTCGGGTCCCTACACCTTCATGCATGGCTCCTTCAGACTTAATCGGGACATGCTTTGGAGTCTCTGAGAGGGTCACCCAAGTTCTGGTGGAGGCCAGGAAGCCTTCCGCTAGGTCTCCTTACGCTGTGAAATGGAAATGGTTTTCCATTTGGGCAGCCTCAAGGGTGGGACACCTTTTCTTGCCCGGTGTCCCAGATGATGGAGTACCTTTGCACCTGTCTGACTCGGTGTCAACTACTCTTTGTTGAAAGTCCACTTGTCCGCTCTTTCTGCCTATCACACCTTGGTGAACGGGAAAACGCCTGCTCAGTTGGAGGTATCCAAAACCTTCCTGAAAGGGATTCTCCACCTAAAACCCCCATCCGCAACCCTGCCCCCTCTTGGGATTTGAATTTTATTTTGGAAAAGTTTATGTTGCCCCCTTTTGAACCAGCAGTAAGCTGTGAGATGCACTATTTATCCTGGGAAAGCACTCTTTATAGTTGCGGTTACTTCCTCTTGGAGGATTTCCGAGCTTCAGGCCTTGATGTGTAAGGAGCCATATCTTATTTTTCACAGAGACCAGGTGGCTCTGCATACAAAATCCTAAGTTTCTTCCCAAGGTAGTTTCTGAGTTCACCTGAAATCAATCCGTTAATCTGCCGGTGTACTACCATACCTGTTCTAATAGGGGTGAGGCTTTCTTGCACATACTAGATGTGCATAGGATTTTACATTACTATGTTAACAGGACCAAGGATGTCTGTAAATCAGATCAGTTTGTTTGTTTCTTTCGCCACCAAAACTCTGGGGTCGGCAGTCTCTAAGCAGTGCTTGTCCAAATGGTTGGCTAACTGCATCCATTTCTGTTACCAAAAGTACAACAAACCTCTTCCGGGGGAGGTCAGAGGTCGCTCTACTAGAGGTGTGGCTGCTTCCACAGCTTTCCTTAAGAATGTTTCTGCAGCTGAAATTTGTGCTGCGTCAACCTGGCGTTTGGTTCACACTTTCACTAAGCATTACAGTCTGGACATTGCCTCTAGGCATAGGGTGGGTTTAGGCCTAGCCGTTCTGCAGGGCCTTCTGTCCTAGACCTGCTCTTGTCTTTTTGCAGATCTTCCTCCTCCCATGCTTCAGTTTGTTTTTTCTGAGTATGACTGCTTGGGATTCAGTCCTACTAGTCATGACCTACTGCAGAAACCCTCTCAAAGTAAGATAGTACAGTTATGTAAGAACGTACTGTAACAGTTAGTCTTCGAGAGAGGTTCCTGCAGTAGGTCACCTTTTTCCCACCCTCCGTCCCCCCAGTTTTCTGCTTGCTCTTGCAGGCTATTCTGGATTGGGCTCCAGGAATTGCTATCCTTTCTCCTCGTCGCACCTTCTCTGGGTCTCCAGCAGGGAGAACTGGAAGGCAGGCGTGAGGACCCCCACTGTGTGGGGTCACATTGGTGTCAGCCACGTGGCGTCAGGTGGGCGGTCCCCCACCAGCCATTGCTAGCAAAAGTTTGCCATGCGGTCCTGACACCAAAGGCGAGTCCTACTAGTTATGACGTACTGCAGGAACCTCACTTGAAGATCTACTCTTACGGTAAGTTCTTGCGTAACTGTACTTTACTGGAGATTTTTCTAGCTCCGTTTTGTTGGTTATCTATCCTGCTCTCCTTTTGAGAGTCAGTCAGTCAATGTCGATCAATCATATTGTGATTAAACACAAGTTGAAGGTATTACAAAATGTGTAACAAAAAAGGATATATAAAACAAAACAGTAACATGCTTTAAATACATAAATATATTCAAAATTCACTGTAGATATTCAAGGCATAGAAGAACTAGGCATTTTTATTATTAGTCTTTTGCTAGTTTGCTGTGCTCTCCTTTGTGACCCTCCACAGCGTGCGTGCCTACCTGCCACTCTGGGATCCTACTCCTTGGTGCTGTCTGTGCAGGGGAGACATTGCTTAAGCCAGTTCCCCTACATTGTTATTGTCATGCTACTGAACAGCTGCCAGGCCCTGCCTCACATCTGTTGCTGGGGGTCCTCATTAAACAGCTGAGAGGTGGCGCCAGTGTTATCATGTGTGCTTTCCCTGCGACGGTGTCGGGTGGGGCCTTGTGTTATTGCCTTCATGCCTTCCCACCAGTGGGCTCCCTCTAGAGCCCCGACATCGGGACTGAAAGTTGGAATGAAGTAGGTTCCCTCTGAATGGCTTCCATCCCTCCTGTGCCATCAGTAGACAGCTGTTCAGTAGGGAGTGAAGGTATCCCTTCCCGGAGCATAGATGGTGTCCATGGGAGAGCTTCTGTAGCCCTGCCACCACTGATTAGAATCGCAGGCTTGAGAGAAAGAGCACCCCCAAGTGGAAGGCAAGTGCTTTAACCTGTAGGCCATTGAGGGTACTGTGCATTATTATTCATAAAACTGTACTGTTAAATACATGGATTTTAAACATATAAATATGCAGGTCACCTGACCAGTGCAGGACTTGGTCACAGGAGGGCAGTGGGACAGGCAGCTGTCAAAAGAGATTTAGAAATTGCTGTCACCTAAGTGGAGGACTTGGCAGAGTAGCTGTTCCCCTGTAAAACAGCAGCACTATGCACTGATGGTATTTTTATTCCTGACATGTGCAGATATTGGCATCTCAAGGGGCAAGGCAATCAGTATATAGAAAGAAGCAAGTTTTACAGACGTTCAGCCCTCTAATCAGCAGCTGATAGAATGAATGCTAGGAACTGGGATCTTACTATATGACATTTTGTCAGTATGATTACCATCACATGTAATAACTGGGTTATAGTAATTATAAAAGTTGTCATTTAAGCAATAAGGCATGACAGGGTGTACATTATTGGGGTTTACCGCCTCGTGTGGTGTGTCATGAGGCATAGCCAAATGTCTTAACCACATGAGAAGTGGGTAATCCCCTAGTTACCCATGTCTAGGAGTGCCTTATTGCAGTTATCAATGTACCCATGTGCATAATAAATTCAAAAATATCTTTTAATTATGGTTTTACAAGCACAGTTCTTCAGCCATGAATTATTGCAGGATTACCTACAAGTAAAGACCTAATGTGACCAATTAGATTACAGGACTTTTTTTATGTCCATTGTGTAATTTTGTACAAAAAGAAGTTTCCTTAATCTCAGTGAGAATTTACATGGATGGGCCAGTCTTGTCTAAAAACACAACAAATTAGTCGAAATGACTGAAAATCATGTTTTACCATGAATCAGTTATTGCAGTGTAGAAATTCCCACTG
Organism: Neoceratodus forsteri; assembly: GCA_016271365.2. Taxonomy (NCBI): domain Eukaryota; kingdom Metazoa; phylum Chordata; order Ceratodontiformes; family Ceratodontidae; genus Neoceratodus; species Neoceratodus forsteri. Next base: position 1,651,403,546 of record CM057455.1, on the reverse strand, counting down.
AATCAATACTGCGACATCCTATGCCGTGGTATAATATGGTACCATGACATCCTTTGCCTGAAGTGTCATCCAGGGGTAGGAAGAGATCTCATGTTCCCCCCCCCCCCTTTTTTTTAAATAAATTTTCTTTTTGGGTATCGGCCCGGTGGCACTGAGGGCTGAGGCGCTGGATGCCTTACTGCGCTTATGCCAGCGTCCCATGTTCAGGAACAAGCACGGGCCACTGGGGGTCAGCAGGGGAGGAGAAGGATTGAGTGTCTAAGGGACTGCTCTCCTTCGAGGTGGGTCACCAGCAGTTGGTGCATGACTGGCCCTAACGGCAGCTGGGAAAGCGACGATGCTCCAGAAGGGGAGGAGAGTAGGCAGACGGTTGGAGGAGCACGTGCAGAATCATGTGCGCTCTCTCCATAGGGTGTCATTGCACGCCTTCTCTCCTAAGGGGGAGAAAATGGAGGAAAAGTGTCCCGGGCGCGGCAGGATGAATCCTGATCCTCGCAGGCCCCGCTTCCGTGAACAGGCAGTAACCTCCACACCGGATCCGTTCTGGCGGGTTGAGGGATCCTTGTCGCCCCGCCACAGGGGACAAGCCATGGAGGTAAGCGGAAGGTAAGCTGAGCGGGGAAGCGGGGGCTGGGGGATCGGGTAGGATGGAGAGCCACCTGGGGACAGAAGGAAAAGAAACTAACTGTAAAACATTTTTCTTTATATATTTTGTCATATACTGTACTTCCCTCTGTCCCGCAACCTGTTGTGTGATCATTATGGCTGTATCCTCTTCCTAGGAGAAGGGGCTGGAGAGTAGCTTCCTCCACAGCTGAAGTTAGTGCTACTGTGTGATTGTCCAGCAGGGGGTGGGGTGAATGCCTGATAGCCCATGAACTTGCTTCCTGGGAGTCAAGCGCGCCACCTCCATGACACATTCCGTCCCCAGCTGACTGCAGCCTGGGATTCCAAGGATCATACGCAAATCCCTGTCTGCCAGATGGGTACAAAGCATTATCACCATGCAATTGGACTTGCACTTGTAGCACAGTTTGTGACATCAGTCTCTGCTGCAGATGTTGGCTTTGACAGCACTTAGCTGTTCAGTGGCAGGTGCACAAGGGGCATTTTAGTCAGCCATAACAGTGGAACATCCATTCAGCAGAGTAGAATGAGCTCAGGGTCATCTTTTTTTCCCCCTAACTTTATTCCCCTCCCCCCTGGCGACGGGACCTCCTTCCACCTTCCAACAGTCTGCCCTGATCCTGTGTGATTGAGGCTCTGCCAGCCATCCTCCCAGGATTCCCAGCCCACCTGCAACTCACCACTGTGCTGGCCCCTGCCCCCGGATGGATATGCCTTCAGCTCCACAGCATTACTTCCCAGCATCAATTTGGCCATCCACGGCAGAAGTGAAGACTGGTGGTGGTGGTGGCTTGAGTTCAGTGGGGATGTGGTGGGCTGGCGGCATCATCCTCCCAGTCCTGTGCCATTTTTGACTCTTCCTCCCAAAGTGTATCTCACCATGGGAGACTGGCATACCGACACCCAGATGGCTTGATTCTTGCTCCAAGCTCTTGCACTGATGCTTTTCTCTGTGCCACCACCGTGATCAGCCAGATGGAGGTAGCACAGCAAGTCCTCCTTCCCAGAGGAGGAGGAGGAGGCGTTTGTTAAGGCGCTCAATTCTCATCCCTGCTGACCCTCATGATGGCTCATTGCTGAACCTGGTTCATCGGCATCACAAGTGGTAGTACTACCCGCTGCGCTGGGGACGGGTTTTTGGGGTCATGTTTGATCAATTCCTAGAAAGCTCTGTTGTTTTTTTTTTTGGGGCTAACCATAAATATTGCTGTATGAAATTTTAAATGGAGAGGCAGTCAGTGCATATAGGTTTTGCCACACAGTTCTGCATTAATAATTATTTCTTGTGTGCTACAACTTCTACTTCTCTGTCATCATGCAGTATTCTGTTTTTTATAGGTAGGCCCTGATTCGGTCCATTGCAGGATTGATGAGAAGAGGCTAGCTGGCTATTGTCAGGCCTGTGGAGTCTGGCAGCTGCTTCTGACCTCAGTGCCTGCAGTCAACTCCCTTATGGAAAGATTCACAGCTATATTAAGTCTGGCAATTATCGGGTAGGTGATAATTTAACTCATTTAGAATGGGGTGTGTGTGTGACACACATGGCTGTTTTTGGTTAGAGCACTGTCACATTTGGGTCATTTTTTGGCTGTCTGTCTGTCTGTTATGTCTGTGTCTGTCTACCCATCTACCCATATTCCCGTACTACACCAGTAGTGACTACACTGAGCAAGTAAATGTTGTAGTTGTTCAAACGGTGGAACAGAAATGTATAGTGTACTGTTTGGTTGTTGTGTGTTGTGTATGGAAAGCCACACAAGCTAAAATGTACCGCACTTCATGCTTCAAAAAGCCCAACCAGCACTGCCCAAATAATCTGTTTAGGGCTGCTGGATCCCTGCTCATAAACTGAACTGCCACTTGATTTAGAGAATAAAGCCATCTGCAGTCAGCTGCTCAAACCTCCTCCCACCCTCTGTCCGTAGAAACGCCAGGTATTGTATTAGTAAGCCATTCATTTCAGTACCTGTTAGCAAGGCCAGCCCAGTTTACACTGCAGCAACACTCCATATGTCTGAAACTACGAAACAGTAAGATCTTCGAGATATCTCTTTCATCAGGCTACACATATAGAACTATAGCCGCCAGGCACTAGGACCACAAGAACCACACGGAAACTTTTGGCAAGCAGTCCGCTAGAGCCACCCATCACAACATCCTATGTCGGCACTTCCCATTTAAACGTGGGTGGCCCTTTTCCTTCTCAGTTCTTTTCCTGCTGTTCACCATACTCGCCAGACCCTCCACAGAGGCGCTGTTGCTACAGCCAACTGCTAGTTAGCATTTTTAGGAATTTCTCTTTGTAGTTCTCTTATCACTTTTAAAAGTGATCATCGTCATCGTGTATGTTGTCTGAAGAACCTGCTAAGCTCTTTAGGTACTAGAATCGGTGAAAAGATTTACTCAGGTGACCTCGTTGGCGTCTGTGTGTGCTGCCTCAGTGCAGCCCCAAATGTTAAGGCCTGCAAACTTTGCCTCAAGTTTAATATAGCTACCGGTGATGCAGGAAGAATGCCTGAAACCCACCTTCTAAAACAGCAGGTAGCCAGGATGGCGAAAGAGCTCTAGGAAAAGAGGACCGCTACATCACTGGCCTGTTCTTTGGGTTCCCACTCATTGAAGTCCCAGAAGAAAACCACCAGGCAACATAAGCATAAGCACCAGTAGAGAGAAAGGAGCCAGGAGAAATCCTCTCTGGTACATTTTCGTCGCCCCTCCAATCCAGTGGGGCTGCCTCCGCGATGATGCAACCAGCTGCCTGGACCTCTGATTCCTCAGGTCAGATCAGGTTATGAATACCACCAGGCCTAGTATGACTGGTGAAGGACCATTGACATCAGGTACAGCACCTTCCCTGTCAACATCCCAGAGCATGCCTGTAGCACAGGCAAGCTGCAATGCGGCAGTGCTTTTGTCCATTGCAGAGATGCTGCAGCGCCTGCTACCTCCTCCACAGTAGTGGCATCGATGGGGCACCCAGGCAAGCCCCATCGCCCGGCACCTGTTCGGTCGTGCTCGGCTTGCCTGCCGCCAGGGCATCGACAACCTTTTTTTCCATTTTGAGGCTTACAGAGGCTGTGGACGAGGATCAGAATATAACCCTGACCTCATAATGCAAAAGGAAGAGGAGACGAGGAATGTGGAGAGCTCTTGCTCCACCATCTTCACAGGGAGTGAGGACTTCATTGTGTACACACCAAGGTCCCCCTCCTGAAGACCGTTCATTTATCTCAATGATGCAGCAACTCCAGTTTACCATGGGTTTGAATCTGAGGAGAAAGGCATCACCAAAAGGAATTTGGTGGAATGTTTAGAACTCCTCGATTTCTTTTTTTTTTTTTGTATTATCTTTTTTATTTCCTGAGCCAACCCAGCTACCCACTCTGGGCGGCCAGCTCACACCCTACTACTCTCCATGTTCCGCTGTCCGCCACTCCCTCATCTGACACCTGACTGTCCCGACGTATCCCTTCATCAGGGGGGCACCCCCCTACTCATGGGGGCTACCGGGAGGGGAGATCGAGGTGCCCATTGGCACCTCCTTGCTTCTGCATTGGGCGGTGAGGGAGCAGCTCAGAGCTTCCAGACTTGGCATCGAGGAGAGGCTTGCCGCCGTCATCTGGCCGGCATGGGTGGCCATTTTTCTGAAAGTGCTCTCCCCGCCCCATTGGGATGCACTGTGGAGGGATTGTGGGATAACAGGTGGACCAGACACTGAACTTCAGGTTCAACACACAATCTCTGTGTGATGTTTATTCAAAATACAAGAAATAATCTTCTGCAATGGCATATTTCTTGTTCAGTACATCAGTTTGCTGCAACAGACTATGAATGTCGTTTCTCTGCACTTAGCCAGCACCTATTGACACTGGTTTCTGATCCAATTCACTAGTTAAGATGTACCCATAACCAGGGCCACTGAGAAATTGCAGAATTGTTTAGCAGATTTTTGGGAATTTATGGACTTTTTCTCCCAAATTTTGCAAGGATTTTGCGGGACTCTACATGTATTTATGTGATTTTGTGGGCTACTGGCACACATTTTCCTTTTGTGAGGTGCAAGTATGGGGTTTTCAATTTCAGTTGCTTTGTGATGCATATCTAAGTCAGCCATCAGAAAGGTATAGGTTTTTAAAAAAAAAAAAACACACACACGCACAAAAGGTCAAGTTTTATTAAAACACCATAACTGATCAAAAACAATATACATTATAATAGTAGCATCATTGTCAAAGTAGTACCACCACCTCTAATAATTCAAACAATAAACATTAGTATTCTACAGTAAAAGTATAGTACCACCACCACCACCACCACCCCCCCAGATCGTCAAGAAAGGATTTTTACATTATAGAATGAGCAGTAATGGTTATCCAACAAAGCTCTTTAAAATTTCTTATTGTACTTCAACATAAGAAGTAGTCTAGTGTTGTCATCTGTCAAACTTCGCCGATTGTCTTTTAAAAGGTCTGTGTACAGCGAAAAAGTCCGTTCAACGTCTGCTGTGCTTACGGGAAGCCAGATATACCTTTTTGCCACAGCAGCAAGATGTGGAAGTGTATCCCTTTGTGCTTCCCACCACTCAGCAATATTAAAATCAGCACTGGCTACTGATCTGGAAAAGTTCTGTACCCATGCCATTCAAAGTTTGAAACACCAGCCGGAGATGGTGGCTCCTGGGCGTGTTTTACTTTCTCCCTTGTCCAGTGTTGGCAGCTGCTTTGGGTCAAAGATTGGGGCAGCTTTGAATGTGCCGACTGAGGGATGAGATTTTAAAATTTTGTCCAGTTTCTCACTGTTGTCCAACATAACCTTCTGAAAAAGGTTCACACAGTTTTGATTTTCAGGTAACTGACAACGGGACAACATTTCTACTGTATTTGGTCTGTATTCAGTTTCCCCTGCGGTGGCACAGAAGTCCAAAAACATATGCATATTTTGCACCCTTCCAAATATGGAGTGTCCCTGTGGCTGGCTGCTTGACTGCAATTGTAGAATAAGGTTAACAAGTTCAGACGAGTGTTCCACAACAAAAGTGGCTTGTGTTACCAGCTCTGCTGCTTTGCCTTTCAATAAGTACTTCAGGCGCTTCAAGGTTGCTGCATCAGATTGTAGTGTTTCAACAAATTCTGTTAACACAGGCAAATAGTCTGCCAAATACTGAACAGTATTAGCCCAGGAGCACCGCCAGTTACCACTGCATATACTGGCATCTTGGAGTACGATGCCCTGCTTGGATTCCATGAAGGCAAAGTACTGATGCCTACGCATTGGGCTGTGGCAAAATATTTTTAACAAGGAAACAGCAGTGTTTAAGTCATCCAGTGTGTCTGCCCAGACTTCCAAGACCAAATTGAGGAGGTGGGCAATGCAAGAGACATGTACTGCATTTGGTAGGACACAGGACAGCACACAGTTTCAAAAAGCCTTGTGCATATAACTTGCACTGTCCGTGACAATGGCAACGACTTTATTGAAGTTCACCCATTGGTGTTTAGCACTTTTAGTAGAGCTTGGGATACTGTGGTGTTGTTCACATGATGCAAAATCTCCACACCAAGTGGCTGCTCCCAACATTAAGCAATGGTTGGGCCAAAATAACCAACTCTTCACACAGGCATCTGTTGTCTCATCCAGAAAAATGAGGACATCTTGATCCTCTACCGCCTCTTTCAAGGACTGTTTGTGATCAGGCGAAGTTCTTGGAGAATCGTCATGGCTGTGCTGGTCCAGGAAGACTACCGCCTTGTTTTGTGTGCTTCTTTAAGAACTCTTGAAAGCCAGAAGCCTTCTCCAGTGGTATGTCTGCAGGTCAAACAGCAAGCGAAGTCAGAACAAATTCCTTCCATTCAATGGAAGATTCCGTTGCTTCGACCTGAAACGAAGTCAGTGACTGCTTAATAGAGGTGTGCCAAAAAAAAAAAAAAAAAAAAAAACAAGATATAATATGTTACAGGGAAAATAAACTGTGCCTGGAAAACAAAACAAAAGCAAACAAGTTTTAATATTTTACAGGAAAAAAACAAACTGTAGGTCATCCCAGTGTCATGGAGGGCTGAGGGCTGTGAGCTTTACCTCCTGCCACACTGGCAACCTGTTGAGAACAACATCAGATCGGCAGGGAGGGAGAGGATCGAGTGTCAATTGGCTGCTTTCTCTCCCAGTGGGGGTGAGAATCTGCTGTCTTGCTCTTAGAGGCCAGGTGGTAGTTTTGAACTCTAGCAGCAAGGAAGGGATGCAGGAACAAGGCACATGTGCACGGGGGAGAGATTGGGTTCCATGGTGCTAGAGAGAGTGAGATGGACTTGGGAGGCAGGGACAGAGCAGATACCAGTCACCCAGGGAAAAACAAACCAATTATGTAAGAAATAAAGTAACTGCAAACATCTATGCGACTAGTACTTACTTTGCATGTTTTTCTTTGCAGCTTCTTTTCTTTCTAGATGTTTCTGTGACTTCATGTGCATGTCAACTGTATGCTTCCGCACAAAGTCAGTATGTGGGTACAAGCACAACAAAACAGCAATCCTCCATCCTCATAAAGATCCTTGGGATATAACAACCTGATCCTGGGCAGCACAAGATATGAGACATGGCGGTCCTTGGCCTCTTGACGAGAAAGCGGAAGTGCTTTGGTGGCGGTGTAAACATGGTGTAATTTAATTAAACCAAAAAAATTAAGACTTCAATGAGAGCATCAGTGCATAGAGAGCTTTCCTTGCGATGCTTGATCCTCCAGTATCACACCACTGGTTTGCACCCTACAATGTTTTAAGCTGGGCAGATTGGTTTCAAACCTCAGCTAATGGAGTTGCCTTGTTGTGGCGCTGAGCTTGCCCATAGGCTTGCTAGTATCCATGGAACAAAAGACTCCAGAAATTGTTTTCTTGCTACCTTTCATACTGGCCAGGCACACCCCTCCACAGCAGCAAGTCAAGGACACACCACAGGAGCGAGCGACGGACGCTGGCGACTGCCATACATGATGGAAAAAAATTGTTCTAGGGACATGGATATGTTGTTCATCCACACTATCTGGCAGGTTCCTTGCCACTTTAAATCTTGCTGGAAGGTCTTCAAGCTGGCTCCTCCCACCCACCCGGGTGGTAAAACTCTCGGCTCCGCCCTATGATGCCAGATCTTCCTTACCGCTTGGAGCTCAGGTTCCTCCTTAGTGCTGTGTTTTTAGACTGGTTCCTGATTATTCGGTTCGTCGAATTTGTTTTAAGTTTTCTAACTTGGTCTTCTTTCTCGCGGCTCTGTGGACAGTCGTTCCGGCTCGGGCGCCCGGGCGTGAATATCTCCAGGACTGATCCGCACTCCACGTGCTTACTGCCTCAACTTGGACCATGATCCGCAAGTTTGCGAATTGTGCTGCACCCTTTCGACCAACGTCCTGGAGGATCGTGCGGCCCGGTTGCGGCTTGGGCACCGAGGATTTTTCCGTGCCGGTAAAATCTTTAGAGGCTCGTTGGGCGGTGTCCGTCGGCTGTCTTGGCTGAGCAGCTCGATCTCTCTACCTCCCTGGAGGAGGCGTGAGGCTGCATCCCCTCCTCCTCGGTCATGACTTTTATCCGCTCTCTTGAGTTCCTCTCATTAAACCCCGTTCAAGAGCTTAAGCCAGTCCTTTCCACGAAGGGAGAGGGGCTATCGACCTGCCTCTTGGCCCTAGGCCGGCAGGGAGTCGCAGGGTAAGTCCCATCGTCGGCGTTTGTGGGAGCAGGAGAGGTCCCCTTCCCCTGTCTGCCGACCTTCGACTCCGGTCGAGGTTGCGGCTCAGGCCGTTGGCTTCATGATGTCCCCGTCAGGCCAGCTGGCCAAGACTCCCGTCGACATTGTCGAGTTTTCTCTCGACCCGTCACCAGGCGGTCCACTGCAAAACCGTCAACCCTTCGCTGGTTTCCCGGTGGAGGCTGAGGTTCTGCCCTGCGCCAGGCGGCAGCCTTGGTCATTCTGTCTGAGCCGGGGAAGGCGGGTGTCCCGCTCCTTCCCGGACTCACTCGGTTCGCTGAGGATCTGGGTCTCGGTCCTCTTCTCGGTTAAGCCGCTCCCGCCGACTTCTACGGTCTCGGTCAGGGCACGAGGTCAAGTGTAACACCGTTCCTCCTCGTCTCCCTTCTCTGATGAGGAGGCTTGATGCAGATGGCGTCGGCGTTACGAGGAGTTCATGTAGCGCGCGGTTGCTGTTGTCTGGGAATCGATCTACTCGATTCATTCCCGTCTATCAAGCAGCTGCCGCGGGCAGCCCGATACAACACGCTCGCTGCAGTCGAGTGCCCACTTCTGGGCGGTTGTTCGATCAAATCTTGCTGCCCCACCGGTTATGGGTGGAGACGCCGGTGGTCACGACCTGTCCGCCAGGTTGTCGGTGCCCTCACTCCGCCCGCCTCGAGGTGAAGAGTGGCTCCGGGCCTGAGGCAGCTCTTTGCAGACCAGCCGGTCGGCAGCGACTCCTCGTGTTCCCCAGACAGAAGGGCCGGGTCCTCCTGGACCCGGTCTGTGGACGACAACCACTCGTCTTTCTGGGTCTGCCAAACTTTATCTCGGAGTTCACCGGGATGCGGCTTCGAACCCGTGTCCAGCGGGCCTCTTATCCCAATGAGGAGATCCTAGACAGGGGTTCACCCTCGAGCCTTCCAGTAGCTGAGACCATCATTGGCCCAACCTTGGAGCTTTAACGGCGCGGCCTACTTCCTGTCCCTCGCCCTCGGCGAGATGGCCAAATATTCTGTCCCTATCGGTTCTTTTCGGTTTTGGAGCACCCCTCCGGCTGAGGGGTTAGTTACCGATAATGTCTTCCAGCGTTCTGTGAGCGCTCGGGATGTCGATAGGCCCCCGACAAAGTCAAAGGATGGACTATGTCAGGCGCCAGCGTTCACGCGTCCTCCCTAGGCCTCCGACAGGCCAGCCTCGACGCACTGATGCACATTTCTCCCGCCCTCTTGGGCTCCCTGGATAGGTGCTCCCTCATCTCCTGGCCGACCTGCGGACCACGGTCCGGCGGGTGCGGGACCAGGGTAGGGCGGTGGCGAAGCAGCAGCCTAAGACTGCTTTGGACATAGGTGATTCCTGTGCCAGGTCAGTAGCGGCCGCGGTGGCCATGCGCCGCAGGGCGTGGCTGAGGATATCCACCTTCTCGACGGATACCCAGCACAAGTTGGCGGACATCCCCTTCTTGAGGACTGACCTCTTGACCCTGGGTGGAAGGAACACCTCCAGGGGAGAAAGTCCAATGCCACTCTGGACTCGGTCACCCCGCCCAGAGGACAAGGGCCACCAGCAAACTTTAGTCAAGCCCCTTCAGCTCCTGACGCGACCGGCCCATCAACAGCAGCATGAGGGGCGACAGGCTCGCATGGCATCCTGACCCCAAACCAGCGGCTTCCTCTAGGGGAAGCAAGGAGGTAAAGCTCAGGAGCTCCCTCGGCCAGTCCCTCTCCTCCAAGCCTGCTCAGTGACAGGCTGAGACGCCGTCCCGGCCTCAGTCACCCTACCCGGGTCCCCGTGGAGAGCGACTCCGCCCTTCCTCCGCCTGGTCCTGCTATCACCACCGGACCGCTGGGTGTCGGAGGTGCTGGGGAAGGGCCTGCCTCTGGATTCGAGCAGGCCCCACCCTTCGACCGTCATCCTCGGGGGCCACAGGGGTCACCCAGCCTTGCTGTGGCCGCTGAACTGATTTTGCCCTGCCCCCAAAAGAGATGATCAGGAGGTGGCGGATCCTCCTCCAGACCGGGTTTGTGTCAGGTTTTCCTGGTCCCCAAGCAGACGGAGGGCTTGTGTCCCATTCTTGACCATACGCGACCTGAACAGCTTCTTAAGGTCTCGGACCTTGAATGGTCACTCTGACTCAGATATCCCATCCTCGGAATGAGGCGTGTGGCTCTATTTCCTGGACCTCAGGCCGTATTCTTCACACTTTGATCCGTCCATTTCTTGGGAACTCCTCCTCTTCAAAGCGGGGATCTCTTCTCACGGTTCAGGCCATACCGCCCATTGCCTCTTCTCAGTAGCATCCTGTGGCCCGAAGGGTCTGGGTGTACCCTACCCGGATGGCGGGCTGACTACAACCCCTCAGGCGAAGGTGGGGCGGTCAGAGTTCTGGCCTCTAGGTTGCTCTCAGACCGGTCTCCTCTCTAGCAGACCAGTCGAACTCATGTCCGGCGGATGATCCTTTCACGGGACAGAGCTCGGCTCCCGGCAGACAGGGCCGGTTCTTCCTCCTTTACCTAATCATGTCTGATTGGGCAGTTGCGCCTGCCGGGACTTCCTGCACCTCCTGAGCCTCGTGGTGGCCTGCACCAGCGTGGTCCGATTGGACCCGCTGGTTCATGCGTCCCCTAAATGGGGGCTGGCCAGTCAGTGGTCCTGGCGCTGCGATCCTTTGAACCAGCCCATGACAGTAACCAGGATGTGAGGCGGCTCTCCTATGGCAGACCGTTCCAGCTCATCTGCAGGAGGGCATCCCGTTCGTCCGCCCCGAGTCGACGGTCTTCTGCGACCGATGCATCTCTGATGGGTTGGGGTGCCCATCAAGGGGAGCACAGAGTGCACTGCCTCTGGTCCCCTCGGGAGTCCCGATGCCATTTCAACCTGCTGGAGCTTCATGCGGTCCGCTTAGCTCGCTGCTTTACGCTCCCGTTTGTGCAGGGTCAAGTGGTTTGGGTCAGGCGGACAATACCACGACCATGTGCTACCTAACCCGCCAGGGCGGACGTGCCTGCCCATTACAGGAGGTTCTCCGCATTTGGTCTCGTCTCGCAGCCTGGGCAGTTTTCTTAGCCATTTCGATGGCAGGAGCCTACAACACCCTGGCTGATGCCTAAGCGGATAAGGCGCTGTGCCTCACAAATGGTCTTCCCTGCCAGGGGTAGCACAAGATCTTTTTTCCACTAGGTCCGCCTCGGAGGACCTTTTCCCTCAGGGAGAATACAAAGCGAGACTGTCTCATGCCGCCCCCTCAACAGGGCTGGCTGTGCAGGGATGCCTTTGAGGGCATGGACCCAGCAGACCTCTTCTCGCCTCCCATTTCCCTTGACCCACAGGCAAGGCGAGGAGGACTAGGCGCAAAGTTATTCTAGCTAGCCCCAGACTGGTTCTGCCAGCTCTGGTATCCAGCTCTCCTCAGTCTCAGCACCAGGCTCCAGGCAGTTCCAACCCGCCCGGTCCTGATCTCTGTTGTCAGGGAAGGTATTCCATCCGGACCTTCAGTCCCTCGCCTGGCGGCCTGGTTCCTGTGCAGCTAGTGGCCAGGCCTTAGGTCTTCAGCGGGTCCTCAGGCGTTGTTGAGGCGTCCCGCCAGAGTCGACCAGATATGCTACGGCTTTCAAATGGAAGAGTTCTCCATTTGGTGTTGAGGATAAGGCCTGGTCCCTCTCTGTTCCTCGGGAGCATTCCGGAACACCTGTGGTCCTTTCTTCTTCTCTAACAGGGCTTGATCAAGCCGACCCTTAAAGGTGCTCCGGCAGCCACCCCTGTCCTCAGGCAGGCCGGAAAGGTAGTTAGTGGCACAGGAAAGATGGTCTGGCGCTTTTCAAGGCTTTGATACGCTTCCCCTCTGGGGAGAAGTCTCCACCTCCGTGGGATCTTATGCTGAGTATGAAGCAGCTCACGGGCAAGCCATTCGAACCTATGCAGGTGCGATTCTCCCACCTCTTGTGGAAGAACACCTTCTCGGGGCTACCATCAACCAGAAGGATGGGAGAGCTCCAGGAGCTTTCTTGAGTCTCCCTATCTGGTCTTCAGAGGGACAAGGTTGTCCATCACGCCCCACCCTGAAGTTCCGTGGGGTGGTGTCGAATTACTCTAACCGAATTGTGCTCTCTGCTGGGGTTCAATCCCATTCACACCACAGAGGAGCCATAGGCTCCATTTGGACCCTAATTGGTGTTCGCCTTCTCAGGGGCGTGGGGCTGAGAGTTCGGGAGAGGTTAGCCAGCTGTTTGTCATCGCTGAAGCCGCACCTGGCAGACCTGCAGCCAAGCGGACGATAGTGGGTGGGTCACCCTCCTGCATAGATCTCCGCTATAGGTGGGCAGGCATGGAGTCTCAGAGGGATAAGTGCTCATTTACCACTCTTCCGCTGCGCCACGGTGGCTGCTTGAAAGTAGCTCCCTACCAGGATATCTGCGGGGCTCCTACCTGGAAGTTGGCACATACGTTTACCCTACCAGATTGACCTTGGGTCGCGGGATGCTGGTTGGGGACCTCGGTTCTCAGTCTTTATTTCCTAAGTAGCGGGTGTCGCCTTGCCCTCCCTCCTCCCGGAGAACTGCTAGGAGTCTGCCAGATAGTGTGGATGAACAACATATCCATGTCCTAGAAATACAGGTTACTCACCTGTAACAGAGGAGTTAGGAATGGTATATGTTGTTCATCCTACATCCCTGACCTCAACCCGGCGCACAACCCACAACTGCGAGACTAGATCTGGTGTGGGGTGGGCCGAGTTTTACCACCGGGTGGGTGGGAGGAGCCAACGAGACCTTCTTGCAAGATTTAAAGCGGCAAGGAACCTGCCAGATAGTGTGGATGAACAACATACCATTCCTAGAACTCCTGTTACAGGTGAGTAACCTGTATTTCTAGGGACATAGATGTATTGTTAATACACTTGTTAACAGGTATCCGCAGCTTCATCTGCGAGTAAACTAACTCGAAATAATCGCTCGGCTCATCGTCTCCTACCGCTTAGGCTCGGGTTCCTCCTTAACGATCTGCGTATAAGACTGGTTCCTATTGCTTGGTTTGCAGTACTGAGATTTTCAAGACTTGGGTCCTTACTTCCCTCGCCGACTACGATGGACAAATCGACTCCGGTTCGGAGGTGCCCATACGCGGAGCAGATGATGTCTGGTCGGACCTGCACTCCACGTCGTCTACGCTTGGGCCTTGGGCGATCCGCGAGCTTGCGACCTGTGCTCTTCTTTTCGGCGTCGTCCTGGAAGACAGTGCCGCCTGTCTACAACTTGGGCGACCAGCGTTATCCTCCGGTAAGGATTGAAGGAGGCCTGGTTGGCCGGTTTCTGCGGCGGCGGGCTGGCGGAACAGCGCCAGGCAAGATGATGGCTTTCAGGAGGGCGGCGCGGAAGCGCATCTTCGCTTCTCGGCCGTGCTTGTTATCCGCTCTCCTGGGATCCTCTATTCAGCTTCTTTTAAAGGGAGCTCTCTGTCTCTCCCCTCTCCACTGAGAGGGACCAACATCTTCAGGGCCTTCCTCTCGGTCCAAGAAGAAGGACCACAAAGGTAGATCCCTCCGTCGTCGCTCTTGGGAGTGGGAGAGGTCCCTCTCACCCGGTAGTCGACCATCGACCCGGTTGATCCTTGGCCGGCCTGGCTTCCACGGTGTCCCGTCAGGTCAGTTGACGAGACCCACGTCAGCCTTGATGATTTTTCTCGACCGTTGGGCGTGCTGGCAAAACCTATGAAGCGAAACCCTCACTGGTTCCCCGGTGGTGGTTGAGGAGTCCGTGGACTTGCCGTTGCCTCCGTTCCGGGTCCATGGTTGAGCCCTCGAGCGAGGGAGGCTTTTCCCCGCACTACCCCGTACCTCTCCTCGGAAAAAGCCGAGTTCGCGGTCTCGACTCGGACTTCTTCTCGATCCAGCTGATCCCGCCATCTGGCCGGTCTCGGCACCGTGGCAGCGGCGCTGCGCTGTCTCATCTCACCTCCTTGGGCGAGGAGGCTTGACCTGAGATTGCGTCGACGTCGAGGATCATGTGGCAACAGCTTCTTCTGTCTGAGACAGCAACATCATCGCCTTCCCCAGCTATCAAGTGGCTGTCACGAGCTGGCGAAGCAACCCCTCGCCTTAGCAGGCGCCTACTTCCAGGCCTGTTGCTCTGCCAAAACCGACTGCCCACCGATTCAGGTGGAACCTCCGCCTCCACAGCCATTGTTTGGGGCTCGACCAAGAAATTCTCGATGCGACCCCAAGGTCTGCCCACATAGGCTGTCTGTCACCCTCACTCCTGATAAGCCTCGACGGGTAGCAGGGTGGCTCGACAAAGCAGCTCTTTGCGGACTCCGATTCCGGCGACTATTCCTCCCTGTTCTCCAGGCGGGTCGACTTGAGTCCTCGGGAGGTCAGTCACTGAGACGATAACCCTTTGTCATTCATGGGTTTTGCCAAACCATCTCGAGATCCACCGGGATGCAGCTCGAGCCCCGTGTCAAGCAGGAGATACTGGACCGAGTTCTCCCATGAAGGCCTTTCTGGTGGCCGAGGCCATTGTGATAGACCTGGAACTCTGGCAACATCCTGCTTCCTGCCCTGCGCCCCGGCCAGGATGGCAAGAATGACGTGGTCCCGGTTCCCAGCTCGGTTTCTGGAACACCCTCAACACGAGGGTGAGCTACCGACAGCGTCTTCCGGCATGCGGAAATGCAGGGGCAATGGACAAACCTCCGACAAGGGGTCAAGAAGTTGGACTACGCGGGCCGAAAAGTCTCGCTCCGTCCTCATGGCCTTACGTCCAGGCCAGCTCGGCGTCACTGATGGCACATTTTCTACGCCTGTTGGGCTCCCTGGACAGTGGTCCCTCATCTCCCGGCTGACCTGCAGACCGCGGTTAAGCAGGTGCGGGACCAGGGCAGGGCGGTGGCCAAGCAGCCTTCAGACTACTTTGGACATCGGTGACTCATCGCCAGGTCAGTGGCGGCCGCAGTGGCTATCTTCGCCGTCGAGCATGGCTGAGATATCCACCTTCACAGCGGATGCCCAGCATAAATTAAGCCGATGTCCCTTCCTGGGGACCCTCTTTTGGCCCTGGGTGGAAGGCACCTCAGAGGATCGAAAAAGTCCAATACCACTTTGGACTCGGTCTCATCCACGCCAGAGGGACAAGGGCCGCAGACCACAACCCAAGCCCTTTACGTCTGTCTGCGCCCAGCGGCGTCCAGCCCAACAGCATCAGGGCCAGCAGGCTCGCGCCCAGCGTCCCAACCCAAACCCAGCTCCTCCTCCAGGAAGCAGGAGGTAAAGGCCAGGAGGTCCCTCGGCCGGTCCCTCCTCCAAACGCCTGCACTGGCGGGTTGAGGGTGTCGCTAACCTCGTCACCTCACCCAGGTTCCCCTGGCAGAGGGCAGCTCCACTACTTCCTTTCCGCCTGGGATGCTGTAACCACAGACCGGTGGGTGTAGAAGTGGTAGGGAAAGGGCCTGCCTCTGGGTTCGAGCAGGCCCGCCCGCTTCAACCGTGCGCCCCCAGGGGACACAGAGATCCGCAGCCTCGCTGTAGACGCGAGCCAACATCGCTCTGCTCCTCACGAGAAAGAGGTGATCAGAGAGGTGGCGGACCTCCCTCAGACTTTCGAGGTTTGTGTCCAGGGACTGCCTGGTCCCAAAGCGGATGGGGGGCTGGCACCCCATTCTCGACCACCACGACTAAACAAGTTCCTAAGGTCTCGGACCTTCAGGATGGTCACTCTGGCTCAGATAATACCATCATCAGAGCGCAGCATGTGGTTCTGCTCCCTATCCATCCGTCTTATCAGAGATTCCTTCACTTTTAGCGGAGGATCCTTTTTGAGTTCCGAGCCATGCCCGTCGGCCCCTGTCTCTTTTTAGGAGTCTTCACAAATGCATGGCAGTGGTGACAGCATTCCCTACTTTGGCACGAGGTCGGGTACCCTACCTGGACGTTGGCGTAGCAGCTACAGACAGGGTAGGCGGTCAGAGATCTAGCCTCAGCTTTGCTCTCGGCCAGCCTCCTCAGCAAGGAGTCGGACTCGAACGAGCAGGTGATTCTCTTCATGAGCCAGGCTCGACTTTCTTGACCAAACACGCTCCTGGCGAGACAGGGCGAGGTTCTTTCCTCCTTTGCCAATCATTTCTGGTTGGGCAATCGCCCTACCGGACCCTGCGCCTCCTGGGTCTCATGGCGGCCTGCACGCATGATCCGTTGGGCCGCTGAACATCGCCCCCTTCAGTGGGGCTGGCCAGCCAGTGGTCTCAGCAGCTGGATCCATTGGACCAGATAGTGACAGTGACAGGGGATCTGGGCGCTCTCCAGTGATGGATCGTCCAACTCATCTGCAGGAGGGCATCCCGTTTATCTGCCCAGGCTGATGGTCTCTCTCGACCGACGTCTCTCTGATGGGTTAGGTGCCCATAGGGGGAGCACAGGTGCAGCCTCTGATCTCCTGGGGTCGATGCCATATCAACCTGCTGGGCTCAGGCAGTCCACCTAGCTCTCACCGCCGCTCGTTTCTCTGAGGTCAGTAGTTCAGTCAGGCGGACAATACCACGACCATGTACTACCTAAACCACCAGGGTGGGGCGCTTCATGCCTCTGCCGAGCTCTCCGCATTGGTCACTCGTGCGCAGCCTGGGCGGATACCGCCATTCATGAGGCCTCCAACACCAGCGATGCCTAAGCGGATAAGGGCTGTATCCCAAGTGGTCTCTCCTGCTGGAGGTGTACAAGATCTGTTCTCCCATTGATTATTGCTCACGAAGCAGAGGATGACAGGTCAAGGACCGCCGCTAGACCTTGTGGAGTAACATTCCGTAATGGGCGGTACCTGACCATCTCCACAGGGGCTGGTCTTCTCAGGGGGGTGCAAAAATTGAACCTCACGGTGTAGTGATCAGACCAAGCGACTGGTTCCACCCCCATGTCGGATACGTCGATCCCTAGAAGGAAGACTAAGTCTAAAGAGTGTCCAGATTTATGCGTACCAGTGGAAACCACCTGTGTGAGGCCCAAAGAAGACATCAATTGGAGGAAGTGATTACCAAAATTAGAGAGTTCATCGTCGACCCAGGCGTTGAAGTCACCCAGAACCATCAATCTGGGTGACTCAAAGGACATGTCGATGAGGAAGTCTGCTACTTCCTGTAAGAAACGTCTCCCATCTCCGGGTGGATGACAGATGAGCACGATTCGAACGCCTACACCTGCTACAACTGTGTACTCAAAAGACCCAGCCTCACCTACTACTACATTCGTGAGACCCAATTTAGTCTTAAAACAGACTGCAACCCCCCCGGCCCTGCGGTCCAATCTCGGGCGGTGTATCACTGAGTACCTGGCCGGAATCATGGCCTCCAAAATAGAACATTAGCTGACCTAACCACCTTGTCATAGTGATAATTTAGGGGTAACTTATTGTCAATTATGATTCCTAGATCTCTTTCATTAGTGGTGCATTTTAACATAGTGTTATTAAG
Organism: Neoceratodus forsteri; assembly: GCA_016271365.2. Lineage (NCBI taxonomy): Eukaryota > Metazoa > Chordata > Ceratodontiformes > Ceratodontidae > Neoceratodus > Neoceratodus forsteri. The sequence goes on along the minus strand of CM057455.1, from coordinate 1,651,385,750 downwards.
GTAATAATTAATCTGTGGGTTTTCAGTACCAAAATGGAGGACTGAACACTTATCAATATTGAAAAGCATTGAATTATTCTGTGCCCAAGATTCAATACAAAGAAGATCGTTTTCGAGAAATCTTATGGCAGGTATAGAATCAACCCTACCACCCAATTTCGTATCGTCAGCGAATTTAGATAGATGACTATTTTGGGAAACATGCATGTCACTTATAAAGATGTTAAATAATAAGGGACCCAGCACAGAGCCCTGTGGGACTCCACTAGTAACTTGACCCAATACTGAAAAGGAACCATTAATTTTTACTATTTGGGTCCTATTTTGCAACCAGCTTGCAGTCCAGTTAACAAGACAAGATGAAAAAAATGAATTTAAGTAATTTATTGATTAGAATAGAGTGTGATAGTTTATCAAAAGCCTTGCTAAAGTCAAGCAATATGACATCAGATGGAATGTTAACGTCCAGATATTTACTTGTATGATTATAAAAGGAAATTAGCTTAGTGGAACACGAATGGCCCTTTATAAAGCCCTGCTGTGTCCTATCCTGGATACCTAAGTTGTCCATTTCTTTTCAAACAATGCCTTAATTAAACGCTCCATTACTTTCCCTATTATTGATGTTAGACTAACAGGCCTGTAGTTTTGTACATTAGATTTATTTCCTTATAAATTGGGACAACAATGGCAGAACGCCAGTCATCAGGGACATCTTTCTCAAGCAAGGACTTATTAAACAATAACACTGGTGGAGTGGCCAATGATTTAGCTGTTTCAAGTATAAACCTTGGGTTTCTATTGTCAGAGCCTGGACTTGAAGTTTTGTTAAACGATACTAATGCCTGAAGAATCTCATCATAAGTAAAGGAAGGAATTTGGGACGTATCCTTAACTGTTAAAGGACGTGTATCTAGTGAAATAAAAACTGAGCAAAAATAGGTATTAAAATGATTAGCTGTTTCAGCGTCAGTTGTGATTGGGTTCCCATTATTTAATATAGGGCCTAAAGTTTTATTACTACCTTTCTTTTTTTTATTATTCTTATTTATTCGCCTGCTGCAGCGACTTACCGGTGGGGGCATCCAGCCGCCGGCCCTGCCTGCCGGGAGAGCACCAGGCTCACTCACATGATGGGGATCCAGCACGTTGTCACCGATCTGCTGGAGGGTCTCCCCATACCCTCTCCAGCCAGACTGGACCCCCAGTGCGATTCCATGCAGTCCTCCCGGCAAGGCAAGGCACGACCATCAAGCTGCATGTTCACGCCCAGCCACTTTCCACTTTTCTCCCTGTTGGGGCGCGGACGTGCAATGACGTCTGTGCACATACGCAGATGCCTGTTGCGCCCCTCCAGTCACCACACCATCATCGCTGTGGTACCTTCAGGAATTCCCGGGCCACCGTGAGCGCAGTTTGGCTTCCCAGCCCACCCCAGGACTAGGAGAGCTGTCTCCCAATGCTCGATCCTAGTCCTCCCCTGCCGACCCCCGACGACCCGAGCTCGTTCCCGAACCCAGGTCGCCGGCATAGCGCGAGGTGTGGCGTCCAGCGTCTCAAACCTCAGCACCACCAGGCTGGCATATTATTACCTTTCTTACTGTTAATATATGGGAAAAGTGATTTGTGACTTGTCTTTTAATGAGCTAAATTAAATTCAAATTTTAACCTTGCTTGTTTAATTGATGATTTGAGGGAAGAAACCAGAGTTTTATATTGATGCTTAATATAAGGATTTGAGTTTTTTAAGTTTTTAAACAAGATATCCTTTCTTTTAATTAATTTTGTAATAGTTTTTTTGAACCAAATAGGAATTTTACTTTTTTTATTGTATTTCTTTTTGGTAGTAATAAAATTACTTTCCAGATAGTATATAAAGTATTTTAATTCAATCCATGCACAGTTTACTGTTTTATTCCTGAATTTCTCCTCCCAATCAATTTCAATGATTTTGGTATTAATTAAATGAAAATTAGCTTTATTATAGTCCTTATATGTAGTATTGTTAAAGAGTTTAGGAATATTAATATTTATACTGAAATTAATTGTGTTGTGATCACTATTGCCTATTGGAGCTAATATTTTCACGTCAGAGATCTTATTCTCAATATTAGTAATAACTAAATCAAGTAAATTAGACCCCCGGTGGGTGAATCCACCAATTGTTCAAGTCCATAGTCTAGACATGTAGTTGCTGTCACAAACCCACTCAGCCGGTCAGCCCTCTACTCCCAAAGTGCCAACCTCTGAGCGAAGAATTGTAAACAGTTTAACAAAACAAGGTAGCCCTCTTGTCTGTTTTGTGGGTTCGAGTCACCTTAGTCCCAAGTTCTGGAGGGATTCAAACTGATAATCTCTTGTTAGCGTGCCCAATTGTCAGGCTCAGATAAGTCTGTCTTCGGGGAGCCAGATATCTTTGCCTACAGGCACCTACCCAGGTATTTCAAAAATGAACCCTTAGAACTCTATGCAAGATCTTAGAGAACTCTTATCCGTTTCCCAGTTTGGTATCACAATAAGCACATGCACAGTGTCAACTATAACCATTCCAAGCTCAACTTATATAAAAAGAGGTTTCAGGGCACACCAGGCAGTTTCTGTTTTTAAAATATATACCTTTACTTTAAAATAGATAAAATAGGAAAACAGTAAAATACAGAACAAAATAGCCCAACACATACAGCCTTAAAACAAACAGGTTTAAAAGTGCAAATTCCTACATACACTCAGACTAGTCTTGTCTAAGGTCCTTACTTCTTAATCTTTCAGTGCTTCGTGGTCTCTCTTCTCTCAGTCAGAAAATGGAAAATGAATGTGAATATCTATCTAAGGTTTGCTCAGTAGGTTTAAAAACAGTCTTGAGCCGGCCTTCTCTCTGAGGTCACCTAACTCCGCCTCTTGGTGTATTACAATTTATATTTTATAACACAGGATGTCCTATTAAGATATTTAAAAAAATAATAGATGACCAAATGAATTGTCTCTCTTCCTGTGACTGGTCCAAACCGTTCTGTGCTCTGCTTACCCAGACATCAAAAGTCTCTTTGATGTAAGTCACTGTATATTCAAAGCAAATGTATATGGAAACCCTTAATTTAGTCTGGGACCTGGCATCCCCGGACATCAAAGGTCTCTTTGATGAAATGAGCTGCTTCCTGGGCTGATACCCAAAACACTAGTCTATGTCCCTTTTCTCATGGCACCCAGTCAAAGGATTTCCCTGAGGGCGTCATGAATGGATATTTTAGTTTCTGGCTTCAAAGCAAATTTAACAAAGTAACTGAATTTCAGCTATCTGCAGTTTAAGCTATGTCCTGTCCTTTGAACTTATCCAGGTGGGGGGGGGGTGTTGATGTGTCAATTCCAGCAAGCCAGCATTTCCTCCTGCCAGACAGTCCATCACACATTTTTTTATACTTACAAAAAATGATACATGGATCAGAACCAGCTGTCCAAGTGTGACAGTGGCAAATAGTTTTTCTTGTTCTGTACTGCCAGAGAAGGCTTCCCAGTTTACGCCAAGAAAATTGAAGTCGCCCATGATCAAGGTATCTCCCTTACCAAACATTTCAGATATAACATTTATCAGATTAGAAGTGTAGAGCATGTTTGCAGATGGTGGTTTATAGCAAACACTCAATATAAGCTTAGGGTGACCTTTAGGTTGGATAATAACCCATAATGATTCGGTAGAGGTAGAAGTAGGAATTTCATAAGATGCAATATACTCTCTAACATATAAACAGACTCCTCCCCCTAACCGATTTTCTCTGTTCTTGTGATAGAGTTTGAAGTTAGGTATTTCCCTAATCCATTCTGAGGAAGAATCCCACCATGTCTCAGTAACTGCTATAATATGAATATCCTGTTGAGTACATTTTAGCTCTAGTTCAGACTTCCTCAACTGATTTAGAGATCTTGCATTAAATAATAAAAAATTACAGTTCCTGTTGCTTAAATATTTATTAGTCCCAATTACAGAATTGGCAGAATGACCATCCTCCCCCCAAGCACGTTAGTTTAAATGCTTGTTAATAATGGAACTTATGGTGTTGCCCAATAATGTACTCCCACGTCTGCTGAGATAAAGACCATCCCAGCAGAATAGTGAGTCCCTACCGTAAAAACTCTCCCAATGCGAAATACAGTATATGTTCTGTTTAAGACACCACTTTCTTAACTATTCGTTTGTTGCTTTAATATTAGCAGTGGCAGTGTCGGTTGCTCTTGGCACTGGGAGAATTTTAGAAAAACAAACTGTAAATCCCTTTTCAATGAGTAAATTGTATATAGCAACATAGTCTTTTTATTTGAGAGGGGGTGCATACTATACATATAATTAATTCCTGTGTGTATAATAACCAGTGGGTTAGGTCCCGCATTGGAGATAATTTTAGGTACCATTTTTGTAATATGAGAAAATTTAGCTCCACGGAAACTAGAGCATGTACGATTAGCTTTATCCGGATTGCAAATTGCCCTATCAAGATGTTTGATTATGGAATCACCTAACACATAAATTTGACGGGACATGTTGCTAGACATAGATGAATCACATATGCCCATAATAATGTTAGGTTGTAGATGATTTGGGGAAGTGTTTGTACCCATCCTTGATGAGGTATTCGACTGTAATACTGCATTTCCCAAAAGGGGAGAGGTATGAAAGTGAGACTTAATGAATACCAGTGGCAAGGGAACTGGGGTGTTATATACTTTAGCAGAGGCATGCTGAGAACCTTCCTCCTGGTCCATATTGGGTGAAAAAAGGGCTGCCGGTTCCGATAGTACTGAAAAGGAATTCTGAGTTGGTAAGAAGAACTGTTCTGCCTTGCAGCCCTTTTTGATTGCTCTAGTTTTTGGAACTTGTGACCATTCAGTATAATAATCTGGGTCCACTTCAGTATCCCCATCTTCATCTCTTCCCCACTTCCTTTGCAGATTTAGTGTTGGAGTGCTATCCTGATCGATAGTGACATTATTATTAAATAAGGATTGAGAAATAGTAAGAGAAGTAGTGTTATTTAAATTATGTGTGGATGTTCCTGGTTGGGATTCAGTGGATAAACCTTCACTAAGTGGGGAGCTGGGCTGGGGAGCTCTGTCCAACTGTGCAAATCTAAGTAACATGTCCTTCTGGCTTTTTTCTAACTGATTTAGCCTGGCTGTAAATGTAGCAATCTCTATATTTAGTTCCTTATTAGTGGTACATTTGGTCACAAGTAAAGGCTGAGTTCAAACAAGGCAAAGGTTGAACCAACTGGTACATAGAACACAGAATGCATTTAATACCTATATTGCCATCTAACGTCATGATGCTAATGGCAGGGGAAGGCCTAGCAGTTGTACAGGACAAGGCTGGGGTACCTATTAAGCTGTTCACTGTAACAAATCAAGTTCTAGTAGGTAAAGAATTTATATCTTAACTGAGCACTGATTTCTTACACAGTTTCAGCTCCCAAGATATACTAAACAGCCATTTAGATCTGTACTTACGACTGCTACTACGCCTACAACACCGAACATGCCAAACATGTGCTAGACACGTGTGTCTTTGTGTGCATCTTCACGCGCAAGATGCACGCTTGCCCTGCTCGCTGCAGGGCAAGCAATATAAAGGTGAGTCCGACCCGGAAGTGCAGTCCAAGGTCACGGAGCCCTGAGCACAAATCTGTGCAATGAAAGGTTTTTAAAACAACAAAAGAACCACTCAAGCGTAGTCTTAAAGTTACTACACAAGCATATTTACATACATTTATCAAACTAGTATGTTGCATATGGTGCACGAGTTATAGTTCTGGTGTCAAAATGAACTACAGCCCCTCTACCTGGTTGCTATACCAGGGCTCACAGTAATACAACAAAGTGTATAGTTAGATAGTTTAATTCAGTATTTAGGCAATTCAGGATTTAGGCAAGCAGAGCAGCACGCATCAGACAGTTAAAAGTTTATGGCTCACGCTCGCTGCAGGGCAAGCAATATAAAGGCGAGTCCGACCCGGAAGTACAGTCTGAGGTCACGGAGCCCTGAGCACAAATCTGTGCAATAAAAGGTTTTTAAAACAACAAAAGAACCACTCAAGTGTAGTTCTAAATGTTACTACACAAGCATATTTACATACATTTATCTAAAATCAGTATGTTGCATATGGTGCATGAGTTGTAGTTCTGGTGTCAAAATGAACTACTGTCCCTCTACCTGGTTGCTATACCGGGGCTCACAGTAATACAACAAAGTGTATAGTTAGATAGTTTAATTCAGTATTTAAGCAAGCAGAGCAGCACTGCATCAGACAGTTAAAAGTTTATATCAGCCAGTTCCACTGCCAGTTCCCTGGGAACCCTCGAAGCATCCCATCCAATTCTGGGGCCTTATCTATCTTTAAGGCTGCTAGCTGATTCCACTCTTTAGCAAGGACTCCCCCATCCTCCCTAGTGAAGAGAGAGAGAGAGAGAGAGAGAGAGAGAGAGGGAGAGAGAGAGCAAAAGTACTCGTTAAGGATGCCAGACTTATGCTCATCCTCCTCTACTACCCTACCACCCTCCCAAGATAGTCTAACAATCCTTCCTCCTCTCTTCCTTTTGTCCATAATATACCAGAATTGTTTTTCTCAACCTTGATCCCCTCTGCAATATGCAGCTGTGTCTGCTGTTGCCTCCCTAACCCCCCCCCTTTGCCTCCTTGTTTCTCAGTAAGTATTCTCCCCGTTCTTCCTCCCCCTGTTTTTCTTTGTACCTAGAGAAGACCTTTTCTTGGACCTCACTGCTTCCCTGACCCTTGCTAAGAATCAAAATGGTCTCTGGAACTTGTTACTTTTGGTTGCCATTCTTCTGCATAACTTAGATGCCTTGAGAATGTCCCCCTACATTGCCCCATCTTTCTTCCTCACCTCCTATGCTGCCTACCCCACCTAACTTGTCCTGGGCCAACTCTCAACCTGCTGAAGTCCACCCTTCTGAAATCAAAGACCTTGGCTCTTCATTGTGGTCTTCTGGTCTCAAGGGCCAGCTCTAACTAAGTGAAATTGTGGTCACTGTTCCCTAGCGTCTCCCCTACTCTCACAGCTCTTACCTCTGAGTTGGTGAGCACAACATCGAGAATGGCCTCCTGCCTGGTGGGTTCCTCAACTAGCTGTCCCAGTAGACAGTCCTGGAATGTATTTCTGGTGCTCATGGGCACTGGAACATCCCAATCAATGTCCCGCTGGTTAAGGTCAACCACTACCACTACTTCCCCCTTTGCCACTCACCTTTCTATTTCCTACCCGAGCTCTCTGTCCCTCTCTTCCCTCTGCTCTGGTGGTTTACAGATCACCCCCGAGTGTAGGCTCTTGCCTGAGGCTGCCGTGAGTTGCACCCACTGTGACTCTGTCTTCCCATTACTATCCCTGATGCACCCATCTTCCACAACCTCAGTGCCATCCTTGACATAAAGGGTTGCACCACCCCTCTACCTTTTCCTTCATCTCTCCTGAGCATTGAATACCCAGAGACTCTCAGGTCCCAGTCATATTTTCTGACCCCCAGGAGCTGTCTGGTCCCAGTCATAACTTTTTGAGGCCCAGGGAATAAGGTCCACCTCAGTGTCTGCCATCTTTGCCTGGAGCACGCCGATTTTATTATCCAGTCTCCTGGCATTAAGGCAGACCACCTTCCATCCAATTCCTGAACCTTTTTTGCTGTTTATCTGTCTTTCTCCCTTATTCCTACCTAGTCCTGTTATGTTTTCGTGGTGACAGCACACTTTGTGTTCCCCCCTCCATTATCTCTTCCCCTGGTCCAATTTGGACCTCAATCCTATTTTTACCCACATATGGGGGAGTATTAGCTAGGTTCCCCTTCCTCTCTCCTATCACCGTGGCTCCCCTAGTCCCAATCTCCCCTGCAGTCATTTTAGCTGTCAGAAACAGACATCAAACTTCTGCCCCAGCGTACTGTCTCCTTTCTCTTGTCAGGTGGAGTCTGTCACCCTTGAAGAGCCAACTGCTGCAGAATTCTCCCCAGACCCCCACCAAGTGGTACTCCTTCTCATGACACCTTCCCTTACGCCACCCAATAAACTCCTCTTTCTCAACCCTCCTTATTTTGTCCTTCTTCCCCTCCCTGCCCACACAGGAGGGCCTCAGAAAAGGCCAGGAAAGTTGAGTGTACTGTCAATCTGTCCCCAGTCTGCAAGTTCAGCTTCACCATCTCCACTGACTGGTTCACCGGACCACTGGTACCAGGTGTACCAGCACCCCCAGCTCCCCTGCTATCCTCCCTATCCTTTCTAAATCCCAGATGGGCGATGCAACCAGGTAGGCACCTGACCATCCCCCTCCCGTCTACCTCCACCCTCTCAACACCCTTAATCATTGAGTCCCTGACCACCAAGACTCTGCTGGTAAACTTGCTCCTGTTCATCCCTATGGGTGCCATCCTGTTGTCTCGCCCCTTTCCTTCTACTAAGAGTCCTCCCCCCCAGCGGAGTCAGGTATCTGAGCCCTCTCTAGAAATGCAAAGTGGTTCGTTGTCTGGATGGTGCTGGGCTGGACAACCTCACTGTGGCTAACTCTCCCTCCCTTCTCTTCACCCTCCCCACCAGTCCCCCCCCCAAAAAAAAAAAAAAAAAAAAAAACACAGTGGAGGAGTGGGCTCCAGTTGAGCAGATGACACAGCTGAGATATTTCTTCTCTTGCTGCCACTGGATGAGCATGGAGCTCCGCCTGGTCCTGCAGATGGGCAGTGCCCTCCTCCAGAGCATATCCCTAGATAAGAGCACCCCACAGATGCCACAACAGTTTCCTCTGTATCCCATCGCTATACATACCTATAAATAAGACTATACCTAGCTGGTTAGGATATACTATTAACAATTCCACAGTTTACAAATATAAGAGAAAAGCCAAAAGGGGAAGGAAACATATTCAATTCACTGCTTTACAGTAACTGGTAATTGCTATTTTTATGTTTGCATGCACGCACGTGCAAGAAACATAGTGCCATCATCCGAGTTTTCGGAGGTGTGTCACCCCCTCTTCCAATTCATCAGTGTGTTGGCAGGCGCGGCTGCAGTTCTCCAATGCCTGCTGGAGCTGTCTATGACAGCTCCAAAATGCAGTGGAGTACAGTTGAAAGGGGGCGCTACGCTTCAGTGAGCAGCGATAAGATATCGCCTGCTCATGCGCGCTCCCCCTACAGAGGCACGCATACTACGTGTTGCCCCCCCATGCACCCACTGTGTAGCCGGTGTGCTGCGCCCCCAGCATAGTTACATAGGCCACGCTGGTGCCCACCCAGCGTGGTCAGACATTGTATAGTCAAGGGGTGCACAACTTCGCCGCTGTGCTGCACCCCCCTGCCATTAAAACAGCAAGGCCACGCTTGGTGCCCACCCCAGCGTGGCCGCACAGGCAGCCGACGGGGTGCACAACTCGCCGGATCCACTGTTTCTCCCTCACTAGTACAGGTGCCACGCCGAGCCCACCCCAGCGTGGCAACAAATGCTATTGCTGACGGGGTGCCCAATCCCCATCAGCTCCACGCCCCCCACCAGCTGTCCTTGTGCCACACTGGGAGCCCACCCCAGCGTGTCAAATGTCCCGCCGTCGCCTAAACAAAGAAAAAACACCTGTAACTTAAAACGGTCCTCGCAGTCTCTGCCCCACCCACACCCACCCACTGCACACCCAGGCTCCCACACCCCTCACCCCATACTTACCTCTGGTGCGACGATCTTCGGTGGACCGGGAACACGTCTGCACTCTTCAAAGCCGACTGCTAACTGAGGAAATGCTGGTAAGCTGTATAATGGGATAAATAGGGTTTTTTCAACTTTGCTGCATATCTCAGGCATTTTGGAATTTTTGCACCAAATTCTCAACATGCGGTTTTTGGGACCCCTTCTCATGAATGATGTCACTGTCATGGCGTTATTCGGGCCTGAAGGGTGATTTCGCAGTCACTGCGCGAAATCACCTTTCGGGACCGATTAATGAAACAACACTGCCAGTGTTCATAAGGTGGGCTCTCAAGAAACCTATTTTGAAAATTTGGTGGAAAAATTCCAAAAAATGACTGTTTTACGAGCGTGCGTTGTGCAGTTCCTACGCAGGCTTGTAAGTTCGCGAATTTTCAATATTTTCACTCCAGATTTTCAACATTGCCATTTTACCACACCTTCTTATGAGCAGTACAGCTGTCATTTTTCACATCTCACCCAAACGCAGCCTGCCATGTAGCCACAATGGCGCAGTCGGTGTGAAATCAATGTACGGACAATTAAGAAAATCACAGTGACACTGTTCATGAGCAGAGATCTTAAAATGGCTATGTTGAAAATGTGGTAAAAATTCCTAAAATGACTGTTTTACGAGCGTGCATTGTGCAGTTCCTACACACGCTCGTAGGTTCACGAATTTTCAATATTTTCACTCCAGATTTTCAACATTGCCATTTTACCACACCTCCTTATGAGCAGTACAGCTGTCATTTTTCACATCTTGCCCAAATGTGTTTCCGCCATGCAGCGACAATGGCGCAGTCGGTGTGCGAAATCAATGTATGGGACACATTAAGAAAATCACAGTGACACTGTTCATGAGCAGAGGTCTTAAATGGCTATGTTGAAAATTTGGTGAAAGAAACCTAAAAATGAAAATTACGCATCTACCGTAATTTTGATCTTTCTTGTATCTTCACCATTCATTACTTCCTGGGTGTAAGCCGGAGGCGCGCACTCGTCACGGGAGCTTTTTTTTTTTAGTTTGCACTAACGGCACCGCCCTCGAGAGTGACGTCATGAGTCATGCGCGAGGGGCGGCCGTTAGTGGCGACCGACTCCTCCTCCAACTCAGTTCTGTGAGCCGGAGAGGCAAAAGTGAAAGCATAGAGATAGAGATAGCGAGGCAAGATAGCCAAGGGATAGCAAAGTAAGGAAGAATGAACTGAAAAAGGAATAAGCCGATGGAGGAAGGACAGAGGAGATAGAGTATCCCTAACCTAGGGACCGCAGGGCCTCCTTACCTGGGCGACTTAGGAGGAGAGAGAAGGAAGGTAATAAGGAAGAAAGAAGAAGAAGAAGAAGAGAAGAGAAAGATGGATGTTGAAGGGACCAGCATGCCTAACGAGCATAGTTAGCTGATAGCTTAGGCTCGATTAACAGGGAAGCAAGAATCCTGTGATAGAGCTGAAGAGAAGGTTCACCGAACCCGCTAGACAGACTCAGGAGGGCATAGTCCTCATCTTCAACATGCCATGGTCCTGATCCCACTTGGCCCTGGCCGAGGAAAGGCCTTTAACTGGAGGACACCCGAGGAGGGAAGGATAAATCCCAGGCAGCATGTGAGAGCTGCTCAAGGGTTTAGAAATGGAAACTCTAGGCCTTTCAGGCGGTTTATAGGTATAGAAATGGAACTCAGCCGGACTTCACAAGGCAGGCCAGAGGCTTAGGCTGCTGAAGATTGGTCATGGTCAGCACTGCTTCTCTGTAAACTGTCCAGGAGGACACTAGAAGGGAAAACCAATCATCAAAATATTACAAGAAGGATTTTCTTCGCTTTGTTTTTCCATTTTTTTTTTTTTTTTTTATAGAGCATAGCCTGCCGGCTTAGGAGCATGACCTTAAATTAGAGATTGCCTTATAGCAGTCGGAGAGAGTTCCTCAGTTTTTCTTTTTTTTTTTAAAGAAAAATAGTCGTGCCTGCCCTTTGCTCTGCAAGGCAAGAATAGAGGGGGGGTTTGAGATTCTAGGGCTTAACAGCTGGTAGCAGGGAATTGCAGGATCAAAACTGTATAGCCAGAGTCAGGCTAAAACCCCAGAAGTATCTGCCAGAAGGTATGGCAAGAGATAGTTGTGCAGCCTGATCACCATATCGCAATTCCAGGAAAAAGGCCCAAGAATCTTAGAGTAAATAATTTTTCTGGAGAAATAAGGATCCCCCTTTAAGGATATAGATATAAAAATTTTTTTTTTTTTTTTGGGAAAACTGGAGTAATTTTCCTCCTTTTATATTTTTTTTTTTTTTTTGCAGAGAGAGGAAGGAGACGGGAGGTGGAGAAGCCACAGGAGGAGGCCACTGAGGGATGGTAGGGTGGTAGTAATGAATGGTGAAGATACAAGAGAAGATCAAGAATTACGGTAGGTAATGCATTTTCATATCTTCCCTTGTCAATCTTCACCATTCATTACTTCCTGGTGAGTACCCGCCTTCTGGGAGAGGTAAAATACCCTGAGGGAACAAGACCCCCAGCCTCCTGTTGGTGAGAAACAGAAGGAGAAGACCCTGGCTTATTCAGAAAGCCTAAGTGGGAGAAGAGCTAGGAGGTGCCTCCCGAGGACGAGGAGACGGAGGGAGCCCCTGCAAAAGTCTCCTAGCTCTAGAGGAGAAAAGACGGGTCCCCCGGAAGGCGGAGCGAATCACCCTACGCCGGGCCAGGGGTGACAACCTAGAGAGACGAAGCCATGCCGTCCGCCTGATGCAGATCGCTGTCCCCGCAAGCCTGGAAGCCACCCTCATTGGCGCCAGAGATGCCCTTGTTGGTGTCTTGCCAGCTCCAGGCCTACCGTGAGAGGGCAACGGCTTGTCTGGTTTGCTCCGTGTCAGGCATTGATGCCAACAGCTGGGACATCATCGACCACAAATGCCGGTTGTAGGCAGCGTGGTGAGCCTGATGAGATGCGATACAGGCAACCGCACGAGAAGAAGAGAACACTCTTCGCCCCCAACGGTCGAACTGGAGAGAGTCCGGATCCGGTGGGCGGTCGTGCGCCAGGCAGCGGCGCCCGGAAGGAGTGTCTAGGTAGACCAAACCAGAAGGGGGTGGAAGGGTACCTAGAGACTTGAGGTGCACAATACCACGCTTGACAGTCAGCCGGGCTGGAGAAGAAGCGGCTGGGGACTGCCAGGATCGATAGAGCTCCTGAAGGGATAGGCCAGGAAGGTACCACCAATGCTGGGCACTGAATTCACCAAGGAATTTCGCCTCCGCTTGGTATTGTCTCCGAACATAGGAAATCAAGATCCCTCACCATCCTCGAAAGGAAACGCTGATATTCGTGAAATCAGCATCGGAGGAAAGATGAGCAGGGGTTCCTCTCTCAGAGGAGGGAGACGAGGATGATGGGGAGCTGGAATGTCCAGAGGACTCTTGCGCGTGGGGAGAGTCGAAAGACCCGCCATGCATGTATCTAACATATGAGGGGAAGGCCACCGCAGAACCTTGAACTGCTCCCAGGATAACGGACCCGTAGGACCGACATGGCCTGGGAGCGGGGGTGGTGAAGGCAGAGAGATAGGAGAGGGGCACCTCCGAGGAGGCACCAGCTCTCTGCCAGGGCTCTGGAATCCGGGGAACGGAGCCCTAGCTGGAGGGATCCCGGACAACAGACCAGGCTGCAGAACGGAACTCTGGGGAAGCGGAGCCTGGAAGAGCCCAGGGGGAGAACCTCCCCTGTGACGATGCTGGGACTGCATGGATCCAGAAGGGCAGTCCGCAAGAACACCGCCGGAGGGCACCCTAGAGCCCCGGAGGGAAGGGCGGGGTTCTGCACTACGGCTCCTGGCCACCCCCGAGGTGGCCACAGAAGACCGAGAGCCAGACCTCTGCCCTCAACCCTCGGACTCTGAGAGGGCCCTCCCCGACAGCAGCGCCCCTGTCCCCAGAGGGGCAACAGCACCCTGGGGGTAGCTGTCACTGGCCCTCCAGAGAGGGAGCCCCTCCGTCACCCCCCACGCCTGCCCCTGAGACCCCGCCACCCCAGCCGGGAGCCCTCAGGAGACGACGGAAGGGGACAGAGGGAGGGGCCCGCCCGCCTGGTACCTCTAGCCACAGGGGACCCAGACCTCAAGAGTGGGGTGCCAGGATGGGTCCACGCCTGAGTCATCGGCCCCTCCGAGGAAGACGAGACCAGCTGGACCTCAATGCTGGCCACCCCAGGGGTCCCAGAGGCCACGGCGCCGCCGAACGCCCCGGTACTCAACAGCGGGCCGCCGCTCGCAACGCTGGCAGCCAGGCCCGACTCCCAACCCCACGGGCCGGGTAGGACAAACGACACCGCCCCGTGCCAGAAACCGACCCGGCGCCTGCGAGGAGGCAAGATTATCTTCCACGGCGCCGCCAGCGGGCGCTGGAGGCGAGGCGGCACCGCTGACGGGCGCTGCCATGACTATCGGTGCCGCCGAGCGATCGTCGGCGCCATGAACGGCGCTGACCCAAAGCGGCGCCGCCAACAGCGCCTGCTTGATCACCGGGCGCCGCTCAAAACGGCGCTGGAATCTGTGTCAAGACCGGCCGGGCAACCGCGAACGGTGCCGGGATCCAAACAGCATTGGAAGGCGGCGCCGAGGGTCCACCTGTGCCAGGGCCCAAGAGCCGAGGGCCTCGACATCGGGGAGCCTGCACCTCCGAGGAGGTGACTGCCGAGGCGGTGTCGGGCGCCCGCCCCGGAGGGACTACGACGCCCCCGACACCGCAGAAGGGCCTCCTCCTCGGCAAGAAAAGATTAGGAGACCCTCCTCCTCGGACTCGAGTAGGCCCGGGAGGGGACCCGGGAAGGGCCTAGAGACCTTACCTGAGAATCCTTTGAGCGACGTTGTCCCCGAGAGGTCGCGGGGCTTTGCCTTGAGCTTGAACGCTGACTTCAAGGACACGGCAGTCCATCGAGAAACAGGCGCCGCATTTAATCCATGTCATGGTTGGGTCCCAGGCAACGGAAGGCAACGCCGGCCGTCCGAGACGGAGAAATGCCGCCACAGGAGCACCGACGATAGGGGCACGGCCTGCTCGTCGAAAGCGCTTAGCTCCGAACCGGACATCATGCGAAACTAATAAGGATAAAACACAGTAGGAAAACACACCCGACCTGTGATGATAGAAAAAGAACAGTCTTACCGGAATGGCGCCGAAAAGGAAGGAAAAACAGGAGTCGGTATTGACGAGGTAGAAAACTTTCGCTCCACGAAACAGGTGCTGCCTCGACAGCGGGAGAAACAGAACCGAGTTGGAGGAGGAGTGGTCGCCACTAACGGCCGCCCCTACGTATGACGCTTGTAGCGTCCACTCTGAGGCGGTGCCGTTGGTCACGCCTCCAGCTTACACCCAGGAAGTAATGAATGGTGAAGATTGACAAGGGAAGATTGACTGTTTTACGAGCCTGCATTGCGCAGTTCCTATGCACGCTCGTAAGTTTGCGAATTTTCAACATTTGCACTCCAGATTTTCAATATTGCCATTTTATTACACTTCCTTATGAACAGTACAGCTGCCATTTTTCACATGTCGCCCAAAATGTGTTTTCGCACATGTAGCGCACAATGGTGCAGTCGGTGTGCGAAAGCAATGTTTGAGACAGATTAAGAAAATCACAGTTACACTGTTCATGAGCAGAGGTCTTAAAATGGCTATGTTGAAAATTTGGTGACAAAAGTCCATAAAATGACTGTGTTACGAGTGAGCATTGCGTAGTTTCCCCACACCCTCGTAAATTCATGACTTTGTAATATTTTCAGTCCAGATTTTCACCAGTGGCATTTTTCCACACTTCCTTATGAACAGTACAGCTGTCATTTTCCAGAACATGGCCAAAATGTGTTTTCACACTTTCAGCGCAGAGATGCGTGGTCGCTGTGGGAAATCATTGTTTGGGACAGATAAAGAAAATCACAGTGACACTGTTCATGATCGGAGGTCTCAAAATGCATGTGTTGACAATCTGCTGTAAAAAATCCCCAAACTAATTACATTACGGGTGTGCGATGCCCAGTTTCTATGCACGCTTGTGACTTCACCAGTTTTTTTAATATTTTTACTGCAGATTTGCAACATTGCCATTTTTTACACCTCCCCATGAACAGTACAGCTGTCATTTTTTGCATCCTGTTCAGAATGTTTTTGCACCTGTGGTGCTAAATGCCGTAGTCGCTGTGCATAAGCAGCTTTTGGCTAACAAGCTGATATTGCCACTGTTCATGAGGTGGGGGTCACAAAAAAAAACATGTTGAAAATTTGGAGTGAAAATACCAACGAATGCCTGAGGTATTAGGGTTTCCAACCATAACGCCCAACCCTGTAGAGAATGACAGGCATCAGGAATGTGACTTGGGATTCTTGCCTGTAATGCTCATACCATTCCACACCCTGCAGCCAGTGAGAGGCATCGAGGTATGCCTCGGACTCTTCGGCCCCAAAGTTCACCCCATTCTCCTATACTGCACCCATCTCACCGTATTTCTTGATGGAATGGGGTGCGCATAAGGGCCAAAGACCCCAAGACACACCGTGACACTTGTCAGTGTCTGCAGGGTGGGGTGTGGTGAAATGGCGTGGCCGTTATGCCTGACGACCCAAAGGCACACCCCAATGCCTGTCACTCTCTGAGGGGTGGTGGTGGGGTTGGCTTCAGTTCAATACTTCAATGCCATTCCTATTACGCAGCTCTGTAACTTCTACACTACCACTGCCAATGCCAGCAAGCAAACATTCAGCATTGACAAATGCTTGTTCTTTTAAACTTAGATTGTGGGTTTTTAGTGACACTGTAATTTCTTTGCTGTCTTTACTTAGAATTGTTTTTGGGCTGTTGAAAATTTAAAACGTAGTGGTGGTGTATTTCTTTGCTGTCTTTAATTGCTGCAAATTCGCTCCCTCCTCCCCCAACTCTTAATTATATGCCCTGTTAAATCTGATTGACAGGAGCTAAACACAGGCGATAGTAAGGGGTGTGGAGTAGGAGGGGCATAAGGGGGAAGAAGCCCACCTTCAGCACGACAAGTGTTTTGACTCATTTATTTATTTATAAGTTTATTTTCTTTTTTTAAAAAGAAAAGTATCAGAGGATCAGTGGCAGGATTTTTAGGACAGTAAATTAATTAAAAGGGAACTAGGAGAGCTTCAGTAACAGACAAGTAGTGGAATAGCAGTATAACTGCAGTATAATGTGTAGAGTGGTGCAATGCAGTGGCTGTGGGGCAGCCATATTCAGGCAGACCTTCTGGACACAGAGGTGCTGCCCTATCTGCATGCATCTCTCTGGACTGTGGGATGAGGTAGCCAGACTCAGAGTGGAAGTAAACTGGGTCAGGAGTACCATCATCCCTATCCAGAGACCACTCAGTCCAATGCAACTGACTCAAAGGATGCCGAGAACGAGGAGCACTTGGATGACAGTGGTCTCAGGGAGGGTTAGAGCGGTCAGGCAGAGGCACATCCCAGATCCTATTCCACTCAATAACTCATATGCCTCACTGGCAAACGGGGACAACCAAACAGAGGTACCCAGAGAAGTGGAAGGAAATGATGTGGAGGTTAGCCAAGGAGGTGACCTCAGCGGGGAGAAGAGTGGACCCCAGAGGAGGAGGAAGCGAATCCTGGTGGGGGACTCCATCATAAGAGGGATCCAGCTAGGAACACAGGAGGGGGAGGACAGGGAGGTGAGGTGCCTACCAGGGGCCACGGCATGGAGGGATAGAAGGAAGATCCTGGGGATCACTGGGAAGGCAAGACGGGAGGGTGAGCTGGATGTCATTATCCACCTAGGTACTAATGACCTGGCAAATGGGTAGCCAAAGGAAGTTCAGGAAGAGTTTGAAATTGGGAGGGTCTCAAGCAAGTAGCTACTTCTGTCACTTTCTCAGAAGTACCACCTTGAGAGGCAAGGGACAGCATAGGGTGCATGACCAGGAACTTTAACTCATGGTTGAAGAACTGGTGCTGTGGAGGAAGGGTTTGATTCATTGGTGACTGGGGACCCACCTGGAGGGATGGAGGTTTGTTCAGGCCTGATGGCCTGCATCCATCCTGGAGGGGAATCCAAGCACTCAATGATAAGTTTAAATGCTACATTGATAAGCATTTAAACTAGCAAAGGGGGGTGGCAGGCCAGCAAGGAGGGTACCTACTTGCTCACCCCCCACAGCTAGCAGTGGAACCAGTGAACCGGAGGAGTGGCTATCTCTACAAAGCAGTGTGCAAAAGATGGAGATTAGCACCCAAGAGGTGGATAGGCAGAAAAGGGACAAAATTCAGCAGAAGGGCAGACAGCAAGGAGAACCAGGGATAAAGGACAACCAAGGAAGGGGCTGGAGCAGAACAGCGAAACAGTCTAGGGAGGTCAAATCATGGAAAGCCATGTGTGCCAATGCCAGGAGCCTTAGCAGCAATATGGAAAATCTTGAGGCTGTCATGGTGCAGTCAGACCTGGACATTGTGGCCATCACTGAAACCTGGTGTAATAATAACCATGACTGGGAGATGGCCATACCTGGCTACAACATATCAGAAAGAGACAGGGCAGGTAGGAAGGGAGGAGGAGTGACACTGTATGTGAAAAATGACATAAGGGCCACAGTGATCCAGGAGGAACAAAATGGGGGAGAGATACTGTGGGTTAAGCTGGAAAGGAAAATGGGGCCAGCCATCCGCACAGGTGTGGTCTACAGACCACCAGCCAAGGAGGAAGAAATAGATAGGGAGCTGATGCTAGCCATCCAAAGGATGGCAGACAAGGGTGAGGTAGTACTGGTTGGAGACTTCAATATTCCAGACGTGGACTGGAGCATCCCAGCAGCAGCATCAACTAGGAGCAGATTTATCCTGGACTCCCTTCAGGGTGCCTTCCTCAAGCAACTGGTCGTGGAACCAACTTGGCAGAAGGCAACACTGGACCTTGTGCTCACAAACAGGGACAGTGTGATGGGGGTAACAGTGGGGGAGCACCTGGGGAACAGTAACCACCAGTCATTGTGGTTTGAAATCACAGAAAGAGCAGAACCAAACCACACAAAAACACGTATCCTGGATTTTAGTGGGGCAGACTTTGGGAAAATGGGGAGATACTTGAAAGAGGCATTAAGGGGAATAGGGCAGGAATCAGGGGTTGAGGAACAGTGGGCAGTATTTAAAATGGGGATTACAAGAGCAACACAATTATGCATTAAGCAGGTTAGCAAGAGGAAAGGAAGAGGATAACCATTATGGTTTTCCAAAGAGGTAGTAAAGAAAGTGAAAGCCAAAAAGATTCCATTCAGGCAATACAAAAGACACAGGCAGAAGGGACAGGAGAGAAGTACCAGGAGAAGCAAAGGGAGGCAGGGAGGTCAGTAAGGAAGCCAAAGCTCAGACAGAAGAACACATTGCAAAATCAGTGGGTAGAGGACAAAACCTTTACAGGTACATAAGTGAAAAAAGAAAGGCAAAGGGAGGGAGGGATAGTGAGACTGAAGGGGGAGGATGGGGGCCGCGTGGAGGATGACAACAGTAAAGCTGACATACTGAACAGGTATTTCTGCTCAGTCTTTACTGAGGAAGAGGAGGGTAATGGGTCTGAAGGGAGTACAAGGGGTGAGAATGGTGCAGAAATGGACACAAGTCCCTTTACACGAGAAAGGGTCCTGAAGGAACTGGAAGTAATAAAGAGTTGATAAAGCAATGGGGCCAGATGGGGTGCACCCCAGGGTCCTTAAAGAACTAAGAGAGGTGGTGGCTGAACCTCTGGCTATCCTGTTTAGCCGATCACTGGAAACAGTGGAGGTGCCCAAAGACTGGAGGACAGCAGATGTAGTCCCCTTATACAAAAGTGGGAACAAAGAGGAAGTGGGAACTATAGACCAGTCAGCCTCACCTCGGTAGTGGGGAAGATCATGGAAGCACTACTGAAGGAGAGATTGGTGGAACATCTGGTTGTCAATGGACTACAGGACCCAAAGCAGCATGGTTTCACCAGGAGGAGGTCATGTCAGACCAACCTCATTGAATTTTTTGACTGGGTGACTAGGGAGGTGGATCAGGGGAGGGCAGTGGACATGGCCTATCTGGACTTCAGCAAGGCCTTTGACACTGTGCCACATAGAAGACTATTACACAGACTGGGGAAATATGGGTGTGGGCAGGACAGTAGTGTGGTGGGTAGGTAACTGGCTGGGCGGCAGGACAAAGAGGGTGGTGGTAAATGGCTGTCATTCCACAGAGGGAAGAGTGACCAGTGGGGTACCACAGGGATCAGTGTGTTGGGACCGGTCCCATTTAACATCTTCATCAGTGACATTGCGCAGGTCCTAGAAGGCAGAATTTCACTGTTCGCTGATGACACAAAGCTCTGTAACAGAGTAGACACACCAGAGGGTATAGACAGAATGAGAAGGGACCTGCAGAAACTTGAAGAATGGTCAGGGGTTTGGCAGTTGAAATTCAATGCAAAGAAGTGCAAGATAATGCATATGGGGCACAAAAACCCTGGCACAATATATCAGTTGGGGGGTGAGGATATAGCATGCACCAAGCAGGAAAGGGATCTTGGGGTTATCATCTCTGATGACTTCAAGGTAGGGAAACAAGTGTGACAAGGCAGCAGGTAAAGCAAATAGGATGCTGGGATGCACAGGCAGGCATCATCAGCAGGAAAAGGAGGTCATAATTCCACTATACAAGACACTAATGAGGCCCCACCTGGAGTACAGTGTACAGTTCTGGAGACCTTACCTATGTAAGGACATAGACAGGGTAGAGAAGGCTCAGAGGAGGGCAACAAAGATGGTACATGGATTGTATCACAAGTCCAATGAGGACAGGTTGAAGGAACTGAATATGTACTCCCTGGAGGAGAGGAGGGAGAGAGGGGATATGATAGAGACATACAAGTATCTTACAGGGAGGAACAGAGTGCAGGAATACGCTATTTTTAAGTGAAAAAGATGTTCCAGGACTAGAGGGCATAGAAACATAGAATTTGACGGCAGATAAGGACCGCTTGGCCCACCTAGTCTGCCCATTTTCCTACCTAACAGATAAGCTGCAGATCCTAATTACCAACAGCTTACTTCCTCCTACCCCCCACTAGGACTGCCTTATGTCTGTCCCATGCATTCTTGAATTCCCCCACTGTTCTTGACTCCACGACCTCCTCAGGGAGGCTGTTCCATGCATCCACAACCCTCTCTGTGAAAAAATACTTCCTCGTGTTACCTCTGAGCCGTCCCCCCTCTATCTTCAAATTGTGCCCCCTTGTTCTTGCACATCTCTTTTTCTGAAAGATGCCACCCTCTTGGACTTTGTTGATTCCCTTGAGGTACTTGAAAGTTTCTATCATGTCCCTCTCCTCCTCTTCTTCCTCAAGGGTATACATATTAAGCTCCTTTAGTCTTTCTCAGTGATGTCTTCTGGTGCAGACCCTGCACCATTTTGTTGCCCCTCTGGACAGCCTCCACTCTGTCTATGTCTTTGCAGAGATGGGGTCTCCAGAACTGCACACAGTACTCCAGATGGGGTCTCACCAACTGTCTGTACAGAGGGATAACAACTTCCTGTTTTCTACTATTGATGACTCTCCCTATGTATCCCAGTATCCCCCCAGCCTTCCTTACTGCCTTCTCACATTGCTTGCCCACCTTTAGGTCATCTGATATAACTACCCACAGGTCCCTTTCCATTTTTACGGTTGTCAGTATCTCACCCCCCATTGTGTACTCTTGCCCTGGGTTTTTGTTTCCCAGGTGCATTACCTTGCACTTCTTTGCATTGAATCTGAGATGCCATACATTTGACCATTCCTCCAACCTTGCCAAGTCCCTTCTCATCCTTTCCACTCCATCTGGTGTATCAACCCTGTTGCAGATATTTGTGTCATCTGCAAAGAGACATACTTTTCCTTCCAGTTCCTCTGCAATGTCACATATAAAGACATTAAAAAGGACCGGTGCCAGTACTGAACCCAGCGGTACCCCGCTAGTAACCCTCCTTTCTTCACTGTGGACTCCATTTACTACTACCCTTAGCGTCCTGTTGTCTAGCCAATTTTTTATCCAGGCTACCACCTTGGGACCCACTCCAAGGCTGGCTAACTGGTGCATTAATCTTTTGTGTGGGACTGTATCAAATGCCTTGCTAAAATCTAGGTAAGCCATGTCCACAGCCCCTCCCTGGTCTACTACTTTGGTCACCCAGTCAAAGAAATCTATTAGATTCGTCTGACATGACCTTCCCATCGTGAATCCATGCTGCCTTGGGTCCTGTGCCCCACTGGCCTCTAGGTACTCAACAATTCTTTTCTTCAGAAGTGATTCCATCATTTTCCCTACCACTGAGGTCAAACTGACTGGTCTCTAGTTTCCTGCCTCTGTCCTGCTCCCACTTTTGTAAAGAGGAATCACATCTGCCCTCCTCCAGTCCTCAGGTACCACCCCATCCTCCCATGATTTGTTAAAGAGAGTAGTCAGCGGTGTCATTAGTTCTACCCTTAGTTCTTTTAGAATTCTTGGGTGAATCCCATCAGACCCCATTGCTTTGTCCACCTTCAATTTTATTAGTTCTTTCAGAACCCTTTCTTCTGTAAATGGACTGGTATCGACCTCGCTTCAGAGTGTTTCTCTTGTTTGGTTTAGGTACCTCCCCCTCCTCTTCCTTTGTGAATACTGAGCAGAAATATTCGTTCAGTATCCCTGCTTTTTCATTGTCACCCTCTACCCACATTCCCTTCCCTTTATTAAGCCTCAGTATCCCTCCTTTGGTCTTTCTTCGCTCCCTAATGTACCTATAAAAGGTCTTATCCCCCTTCTTAACAGAGTTGGCTATCCTTTCCTCGGTTTGGACCTTTGCTATTCTGACTGCCTTCCCAGGCTCTTTTTGCTTTAACTGATAAAGTTCTTGGTCCTTCTCCTTCTGTGTTTCCTTATATTTCCTGAATACTATCCTTTTCTCCTTAACCTTCAATGCCACCTCTTTTGAGAACCATAGCGTTTTTTTCCTTCGTTGTGTTTTGTTGATTTGCTTTACACAAAGGCTTGTTGCCTCTGTGATGGCTGTTTTGATTACTCTCCATTGTTCCTCCACCCCTCCTTCTTGCCTGTTTGCTAGTGCTTTTCTGAGGCACTCTCTCATTTTCCCAAAGTCCGCCCTCCTAAAGTCCAATACTCTTGCTTTTGTATGGCTTGATTGTATGGCTGTGTTTATCGTGAACCACACTGTTTGATGGTCACTTGTTCCCAGATGGATACCCACTACTAAATCTGAGATTCTTTCTCCATCCCCATTTGAGAGTACCAGGTCTAAGATTGCTCCCTCCTGAGTGGGTTCCAATACTAGCTGTCTGAGGCATGCCCCCTGTAGGGCATCAAGAATGACCCTGCTCTTGGATGTCCCTGCAGCAAAGGTGCTCCAGTTAACATCTGGCATATCCAGGTCCCTCATCAACAATATCTCCCCTTTTTCTGCCATTCTAGGGAAGCCTTCTATCATTTCCTTGTCCATTCCTCCCTGAGATGGGGTCTGTATACAACCCCCATGGATTGTGGTGCCATTTCCTGTCTCCAGGGTGACCCAGAGTGTCTCATCTGCTCCCTGTTTACTCTTTAGTTCTGTTGCTTTGATCCCTTCCTTTACATAAGAGCTACTCCTCCTCCTCTTTTACCCTCCCTGTCCCTCCTGTAGATTGTGTATCCCGTATGTTGACATCCCAGTCATGGTTCTCTGTGTACCATGTTTCTGTGACTGCCACAATATCCAGGCAACCCTCTTCCATCAAGGCCACTAGTTCAGAGAGCTTGTTACACAGACTACGGCATTGGTACTCATCACCCTCCACTTTTTGATGGTCTTACCCCCTCTAGCCCCATTCCTGTCTCTACTGCCTTTGCCTTTTTTAACATTTACTTCTGTCCTACTCCCTAATGACTTCTCTACCTTGGTGTTTACCTCACTAATTACTGTTGTTTGTGGGGGGAGGCTGGGATTTCCTGGCTCCTTTTCAGTGCCTCCCCCCTTGGCTAGTTTAAATGCTTGCCAATGAAGCATTTAAACCTCTCACCTAGGATCCTGGTTCCCCCCCTGGACAGATGCAGACCATCGCACCAGTATAGGTCTGCATCCCTCCAGGTGGCTCTCCAGTCCCCAATGAAGCCAAAACCCTGAGCTCCACACCAGTGTTTCAACCATTCATTGAATTCCCTGGTGAGGAGTACCCTAGCATCACCCTTGCCATAGACAGGCAGCACCTCCGAGAAGGTTACTGTATGCGCTACTTGTCTAAGGCCCTTCCCCAACTCTACAAACTCCTCTTGCACTGCTTTGATCCCATTCCTAGCCAGGTCATTTGTCCCTAGGTGGACAATGACATTCAGCTCCCTCCCTCGTGCAGCTGCTCCCATGATCCTGAGGATTCGCTTCCTGTCCCTCCAAGCCGTGGCGCCAGGCAGGCACCTTACCTCCCTCTCCCCTTCCTCCCCCATTTCTACCCCCCTAATGATTGAGTCCCCCACCAGGAGTTGTTTCCTTCCCCTGTGGGGTCTCATGCCACCCTCCTGTGGGTCTCCTTTGTGAAGGTTCCCAGCATCCTCCTTGGTCTCCACTGCAGGTGCCTCCATAGAGGAACCACTATCCACCAGAAGAGCGAATGAATTATGGAGAGGTACAGCTGGAGGGATGCAACTCTGTTCCACCACCCTCTCCCTCCCTGAACCCACCCTGGTCCAGCCTCTCCTCTTTCTTGGCAACCTCTGAGGTAGTGGCATTGGCCCTGGTGGTCCCTGGGTGGGGGAGGAGGTTTCACGAATCCTAGCCAGGTCAGCCTGGAGATGGGCAACCTCCTCCCTCAGACCAGAGAGGTGCCTGCAAATAGGGCAGCATCGCAGCCTCCAGAATGTCTCCCGGAACACTGCTGCCCCACAGCCATTGCACTGCACCACTCCTATCATGTCTTATTTTGTACCCCCTCTCCTGTTTCTCTGTATGCTTAATCTCTCTCCTTATAACTCTCACCCTTCCTGTTCTGGGATAGTCACTTCCTATATTCTTCAGTAGCCTCCTTCTTCCTTGCTCAGTGTCAGACCACCAGCAGCTGGGAGTGAGCTACTTTTTCCTTTAGGTTGACAAACCAATGTTTCTCTGTGATCCTTCCTTCCTACTGCCAAACAGGAAGTTCCTGTTGACAGTCAAATCCAGTGGCTATAAAAGTAGAACTGGCTTAGGGTGGGTGGGATGGAGGGCAATTAGTAAGAAAAAGGCTAGCAACAGGAAGTTGTAATTTGAGTTACCTGCTTTTATAGTGTCTAAGCCACACCCCAATTAAGCTCTCTCTCTCTCTCTCCTACTGGTTTAGCAAAGTAAACTGATACAGAACCCTTCCCAGCACAGAACACACACTGACTTTCATTTTCTTCCTTTTTAAACCCTAAATGAGACCCTTCTACTTCTAATAAAGTATCTGTTTGCTTAATCTCAACAGACACTGACTCCTGCTAAGATACAAGTGTTAAATTAATAAGAAAATGTAGCTTCTTTTACTTAGCTGCTTTCTGCTCTACAAGCAAGGCTAGCAACAGGAAGTTGTAATTTGAGTCACCTGCTTTTATAGTGTCTAAGCCACACCCCCAATTAAGCTCGCCTCTCCTCCTACTGGTTTAGCAAAGTAAACTGATACAGAACCCTTCCCAGCACAGAACACACACTGACTTTCTTTATTTTCTTTCCTTTTTTTAAACCCTAAATAAGACCCCTTCTACTTCTAATAAAGTATATGTTTGCTTAATCTCAACAGACACTGACTCCTGCTAAGATATAAGTGTTAAATTAATAAGAAAATGTAGCTTCTTTTACTTAGCTGCTTTCTGCTCTACAAGCAAGGCTAGCAACAGATGAAGATGAAGATGGGATGAAGTTGGAGGGAGGACGATTCGGAAGAAAACGTGAGGAAGAATTTCTTCACAGAACGGTGGTGGACAAGTGGAACACCCTGCCAGAGGAAGTGGTGGGGGCTGAAATAATCACAGGATTTAGAATGCATGGGATAGACATAAAGGAATTCTGGAGGTCAGGGGTAGGGCAACAGACTTCTAGGAAAACATAAACTGAACTTACAAGCTCAAATGGGCAGACTGGGTGGGCCATAGGCCCTTATCTACCGACACTGTCTATGTATCTATGTATCAGCCCCACCTATAATGCTACAGTGAGTGCAAAAAGGAGTGCTCACTCAGACAGGGTGTAGCAAAAAGCATTAACTTTAGCAGCTTCAGTACAAAAGATGACTTATATATTTATTTGCTTTTTGGTAACTGGTAAGCACACTAGACAGCTAGTGCCTATTTTCAGATGCGACCCGGGAGAATTACAAGGTATACATGAGAGAAATACATAGTCAACATTACAAACCTGGAGCAGTGTGCTCCAACAGTGGAATAAAACAACAAGGGTTTTTAAAGCAGTAGTACAAAGCATAGGGATTAGCATATATGCAACAACAGTGGGTCAAATAGCATAGGGTACATACAGGCCCAGGGGCAACATGGGGGTATAGGACTTCCCCTAGGCTGATTTGTAACAAGACATAACATAACCAATAGTATAATGCATCACAAATGTAGTGGGGCAGAAAGAGCCTAGCTGGGGTACCACTGAAGGTAGGAGGGCTGTAGGACTGGGCGTTAAGTGGCACACTTAATAAGATGACATAATAAAAATAGTAGTGCTCACCCATATAGGATGTAACAAAAAGCATACACTTTAGCACCAAACAGATGACTGAATTAAACAAATGGGAGCAAGATGACACTGTGAAGGGAGCTGCCCAGGTCTGCTCTGAAAGATGGTCACAGCTTTTCCGAGGCATAATACAGCCTGAGCCTATTTCTGTATCATAAAAAAGACTAAGAAGAGAGAAACTTGAGTGACTACAGGCCAAACAAAAGAAAGGTCTTTATCATGTGAGGCTGGACCAATGGAAAAATGTGTATCTCGAGGACAGCTGACACAGGACAAATGGGGTCAGGAAGATGGCTGCCTCCTACCAATGCCAACCTGAGTGCCACAGATACAAATCCTATTTTACCTCAACCCAAGTTACTGCAATTTCTGCAGCCAAAATGCAATTATTTTTGAACTTGGGGTCACAGTACAGAGACTACATGTAGTATGCCTTAACTCCAATGAACAAGTGGGTAAGTTAGTTGCAAGAACTGTGAGTCTCAAGTCAGATGTCTCTAACCACCAAACCAAGCTAGAAAGTCTAAAAGCTGCAGTAAAGGAGACTACATCAAGCACAGACAGTGTGTCAGCAAAGGTACTTTCTTGTGATGCCTTAGCTTTCGTAAATACACGTGACTGCACCGCTCTGAGGAAGAAACTAGAAATGTTGGAATATACAGTTCGTCACAAAAATGTTTGTTTTCTTGGAATACCTAATAACACTGAAAAAAACAATTTCCTACCTGTGCTGATATGCTGAAGGATATTTTCATTAATGCTTTGGCACTGCCAAAGGAAAATTTGCCCTACGTAGTAAAAGTCTACTAAATACTCAGTGAACGAAACAAACAAAAATGGCAAAACTCAAAATGCTGAGAATGAGACGGAAGCCAAACCTGTGAAAATTTCAACTATCTTCTGTGTTTTGGCATTTGAAACGGATACTTACTCATGAAGATTGTAAAACTACTAGAAAATACTCAGTATAAGGACATAAAATTTAAAATGTTCGAAAGATGCCTGCTTCGCATCACGGTAACAGACAAAAGATTTTTATCTTTAAAGAGCTAGGTTTTGAAGTTGGGAGGGACATTTTCTATTATGGAACCAGCTAAGGGTAGAGTTCGACTGCAGGGAACATGGTAGGATAGTAAAGGTATCACAAGATTTTCCTGTTAAGAAATTGTTCTGTCAGGAACTGCCACACTTTTGACTGTTGTAGTCCATCAATGTTCTCTGCCCTATCCACAGCGGTTTTAACCTCTACAGCTAAAGAGCCCAGCTTGCTGTGCCACATTTGTGGTGTACTGAAAGGTCTACAGCCTCATAAACAAGAGATTGTGAGTGTGAATCCAGAGAGCATCTCCTCACTTTTGTTTTGTCACGTGAATTTACACACAGTGGTGATCCATGGTGGCAAGGAGTCTACCATAGTAAATATATAGGAAAATGGACTTAAATGTGAGAAACACTAAGCATACATGTGATGTCTCCCATTTTAGCCAGGAGATTCCGTTTTTAACCAAACTCCGCCCCGCGCGGGAAGCAAATCTCGGTTCAGTCACAAAAAAAAAATCTGTATTTGCGCCCGTTCAGTACCTGACACCACTCGCTCGTCCCTCTTGACTTCACCTCTCTCTCCTGGGTCTCTCAGGTGTTCTACCGCTCTGCTCCCTGTCTTCCTGTTGCTGCATTGTTTGGGGGGGGGCAGCAACGGGAGTGCTGCACTAAACAGCAACCTGTGCTTTGCTTCAGTGGGCTGAAGGGTCCGGGGCTTTGCTGCAGGTGGTGCAACCTGTCCTGTGCTATGCCTGTGTGGGGAACAATGGAGATCTGCGGGGTGGGTGGGTGGAGAGACGTTAATGGTTGTGCGGGGAAATGTAGCACATCCACGAGGTGGGTGGCTGGGTACTTTCTCCCTCCTAAAAAGCCAATCTCCCACCTAACTTCACAAAACCTCCCTCCTGCATAGATTTATATCATCACATGTATGACTAAGTGCAACCCTAGGATACTGAAGGTACCATGACAGCCAATAGCATTGCGCCAACAGGATTCCTGACAGAAACATTTTGTGGTACCTTTACTATCCTTGCAGGGAATACTCACGTATTCTTTGATGTTGAGCAGCTTCTAGAATGCATAAGATGTCAGGGTGGCTCAGTTAGTAGCAGATCCGCCTCTGGACCAGAGGGTCATGGGTTCTTGTCCCACACCAGGATTGGACTTGTACCTAAAATGCTAGCACCTGAGTGCAGTATTGGGGGGGTGCTGTATTGCTGGGGTGTGCTGTCCTTCAGATGAGCGTTAAACTGAGGTCCCTTCTACCCATCCTGGTGCTGTCCTGGTGGGTGTCCAGATGGAAGTAAAAGAAATAGAAATGACGTATCTACCATAATTATGATCTTCTGTGTATCTTCACCATTCATCACAGATGGGTACTGGCGGAGATCAGGACCTCACGGGAGCCTTTTTTTTTAAAAGGATGGTGGTCGATCAAGCATCGGCGCCGCCCTCGAGGCCGACGCTACTACGTATGCACCTCGAGGATTAGCCGTTGTGTGCCGACTCCGCCTGCCTACCAGTTCTGAGTCGCCAGAGAGGTAAGAGGAAGGGATGGAGGGTGGGACAATAGAGTCCAAGGGACAGAAAAAGGAAGAGAAAAACTGAACTAAAAGGTGAAATAACGACTGAGAGGACAGCATAGAAGAATTAAGACTAAGGGGATTGGGTAGGGGCCCCAATCTCTGGAAAAGGAAGAATAGAGGGAGGGGGGAGAGAGAAAATTTAGGAGAGAGAGTGAGAGGTAACAAGGATCCAGGACCCTTGTCCGCCACCAGACTGTATAGGAACTGCAGGGAGTAGCAAAGCTCATTTGCCAGAATTCAAGGCACAGAATAACTGGCAATACCCCAAAAGCAGAGTCGGCTATTCTGGAGAAGGACAGGGTACAGGGACTCAGTACTCTCTCTGTAAAGATATTTGGTGAAAAAAGGAGTTCCTTTTTTTTTTTTTTAAATTAGATGGATAACAGAAGGAGGCAACCACCAGCTCTCACCCGTAAGAGGTGAAGATATCAGTAGAGAAAGAAATGCACTTTCGAACTGTACCCTTAGGAAGAAAACTACCCCCGTGTGTCCCACTTTACCCCGCTCAAAAAGAGGGTAGGCACAGAGGAGGAGGATCCAGAGACTGGAGCCCCAGGGGATGTAGGAGTGGATTGTGATGAATGGTGAAGATACACAGAAAGATCATAATTACGGTAGGTACGTAATTTCTATATCTTATCTGTGTCAATCTTCACCATTCATCACAGATGGGTGAGTACCAAACCCCCCGTAGGGGGTTGATTAATTGCACCCTAAGGGACAGTGTCCTTTAGCCCTCAGTAGGTGGCACACTAAGGGGGGGGAACTTTCTGGGCCTGAGGAGGCCCGAGAGTGGGGAAAGCGAGACGGGGTTCCCCCGGAGGGGGAAGGAATTTGCCCCGACAAACGTCGTCTCGCCCTACGGGAAAAGAGATAGGTTCCCTGGTGAGCAGAGCAAATCACCCTATGCCGGGCCAAGGGTGACAACCGGGAAACTGAAGCCACGCCGATCCCCTGGTAGCTACCTCACTGGCGTCGAAAGATGCCCTTGCTTGGTGCCTTGCTAGCTCCAGGCCACGTGCAGAGAGTGCGATGGCTTGCCTGGTTTGTTCCAAGTCAGGCAAAGCAGCTAGGATCTGACCCAGCGCTGACCACAAGAACCTGTTGTAGGCTGCATAGTGGGCCTGATGAGCGGAGATGGACAGAAGCAACCGTGCCGTGTAAAGTCCTCCTCCCCCAGAAATCAAAATCCGAAGAGTCCTGATCTGGGGGCCGGTCACGGTGGAGGGCACGAAGCCCGTCAGGAGTGTCCAGGTGCGTCAATCTGGACTGTGGATGAGGCATAGAACCTGGAGACTCTGGGGGAGCGCAATACCTCTGGCTGAGGTCCCTTGGGGCAGGAACTCCGGAGAAGGGCCTCTGCCAGAAATGCATGGACGCCTCCCGAAAGGGAGCAGGCCAGGGCGGCACCACAAGGGTGGTGCACTGGGTCGCCAGAAAGGCGTGCGCCGCATGCTCAGGATTGCTGACTGATGGGGGAGAAAGGTGAAGGTCCTCCAACATCCTCACGAGGAAGCGCTGATACTCGGAGAGATCAGCGACAGGAGAGATATGGACAGATGGTTCCTCTCCCCCAGAAGAGGGGAATGAGGAGCTGGAGGTCACCATACGTTCCGAGGGTGGTTGCTCGGGGGGAGGTTGAAAAACCTGGCTGTCCATGGCCCTAACGTAGGCAGGGAACTGAGCAGCTACCGCTCTGAACTGTTCCCAGGTGAGAGGGCCGCTAGGACCAAGAATGCCTGGGATGCGGGAGAATGCGGCAGAGGGATAGGGGCAGAGCCGAGAGAAGAAGTCGGCTGACCTCTGCCAGGGCTAGGGAGCGGATCATGGACACCCGAGGAGGGTGTCCCGGAAGACTCCGCAGCTGACAGCTGTACAACCATGTTGGTACTGCCTAGGCTGCGCCCAGAAGAATCCCCCCAGTGAGGCGACCGGGGCCGTATAGATCCAGAAGGATGGTCCCCTGCCTCCAAAGAATGGGACCCCCTCAAGGAACCGGAAGGGGAAGGGTGGAAGTCCGCACTACGGCTTCGTCCAGGGCCAGGGTGGATCCCAGAGGAAAGGCCGACGCGCCGACCCCACAACCCTCGACCCCTCA
This sequence comes from Neoceratodus forsteri, assembly GCA_016271365.2. Lineage (NCBI taxonomy): Eukaryota > Metazoa > Chordata > Ceratodontiformes > Ceratodontidae > Neoceratodus > Neoceratodus forsteri. Next base: position 1,651,354,577 of record CM057455.1, on the reverse strand, counting down.
GAGTCCGAGAGGGTCCTGGTCCTCGAGAGGGCCAACCTAGGCAGCTGGCAGCTCTGGGCTGCCCCCGGAGGGGAGACCCAGGGAGCAGCACCCTCCCCTCCCATAGGCTTCCCGATGGGCCCCAAAGTTGGGCGATCAAGACACACTACGGGAGGCGGTACCACCGCCAAGGGGTCAAGGAACCCTTCAAGGCCAGGTTGCATGGCAATGGTGGCTCGCACCATAGCCTGCTGGTCAGTACCACTGACCCCAACCTCGGGGATAACCTGATGCTCCTCAGAAGGGAGCTGGCTGCCACTCGTCATCGAGACCACCGGCTCGCTCTCCTCTGCAGACAACCCCGAAGGGTGTGACTGCTCGCTCGACTCCGAGCCCGACTCCGACGAGGTAGAGTCCGAGGCCCTAAGCCAAACGGTAGGAGGGCGAGGAAAGGCGACCTTACCGAGAGGCCGGAAGCCAGAAGCAGTGGCCGAGCCCTCGCCCTCACAAGCCCACAAGCTAGGGGCTGACAGAAGGCAGCAGCAGCTCGGGCAAGGGTCTGAGCCAGGGCCAGCAGCGGTGCCGTCAAGTCCACTGGCACGGGGTACCAGGAACAGAGCGGCGCCGACAGCAACCCAGCAACGTGCCTCGGCGTCGATGGCGCCGCCAGGCACCATCGGCGCGCGAGCGGCTACCAAGGAAGCAGCCGACGGCTCTGGAACGGACTTGGCGCTGAGCACGGCACCGCCAGGGCGCTCGGTTGCCGCGAACGCACCGAAGAGCACCAACGCGCCGAGGATGGCGCCGAGACGGCCTGAAGGCCCCACGCGCCATGCTCAACCTCGGTGCTGGAGGCGGTGCCGAGGCGGACACAGAAAGGCGCTCGAATCTAGGGTCAGGCGCCAAGAGCAACGGCCGGCGCCATAAACGGCGTTGACAAAGCCCACGGCGCTGAGAGATGAGTCGGCCGCCGTCGGAGCGCCGACACAGCCCACGGCACCGACGGCGGCCAACCCGGCCTCCGGACCGAGGGAGCGACACCGGGGGAGCCTTCAACCCCAAAGGGGTGATTGCCATAACGGCGCCTCCGCCCGCCTCCCGGGAGGAAGTGGGACGGGCCTCCTGCGCCAAGGGAGGAGCCTTGGCCAAGGCTAGACTGCAAGAAGCTGAGGCTCCCTCCTCCTCGGTCCAGATCAGAACCGGGAGGGGACCTGGAGGAAAGGCCGAGAGCGCCGGTTACCTGGCAGTAAGAACCCTACCCCTGAAAGTCGGGCAGAGTCGCCTACTTTGGACGCAAGCGTCCATGGAGAAGCAGGCGCCGCATCAATCCATGTCGTGAAGCTGCCCAAGACACGCCGAGACACCGGTCATGCTGGTCGGTAACGGAGTACTCTGCAGCCGCATGGGCACCGACGATAGGGGCCGCCCCACCTGGAAAGTTTTGCCCTCCAACCGCAACATGACTCATGGAAAAACACCAAAAATAGACTCGGCATCGCTATATTGTAAAATAAAAGGAAAGATCTTACGGCGACGTTGAGTGGAGGCAGAACCCAGAACTAGCAGACGATGGACTCAAATGCACAAATTCGAGGCTAAGGCCTAACACAGTCAAAACTTCTTTAGTGGCTTCCCACGGGTGACCTCGGCAGCGGGAGGCGAAGAACTGGTAGGCAGGTGGAGTCGACACAGCGAACGGCTAATCCTCGAGCACACGTAGCACGTCGGCCTCGAGGAGGCGCTCCGATGCCGCGCCGACCGCCTATCCTTTTAAAAAAAAAAAAAAAAAAAAGAGTTCCCGCGGGTCCTGATCTCCGGCCAGTACCCATCTGTGATGAATGGTGAAGATTGACACAGATAAGATCCCAAGGCACTCTTCACAAGGAGTAGGGGATATTTCCAGTGTCCTGGTCAATATTCCCTTTCCCATAAAACTGGTTCATGCAACTGTCCAGGCTGCGTGTGGGTGCTGATCTGTGACATGGCCATCACTACACACCATCACTTCACTACCAGTCTAACATTGCTTATAAAGCGCTTTTGGGATACACTGTGTATGAAAAGCGCTATATAAATGCGGATTCTTCTTCTAAAACTCATCAAAGATTAGCTGCCATGTTTGAGGATAATGCCTCAGTTATTTCTAAGAACTCTGGAGGTACAAAAGATTCCTCAATTGATTTCTCTGTAATTAAAGCACCTGCAACAGTGGCGACCTCTGAAGCTTTCCCAGTGGTTTATTTTGTGGCACCTTCACGTTTGCTGATATACTCTGTATTTGGGGGGGGGGGCAGAGCTTTTACTTGTATATTGCCAGGGGATAATGAGGGCAGGGCTAATTCCCCAGTACTGCATGGAAGCACCTCCTTCAAGGGGTGCTAGTTGGCTAGTTTAGCCCAATGGGAGCAAGGGGTGTGGCAGTGCATCTAACTGTCTTTAAATCATAGGATCCCCCTCCACCTAGGAGAAATCAGTGATGCTGAATTAATATACGTGAAACACCCATTTACTCCTACAAATGGTTTATACTGGTACATACTTTTGTCACTTCCAGGTTGGACTATTGTAATGCCCTGTACCTAGGGTTATCTGGAGGCAACCTCTGAAGGCTGCAGCTGGTGCAGAACGTGGTGGCAAGATTGCTGATGGGGGTAAAAGGTGTTAGCATATTACCCTGTCCTCCCGAGAGCTGCACTGGCTGCCGGTCAGGTGGAGATCTGTCTTCAGGATAGGGCTCCTGACCTATAAAGGGGCCCTGCCTATCTGCAAAACCTCCTTGTCCTCTACCTTCGTCCCGGGCATGCTGTTCTGCCGGGGGAGACTTCCTTATGGTCCCCAGGGTTATGTTGCGGCATTCCGGGGACAGGGCGTTCTCGGTGGCTGTGCCTACCCTGTGGAACTCCTTGCCCGGTTATTTAAAGGAGGCCCCCTCATAGAAGCCTTTAAAAAGGGCCTAAAGACGTATTTGTTCCAGCAAGCTTTTATTGATTAACTGATTTATGTGGTGATGTTATATGCGGGTGTAACCCCTAGATGGCGCTATCCCAGGGGCTACTACCCCTGCCTGATTTGCCACTAACAGGTTGAGGGGCCTGGATCCAATGGCGGGTGCCTCCACCCAGAGGTCAGGGTTTGCAATAGTTAAACTAACTTGGTCACAGCCCTCTGGGACACTGCAACCCCCCTTTCTTCCCACTAGTGGCCCACACAATATATCAGAATTACCTTCACAGTATACACTTACCCCCAGGTCTGGTTCCGCACTGGGACCTCCTGTGAAATGAGATACAGTGCAACAATCACAGTACAGTACTTTAACATAGACAAATACCTCAGGCAGTATAACTTTGCTGAAACAAGCAGCTCTGATTTATTTAAGGGGGATATAACAAGGACAGGAAATCAGGTTAATTAGCTTATCACTCTAATAATCTGCCTATGGCTCTGTGCAGGCCTATCCCTATCCAGTTACTGTCCCTGGGTACCCCAAGCCCTAGTAGGCTAGTCCAAACCGTGGCAGCTGGTAGGGCCCTTTCACACAGAGAAAAGGAGAATTAAACAGTCAGCAGTACAGTAATTCCATTTTGGATTTAATGTGGCAATTCAACAGGGAGCGACCCTGAATTAGTACTCACGACCTCCAAATAAGATAGGGTCCTTCAATGTCAGCAGGGCTCACTTGAGGTACACAAACCTCTTCACATCCATATAAAAGAAAGCACTATACCAGGCAGGCTGCATCTGTATCCCGATCGCAATTACTGCACAATACCGGGAGAACACACAGCAGATTCAGTTCCTGACAGACCGAGTGAAATTTTCAGCAATTCCTCCAGTCTTCTACAGGGTGAGCCTGGTTTCTACTCTTCAGAGATCCTTTGATTCTTTTCACAGGACGGATTCAGTCCTAACAAGCTGTTACACAAGCTGCAGACCGGAACTCTGGCCTTACACACATTTTTGACTAAAACTGCACACTGAAAAAGCACAGGGCTCCTTCCTTCTTCACTGCCAAAGCTCAACTGAAACTCCAACCCGACAAAACGGGCACTTCCTTTGAGTTCCTCCCAGTTCTTGACTGGATTGGCTGTCACTCACAATAGACTGCTGCTGTTGGTCCAAAAGGCACTGAAGTCTAAACCTACATCTCCCAGAGTCACTGCCCATACAATCCTCTTGTGGCTGGCTCAGATTATGAGTCCAAGTTCTGATTTGTCCAAGGCACCATTTTAGAGCTAGCTTACCCCTACACTGATTGGTCCAGTTCAGCAGTTCAAAACTAGAATGGGGAACTAGCAGACACAGTTCTGACTGCAAAGAAAGCAGGTTAGACAAACTGTAATTTCATTATTACTCTAAATAATTTCTGGCAAACAGTTACATCTTTCAGATAGGTTCCCTTTGCACTCCTAGTGACTGCAAAAATGAAGTGAATTGGCAGCAGCTTGAGTGGTACTCAGAGAAGCACACAGTCCCCCCATACAAACTAATTATGTCTGCAAGCAGACAGCTCTAAAGAGACAGTACCAGAGGCTCTAAAACACTCACTGATAAATGGCTTAAATGCCAAACACCATTCAGGCTTGGAGCATTCAAGCAAGCTCCTGGAAGTCTTTTGGGAACCCCATTTGCAGAGGTTACACCCTTCCTGGCCTGGGAAAGCTTAGCGTCCAGCGTCAAGCAAGTACCCATAGTTTCAACTGCAACCATATACATTTGCATTAGGCTCGCACATGTAATCATCAGTCAATATATCATTTTACCAAGAACACATTTCTGAAACATTGCAGTCGTCACTCTTTACACAGTATTACATACACATTGTACCATAACTCAAGTTATTACCTCTTGTACATGAAACCTGAAGAGAGGGCCCTTCCCTATCAGTTACCTTGGGGCTGGATGGGGCAAGGGCACCATACTTAGAGGGCAACACAAGTAACTTGGAGTTAGCACTGATGCTCAGTTTGGGCAATGAGCTGGGGACACATACACTCCTTTATGGACAACATTGAGAGGCAAGTCCACAGGCCTCCCAAGTGAATCATAACTGAGGTGCACCACAGGCTTTACAGCTCCGACCAGTCTTTCTAGGGGAACTGTTATAGTCTCTGCACTCTGAGCCTCATTTTCAGCATTGTCCTCACTTGTCAGGAGTCTCCATGGGGGTAGAGAGGCTAGAACTTGGGGCACTTTCAGCTCCAGGAGTTACAGTTTCTGAGTCCACAACATTTGGCTCGCATGGAGAGCTTTCGGACACTGGCAGTGGACTGTCAGGGCACTCAAAATACTCTTCTTGTTCGGTGTATCACCAGTCTGCCCCAATCTATCATTTTCCTCCCTGAGAGCTCAAACAGTTCAACCATGCACAATGATTCCATTTCATCTATCTGATGCTTGCACTTCACTTTCTGGGAGCATTGGCTCCAGGGATGAAGCTGGGGCTTAGACAGTCCAGAAGGCCCAGCTTCATCTCCAGTATTGACTAGGGATTGCCCGAAACAATTGACTCAGTTCGTAAGAAGGATAGTATTCAAAGTCCTCTCACTTTCTTCCGATATGGACTGACAGTCATGCTCAACTGGGACTTGTGGAGGGAACACTTACTTTGCTTCTGTAGGTGCAGACTTTCTTGATCTTTCTTAGCAGCAGCTCTAGTCACTGGTCCAGAGGGCATCTTCTAGGGGCTCAGACTCAATTAAGATTTGTCCAATGGGCAGTAAATGATTTCTATGCATTGTTTTACATCTTTTGAATTATTCTCAGGCCTTACTTTGTACACTGGCAGATCATCTAGTTTGCCCACTACAATGTGAGGGAGATGGTGCCATCTGTCAGCAATCTTGTGCTTGCCATGCAGTCCCAGATTTCTTAGCAATACCCGATCTCCCTCCTGGAGTTCCTGTGCTTTCACCTTTTATCATACCTTTCTTTGTTGGCCAGATTTCTTTTGGCAGCCATGGTTTGAGCCAGTTGTGCGCATGAGTTAGCTGGGCCTTTAACTTTTGCACATACTGTAAATAGTTGTCAGCTTGAACCCCATCAGGAGAGACCCAAAACACACATCTACTGGTAGTCGAGCTTCTCTTCCAAACATCAGCGGTGGGGAGAATCCAGTGGCATCACTTTTGGTGCAGTTATAAGCATGTACCAAGGTGCTAATTTGTTGGCTCCATCTAGGCTTGTCCTTTGGGTGCAAGTGCCTAGCATATCTAGCAAAGTGCGGTTGAAACGTTCAGGCTGTGGGTCCCCTGGGGTGGTAAGGTGGTTCTGGACTTTCGCACTCCCACAGAGAAAGCATCTCTTTGATCAGGCGACTCTCAAAGTCTCTCCTTGATCAGAATGGATTCTTTGTGGAGCCCCATAGTGAACAAAAAGTTTTCTACAAGTACTTTGGCCACAGTGGATGCTTTCTGGTCTTTGGTGGGAAAGCTTGGGCATATCTCGTGAAATGGTCAGTGACCACCAGCACATTACTGATATTTCTTTGATCTGACTCCAAACTCAGAAAATCAATACAGACCAGCTCCATGGGTGCACTGGTGGTGATGTTAACAAGGGGCAGCCCTCTGGGGCAAAGCTTTCCTCTGTAAGCAGCGACTACAAGTTGAATGTGTTGCTCCACATCAGCCCCCATCTTAGGCCAATAGAATCTGGATCTCACCAAGTCAAGTGTTCTGTCTATACCAAGGTGCCCCATGTGGTTGTGCAAGGACCTCAGTACTGAGTCTCGAAAGGCAGTGGGCAGCACTAGTTGTTGTTTGTCTACTTGTCCCCCTCTGTCTACTGTTTCTCTGTATAAGAGTTTATTGATCAGTTTCAACTTAGGACCTTCTTTGTATAACAGTGCAGTTCTCAAATCAGTGGGCGTAATTTGGACACATCTTTTCCTGCATAGAGGGCTTCTAAAGCTGCTTTGATCATGGGATCGTGGGATTGAGCCCGCCAACACTGTCATTGTCCAGCTGAGGCAGTGCACCAATGTCTATTGCAGAAAAGTGGCAATAAGCAGCAGGTATGCAATTCTCAGAGGGTCCCAAGCAATCCACCATGCAGTCCACTGCGTCGGTGGGACATTTGTTCCTCCTGTCAAACTTCCGGCAGAGTGCCCAATGTCAGGTTCTGCCAATTGGACCCAATCATTCTGGGGAACAGGCCTCGGGAGAGAACATCAGCATCTATGTGGTTCAGACCTGCTCGGTATTGAGAGCATAGTCATATGTAGATAATGCAGAAAGCCACCTATGGCCAGTGGCATCCAACTTAGCTGAGGTCTGCACATAGGTCAAAGGATTATTGTCAGTTTTTACTAGTATTTTAGCCCCATACAAGTACTCATGGAATTGGTCAACAATAGCCCACTTCAAAGCTAGGAACTCTAACTTATGTACAGGATAGTTCTTTTCGGATGGGGTCAGGCTTCTACTGGCAAAGGCCACTGGTCTCAAGCCATTCTCGTACTCTTAGTACAACACAGCCCCAACCCTTGCAAGCTAGCATCAGTGTGCAGGGCGTAAGGTTTTCTTGGATCAGCATAGGCCAGCACTGGAGCATGGGTAGTTGATATATGATCTCATGAAAAGCAGTCTCAAATCAGAGTCCAGCGGGCCCCAAATACTTCACTCGGATGAAAATACACTCTTTCAGTCTTGAGGACGCTGACTTTGGTATTTTTAGGTGGGGGATACCTTGAGTAAGGTTAAGTAAAGGGCGGATCACTCTTGAATAGTCCTTGATGAAGCGCCGATAATAACCACAGAATCCCAGGAATCTTTGCAGTTCTTTTTAGATTTTGGGCTGTGGCCAGGTGGTCAAGGCCTCAACTTTACTTGGGTCGGTCTCTATTCCTCAGTGGATACTATGTGTCCCACATACTTTACTGATGTTTGAAGAATTGACACTTATCAATGGACAGTTTAAGGCCAAAGTCCTCCAGTCGGTCCAATACCTTAAATAATCTGCTCTCATGTTCCTCCAGTGAGCTGCCAAACACAATAACATCATCTAGGTATACCAGGCACTCTAGTAAGTTCATGTCCCCACTGCACGCTCCATCAATCGTTGAAAAGTGGCTGGGGCACCTGAAATCCCTTGAGACATCCTCATGAATTCATAGAAGCCAAGCGGACAGATAAAGGCCGTCTTCTCCACGGTCCTCTGGGGCCATCGGGATCTTGTAGTACCCACTGCGGAGATCCAGCACAGAGAAACCACTTGCTCCGTTTAGGCAGTCCAAAGCATCCTGAATGCGGGCATTGTGTACTGATCAGGATAGTCGCGGTTTAAGGTGCGATAATCCACACACATCCTTACTGTTCCATTCTTTTCCTCACTACCACAATGGGGGAAGCATAAGGGCTTCTGGATTCTTGTATTACACCAGCAGCTAACATCTCTTGCAGATGCCGTCTCACATCATCTATGTCAGCAGGTGCCAGGCGTCCAGGACCTCTCACGAAATGGTCTTTCGTCATGCAGCGGATATTGTGCTCAGCTCCTTGCAGCATCCTACATCCCATTCCTTTAAAGAAAACACCTGGTCTCTCTGGGCAAGCTTCTCACTGATCCTCACTTTCCATTCAGCTGGCAGCGGGAGTCGCGAAATCAAACAAGTCAGGCGTTACTCTGTCATTCTTCCTTGAACTCTTGCTGCTGGGTAGCACTGCAGTGTCTGCACAATGCACATTAGCAGGATGCAACCTCTGTTTACTCGAATTTCTCTTTCAGACACATTATGAACTTGGACCATTACCCTTCTGGCATAAGCATGGGCTCTAGCGGGCAAAATACTAGGCTTGACCAGCAGTCCCTCTGGCAATTTTCCATCGCCTGGTGCATCCAACATTAATATTTTATTCTTAACATCCTTTCTGATACGGACCTCTCCCTGTAAGGTACACTGGGCATTTGGCACCAGGATCAGAGACTCAGGATCCTTCTTCCATACAATTCCGACCCGTTCCTCTGGTTCTGTTTTTCTAGTATCTCTGTGCCTCATAGGCCTTCTTAATTAAAGCGGAACTCTTAAAGCTCTACTAGTCTTTGACCCCTGTTTTCATAACACAACTGTGCCAGCCTTCGAACATATGAGCATTTGTTCCAATCAACAAGGGACACCATCCATACAGTCCAGTGGGGGACACACTAAGGCTAGGGTCTCTACTTGTTCGGCCACTCCAGCCGGAGGTGGGGAAAGACAGCCAAATTCGGATATACCGGAATAGGGTAGGCCTTCTCCTTAACCCCATACATGCAGTCCTTCTAATGGTTGTAAGTACGTCTGACAAATGCTTCTGATACCAATCCTGGAACATAATTGTCACTTGGGAGCCACTGTCTAATACAGCTCTTGTAGACACTCCATTCACCTTTACAGTGGTCTCCATGGAGGGACCCACTATTCTGGACCAGTCTGAGAGGCGGTAGTGGGGGCCTGGGCAACTGACCTTGCCACAAAGGGCGTGAATTAGCATTTTGGTGCCCTCACTGGGATCATGTCGTGCACCTCTTAACCACTGATTTCTTCTCCAAGCTCTCCTTGTAGCCTATATGCAACTTTGTCAGTGTCTTTTGGGGACTGGCATTTCCTCTTCATGTGCCCATCTTTCCCACAATTATAGCAAAACATACTTTCTGGAGTTTGAGCTGGCTGAGGCGCCACACTGGGAGCCAGGGCAGGGGTATTACTAACTGGAAACCTGGTGCCATCTCTGTCTGCGGCGTGATAAGCATTTGGAGACATCTCGTCAGTTTCTCCACTTCCATGGTCAAGGAATTGAGTTTGGAGCTGTTATCAGCAGGAGATACATGGGTGGGTACCCCACCCCATAGCAGATGCAGTCGGATATAGGTCAGGGCCCGTACTTGCAGGCGTGGCCTTCATAAAGGGACTGTTTTTGAATTCCGGATCTCTCTCAACAGTTACCCCATTGTGGCATATCTTTTTCCTTGTCAGAGCACTCATTGACTGTCAACCTCTGCCCCTGAACTTCACTTGATGGGTCACCCTCAGTCACTCGGGTCGTAGCCACAGCTGTTGGTGCAGGTACCTCCCGAGGTCGCCTTTTCTCAACTCCTCGAATTTCTCTCATTAACTCATCTAGGAGGGTGGGGATTCCAGTCGATTTGCCAGGCGTAACTGAAGCAACAGCAGTTCTGAGAAGGGGCAGACTTAAGGATTCTGTCCAGTCTGGTTCGGTCCAGTTCAATCGCTGGCAAACTACCCTTTCTGAGGCATTCTTGCAACAATTTTTCCAGCCGAGAGACATACACAGACAACAACTCCCTTGGTACTGTTGTGCATTTCTTACTCTCCACCATAGGTCCTCATCAGAATCTGGGCTCCCATCACACATTCTCCAAGGCCTCAAGATAGGCCTGTGCAGTCGCTTCAGGGTTACTGGCCCGTTTGCGCGGATGGTAGCCAGGGCAGGACCTCGGAGGCTCTCACTAACCCTCTTCAGCTTTTCGCCTTCCGAGCATTGCCATTCTAGCACTTGGGGGCACATAGTCTATCCAGGTCTCCCAGTCATCCTCCCTTGGGGTGGGGAGGTGCCAGAGAAGATCCTCAACCTTCGGTAAGAGTCGTGACTAATGGCAGGTGCAGAAATAGGAGTCTGCATTGGTTCAGCCACCATTACGGGCACTGGAGCAGGAGAGGGTGTTGGGGAGGAACACCCCAGGTGGCAAGAATAGTTTCTTCAAGTCCTCCACAGTTTCCCTCTCCCAGCAACCATTCAGCAAATTTCTCCTCAAAGTTTCAGATAGTGGTGGGGCTGATTCCCCGGGTCTTTACTGTCCTTAGTTATCACTCTCCAAGCAGTGAGGGCTCCCTCTGGGGTAATGGTCTGTGGCACTTTGGAGCTATCTATGGGATCCTTAAACTCTACTAGGGCCAGGAAAGTGTGGGTGAGCAGATTAGCATGCCGACCCACCACCACAGGGTTTTGTAAACCTTCCACCTTGGAAAGTACTCCTGCACAGTGTCCGTGATTGATACAGGGGGATGTCCAGGATAAGCATAGCATTTTGGGGGCGATCTCCTCCCCAGTACACCACTCCACCAGCCGGTGCACAGCCACTTCTGTTGGGGTACCCATTTTTCTTAACAGTGGTTCAGAATATGGCCACTAGAGGACACACAATCCCAGCGGTGCCTCCAAGCTATAACCCTAGATGGCGCTATCCCAGGGGCTACTACCCCTGCCTGATTTCCACTAACAGGTTGAGGGGCCTGGATCCAATGGCGGTGCCTCCACCCAGAGGTCAGGGTTTGCAATAGTTAAACTAACTTGGTCACAGCCCTCTGGGACACTGCAACCCCTTCTTCTTCCCACTAGTGGCCCACACAATATATCAGAATTACCTTCACAGTATACACTTACCCCAGGTCTGGTTCCGGCACTGGGACCTCCTGTGAAATGAGATACAGTGCAACAATCACAGTACAGTACTTTAACAAGACAAATACCTCAGGCAGTATAACTTTGCTGAAACAAGCAGCTCTGATTTATTTAGGGGATATAACAAGGACAGGGGAAATCAGGTTAATTAGCTTATCACTCTAATAATCTACCTATGGCTCTGTGCACAGCCTATCCCTATCAGTTACTGTCCCTGGGTACCCAAGCCCTAGTGGCTAGTCCAAACCGTGGCAGCTGGTAGGGGCCTTTCACACAGAGAAAAGGAGAATTAAACAGTCAGCAGTACAGTAATTCCATTTGATTTAATGTGGCAATTCAACAGGGAAGCGACCTGAATTAGTACTCACGACCTCCAAATAAGATAGGGTCCTTCAATGTCAGAGGGCTCACTTGAGGTACACAAACCTCTTCACACATCCATATAAAAAAGCACTATACCAGGCAGGCTGCATCTGTATCCCGATCGCAATTACTGCACAATACCGGAGAACACACAGCAGATTCAGTTCCTGACAGACCGAGTGAAATTTTCAGCAATTCCTCCAGTCTTCTACAGGGTGAGCCTGGTTTCTACTCTTCAGAGATCCTTTGATTCTTTTCACAGGACAGATTCAGTCCTAACAAGCTGTTACACAAGCTGCAGACCGAACTCTGGGCCTTACACACATTTTGACTAAAACTGCACACTGAAAAAGCACAGGGCTCCTTCCTTCTTCACTGCCAAAGCTCAACTGAAACTCCAACCGACAAAACCGAGCACTTCCTTTGAGTTCCTCCCAGTTCTTGACTGGATTGGCTGTCACTCACAATAGACTGCTGCTGTTGGTCCAAAAGGCACTGAAGTCTAAACTACATCTCCCAGAGTCACTGCCCATACAATCCTCTTGTGGCTGGCTCAGATTATGAGTCCAAGTTCTGATTCGTCCAAGGCACCATTTTAGAGCTAGCTTACCCCACACTGATTGGTCCAGTTCAGCAGTTCAAAACTAGAATGGGAACTAGCAGACACAGTTCTGACTGCAAAGAAAGCAGGTTAGACAAACTGTAATTTCATTATTACTCTAAATAATTTCCGGCAAACAGTTACATCTTTCAGATAGGTTCCTTTGCACTCCTAGTGACTGCAAAATGAAGTGAATTGGCAGCAGCTTGAGTGGTACTCAGAGAAGCACACAGTCCCCCATACAAACTAATTATGTCTGCAAGCAGACAGCTCTTAAAGAGACAGTACCAGAGGCTCTAAAACACTCACTGATAAATGGCTTAAATGCCAAACACCATTCAGGCTTTGGAGCATTCAAGCAAGCTCCTGAAGTCTTTTTGGGAACCCCCATTTGCAGAGGGTACACGGATAGCTAGATTAATTTTGTTCTCCCAGTCAAATTTTATATATTTATTTTTTGGGTATGATTTTAAATAATTGTACTGTTCTTACTGTACAGCGCCCAGAATCCTTGGAGTTGGGCGCTTTAGAAATAAAGCATCTATCTCTCTACTGCAGGTCCATTTTCTTTTTTTTTTTATATTCTTTATTTATGAATTTTCGAGTTACAAAGAGCTGTACGGATCATACATATTCCAGTAGACAGTGGATAGCATACATTGACTATTCAGTAAGTTTAACAATAAGCATTGTTGGGATTATGTGATTCTAGACAAGATTCTCCACTATAATATCAGAAGGAGTAAATGTACAGAGAGAATAAGCTTGTAGATAAATCGTACTCTCACTTCAGATCTAAACAGAGAAAAAATAAATCCCCTTCTATTCATCAAGCTTTCCTCCCACTCACAGACTTAAAACACTGGGGGGAAGGACCCTATGCTAACTGGACACTATATACAGACCAGTAGACTGTCTAGGCTCGGTTAGCTAAGTTAACCTACATACCCAAGGTCTCAAGGGAGACCATGCAGGAAAGAGTATTTTCAGGATAGATTTAAAGTCTGCAAACAGAGCATTTGGGAAAGTAATTTTTCTGTAAAACTTAAAGCTGCCTCTGGGTCCATGAAAGTATGTGACTTTTCTGATGAATAATCTGCAGTCATGCAGGGTAGAGCATCTGAGCTTGCACCCCATGGCTAGTAAAGATTCTTGATAGGTTGGAGTTTTTCTTACGTTCTTGTGTCTGGGAGGCTAAGTCTGGGAAGAAGCCCAGACGACTCCCTTCCCAAACAATATCCCTTTTCTTCCTGGCTGCTTGCAACAAAGGGATCCTAGCCTCTGGGGAAGATAAGGTAACAATTGCCGTTAATGGTCGTGCAGTAGCGCCTACTTTTGAGCCAGGGCACAGAGGGATAGTAAAGGCTTGCAGAATGGTGACACCCATGTCCTTTTTTAATAATTCCAAGTCCTCGAAGATCAAGCGATCAAGTGCCCGACTGGCATACCTTGGTGGGAAACCTACAATCCTAAAATTCTTTTGCCTCAGACCGTTTTCCAGCATCTCCACTTTTGCCCTCAGGAAGTTGACGTCTCGGATGAGGCCCGTGCTGATCTCAGACTGCCGTTCTGAAGTTGCATTCAGGTCAGTGATCGCCAGGATATTTTCGTCAATTTTACTCTGCATATCCACAAATTTCTGCTCCATCGCTGCCAATCGCCTGTTAGTCTCATCTCCCGTCTCCTGTAACTTTGTTAGGAGGGAGAATCTCACGCTAGCTCTGTGATGTGAGGAAGAAGTTGGGCCTCGATTTTGCCAGCGCTGGTCCCGGAGAATTGAAGTCTCCAGCCCTGAAGAAATGTTCTGATGGTGCTTTTTGGCTCATTTTATTCACCATCAGTTCCGATCGTGTTTTTATAAAATGAGCTGATTTTGTTCCCAGCTACTTATTAAAAAGAAAGAGTTTTGAGAGACCAAAGCGTAACACTTTGGAAAAACGTCCGCCCAGTCCAATGCTCCACAGCGCCCCCCTGCAGGTCTATTTTCAAACTGCGTGTATTAATCTTCTGGATCTTCATGATTTTTAAGAAATAAGCTTTTTTTTCTGTATGTGACAATACGTGTTTGTATTCTGCAATTTAATTTGATAAAAATCTAATAAACTATAAATTAAAAACAGATGGCTTAATTAAACTAGTAGCTCTCACCCACACAAGGTGTAGCAGAATGCATCAACTTTCACACTGAACAAATGACTTATTCTTTACATATTTTTTTTATTTCTGCACCCTACCCACTGGACTCTCCAGTGTGGTTGTTCAGCGTTACCGGCTTATCCTGTCCTCCTGAAGCGTTCAGTCTCTCCCAGTATGTGCCTCCTCTTTGCCACATCTCCCGAACCCCCCCAGATCTAAGCTCCCCGGGAGCAAGGATCGCCACTCTACCCAGCGCTCTTTCTACAGTATCTGGTGGGGATGGATGAGAGGAGAACCAGGAGGATGTCCAAGCCCAGAACTGAACGTGGTGCCGGAGCCCCTAGACCTGCCTTCGCCTACCAATGGGAAGGGGGTATTTCTGATGCTGCTGTCTCCCCACTTGCCCGGCAATGTAATGTGCTCCAGTGCAGCATGTGAAGGCTCCCACTCCATCGCCAGCAGAAGCGCCTCGCCATGGCCTCCTCTCCCTGCATTCGCCTGGTTACCGACAACTGAATGACCCCAAGTCACCACTAGGGGTCGCTGGACAGCGAGACCAATGTCCCCCCTCCCTCCCAGGAAAGGACAGCTGTTCTCCAGATGCTCTATCCTTTCCTCCCCTGCCAACCCCCGATGACCTGAGTCCTCTCCCAAACCCAGGTCGCCGACGTGGTGCAAGGTGTGGCATCCAGCACATCAGCGCCACCGGGCCTACATATGGGTTCTAAAAACCAATACCCATCTTAAAAACCTGGGAGGGGGAGAATACTGGTCCACATATGACCTCACGGACATACATTTTCTATAATTACCATTTCATGAATGCATACAGCACCTCATGCCCAAATGCTGCATAAGCCAAACTGTGTGTCAAACCTGTAATGCTTTAAGGAGGTGGCGTACAAGGCAGCTCAAGATGTTATCCTGAAAATTGAGCCCTAATGAAAAAGAAATGTCCTTATCAAGCTGATGGTTCCAATTTTGGCTACCACACGTGCACTTATTCTACATGATCTGATGCACTTTGTCAAGGTGTTCTTGGGATTTTTTTTTAGCTTTCCATGACAGCTTAAAGAGAACCACAAGAATATCAGAGCAATGAGTTCTGTTGATCCCTAAAGGTAGTTGTTTATTGATTTTTACCAGTCTAGGAAGATCTCGCCTGTGCTACTGTTACCTTGGGGTTGGCTGGACTAGGACAAAATGGGAAGACATACTCGGTGACTTACATGGGAAGCCAAGAATACCTCTGGAGAAGGCAGAAGGCTGTTTGAGACTAGTTAAACCTTATGCATGAGAAGGAAGACTCCTGCAAGATGCCTGCTGCTTGCTAATTTGACTCCCAAGCACCTAACCAGGAGGAAACACTGTAAGAAAGGACATCACTGGAAACTGGTGAAACAAGGGTTCAGCGACATCACTGGAAACTGGTGACAAAGATTCCCTGACAGTAACAAAGATCACTGAACAGTACAGTTAGAGTCCAAGGAAAAACTGGGAAACAGAAAGGAGATCTAGAATGGCTACCTGCTCGCAGGAATCTAATCACTTCTGTCCAGGCCCCTAGGAGTTAATGTCAGGAGGACGCTGGACTTCTGTAAATGAGATGGCACAACGTACCAAAAAAACAAACAAAAAAAAAAACAGAAACAAGACACACAGACTCCTGTTAAAAAGTGCAGCTCCATGCTACCAGATAGAGAACTGATTAAACTCATGAGTTAATCACGTACCTCTTTCTTACAGCAGGGAAGAAGAAAGGGGGAACATACTGTAGGTGCATCGGGATTTGCAGGACTGGACAGTCCAAGGGAGTCGAGATTGTGTTCCTATCCCCAGGCATCCCAAAGAAGAGTGAACTTAAAGCCCAAATACACAAAGAAGAAGGGACATACAAACCAAAATAGTATGACATAATCAGAAAAAAGATCACATCAAAAAATGATTTGCTCCTTCTGCAACCTATCGGATGTACCTTGTGTGAAAGATGGTGTAGCTGATCCAAAAAGCTGTATAACACCCCCACCATCATATGCAGTGCAGCTGCCAAGCAGTTAGATTGGACACTGCAGAGGGGAACATGCTGCATTTTAGCAACTAGTAGGCATACACCCACAGCGAGGATATATCCTGGGCAAGGAGGAGGAGGACATGAAAGAAAAAAATGGAGGAAGAGGCCACCTTCCACTAAATCCACTTTTTTTTTTGGAAAACGCCCCAAAGGACCATCTCCCCAATTTTGTATTTTATTTGTTTTGTGAGAGTGGGCACCCAGAAGAGTGCCCAACTCCCTTTTTCAGATATATATATGGGATATGCCATGGCTTTACCATAAATATCACTGATATCTTCTGGCCCAGTGGCCTGGAGGGTTGAGGTGCTGGATGCCACACCTTGTTCCACGCCGGTGACCTGGGTCCGGAAGCGGACTCGGGTCATTGGGGGTCAGCCGGGGAGGAGTAGGATTGAGCATCCGATGGGCTGCTCTCCACTTCTGGAGTGGGCGGGTGATGTTCCTCACAGCTCTAGTTGCTCCCGGTGGCTACAGGGGAGCATAATAGCTTGTGAGGGCAAACACACAGGGAATGGAGGCTTGTGTAGATGTCATTCGTGTGGGAGTGCGCTTGTCACGAGCACATGTCATTGCACGTCCACACCATCAGGGCACTGAAACCAAGGTGGAAAACCCCGGCTCTCAGGAAGGCGATGGTGACCTCAAGGGACCATGGCCCACATACCCAGCACCGGACTTATCCTGACCAGCTCTACCGAGCCCTCGATCCGCTCCCGGACCCCAGCTGTCTGGATTCCAGAAAGGACATACAGGTAAAGTGTAGACAGGCCCCGCCCCGAGGGGTGTAGATCCGGGGGGGCTGGCTGGGGTTTGGGGGGATGGGGGCGGGGTGTCTCTGTCCCCGATTCCCTGGTCGGGAGGGTCTCAGGTGGGCAGTAGGTGCCGTGGTTGGGTGAGGTACACCTGAGAGAGGACCTGGGATGCCGGCGCTAGGAGGGATAAACAGAGATGACAAAAATATATGTATAACTCACTGATATTTTCCTGAGTGCAGTCTGATCTTTAACATCACGAGTGGCCCCCCATCAATCAAAGAGCAATATGTGCCTGTGGTGGACTTACTCTGCGGATAAATGACCTACAGTGAGGATAAATGATATTCTCACTGAGGTCTGACCACAATAAAATATTGCTAATATTTGCCAGTTTTATCTTCCCAAGCACTGCATAAATAAATAATAGATAACCCACTCTAAGGTGTGCAGTCGGGCTTCTGATATCGCACACCACAGTGTGCATATTATTATCCGAAAAGGCCAACCACCCAAGGCATGTTATATCAGAGCGCTACTGCACACCTAGAGTGGGTTATCTATCTTATAAAATGGCAAAATTATTTTGGAGGGAGTTAAAATTGCAGGTGTGCAGTTGTGCTCTGATATACGCACGGTAATGTGACGTGTTTCAATCAATCAGCAGACAATTTTTCCTACCCATTTTATAAATATATTTACATACATATATGTATCTTCAAAGGCATGGGAGTGTAGAGTCCGAAGGACCCTGCACTCCCACAGTAAAAAAAAAGGATAGTATTATACAATCTCAGAAAGTAAGGAAATAAGTTGCAAAAAACTTTGTTAATACTCCAGTTAGGATCAAAGCGACAAAAATTGGGAAATGCGGTGTTAGTGTTTCCCAAACACACCACCCTCCCAAACCAGGCAGCAGAGCAGGTGTGGGGTGTGCCTGGGCTTCTCAAGCCTAACACTCACCCCATTCCATCTGTAAATAAGGTCTATAGACTTTATGAAAAATGGGTGAGCATTAGGTTGAGAAGCCAAAGGCACACCCCACACCTGCTCTCCTGCCTGGCTTGGGAGGGGTGGGTGTTTGGGAAACCCTAACACCTCATTTCCCAACTTTTGTCGCTTTGATCCTAACTGGAGTATTAACCATATCTCTTGCAACTTATTTCCTTACTTTCTGAGACTGTATAATACTATCCTTTTTTAGTGTGAGCACAGGGTCCTTTTGGACCCTACACTCCCATCCCTTTGAAGATGCGTAGATGTACAGTATGTAACTATGGAAGCACAGGGCCTCCATTTATAGGACAATAGTGACCAAATTGTTAGCATAGCCATCTTATTACTCCACCTCCTATACCTGATACAAAAAATGTTCAAATCCCCGCCAAAAATGTAATTCTGTGCAACTGTAATGCCATTCCATGCCACAGGTGTGAAAACACATTTTGGGCAGGATTTGAAAAATGAAAGCCATGACATACATGAGGTGGGGTATTAAGAAGGCTATGTTGCAAATCTGGGGTCAAAATAATTAACATTTCCAAAGTTATGAGCAGACATATCGAAACTGCAATGAATGGTCATAACTTTGGCATTTTTTCCAGACCCCAGATTTTGAACATAGTCTTCTTATGACCCCACCTCATAAACCCTGTAGTTGAAAATTTTCAAGTCCATGCAAAAACACCATTCCACACCACAGGTGCGAAAACCTGTTTCGGACAGGATGCAAAAAATGACCGCTGTACTATTCATAAGGTGGTGTGAAAAAATGGCTATGTTGAAAATACGAAGTCAAAATATTGAAAATTGCCAAAGGTATGCACGTGCGTAGAAACATTTCAACAAACGCTCGTAACAGCCATTTTTACACCAAATTTTCGACATGGCCTTTTTGGTACCCCACCTCACGAACACTGGCAGTAAAATTCAGTCCCAAAAGGCGATTTCGCACAGTGACTTAAATCACCATCCAGGCCTGATTAATGAAATGACACTGCCAGTGTTCATGAAGTGGGGTTCCAAAAGGCTACAAGTTGAAAATCAGAAAAATATTCCATAAATGTCAGAATTATGAACATAAGTTCAAAACGCCATTGAAATACATTATATGGCACTTACCTGATTTCTCAGGCACGCTCGCTTTGAAGAGTGCAGACCTGTCTTGGTCCACAGAAGATGACAGAATTTGACATTGGCTGGAAAGTATATGGCAAAGGGGGGGTGGGTCAGTGATGACAAGGGACTGTTTTCTTTGTTTCAGGTTAACAAAAACAAAAAAAGAACACCTCAGGGGACGGTTTTCCTATTGCAAGTACCAATAAGATTTAAAAAAAATCTCGGGACACTGGGGGTGGGCTCCTCACTGTTCCACACTGCTGGGGGGGCATCTAAATGCTGACACTGGGATTGGGCCCCCTGATGTCAGCTACAGTAAACAAAACTATGGGCCGCAGAGGGCATGCAATAGGTGTGGAGATAAATCTCCACTGATAAAGGCTGATATCCACGTGATAAACGGCGGATGACGTGTCTACTACGTGTATAAATGTGGAATCTCACATTTATAGACATACTAGACATCATCAGACGTTAATCTAAGATCATCACCTCTCTCCCCGCCAGCCGGCATTACATTTATTTTACTTTCAAATTCACTGGCTCTCTCAGCTGCGGTCAGTGAGCTAGTGACGCTACATGCCATTTCCCCAGATTGCTGTATTTCAAAATGGCTCAGCCAAGCTACCACCACCACAACTACCCTACCTTGAAATCCCAGCTCCATTATACAGCAACAAAAAAATTTCAGTTCCACTCCTTGTAAAATATGCTACTCCACACCTCAGGTACAAAGCAGCACTCGCCTGCTCGCTTTGGTACAACAGGACACCCAGCGTGCTGAATCCTGCTCGCTGTCTCTAAAAGCCCAACAAACAAGAAAAAACTTTGTTTTTTAAGTCCAAACCATCATATTCACTGAAGCAGCGACTGCTCTGAAAAATAACAGAAGTTCTCCTGGTCCCGTTGACACTTACCTCCGCCTCTCCAGGCCGCCCACCCACCCGCCAACCCGACATTCCCTTGCTCGCCTCCTCATACACATTTTTTTTTTTTTTAAAGGAAAGCTGTTTTTTTTCCCCAGACACTCTCACTCCCCCAAAGCTTTACCACCCTCGAGAAGGCTTTTCGTTAGAAAAATATTTTTATTCACCAAGCAACTTACTTAATTTTAGTTTGCAAAAAGTCCATGATCCCAAAACATGGCAGACGGTAAGTGGCTCCATTTAGTGTTAAAGGCGGCGTCATTGCTTCAATACAAACGATTGGAAGTAGTGGTGCCGCACTTTGACACTAAAAGAGCTTTACACTGTCTGCAATGTTTTGTGATTGTGACTTTGCAAATTAAATTAAGTAAGTTATCAGGTGAACAAAATGTTTTTTCTGGCAAAAGTCTAAATGGGGAGTGTCTGAAAGACAACTTCCCTTTTAAGGAACCCCCAAACAGGTAAAAAAAAAATTACTCACCTGTAACAGTAGTTTTAGGAGTGGTATAAGATGTTCATCCACACTTTCTGGCAGTTACCTTCCCCTTTAAGACTGGCTGGAAACATCTTCAAGCTGGCTCCTCCCACCAATCTGGGTAGTAACTCCTTCGGCTCCACCCCATGATGCCAGATCTTGCTTGCTGGAAGCTGTGCTGGTGCGCCAAAGCCAGGGGAGGTTGGGTGGGTCTGTGTGGATGATCATCATATACCACTCCTAGAAAGTTTGTTACGTAGGAAGTTACCGTACCAGTAGCTCTTCCAGTAGGTTATTGCACTTGTGAGTTCCACCAGGTGGCGCTATCACAAGGCAGCTTCTTCCAGCAGTCCTCTTCAGGGGCCGCCCACACGACATCACTTCCTCAGCCTCAGTATAAGTGTGGGCGGACCCAGATATCCTCTGTTCCCCACCGGCTTCAGCATGCAAAGGCCAGGACAGAGGTAAACCGAGAGACCAGGGAGTCCCAATCCAACGTCCTGAGATCCGGGGACCCTGAGCAAAAGGTAGGGGGATGGAGGGCAGGATTGTACCTACTCCAAGAGACAGTTCCTGGAAGATCTACTGTTACGGTAAGTTCTTACGTAACAAACTATGTTCTACAGACTGATCTCTTGCAGTAGGTTATTACACTTAGGAGAGTACCAAGCAGTTATGTCCAGAAGGGAGGACAGCCAGGGCAGGAAGCTGGGCAAGATGGCGTGGCCAGAGGGCGGGACATGGGAAGAAGCAACCTCCAACCTGGAAAGCCTGGAAAGGCAAGGAGTGGAGAAGGAGAGGCGGCCAGTCCCGGTGACAGGGACAGGACAGGCAAAAGCAGACATGAATGTCCATGAGAACAGACAGGAGAGAGGCCATGAGCAGAGGCCAGACGGCATCCATGGTGGAGTGCCACAAAAATCCTTGAGATGGCCGTGAGAGCCCCGGACAGGGATGGCATCAGAGACAGTCAAAGACGTGTTGACTCGCATCGCACCAGGGAAGGCAGGCATGTGAAGGGTGGGAGAGGACAACAAACTTCCAGTAGGTTGTAGAAGAGAGAGGAGTAGTAGGCCAGGCACAGTGATTCATCCTGATGAGCAGGGGTTGAAAGGCCATGGTGAAAGGTGAAATCCAGTAGCGCTCCCCAAGCGTGGAGTGTGTGGGCAGGAGGTGGAGTGCACCGGGGCAAGAAGCACCAGAAAGCCTATAGCAAGGAACAACTGAAGGGTCTCCAGGAAGGAGGCTAGCAGGAGTTCCAAAAGAACCGCAGAGAGGAGAGAAGCGTCCAGGATCAGAAAGCAGGCCTCCAAAGAAAGGGCAGAAAGACCCCCCGTGCACCTCCGAGGCTTGCAAGAGGAGGCGGGAGGGAGCCCCGAGGTAGCGGTTAATGAACAGGGGTGGGCCTGGTTCCCCCAGAGGGATGGACATGGGATGGAGGGGAGGTCATGGCAGCCCCTCTGGAAGCCCTACTGCAGTCCCGAGCAGCACCCCAGTAAGGGGGCCAGGAATGGGACACCCCACCAGCCGAGGAGGACGGGGTCTGGGGGGCACGGCAGAGATCATGAACTGATCGCAGTGTATGACCGGAAGCCTGGAGGGAATCCAGAATGGCCTGGGTACTAAGGCCAAACAACTTGTCACCACAGAAAGGGGCATCAGCAAACGACAATTGGATGTTGGGAGCCAAACCCAACACCCAAAGCCAGGTGTGGCACTGCAAGGCGATGCCGGTAGCAGACAGAGGGGCAGATGTGTCGACGGCATCGTATCCCGAATGAAGCAGCTGTCGGGAAAGTGAGGAAATGGTGGACAGGGGCTGCGCTAACTGGGACATTTCTGGGAAGGGAGGCAGGGTGGACAGAAGGTCCAAAGAAGAGGCACTTAAGGTGCGAGGGTACCGGACCATATGGCCCAAATAGTTGAGAATGCGAAACAGCAAGGCACTAGAGGTGTAAACCTTCTTGCCAAGGAAATCAAGGCACCAGGATTCCTTTATCTGCAGACAAGAACTGGTGTATCAGGGAGGCCCAGTGGTGAATGGTCATGCGCCCTATATGACCACAGTCAGTCGCAGGACCCGGACAAATAGGGATGGTCCGACATGTGGCCCTGTATAGCTGGTCAGGCCTATGGCGGGGCGGGTGGAGGAAGGGGTGACGCCAAGCTCGGTCATGGCGCCAAATAAGCAAGAATCGTGCAGGGACGATCAGGACAGGGTCCTCGGCAGGTCGAGGTAGGCAGCCATGTCCCTCTCAAGGGCATCCTGCTCCATAGAGGGGAATCCAAAAGCCCCTGGATTTGCAACATCAGATCCATGAAAGAAGGGCCAGAGAGGAGACATCAGGAGGGGCAGGCGGTCTGCGCCCAGAATACAGGCACGGAATATGGGGAACACGGGTCCCCCGTGACCGGCAGGACCCACAAGGACAACGTGCAGGCAATGCCAGGTACCTGGGAAGGTGGGAGGTCCACAGCGGGAGGGTGCTCGAGGGCAGTGACCGGGGGGAGGGGAAGCATGGCGAGGAACCTCAGGAACGTCAGTCCCAGAAAACCGGGGGACGGCATCCTGACCCCTGCGGACGGGCACTGGAGGAGGGGCAAGGAATAGGGGTCATGACGAAGGGAGGCCCTTATGGACCCCCCTCCCCCGAGTGCCGGTGCCAGGAAGGACAGTGGGACAACAGCGAAGGGGAACCCACATCAGGGAATGCCCTGGGGCATGGAGCCCCTGCCGTCAACAGGGGAAGCATTCCCGTTGTTGAGGAATGAGAAATGGGACGTTCCGTCGATGGGGAAAGCATGCCTGTTAATGAGAAAACGTGATCCAGACTGCTCAGTCATCTGGGTATGCCTTCCCATCGACAAGGAAGTGAGCAATGAAGGCTCAGTCGGGGGGGGGGGCAGCCTAGTCGACGAGGAAAGCTCTGTCGACAGTGGAGGAGCAGGAGAAGCCACCTGAAGCCGGCGGGAAAATGAACAGAGGATATCTGTGGCCACCCCCACTTATACTGAGGCTGAGAAAGTGATGTCATGTGGGCAGCCCCTGAAGAGGACTGCTGGAAGAAGCTACCGTGCGATAGCACCACCTGGTGGAACTCCCAAGTGTAATAACCTACTGCAAGAGACCAGTCCATAGAAGATCTACTGTTACAGGTGAGTAACCTGTGTTTCTATGGATGTGGATATGATGTTCTAGCCACACTTTCTGGCAGACTCCTAGCAGTTCTCTGGGAGGAGGAAGGCAAGGCACACACACCCCTACTTAGGGAACAGAGGCTGAAGTACTGAGGCCCCAAAATTATCATCCCGGCATGACTTAAGGTCAAAGTGGTAATGGGAAAAAGAGTATGTGCTGGCCTCCAGGTAGCAGCCCTGTAGATTTCCTGGATAAGGATGTCCCTGGAAGCAGCCACCAGGGCAGCGGTATGGTGGCTGGAATGAGCCCTTAGCCCTACGGGAGACTCCCTATCTACCAACCTATAGCAGAGGTCGATGCAGGATACAATCCACCTGCTAATCGTCTGCTCAGCTGCTGGTCTGCCAGGTGCAGCTTCAGTGTAGGTGACAAATAGCTGGCAAGCCTCTCCCTTAACTCAAGCAGTGTGATAATTTTAGTATGCGAGTGGTCACCGCAGGTCCAAAGTATGGAGCCTGTGCTCAGCCTCCAAGGTGTAACTGACAAAGTACACAGGGAGATTAATCACCTGATTAAGGTGAAACTCTGACACAACCTTCAGGAGGAACTTCGGGTGTGGGCGCAGGACAACCTCGTCCCTGTGGAAGACCAAGTAAGGAGAGTCCACTGAAAGCACTTGGCACTCACTGATCCTTCTGGCTGATGTGATAGCCACCAGGAAGGTGCTCTTCCACGGGATTAGGAGGAAGCAAACTGTTGGTTAACTAGATCTGCAGCTTATCTGTTAGGGTAGAAAATGGGCAGACTAGGTGGGCCAAGCGTCCTTATCTGCCATCAAATTCTATGTTTCTATGTTTCAGGTGAGACATGTCACACCTGTGCATCAGTTTGAATGGCTTGCCCATGAGCTTTGCCAAACCAGCAACAGATCCCAAGGTGGTGGTGGTGGTTCACACACTGGAGGGAAAATGTGGTCACAGTCTTTGAAAAAGTACCAGGCCACCTTCTTCTGTGTCGACTACTGACTGGCCCATGCCCAGTAAACACAGGCTACTCACCTGTAACAGTAGATTTAGGAGGGGTGTATGTTGTTCATTCACACTTTCTGGCAGTTGTCTTTCCCTTTAAGACTTGCCAGAAATGTCTTCAAGCTGGCTCCTCCCACCCACCTGGGTGGTAACTCCCTTGGCTCTGCCCCATGACGCTAGATCTTGCCTGCTGGAAGCAGTGTGTGTGGTCACCGAAGCCATGGAAGTTAGGTGGGTCTGTGTGGATGAACATATACCACTCCTAGAAAGTACAGTTACGTAAAAACTTACTACAACAGTAGACCTTTGAGGAGTGCCTCTTGCAGTAGGTAATACTTTTGGGTATCCAGCAGAGGTCACTGTGATGCACAGCAGCTCTTCTAGCAGTTTTTCACCAGGGAACACCCACACATGACATCAGCTTCATGTTTCCTATGTAAGTGTGGGCGGTCCCTAGTATCCTCCGTTCCCCCACCGGAATCAGCTCGCAAAGCGAGGACCAAGGGGAAGCTGAGGTACCAAAGGAGTCCCAACGCTAGTCACTGGACCAGAACTTGCTCTCTTAGAGAAGGAGGGGGATGGAGGGTGGGAACAAACCGACTGCAAGAGACACTCCTCAAAGATCTACTGTTACGGTAAGTTTTTACGTAACTGTACTATCTTCCACGATGTAAGTAATAGTTTTGGGATGAATCCTAAGCAGTAATGCCCAGGTGGGAGGACAATTATGATGAGACCTTGTAGGACTGCACAGCCAAAGGCCACCCTACGTCGTGAGGCAATATTCAGATTGTAGTGCCTTGTGAATGTATGGATCGTGGACTAGGCAGCTGCATTGCAGATATCTGAAATGGAGGCTCCCTTCAAAAAGACACAGTGGTGGCCATAGCTCTAGAGGAGTGGGCTTGGACAGGTCCAGGTAAAGTCTTGTATTTTTTATAACAAAATGAAATACAATGCGCCAACCAGGATGAAAGAGTATGTGTCGCCACTGGGTGGTCTTTGCACTCAGTACAAAAAAAGACAACAGTTGAGAAATCTTTTAACCAATTGTGTCTGATTAGTATAGTAGTGTAGTATACGGTGGACATCCAAAGTATGTAGGAGATGTTCACCCTGATTGTAGTAGTCTGGATAGTAGACCAGAAGCTCCAAGGATTGATTTAAAGTATGTCTGGAGACTACTTTAGGAAGGAAGAAAGGTTGGTACAAGGACCACTCAGTCCTTATGTAAAGGTTCCCTACACATGAGGGCACGGAGCTCGGAAATATTTCAAGTGGAAATGATGGCCACCAGAAATAGGGTTTTTCATGAAAGAAAATGGAGGTCACAAGTGGCAGCCGGCTCAAATAGCTCAAGTGTCAATTTTTTTATCATAAAATTGAGATCCCATGGAGGAATGGGTCTTCTAAAAGGAGGTTCAATATGTAACTTTCCTTTCAAAAACATCTTGACTAGATGATATTGGTACAGTATCCTGCCATCCAGAGGCTCATGGAAAGCTGAGATGGCCACCAAGTGGACGTTGATGGAAGAATGACTTAGACCGGACTCAGATAGTGAGGCCAGGTATTCCAGAACCTTCGTCAGTGGACAAGAATAAGGGTCCAAAGATCGAGAGGCTGACCATATGTAAAAGCGTTTCCATTTGGAATTGTATGTTGCTCTTGTTGCTGGCTTACGGGAGGCCAAGAGAATACTTGCAACTGGAGAGGACACTTGTAAGCGAGTTATGAAAGTGTCCTCAGGAGACAAGTATGAAGGTGTAGAACCTTCAGGTTGGGATGCAGGAGAGATCCATGACACTGAGTGAAGAGGTCTGGTCTGATCAGCAATGTGACGGGGTCCCAGACTGACAGTTGTAGGAGTAGGGAAATCACATCTGGCGAGGCCACATTGGGGCTATGAGAATCACTGTGGCCGGCTCCAACTGTAGTTTCAGTACAGCCTGTTGCAGGAGAAGGACGGGAGGGAAAACATATAAGAAGAGACCTGTCCAAGGTTGGGACAGGGTATCTATAGATCATCCCTTTCTGTTCAAGATAATGGAGAAATACCTGGGAAGATGGTAATCCTCTGGGAAGGCAAACAGATCCATCTGTGGAGTGCCCCATCAGTTGAAGATTTCTTGGAGCACTTGCTCGTTAAGTGTCCATTCGTGAGTTGTGGACTGGTAATTCAGCATGTTGGCTAACTGGTTGCAATGTCCCAGTAGATGGACAGCTGTTAAGCGTCAACTTGTTGCTATATGGCCTGCCGAACTGCAAGGGTCTCACCATTAGGCACGAGGCGTCATACCTTTGCTTGTTGGGGTAGAACACTACTGCAGTGTTGCATGATTGATCAGCAACTACCTTGGCTCGAGATAGGGCCGGAATGCCTGGAGGGCTAGATGGACCTGTTCTCATCTCTAAGAGACTGATATGAGACAGATGGGGAGAAGTGGGCCATTGGCCTTGGGTCTGATGAGGACCGCGTGCACTCCCAGCCCTGTAGGGAAGCATCCGTGGTTAATGTTTGCAGGGGAGGGGACTGGAAAGGCATTCCTTGATTCAGATTGATTCTGATTGTCCACCATGTCAGGGAAAACTTCAGAGGGAGCGACTCTGATTTTGTCTTTGAACTGTCCTGTTTTTGGGACCATTGATTCTGGAGGGTCCATAGAACAGTTCTCATGTGAGATGGCGTGATGCCACCACAGGGATGGCAGCGGACATGTGACCCAGAAGGCACGAGCATCTGTCTGGCTGTGACTATTTTCTGGGTCTGTATACCTAGCGCAGAGCTATAAGCATGTCCTGCTAGGCAGGCTGGAGGTAAGCCCTGGCTGTAACTGTATCTAGAACAGCTCCAATGTATTGGAGAGACTGTGTTGGATTTGGACTGGACTTTGGCCAACTGACAGTGATTCCCAAATCTGCAAGCAGTTTCAAGGTAGCATCTAGAGAGGCAAGCAGAGCTACTTTGGGGTCTGCTTATATTAGCCAATCATCTAGATATGGAAAGATGAAGTGTACTTCTTTTCGAAAGGCTGCTGCTACCACTGCTAGGCACTTGGTGAAAACTCTGGGGCTGATGAGAGGTTGAAGGAGAGTGTTCAAACTGGTAATTTTGACCCAGTAGGTGGAAGCGCAAAATTTTGTGGTGGGCAGGGTGGATGGAATATGAAGGTAGGCATCCTTCATGTCTAGGGAACAAAGCCAATCACCCTGTTTTAGGATCGGCATGATGGCAGGCAGGGTGATCATGCAGAAACGTTTGTACTGAATGTAAAGATTCAGTTGTCTGAGATCCGGTATTGGTCTGAGGTCTCCCGAACGTTTGGGTACCAAAAAAAAAAAGTGGGTGTAAAATCCCGTTTGCTGTTCTGGAAGAGGCAATGGTACAATGGCCTGCTTGGTCAAAAGGGCTGTCAATTCCTCCTGTAGGATGGGTATATGATTTTGAGGATAATGAATCTTGCATGGAATGCAAGGGTGTGGGGTGGAGAGAAACTCCAGAGTATGACCCTTCTGGATAATCTGAAGTACCCAATTGTCAGACGTGATCATTTGCCAGCCCTCCAGATGGAGGATAAAATGACCCCCTACAGCCTCAGAGGCCTGGTCGAGGAGGTGGGGGAAAGCCCTAGTGGGTCACCTGGAGGTGGGAAGCAACAGCTCCACCAGATGGGTGGGAGCGGGCTTGGGTGGCAGAGGTGTTGCCTTTGAGTGGACTGAGCACGACCTTGGGAGCTACCTTTATTATATTACCTCTGTATCGTCCACCTCTTTTGGAATAATAGGAGTGATGAGTATGGTAGGTTGTAGCTGGAGTATGATACATGCCATGTACTGTATGGAGGGTTCTGCCTTATGCTTGTAAGTTATCCAGTAAAGTCTGAGTACCTGGCCCAAACAGTTTAGACCCATTGAAAGAGCATTAGCTACTTTATGTTGTATATCAGGTGCAAAAGCCTGAAATGCTAAGACAGGCATGGCGATGCAGGAGTGATACCAGTGGCTGATAGTCCGGCTGGAGGTATCTACGGCATCATAACCTGACCTGAGAAAGTGATGGGAGATAGAATTACTAGCTGTCACTGAGCCAATAATTTATCCCTGTCCTGTGAGGGAGGGAGTTTATTGATAAGTTCAATGGCAGAGGACCTCAGGGTACATTGATATTTGATCATATGACACATATAGTTCAAAATTCTGATATTCAAAGCACCTGAGGACAAGACCTTTTCCCTAGCTAGTCAGTTCTTCGGGATTCCTTATCAGGAGTAAGGAGCTCATGTGCTTGGGTTTTTAGTACAGTCACAAGCAGCAGTAAAGACCACAGAATCTGCCTCTAAATACTAGACAGAAAGGGGTGGTCAGAGGAGCCTGATATGAGGTGATCTGCTTTGCAGGAACAGTTATAATAGCTGAAGGCTGATGCCAAGCTGCTAGCGTGGTGATCTGGTAGACTGGTATTAGTGGGGTGACCACTTAACCTGCTACTCAGGTAATTCAAGGTATTCTGCCATATCCTTACGCTGTTTGTCATGTTCCGTAATACAGAATCCCATGACCTCTTGAATTTGAACCATCATATCACTGAAGAATGGGTCATCTGGGGAGCAGCTGCAGAAGGCAGAGCAGGTTCTCATCCAGAGAAGAAATTTCTGAATAGGAGAATTCAGGATTAGGAAAATCCAAATCTGGAAACTGCATCCTCAAGATCACTGGTAAAATCAAGCGGTAATTCTTGAATCATCTGGACAAATAGTCCTCTATAAATGGAGGAAGAGACCAGGCGGCATGGCACCCTGTCACCATGAAATCATTTAGGTGCAGAAGGGAGGCAACTGGGAAAGATCACCCAGCTCTTCAGAGGGCTGGGAATGCCGCATGGCATGCAAGACGTGTCGGACTACATTGGTGAGGTCCCTTTCCTGGGAAGGAGGAGGGTGAGAAGGGGAACATGTTAGGAAACCAGAAGGGTGATAGAGGGAATGGGATGGGTAGGATGAGCAGGCCTTGCCCCTGCATAACAAAGACCAGGTCCCGATCTCTGTCCGCCTGACCCCTATATGAAGGCACCTGAGTAGGTGGAGGAGCAGTCAATAAGGCATAAGCCATAGGCTTCCTCTGAGGAATGTGGGGTCTCGTTGACGAGCCCAGGGGGAGAGTTATCTTCACTCAAATTGTCAGATGCCATTGACGGGAGAGGAGCCCCGTCAATGGAGCAGCAATATATTTGGCTGCATGCAAAGCGCTAGAAAGCATCGTCGACGAGAGGGCATAAGCCTCTGCCGATGGAGCAGTTACTGGCTGAACTGTACTTAAAGTGTTGGAATGCACTGATGATGAGAGGGTATGAGCCCCCATCGATGAGGAAGCATTTAAAGTACGTCCTGTCGACGGAGGGACACCAGAAACGGTGGCCGTCGCCGTACATTTAGGCAAGGAGTGTGAGGAGGGTTTCCCTTTCTCTCTTTTCTGCCTGGAATTAGAACCAGTAGAGGGCGATCCCTTGGTATGGGTTCCCTGGTTCTCCAAGAGAGACATTTTCTGCTCCATCAAAAGTCTTTGGATTTCAAGCAACCGTAGTCAACGAGTTGCCTGATTAAAGTCTGACATAAGTTGTAGGAATTGGTGTTGTGTGTGGGTCCCAGACACCTTATACAGAGTATGTGATTGTCAAAGCGGTATATCTTCCTACTGCAACAGTAGGAACGAAATAAAGCGTGTTTGGTTGAAGAATCTGTAGACATTCATTTAGTTCCAAATTTCTCGTCTATGATTGCTACACAGAAGTTGCACTAGCTGCTGCGCGAGCTGAAGACGGCGGGAAAATTAACTGAAGATACCAGGGACCACCACACACATCTAGGAAACAGGAAGCTGATGTCATGTGTGGGCGGTCCCTGGTGAAAAACTACTGGAAGAGCTGCCGTGCACCACAGCAACCTCTGCTGGATACCCAAAAGTATTACCTACTGCAAGAGACCACTCCGTGGAAGATCTACTGTTACAGGTGAGTAACCTGTGTTTCTAGGGACGTGGATATGTTGTTCTAGCCACACTTTCTGGCAGAATCCTAGCAGTTCTCTGGCAGGAGGGAGGCAAGACACCCCTACTTAAGGAACAGGGCTGGAGAACTAAAGCCCCAAAACCAGCATCCGAAGTGGACTCGAGAGGTCAATGGTATAGGAAATGAAAGGTGTGTATGACTTCCAGGTAGCAGCCCGGCAGATTTCCTGGATAGGGACGTCCCTAAAGGCAGCTACTGTCGCAGCAGTATGGCAGGTGGAATGAGCCCCTAACCCTATGGGAGGCTCCCTACTCACCAACCTATAGTAGAGATCAATGCAGGATGTGATCCACCTGGCAATCGTCCGTTGGACTGCAGGTCTGCCAGGTGCAGCTTCAGCGTAGGTGACAAACAGCTGGCGAACCTCTCCCCGAATTCCAGCCGTGTGCTCTTTATAATAAGCGAGCACTCACCTCAGGTCCATAGTATGGAGCCTATGTTCAGCCTCTGAGGTGTGATTTGGGAAGAATGCCGGTAGAGTTGTTACCTCGTTTAGGTGAAACTCCAACACAACTTTCGGGAGGAACTTCAGGTTGGGGCGCAGGACAACTTTGTCCCTGTGGAAAACCAGGTAAGGAGACTCTACCGAAAGTGCCTGGAGCTCATTGATCCTTTTGGCTGACATGATAGCCACCAAGAAGGCAGTCTTCAGTGCCAGCCTGCCGGCACAACAGTAGGGTTACCGCTCGCGGCACCAGCGACCTGGGTTCGGGAATGGACTTGGGCTGTGGGAGGGCCAGCTGGTGGGAGCAGGATTGAGTGCCACAGGCTTCCATCCTCCTCCAGGAAGGGTGGGTTGCATGTCCCACCACTCTACCGCCACCTGGATGACCATGGGTGGAGGTGCAGCGGGACAGCATGAAGTGGGTGGGAGGACGTCACCCGGGAGCCACAGCACTTGCATGTTGCAACGTGCCTCACCCCTTGGCTCCCCTTGTGCACTGACGTCCGGAGGGGTGGCACTAGAACAACGAAAAAGCCCCATGGATGCCGGCATAGAAGGGATCCAGCTCCCAGACACCATAATGCGGCTACCGTGGGGAGCCGTTCAGACCGATCGACACTCACTAATGGACTGGAGGGGTCCAGAGATTCCCCCTCTCCTCCCTGCGGGGTGGGGGTAGGCTGAGGCAGCATGGAGGAAGGTCTGGCACCTCCGAGAGGTACCAGGGGTGGGCAGAGAGACCTTAAGACACCCTGAAGAAAGCGGCTCCGTGGAGAGAAGGGGGCATAAACAGACAATAGTAAAAAAAAAAAAAAAAAAAATAAAAAAAGAAGGGGGTGTTAGTCTTCCATGACAGGTGAGGGCGTCACACCTGTGCATTGGTTCGAATGGTTTGCCCATGAGCTTTGCCAAAACCAGTATCAAGTCCCATGGTGGTGGTAGTGCATGCACCAAAGGGGATATGTGGCCAAGACCTTTGAAAAAGCGCCAGACCACCTTCTCCTGTGCCACTGACTGCTGACCAGCCTGCACCCAGTAAGTACAGATAGCTGTCAGGTGCACCTTAAGGGTCGTCAACCGAAGTCCCCCTTGGAAGAGAGACCACAGGTAGTCCAAACTGCTAGCCACAGGATAGGTTGAAGGGTCAAACTCCTTGCCCTGATACCAAATGGAAAATCTCCTCCATTTGAAGGCATAGCATTTTCTAGTCGATTCCTTTCAAGACACCTCTATGACAGCGAGGACATCTTCAGAGAGACCCAAAGCCTGGAACTCTAGCCTCTCAGGAACCAGGGGAGGCGTGGCGAGCATGAGGGTAGCTATCCCTGTTCTGTTACTGAGCAGGCTTGGAGGAGGAGGATCCAAATGAGGAGCCACGGGTCCCTTCCATCCAGGCTTTTGGTGCATCGAGGCCATGGACTTGGCCTGAGATTGCCAGGACTGAGCCTGCTGGCCAGACTGATGCTGGGCTGGTAGAGGACCGAACACACTTGCACTTCTGCTGCTTAGAGCCCTTAGAGTCCTTCTGAGCGAATGTGACAGACTCTAGGGTGGCACTGGACTTTTCAATGTGCTGGGGGTGACCCTCCACACCGGGCCCAAACAGGTCGTTGCCTAAGAAAGGTACATCTGCCAGCTTGTGCTGGGTGTCTACCGTGAAGATTGAGATCCGCAGCCAATCCCTATGGCATATGGCAACAACGGCTGCCACTGAGTGGACAAAGGAATCTCCTACCTCCAGGGCCATCCAAGTTGCTGTTTGGCCACAGCATGACCCTGGTCCCGGACCTGCTTGACTGTAGTCTGGAGGTCTGCAGGAAGATGAGGAATCATCTCACCCAGAGAGCCCAGAAGGGCATGGAAGAAGTGTGCCATCATGACGGCAGAGCTCGCGTGGCGGAGGCTGAGCGAGGAGGCAGCATAGACCTTTTTAGCTAAGTGGTCCAATTTCTTGGGACTCTTTATCTGGCGCTCTTTTGACATCCCCTGTAATACCCGAGCACCTGAACCCAGAGTCAGCCACCAACCCTTCAGCCGAGGGATGGTCCGTGAACCCTGAAAGGATACCAGTGGGTATTGCATATTTGCAGGCCATCTGGGACGACGGTGCAGGGCAGAGACAGGGAGCTACCACGCTCCAGGGCAGAGATAACGATGGCCTCGGCCACTGGAAAACCCCATTGGAGAGTCCCCTTTATCCAGAATCTCTGTGAGTGGGTAGAAAGCATGTTTTTGAATGGGCTCAGTTTCATTCCTGTGGACTCTGAGATGAGGCGGAGAATACCAATGAACGAAGTGGGGCCTTCATCTGTCGACAGATTCTCCATCGACTCTGTATTCAGTGGATGAGAGTGCAAAGAGGAATTCTCGGACTCTGAGGAGTCCACGTAAAGCGGGCAACCACCCGAGACACTCTTGACCCGCTACAGGTGGTCAGGTGTGAGAGTGACCAACAGCCGAAGGAAAAGCCCCTTAGCTGACAAAGACTTCTTGGACAGAGCCCTGGTCAATGGCTGCTTGGTTGTGGCTCCACCACGATCAATGGAGAAGCCAGCTTAGGCCGAGCCGAAATGGTCTGGACCAGCTCCACTGGAAGAGGAATGGTGTCGACCGTCCCCATCGGGGGGGTCGGCCTCTGGTGCGACAGCTAGGTGATGGCTGGGGTGGTAGCCGGTGTCAGTCCAGTCAGCACTAACTGTTGCCACATAAGGTCTTTGTAGCATCGGACGCAACTTGCACAGAAGCCTCTCCTCACCAAGGAGGACAATGATGAAGAACAGTGCTGCTTCACATTGTACTGAGAGCAAGACTGCCGATGTTGGCGGGACCTGCTCGACCCAGAGGAGGTAGAAGACAGAGACCTCAACCTCGGCTGTCGGTGGTGTCAATGGGGAAGGGCATCGGACTGAGCCTGGGACATCCGCGTCTCCTTCTGGTCTTGGTCAGTGACCAGAGGGGCCGACTCAGCTGGCTGGGCCACCCCTTCAGTGGTCACAAGCAGGACCAGGGTCCTGAAAAGAGAGTTGTCAGCCTCTTCAGATGACAACTGGTCAACAGGGTCAAGAAAAATCTCAGCTTTGTCATCGACCAGAGTCTCAGCCGACTGGCCTGACAGGGTTTCCGTGAAGCCAGTGGCCGCAGTCGCGGTTTCAACCAAAGTCAAAACCGAAGATTCCCGACAGCGGGAATGCTCCCAGTCCCAGGATCGATGATGAGTCTTCTCTTTATCCTTCTTGGACTCCTCCTTACGTAGGCGGGAACTGTGCGATTCGGTAGGGCCCTGCCCCTTGGTCGGGAGAGATTGGCACAGCTCCTTGAAGGAGGCCGAATAAGTGAAGCCCAAATGGAGTGGAACGAAGGCCGAGGCAGAAGAGGACTGAGTGGCCGCCTGGGCTGCCTCCTCCTTGAAGGCCTTGAGTTGCTCTGTGGACCCTGCAGCCATGGAGACCACCCAACGGGCATCCTTTGATTTGACCAGTGGATAACGTTTCTCTGGACGACTCAACTTCAGGTGGGCAGCGCGGTCCTCCAGGATCGTCGGGTGAAATGACTGACAAAAGTCACAGGCCTGCGGATTGTGATTGTGGTCCAGACAGTAGACACAGGTGGCATGTGGGTCGGTACACGACATCTTCTGCCCACATGGGCATCAGCGATATCAGGCGGTTATCCTCCATCACAGTTGCGATTGAAGATCGAGCTGAATCACGAAACTCAAATGAGTTTCAGTTTAAGTTTTGAGTAAATCCGTAGTTTAAGTGCAGGGCCTACTCAGCGTGGGAGTGGTAAGGAGGGACCTGCTTCTTCCATGGAAAGGAAGATCTGGCGTCATGGGGCTGAATCAAGGTAACCACCACCTAGGTGGGTGAGAGGAGCTAGCTTGAAGAAGTTTCCGGCAGTCTTAAAGGGAAAGGCAACTGCCAGAAAGTGTGGCTAGAACAACATATCCATGTCCTTAGAAGTAGAGATTGCTGCCAGGTGCACCTTAAGGGTTATCGACCGAAGGCCCGACTTAGAGAGGGATCACAGGTAGTTAAGGATTCTAACCACTGGACAGGACAAGGGGTCCAGCCACTTGCCCTAGCACCAAATGAAGAACCTCTTCCACTTAAAGGCCTAGCATTTCCTGGTTTACTCCTTCCAAGATGCCTCCACAACAGTAAGGACATTGTTGAAGAGACCCAAAGCCGGGAACTCTAGCCGCTCAGGAACCAAGCTGTCAGGAGTGGGGACTGAAGGTCTGGATGAAGTACCTTCCCCTGATTGACGGAGAGCAGATCTGGGCAGAAAGAAAGATGCCACGGAAGCCTGCTGCTGAGGCTGAGGAGATCAGGGTACCAGAACTGGCAGGGCCAGTCTGGAGACATCGGGATCACCTGTGCCTTGTCCTCCGGCCTTGAAACACCGTGTGACTCAAGGAAAGTGGAGGAAGGCACAGAAGAGACCTAGGGTTCAGGACCTCAAGAAGGCATCTCCCTGCTGAGGGTGATGGCATAAACACCCAGCTTTGCATTCTCCCTTGAGGCAAACAAGTCTACTTGAGGTGTGCCCCACTGGGAGAACAGACTGTGTACTACCTCTGGGTGGAGACTCATGAGACACCTCGCCCACATGGATGAGGGAGTCTGTCAACTGGCTGGAGGCCTCTGCACATGGATGGCTAAGAGACTGGCTTCCAGGCTGTGCACGAGGGTCCACACACGGAGCGCTTCCTTGCACAGTGGCAGGGACTGTGTCCCACCCTGTTTGCTGAGGTAGTACATGCTTGTGGTGTTGTCCGTCTGGACCTGGACCACCTGACCCCAGATGCGCAGAGCAAAAGCAGTCTGCACCAGCACCAGCCAGACTGCAGGGAGCTCCAGCAGGTTCATATGACATCAGGACTCCTTAGGGTCCAGAGCCCGTGCAATCTGTGTTCCCCCAGGTGGGCACCCCAGCCTATGAGAGTGGCATTGGTCGTCAGGATGACCGTTGGCTCTGGGCAGACAAACGGGATCCCTTGCTGCAGATGCTCTGGGACTAACCACTACTGGAGGGTGTCCCACATCCACTCGGTCACAGTGATCAGCTGTCAAGTGACCCTGTACTGAGACCACTGGCTGGCCAGCTCCACTGCAGGGAGTGCATTCTCCAGCGGACCCACCGGACCACGCTGGTGCAGGCTACCTATTGACCCAGCAGGCACAGGAAGTCCCGGGCAGGGAGAAATTAGCCAACCCGAAATGACTGGGCAAAGGAGGAGAGAGCCTCTGCCCTGTCCGCCAGGAGCCGGGCTTTGGCTCTCCAAGAGTCGAGCTCCACCCTGATGAAGTGGATCACCTGCGAAGGTACGAGTTCCGACTTGGCCTCCTAGATCAGGAGGCCATGTTTCACGCAAGTCTGGAGGGCCATGTCCCTGGACCACTCCACCTCCTGCCTAGAGGGACCTGCTATCAGTCAGTCATCCAGGTAAGGGTAAACCTGGAAACGCTGGCACCTCAGGTAAGCTGCCACCACTGCCATGCACTTGGTGAAGACCCTGGGGGCCAAGGACAGGCTGAATGGCATGGCCTGGCACTTGTAGAGGGTTCCCCCGGCTCGGAAGCAGAGGAACCTTCGGTGTGACAGACAGATCAGGACATGAAAGAACACGTCCTGAAGATCCAGGGAGCTAAACCACATGTCTTGCTTTAGAGATGGCATGATCTGAGACAGAGTTACCATCCTGGAGGTGCGTGACTTGAGAAACTTGCTCAGGTCATGCAGATCTATAATGGGGCGTCAGCTCCCTGTCTGTTTTGGTATCAGGAAGTACCTGGAGACAAACTCTGGGTGTTCCAAAGGATCCACGACAGGAAGCATGACGTCCTTTCGGAGGAGCGGGGTTGTATATGGTCTCTGAGAGCTAATAGAGCGTCTGCAGATACCAAGACCTCCATAGGGTGTGCACCTGGCAAGGAGGGTAGTGCTCGAATTCCAGAGGCAAACCCTGACCCACCACCATGAGAACGCACCTGTCCAGGTGGAAAGGAAGTGGCAGAGCCAGCCCCTCACGGGAGGACTCAAGGGAGGTGTGACGGGCATGAGAGAGGCACCCCTCATCTTGTCACTGTGCAGACTTAGAGGAGGAGGAGGAGGTTCCAGCTGAGGGGCCACTGGAGCCTCTCCCCCAGGCTTATGGACGACCGAGGCTACTGACTTGAGCCAAGGTAACCAGGCCTGAGCCTGCTGACCAGCCTGGGGTGGGCTGATTTGGCCGCAGGAGTAGAGGTGGACTGAAAGGGTTTACTTCTCTGCTGCTTGGGGTCTTTCTGGGCAGATGTCATGGAGTTCAAGGTGGCATATGAACATATGAAATTTGCCAGTAGATAAAGGCCTAGAGGTCTATCAAGTCTGCTCGAATGTGAAGCTAGCACCCCTTATTCTGCAGCTGCCCCTCCCTTCCACCCTTCCCCTTCATTGACCCTCCCCCTTGTCCTGTCCCATCCCCTTTTGAAGCAGTCCACTGTTCCACTGGATACCACTTCTGCAGGTAACGCATTCCACCCAGCCACCACCCTCTCTGTAAAAAAGTGTCTCCTCATCTCCCTCCTGAACCTTCCTCCCTCCAGTCTCATATCATGGCCCCTGGTGTCCCTCCCCTCCCTTACTTTGAACAGCCCCTCTGTACCTGTCTTGTTTATTCCTTTCATGTACTTAAAGGTTTCAATCATGCCCCCCCGTCCCTCCTCTCCTCCAGTGAGTACATGTTCAACTCCCTCAGCCTCCTCTCGTATAAGTCCCCCAGCCCCTTGATCATCTTTGTACCCCTCGCTGCATCCACTCCAGTAACCTAATGTCCCTCTTCAGATCCACGAGCAGTACTACGCAGTACTCAGAGTGTGGTCTAACTAATGACCTATACAGTGGCAGAATTACCTCTTCCTCCTCGATGATATACCCCTGCAATACAACCCAGCATTTTGTTGGCCTTGCAGCTGCCTTCCTACATTGTGCCGAGTTGTTCACTGACCCTGTAATGAGCACCCCAGATCCTTCTCCTCCTCTGTCTGGGCTAGCTGCACTCCCCCAAGCTGGTAACTCCTCCTTGGGTTCCTCATTTCAAAATGCAGCACCTTGCACTTTTGGCATTAAACCCAGTTAGCCAGGTGTCTGACCAGGTTTCAAGCTTTGCCAGATCATCCTGCAACCCTGCCATCCCCTAGGTCATCCACCACTGCTCCTACCTTGGTATCATCAGCAACAGGACTGATCTTGCTCTTGATGTCCAATGATATATCTGCAACGAATATCCCAAACAACACTGGTCCCAACACAGAGCCCTGTGGAACACCGCTCGTCACTACCCTTGGGTGTGAGAGCTCCCCACCCACCACCACCACCTCTATTGCCTTCCTGAAGCCAGTTTCCTACCCATCTCACCAGCTTTGCACCTGCCCCTGTGCTTACTAACACTTCCCATTCCCAGCCTTCCATGCGGCACCGAGTCGAATGCCTTACTGAAGTCCAGATACAGGACATCCACTGCATGGCTCCTGTCCAGTTGCCTAGTTACCCAGTCGTAGAACTCCACCAGGTTGGTTTGGCAGGATCTGCCCTGTATGAAGCCATGCTGTCTGCTGTCCTGCAGTCCTTTGGCCTCTAGGAGGGTCACCAGCCTTTCCTTCAGGATAGTCTCCATTTGCTTACTCACGATGGATGTGAGGCTCACTGGTCTGTAGTTTCCCAGTTCATCCTTGGGGTCACTCTTGTGGAGGGGCACCACATGAGCCATCCTCCAGTCCTGAGGTACACACCCTGAATGTAGTGAGGCATTAAATAGGTCTGCCAAAGGTCCTGCAAGGACCTCTGCCAGCTCCTTCCCTCCTTGGGGTGGATGCCATCTGGGTCTGGAACCTTATCCACCTCAGTGCCTTCAAACCCTCCCAAACTATGCCCTCCACGATTTCCCCATCTGTCACCCCTTTCTGCATTTCTCCTCTTGGGTGTCACCCCTCTTCTCTTTAGTAAATACTGAGCAGAAGTACTCATTTAGTGCTTCTGCCTTATCGCACCCTGCTTCCACCCAACCCCCCTCCTTCCTAATCCTTACTATGTGGTCCTTACAGCTCCTTTTCTCCCTGATGTACCTAAAGAAGTCCTTCTCCCTCTTCTTAATGCCTTGTGCCAGCCTGAGTTCCGTAGATGCCTTTGCTCCGCTTACTGCCCTTGTCACCTCCTTCGATTCCGTCAAGTACTCCTCCCTGTCCTCCCCTCTCCCTGTTTTCTTGTACTTCCTAAAGGCAGCTCTTTTCCTCCTTACCTTTTCCATGACCTCCTTGTTCAACCAGCTCAGTTTCTTAGCCCTAGCCTTCTTGCTCTGGGCCTTGCAGCAGGTTTAGGTTTCCTCCACTATCCCCAGCTTTATGAGCTCCCACCTCTGGTTAGTGTCCATACTAGACTTAATTCTGGCCAGGTACCCTTTTACCACTTCCCCATCCTCCCAAAATCGGCCCTCCTGAAGTCCACCACTCTTGTGCCAGATTCCACTCCTTCCTTGCCCATATCCAATGTGAGCCATACTGAGTGGTGATCACTCCCTGACAGCGGTTCCTCCACTGTAAGTTCTCTCACAAAGTCCCCATTTGCCAGCAAAAGGTCAAGGGTATTCCCTAACCTGGTTGGTTCACTGACCATTTGCAGCAGGAAGCTGTCCTAGAAGGCATCCAGCAGTACCTGCTCCCTTCTGTTCCTGGTTGTTGGGGTACTCCAGTCCCTCCTGGCATGTTGAAGTCCCCACAATCACCACACTACCCTTCTCGCAGGGTCCTCCTGATCTGTCCTGTTAGTTCCCTGTCTAACTCCTCCGTCTGAGATGGCGGCCTGTACACCACTCCCATTCTAAGAATCCTATTCTTGGAATCCTGGATTTGCATCCAAATTGACTCTGTACTACCTTCCTCCCTTACACACTTCAGTCCTTCCTTCACATATAGTGCCACACGCCCTTCTTTCCCAATCACCCTGTCCCTACGAAATAACCTGTACCCTGGTACAGACAGGTCCCAGTCATTGTATTGGGTAGCCCATGTTTCTGTGATGGCTGCAATGTCCACCTCTCCCTCTGTCATGAGCACCTGTAACTCTGCAGTTTTCCTCCCAAGGCTCCTAGCATTAAGGGTAACCACCCTTTTCCCCCCTCCCCCCCCATCCTGCCCTCCTTTCCTAGCATCACCAATAGTACTTGCCATTTGTCCTTTGTCACTGTTATAGGGGGGGTAAGCTCATATGGTTTCCCAATCTGTGGTCTCTGCATGTCTCTTGCCCAATTGCCACCCCCTGCTCCTAGTTTAAATTCCCAACTTCCTCTATGCACTCCTCCATCCTCTGTTTCAACACTTTCTTTCCCTCCTCACTCAAGTGTAGTCTGTCCTTGGCATTGAGACTACTGTCCTCTCAGGTCCCCACCCCCCCAACAGCCCATACCCCTTAGCACAACAGGTTCTTAGCTATCCGTTAAATTCCTCTATTCTCAGCTTTCTTGTTGTGCTTGCCTTGGGTACTGGAAGTATCTTCGAAAAAGTTACTGATCTTGCTGCCCCCTCACATAATTGTCCTAGTTCCTCAAACCTCCTCTGGACTGTATCTACTGTCTTGTCAGCCAGGTCGTTCGTTCCAAGATGTATAATTAAATGAGGCTTGCCCCTACCCCTTCTAGCATATTTCAGAACAGACTGTCCCACCCTTTCCACTGTCATTCCTGGCATGGCCTCCACCCAAATGCGACTATGCCTCTCCCCCTTGCTACCCCACCTGACTCCTCTTAGTATAGAGTCACCCAGCACTAAGATTCCACCACTCTTACTCCCTGCTTTCTTCCATTCATCTCCCTCTCTCATTTCTGGCTCCTCTTCTTCCTCCTGCACATTATGTCCCCCTTTTGCCCCTGTTGCAATTCTCCCAGCAGAACTTCCCCCCGCTCCGGTTTGGTCCAGGCATTTATCAATTACTCCTCTAATTTTCTAATTTCCCTCCTCCACCATCTTCCTCTCTAGCATTGCAAAACTATTTTCTGAAAACCCTTCACAAATTCTCGCTCCCTCTCTCTCTTCATAGTAACCTTTTCTCTCCTCTCCTTTCCACTCCATGACTTTTGCCACTTCTTAGCCTCCCCTCACAAGTCCCTATCTCCTCCTTCCATTTGTCTATCTCCTGACCTGGTTTCCCCGGCAATCGTTCTTCCTGGCCTGGGCCCCTTTGTCCCTGCTTCCCTTCTTCTGACCCTCTCCTCACCACTGTTGGCATAAATCGCCCTCCCTCATCTCCCATTCTTCCTCCCTCCAGTATTGGGCTAAACCCACCCCCAGTCTGCCTTGCCTGTCTTAGTTCCTCCTGCAGACCCTCAATCTCCTATCTAAGTTTCTCTATGTGGTTGCACACTAAACATCCTCCCACACTCCAGGCAATTTTTAGAAAGATTGGTGCACTGCAGTTGTTGCAGCCTACCACCCTACCCATTGCTGTCGTTGCCCACCAGGACGACCCCCCACCCTTCCAGATGCAGGATAGCAAACACTCCCCAAGTCTCCCTCTCCCCCTCTATCCAGTGCAAAACATTATTTTCTTAATTTCCCTCACCCCTTTGTTGTACGCATTTAGATAGGTTGAGCAACTGCTTTTATATTCCTCACCTTCCTATCCAAACTCAAAAGAGGCTTTAAGTAGCTATTGAACAACCTTCTTCAAACTCCTACTCATCCTTTCCACAATGCAACAGCAATGCAAAGAAGTAACAATGAAAGCTCCTAGATTTGCAGTTACTTCCCTCCCACTGAGATAGCAGTCACCTCCTCACTCATTGCTGTTCCTTTCCTGGATGTCTGCTTCTGCTATGACAGGTGCATATCCTTTGCCCATTTGAGGAAGTGATGTCAGAACCCCTGGTATAAAGGAAATCATGGACCGGGGTGGGTGAGGGGTTGGGGGTGAGACCAACCCAAGTCTTCCAGAAACAATCAGGTAGCTGAGGCCCCTGTTCAGACCATTAGCACCCTTCCCCCACTATGCACTAACCTTTGCAGCTAGTGAAGCCAGCAAAAGTGAATCACAGTTCTACTCAAAGTCCCCAAAATAGGTTTGCTACCAAAAGAAACAGGTCTCCAATTCAAACAGTTTCACCAACAACACATCAAAATAGGCTTGAAATTAGAAGATATAGATCTCTGATTCAAAGAAACAGCCCCAGTTAAATCACACCAAATAGGTTTTAAATCAGAAGAAATAGGACTCTACAAATGCAGCCTGCTACACAGTGAAACATCAAACAAATTAGCCACTTATAGCCACCAAAACAGTTTTCAAAATTCCAACAGCCCCAAAACAATACCCTGCTAGCCCTTAGAGTAGTAAGAAAGAAAAGAAATAACCTTCTACCAAGTAAAATCCACAAGAAACAATGTAAAACAACAAGAAGCTACTGTACTGTAACAAATCTGATCCTTTCCCTTCTAGTTCCTTCTGAGAAGCCAAAGCAACTTGGCTTTGGCTCAACTATAAAAGGCATTGGACTTTTTGATACAGGTGAGGTGGTCCTCAACCCCAGTCCCGAACATAGTCGGTGCCCAGGAAAGGAACATCTGCCAGCTTGTGCTGAGTGTCTGCTGTGAAGGTCGAGATACTCAGCTAAGCCCTGCGGCACTTGGCAACTGTGGCCACCACAGAGTGGGCACAGAAGTTCCCAATGTCCATGGTTGCCTGGAGCTGTTGTTCTGCAACAGACCGGCCCTGGTCCCGGACCTGTTTGACCATGGTCTGGAGGTCCGCCAGTAGATGAGGAAGCACCTCATCCAGGGTGCCCAGCAGGTCATGGGAGAAAAGGGCCATAAGGAGGGATGAGCTTGCTTGGCAAAGACCAAGCGAGGAGGCAGCATAGACCTTTTTTGCCACATGATCTAACTTGTTGGACTCTGTTGGGTGGCTTGTCAACATCCCCAGTGTTGCCGAAGCATCTAAACACAGAACTGGCCACCAGCCCCTCGGCCAAGGGGTGTTTCATTAATTCTGAAAGGGAACCGGTAGGTACCGCATATTTGTGGGTCATCCTGGCAGAAGGCGCAAGGCAAGAAGTGGGGCACTAGCAGAGCTCCTGGGCAGGGCCAAGAATGGCCTCTGCCACTGGGAAAGCCTCTGTTGGAGTATCTCCCCGGCTGAGGATCCCCGTGAACGGGTAATGAGCCGTTTCTGGACAGGCTCCATTTTCATACCTGTGGACTCAGAGATCAGGTGGAGAAGGCCCTAAAAAAGAGGTAGGGCCTTCGTCCATCATCAGATCCCCCACCAACTCCATGTCAACCGGATGGGAGTGCAGGAAGATACCCTCCGACTCTGAGAAGTCATTAAAGAGGGGTCAACCGTCTGAGTCTCTGCCAACCCTCTATGGATGGTCAGGGGTGATGGTGACTGACAGCTGATGGGGAAGCCATTGGCGGGCTGAGACTCTTTGGTTGGAGCGCCATCCTTCGGCTGGGCGGGTGGTGGCTCCATGGGAACTGGAGGAGATGCGAGGTTGACCAAATCGGGACCCTTAGGAAGCTCCTGAGGTGAAGAAGGCGTCAGCCAGTCAGGTTAAAGTCAGGTAATGGCGGCATAGTAGCTGGAGCTGGCTTAATGCCTGTGAGCACCAGCTGTTGCCACCGAGATCCCTCAATGCAGTTTGCTGAAGCCTCTCTCACCTGAGGAGGAGGAAGAGGCTGAAGAGTAGCGGTGGTGCCGCTTACCGTGGTGCCGAAAGTGGGGGCACCGATGTCAGTGGGAACCACTCGATCCACAGGAGGAAGACTTCAATCTCTAATGCTTGGGGGACTGGCAGCAGGGCTCAGAGGGAGTCACCGAGCACAGAGGCTCCTTCAGGTCTTGGTCTGAGACCAGAAGCAGCAGGTCAGCGGACTAATCCGTCCCTCCCACGGTCTGAGTCTGGACCAGAGTCCTGGATAAGGAAGTGTCGGCCTCTTCAGTCAACAACTGGTCGACCAAGTCAAGAAAAATCTCATCCGGAAGATCAACCAGTGTCTCGGCCAACTAGCTTGACGGTGTTATCGTGGAGTCGGCGGCCTGGGCCAAGGATTCGACTGAAGTCAGATCCAGAGAAGCACGGTAATCAGAAGCTGTCAACCAAGAGCGCTCCCGATCCCATGAATATTGATAAAACTGTTTTTTGGACTCCTTCTTCGACTTAGATTTATGCCCGGAGGGTCCCTGACTGAGGGAAGGCAGGGACTGG
The DNA here is from genome assembly GCA_016271365.2 of Neoceratodus forsteri. Taxonomy (NCBI): domain Eukaryota; kingdom Metazoa; phylum Chordata; order Ceratodontiformes; family Ceratodontidae; genus Neoceratodus; species Neoceratodus forsteri. Next base: position 1,651,309,838 of record CM057455.1, on the reverse strand, counting down.
CACAGCTCTTTGAAGGACCCTGTAAAAGTTGAGGCCAACTGGAGTGGCACGAAGGCAGAAGCTGAAGCAGAGTGGGAAGCAGCCTGGGCCACCGCCTCCTCAGAAAGCCGCAAGCTGTTCAGTGGACCCAGCAGCCGCGGAGACCACCCAATGGGCATCCTTAGATTTGACTGGCAGATTCTGTTTGTTAGATCAACCTAACTTGAGCTAGATGGTTGTCGAGAACGTTAAGATGAAAGGAGCAACAAAAATTGCAGGCCTGGGAATTGTACACATGCCCCAGGCAGTAGACGCACATGGAGTGCAGATCTGTTCGGGACATCTTCTGCCTGCAAAGGCACCAACAGAACCTGGGAGCAGACATGTCATCCATCGTGGTCGCGATCATTGATCAAGTTGAAGACAATCAAATTTAAATGTTTTAGCAAGTAAATCTGAAGATTTAAGTCACAAGGGCCAACTCAGTGCGAGAGCTGTAAGGAGGGAACCTGCTTCTTTCAATGGAAAGGAAGATCTGGTGTCTGCTGGAGCTGAGGGAGTTACCACCCAGGTAGGCGGGAGGAGCCACCTTGAAGACATTTCCGGACAGTCTTAAAGGGAAAGGCAACTGCCAGAAAGTGTGGATAGAACATCATATCCGTGTCCCTAGAAGTGAAAATTCACAGCATTTACTAGTAGGGTTGCCACCCATCCTGGAAATCACTGGATCATCCTGAAATTGTAATTTCACCTCTACGTGCCACAGTGTGCTGTTTCGGGGCTGACAATTTACATTTAAAAAATCCAGGCAAATGAGGACAGCCTGCAGTAAAAACTTCAGGACAATGAATAATGTCATGGCCAAAATGACTAACTACAGGCTCTGTCTGTGACTAGGTGCAGCCGACGCCAGATAGAACAGCTCCATGACTTGCTAAATTGAGCCGCCGTTTTTTTTTCAAATTTTTTTCCAGCAAGCCGCTCATCCACCATTCAGAGGCAACGGTAACATGTCATACCCACGTAATGATGTAGTCTCCATGGCAATGGCACCTCCCAAAAGTGGAACAGCACTATATCATAAACAAAACCCACACAACTACTAAAATTTAAAAAACAACAGCAAAACGTAATTACAAAAAATACACTAATACAAGGTCCCTGCTTATTACATAAATTAAATACACAACAGGGACCTTGTGGAATAAACAATTTATTTTCACTCGTGTTGTTTGACCTTGGGCACATCACTTGTAGATCACGCCACTTGTGAGGTTACCCAAGGTCAAACAGCACTTGTGAAAATAAATTGTTTATTCCACAGGTCCCTGTTGTCTATCCCATAGATATAGATTATATACATATTCACTGCAAAAAAACCTGTTAATCCATCAGTTAGGGTTTCTATTACAGCAACAAAAGTATGGAAATTCGGTGTTAGGGTTCCCAGTCCTACCACCCCACCCCTCCTCCACACACCAGCAGGTACTGGGGTGTACCCTTGGGGTCGTTGGCCCTAACTCTCAAGTGGCACATGGATCCCTGCTTCCAGTGTGCAAGATCTGATGTCACAGTCGGGAGATATTATTTTGGGTGGTGGGAGGAGCTTAACTTATAAAGATGTCCAACAGAAAGACTGTTCCAGTGAAACTGCCAGAGTGTGGATGTGGACTGTCTACCACTGCAAGAACGATTACACGTGAGTGACCTATCTTTCCTGGAAGATATGAAAATTAAGTACTTGCTATAATTGTCAGGGGATGGACTGCGTGGATGTCAACTGTATAACATTCCTAGAACAAAGGCTACAGGTGAGTAAAGAACAATTATGTAAGACCTTACCATAACAGTAGATCTTCGAGAGAATCTCCTCTATTAGGCCACAGCTTTGTAACTACAAGCCATCAGCGTCAGGACCACAATGACATGCAGTGTCTACACGTATATAATGTGGGTGGCCCTATCCCTTCTCAGTTGTCTGCGGAGATTGGCCTTGGAGGGCCTCTAACCATGAAGAACAGGAGATTAGACCAGCACCAGGCATACAAGGAGGCACTGGGCTGAAGACAAGAAGCATGGAGTAAAGATTTAGGCACAGCATCTGATATCAACCTAGGATACAGAACAGGGGAAGAAGGGAGGGTACAACATGGCCTAATGGATGAGGTTCTCTCGAAGATCTACTGGTACGCATGTGCTTACATAACTGTCTTATCTTCATCAAGAATATCTCCTCCACTAGGCCACGCCATTGAAAGGACTCCAAAGCAGTACAAAGCACCAGGGAGGCCGGTACAGTCCATCACGTAATCAGACAGAAGAACCTGCAGTACAGCAAGACCAAAACCAACACATCTGCCAGAGACAATGTCCAGACTGTGATGTTTAGTGAAAGTGTGAACATTGCTCCATGTGGCTTACCTAGTCACGTCAGCAGGAGGGACATTTTGAAATAACTACTCAAGTGGCCATACCCTGTGGGGTGACCACATCCATGAACAATACCGGAAGCTCCTCACCAGACTTCCTATAACAGAATGTGCCAGTCATTTGACAGGCATTGTTTAGAAACAAGAGCACCCTCTTTCCAAGGGGTGAACTGCACAAAAGCTGACAGGATTTTCTGCAGGCCCTAGTGCTATTAATACAGTATCTTGGTATTCTATGTACATCCAAAGTATGAAGCAGTACCTCAACCTGGTTGGCATGCTTGGGATACTACAGTATACAGGAAAGCGTATCATTTGATTCAGTGTAAATTCAGATAACACCTTCAGTAGAAATATAGGAGTCGTATGAAAAGCGATTCTGTCTTTGTGAAAAATTAAAAAAAAAAAATGTAAAACAAGAACAGCAATGGCTTAGTCAATGGTGTTTCCTTCAGCAAGTCCGATCTGGATGATCGAAAGTGAGAGAAAAAACTGAGGAGTGATGGGGCCACCCACGTTCCCACGTTATATACATGTAGATACTGCACATAATTGTGGGAGGCCCCCGGCTAGCAAAAAATTTCCCAGTGGTCCTGACTGACACCGACGGCTTTTATTTCCAAAGGTATGGCCTAATAGGGGAGATAACCTTGATGAAGATTCTGTCTTTCTAGGCACATGATACCGTTCACTAAATACACTTCCCTAGCAGTTCTGTGTAAGAAAGGGAAGCTCACCCTACCTGGTGAAGAGATGGAGAACCAAGGTCCAAAGCAGCATCCCAGTGGGATGCTAGGTCAATCCTGTAGTGAGATATGAAGGTGTGTGCTGTCCTCCAGGTAGCAGCCCTGCAGATTTCCTGGATGGGAATCCCTGGATGCAAACACCGAGCCAACAGTATTTCTGGTAGGATGAGCCTTATGCCCTATGGGAGGCTCCCTACCAGCCAACCTATATCAGAGGTCAATGCAGAATGTTATCCACCTGCCAATCATTCACCCAGCTGCCATTCTGCCAGGCAATACTTTGGCATATGTTACAAACAGCTGGCGAGCCTCACCTCAAACTCCAGCTGTGTGTTCTTTATAATACAAGGGTGTCTCTGTAGGTCCAGAGCAGGAGCCTGTGGTTGGCCTCCGAAGAAGGGTTGGTAAAACAGACTGGTAAGCTGATCATCTGGTAAAGGTGAAATTCTGATACTACCTTTGGGAGGAGATTTGGGTGGAGGCAAAGAACAATCCTGTCCTTGTGGAAGACAAAGGTGTGAGAACCCCACCAAGACGCCTGGAGCTCACTAATCCTTCTGGCTGATGTTATGACTACCAAGAAGGCCATCTTTCATGACAGGTGTGTCATCTCACACCTGTGCATAGGCTCAAACGGCTTGCCCATAAGCAAAGCTAGCACCTGCAATAGGTTCCATGGTAGTGGTGGGTGATGCACCAGAGGGGACATGTAGTCCAGTCCCTAGAAAAAGCTCCAGACAACCTTCTTCCTGTGCCACTGTCAGATTACCAGCCTATGCTCAGTAAGCAGAAATGGCTGCCAGGTACACCTTAAGGGTTGTCACTCGCAGGCCCAACAGAGAGGGACAAGAGGTACACCAAGATGCTCACCACAGGGCAGGCAAAGGAATCAAGCTCTGTGCCCTGGCACCATATGGAGAACCTCTTCCATTTAAATGCATAGCATTATAGAGTTGAATCTTTTTGGGAAGCTGCCACAGAGTGGAGCACTTCTTCCGACAGACCCAAGGCCTGGAATTCTAGCTGCTCAGGAACCAGGCTGAGAAGTGCAGGGTTGTCAGTTCCGGGTACAGGTACCGTCCCCCTGTTGTCTGGGCAGCAGAGCTAGGCAAAGAGGCAGCTGCTACAGGGGTCTGCTGCGGAGGAGATCCAGGTACCAGAACTACCTGGGCCAGTTTGGAGCTATCAATATTACCTGTGCCTTGTCTTTCTGAGTCTTGACTACCACTGCGTAGATCAACGGGACGGGACAGAAGGCGCACACAAGGCTTCAGGTTCAGCACCTCATGAAGGCATTCCATAACAATGTCCTGGACTGTGGGGGCAGGCACAAAACAACCTCAGTTTGGTGTTCTTCCAGAAGGCAGCAGACAGATCCACCAGAGGAGTGCCCCACAGGGAGAACAGGTGGTTCACCACCTCCTGATTCAGGGGCCACGTGTGCCATATCTTTCCTACCTGGCTGAGAGTATCTGCCTGCTGACTGTTCACTCCAGTGGCATGGATCACCAACAGACCTGCATCCAGGCTGCACACAAGGGTCCAGGTGTGAAGGGCTTCCTGTCACAGGGGAAGGAAGTGTGTTCCACCTGCCTGTTCACGTTGGACATGGTCATGGTGCTGTCTGGACTTGTATGACCTAATCCCTGACTACAGGAGCAAATTCCATCAGAGGAAGCCACATTGCACAGAGTTCCAGCAGGTTGATGTGGTGAAGGGACACACAGGGTGACCAAAATGCATGGATTCCATGGTCTCCTAGATGTGCTCCCCACCCCAACAGAGACATGTCCGTCATCAGGGTAACAAGATGGCTCTGGGCGGACAAACAGGATTCCTTCCTCCAGATGCACTGGATGGCATCCCACATTGACTGGGTCACTGTAACCGGCTGGTCCAAGTGGCTTAGGTGATGGGACTAAAGATGGGCCCAACTCCCACTGTAGGTGATGCATCCACCAGCAGGCCCAACGGACCATGCTGGTGCAGGGCACCATGTATCCCAGCATCCACAGGAAGTCCTGGGCAGGGTGTGAGAGCCCAGCCTGAAATGATGGAGCAAAGGAGGTAAGACCAGTGCCTGGTCTGCACAGAGGAGGGCCTTGCCGCCAGAGGCTAGTTCTACCCAATGAATTTGATGACGTGCAAGGGGACTAGTTCAGACTTGTCCGGGTTGAACAATAAATCCAAGTCAAGACAGATCTGGAGTGCCAGATCTCTGGACCTCTCGATGGCCTCCTTGTACAGCTCAGCTAACAGCCAGCTATCCAGGTAGAGATACACCCCGATGCCCCTTGCAACACATGAAGGCCACCACCACTGCCATGCAATTGGTGAAGACCCTGGGCATGAATGAGAGACCGAAAGGCATGACCTGGAACTGGTACCGTATCCCTTCTGCATGGAATCGGTGGTGGGATGGATGGAGTGAGATGTGGAAAAACGCGTCTCAGAGGTCTAGGGAGCAGAACCACATGCCCTGCTCCAGAGAAGGAAGGATCTGATTCAGAGTGACCATCCACTGGTTCAGATTGCACACATCCAGGATGGGGCACCAGCCCCCCCCCCAATCCATTTCTGGACCAGCAAGTACCTGGATATGTAACCCTGACTAGCCAGGGTGTCCGGGACATAGGGTATGGGTCCATTTGCAAGGAGCTGAGCGATGTCCTTCCAAGGGGTGGACATATCCTGCAACACCTTGGACTCCCAAGAGCGTGGAGTTGGTAAGGTGGGAGAGCCTCAAAATCGAGAGGCAGCCCTCTGCATACCATTTCTAGCACCCACCTGTCTGTTGTGATACCAACCAATGTGGCAAGAATTGGTGTAACCAACCCCCAACTGGAAGTGCAGACAGGGACACAATGGGTAGAAGGATCACCCCCAACCCGTCACTGTGCAGCCTTTGTGGGAGCACCAGTGGCTGGAGCCGGAGGGGCACCACCTCCCCTGCCCCCACCTCTCTTGGGCCCTGGCCACTGAACTTGCATTTTGGGTACCAGGTCAGATACTGCCCTAGCTGGGCTGCTGCTGTGGAGGCTGTGACTGAAAGGACTGATACTGGAAGGCCTTTTTCTTAGACTTCTGTTTCTGGTCCTTTTGGTATGATGCCACAGAGTCAGCAGTGGTGTTGGACTTCTCTATATGCATGCAATGTCCTTCCACCCCAGGGCCAGAGGTCAGTGCCCAGAAAAAGGACATCAGCCAGCTTGTGCTGGGTGTCTGCTGTAAAGATGAAAAGATGCAGCTACACCCTGCAAAGCATGGAGATGCCTGATGCCATGGCACCGGCACAGGAATCCACCCATGTCCAAGGTCATCTGAAGCTGGTTCTTGACCAGCAATTGACCTCAGTCCTGGACCAACTTCACCAGCAGTTGCTGGTCAGGAGGCTCTCATCAAGGACTTGGAAATACCCAAAGTTGGTTATCATGGCGGAATAACTTGCCTGAGAGACCCAAGGATGCCACAGTTTACACCTTTTAGTAGCGTGGTCAATCATTTTGGACTCCTTGTCCAGAGACTTGTCCACGTCTCCTTGGTCCCAGATCTGTGGAAAGCAAAGTCACAGACCAGTCCTTTGGATGAAGGGTGATCTGAGAATCTCAAAGGGACCCAGTAGGAACTGCATACTTGAGGATCATATGGGTGGAGGGTGCCAGGCAGGATGCTGGATGCTGCTAAAGCTCCAGGGCTGGTCCCAACATGGCTTCAGCAATGGGAAAGGCAATCCTCCTAGGGAGTTGTCCCTATCCAAGATGACTGTAAAAGGATACTTAGCCCAATTTTGGACAGGCTCCACAGGGACAGTCATGGACTCTGACATGAGCCGGAGAAGCGCTCGGAATAACACTGGGCCATGGTTGGTGACTAACTCCGTCACTGAATCCTGCTCGAATATGCGAGTCCCAGAGGATACCATGGACGACCGACCTGAGTCATCCAATGATTTCTCGAAAATGGTCACTGACCATTTTTCACCGAGGACAGCCTGAAAATCCTCTGATTGGGTGATCTCCAGTGACAACTTGCCTGGCAAGCCGGTGGCCGAGCGGGCCTCCTTGGTTGGAGCAGCCATCTTCGGCTGCAGTGGTGATGGCTCCACTATCAGGCTACAGTTCCTGCTAGCCTGAAGGCCAGCTCACTGGCATCATATGTTGCCCTTGACTGGTGCCGAGCTACTTCCAAGCCCCAAGCAGAAAGGCAAATGGCTTGCCTGACTAACCTGGTGTTGACCAGCGGCTCTGGGGAAAACTCTGCCTCCGGGTCACCACCAGACTCCAGCATTGGGCTCATGGTTGACAAAGTCCTCAGAAACTGGTTAGGCCCTTTTGCCATGGCCAGGACTGACACCATGGCTGATGCTGTGTCCATCGCTGGCACTGTCGGTGTCCTCCCTTTGGTGCTGCTAGCAACACTAGCGGAAAGAACAACCATGATTTTGGCAACTGGACATAAAAACAGCCCTGGTGCGGTCCTTCCTCAACACTATGCCCCCTGGCAAAACTCATGAAGAGCAGCGCCAGGAGTAAAGAGGCAGCAAGTGGTGGTGAAAACCATCTCAAATTTCTTCTACTTGCATTTTAGTTATTGCAAATGTTTGCACTTGAGATGCACTTTTTCCTCTTCACATGGGCACTGTAAGACCCACGTGTTTCTGTGCTTCAGTTTGCATGCTTTTTGCTGTGTTAAGAATGCAGCTAAAATGTGAAAATGAATTTGCTAATCAAATACTGAAATGTTTCATTATAAATACAGCAGGCAGCTTCAGCAGTTGTTGAGAGAATTTTTTAAGCTTCAGCGCTTTTAAAAAGTTACCTTGGGTATGTGTTTAGACTGTGTGGACAATTTTTCTGGAATTTGGATGCCAGGGAAGCATCGCATCTAGCACCACCTGACTCATCACCACCGTGAACAGTGACACCAGCACAGGCAGCACCAGTTGACGACACTGAGGTGTTTATTGGTGTAGAGCGAGCGTGCAGCTTCAGACTCACCACCAGGATGTCTGTTGCTTAAGGCAAGTACACGGTGGGGAATTTTCAGCCAATCTTCCAGAAGGAGACAGCTGTCCATCAGACTCGCCCACCAGGGCCTCCAACGCCTCAGCAGGGTGATGTCTAGGTGGACCTTGTACTTCCTTGGAACCAGAGATCCTGTATTTCCTTGGAAACAGAGGTCCCAGGAAGAAGACCAAGGGCCTAGCAACCATGTCTTGGATGCATGTGCAATGCCTATCTCCAAAGGTAGGGCTCGGGCAACCCCACCTCACTGCGCAGATCCTCAAGGCATAGCAGTCCACTGAGAAGCAGGCGTCATGCACATCCATGTCATGCTGAGGGCTACAGCAGGCCATACAAAACTGATGCCACTCTGTTACAGTCATCTGCTTCCCACAGGGCATCAATGCATGATGGATGTAGCTGGACTTTCTTGGTCTTCTTAGCACCCTTCTTTTCAGACTTCAGCATCAGAAAAGTAAAATAATAACATGAGAAAGGCACTGCGAATAAAACTAGCTGGTGACAGTTTGAATTTTGATGATGACAAGCTCACTGAGGCGCTATCACTCCCATGGTGTGTACTCAACAGTGGGATGCACAGAACTGTGGTATGTGAGGGAGCTGGCGACAATTATTGACTGGCTCACAGCACAATATGAGGTGCACAGGTGCCATGCTCAGTAGCTGACATCGGCTTCCTCCCTGCAAAAAAAAAAAATGAAAAAAAAAAAAAAACACCTAATTGCTCTCTTGGGGTCCTAGTGTCTCTGGCCTTAGACCCATAAGTAGGACTCAATGGTGAAGACTGAGTCCTGGAAGATCCTGTGTCCCAACAGGTGTCTCTTCTTAGGGACTAAGACACTAACTGAAGGAATCCTGAGTATAATGGTGCACAGGACTCTGGTTTGGAAGGCTCTGCAATGGAGTTGATCGAAATGGCTCTTGTGTCCTAGAATTTATCAGGATCTGGAAAATGTGACCTTCTTGGTCATTCTAGGGCTGTAATAAGTGTCATGCAGCCACCTGAAATCAGAGGAACTGGAGGGTACAGTTAGCGGTTCCAAATTACCACCTTGCAAAAGACTGTTACCACTGTTAGTTGGTAGCAAAAGTGGCTAGCCTGAATGCAAAGGAACTATTTGAAGTGTCCAGTATCAACAGCACAGAAATACAGAACACCCTCATTTAATGCTTGAGTGCCACAAAGCAGAAGTGTGAAGTCGTCTATCTGACTTCTAGGGACATCTGCAGGCCTCCATGGCGAGGACCAATGGCCATGCTGGACAGCAGAGGTAGGTGAAGTGCAAAGGAAGGTGGAAAATACACTGGCGGGTATTGATAAGGGTTTGCAGTTGATCCCTATCTAGGCTTGTAGCGTATAACATATAAGGGAGTGCAGCTGGTCTTATCTGCAATCAGACTCAAGGAACTACAGACAAGGAAATGCAGTTGGTCCCGATCCAGCATCAGATCATATTTGTGCTGTACACTAAGAAATAGGCAAGGTTTCAGCTGGTCTCCATTTAGGTCAGCTTACATATGTGTGTGTGTGTGTGTGTGTGTGTGTGTGTGTGTGTGTATATATATATATATATATATATATAGGGATACATGATGGGCATGAGTGTGATATGGAAAATATCTTCACTCCTCTAGAGTGACCTCTGAATACTCACGAGTGGTGGAGCCACGACTGAGGTTTCAGAGGTCACTGTACAGGACTGAACATATTTCCCATATCACAGTGCATCATGTATCCGATTTATACCATGGGGGCCTCATTGTTGCAAGATGTACCATTTGAGCCGGTTTGCGCGGCTTAGCATTTGTTTGGGTGTGATAAATGTCAGTTCTGACATTTATCACAACCCGTGAAAATAACATGATTTATCAAACTCATTATCCTCACCCCATTGTATAACTATATATATATATATATATATATGGAGCAAAACTCAGTTTAATGCATCGATTGAGGAGAAACATTCCAGGCGACAAAAAGCAAGGAAATTTGATGTTAGGTTGAAACCCACCTTGTACCCACTCCAGCCCACCCCATGACCAGCATCAGGGTGCGCCCCAGTCGTCGGCCTAACTCTCACCCATCACATGTGGCAAGCTGAGAACAGGAGAATGGGGTGAGAGTTAGGACCGACGACCCCAACGCACCCCAATGCCGGTTGGGGGGATCTGGAGGGGTGCAAGGGGGGTTTCAACCCTAACATTGAATTTCCTCGCTTTTGTCGCTGTGGAACAACCCTAACTGATGCATTAAATGGAGTTTTTTTCCCCTAATTTCCCTTTTTTTTGAGAATGATAATGAGAAATAGTGACTGTAATGCGGCAGCGGGAGCGCAGTGCCCTCTGCCACGTAATGTCTTGTCACACAGTAACATGGTGCCCGCAAACACAAATGGTAATGCGCATGGTGACGCAAAGCGAAACAGAAAGAGAAACAGTACTATAGACACAAATGGTAAAAATAACGCAAACGCAAGCGCAAATGAAAATGCAAAGGGTAACGCACATGGTGGCGTAGACGGGAACGGAACTGCAAGCGGAAGCGGTAAGGGTAACAGTAATGTAAGCACACAGGCTGGTTTTCCCTAAAAGCTGCATAGAGAAAGACAGTGAGTACAAAGAATGTATGCATAATAATGGGTCTCGGAGCAGAAAATGAGTTGGAATACTAAATTGCTTATATCTCAGGAACCTTACGGCCAATGAAAAAAAATTTTAAAGTCATATGATTTATGACTTTCCTGGCTGATTTTGTGTTAGCCCCAGTAGAGGGGCTAAGTACTTAACGAAAAGTCCGTATCTCGCACTGCTTCCGGTAGATATGGGCTCCTGAAAGGCACGGCGAACGCCGTAATGTTATCCTATGGGAAAAAAAGAGAAGTTCGGAATGCCATAACTTTGCCGCCCTGTAATATTTTTTTCAGCAAACCACCAAAAGGCACATCTGTGGGATGTTGGCTTTCCTCCCTCCAAATTTCAGGGTAAAAGACCAAGCCATTATTTTGCAGTAGGGTGGCAAAGAATTCCTGTCATGCAGCAAACATTGCAATGTTAGTCTATGGGAAAAAGTGTCAACTTCGGAGTACTGTAACTTTGCATCCATGCAATATTTTGTCACCAAACCACCAAAAGGCACATCTGTGAGATGTTTGCTGCCTTCCCTCCAAATTTCAGCCCAAAAGACCAAACTGTGCATTTGCAGCAGGGTGGCAAAAACATTCCTGTTATTTTTGGGCGTAGTGTACCATATAAAGTAGTGTCGTGATTTAAAGCTCTAAGAATTTCCGATACTTAGTGAGTGCGATGTACTTTTTCCAGAAATTGGAAAAACATATTTCTAGGGTGCTTGACCTCAAAATAAAGAATGCCTAGCATCCTCAGGGTCCAACTAGGTAAACACAAAAATAACTGTGTTGCTAGAGGGTCCCAAATTTAAATGCCAAGCATTTTTCTGATCACCAACTGAAAACAAAATGGCGGATGCGCGACACTACTAGGGCCATTTGTGACACTAAAAAGTGCATTTGCAACACTATCAAACTTTTTGTTAACGTTTCCCATTGACTTATAATGGGAAATTGTTTTCTGAATAACTTTTGAACTGTTCAATATTTTTTTCATGAAATCTTGAAAGGCACATTGGGATCCGACGCAAGTTCCTGAGTTCTCGGACAGAGTCGGCATAAGCCGTGCGACCTGTAGGGACAGCAAAGAATTAGAAAAGTGTAAGCGCGTGCAGATCACTACTTAACTCCGCAGCCGTATATCCGAACAGTACGAAAGTTGGCAGATCCCAAGATGTATGGTCTTTGATGATGTATTCCAAATTTCAGGCAAATCTGTTAAACGGTTGCAAAGTTATTAAGGTGCAAATGTTTTTCTACCGTGCTACCATGATATATATATATATAAAAAATGGGTAAGAAAAATCTTCTCTGCTGGTTGGTTGAAACACATCATGTGACCGTGCATATATCAGAGCATGACCGCACACCTCAGAGTGGGTTATCTATACATACATACACACACACACACACATATATTTATATGTGTGTGTGTATGTATCTAGGTATTTAAAGTTGTTGACCGGAGAGGCACACTGAGCCAAGGCTCATTTCTAGGTGACACCCAGGGTAAAGGGAGGTGGGAGAGAGTACAGTGCAAATACATAGGTGAAAGTTGGTAGTTACATAGTACAAAATACTAGGGTACAAAAGCATGGTATACTTTGAATTCTGATTCCAGAATAAAAATGTGGTAGGATAAATACATAGGTGAGCACTGGCAAAACAGACTACAAATACTAGCGTGCAAAAAGCATGTTATACACGGGAGTATAAATTCAAACAATAAGTTAAAGTGCAGACATACAGAGATGCAGTAACAAACACAGCACTGTCCAAGCAGAGTAGCCTAGGGGGAAGGAGATTGAGGAAGGGGAGGGAAGAGAGGGAAGTGCCAAGAAGGAGAAAGAGAGAGGGGTAAAACTAACATAAGAGCACAAGCTATTTCTGGGGTGTAGTGAGTGGTGGAGGTGGAGAGATCAGCCTAGGCAGGGGCAGGAGTCCGGGAATACTGATGAGTTGGACAGGACAATTTTTAAGAGAGAACGGGAAGGGGAGTGTCTGATGTGGGAGGGAAAAGAGTTCCTGAGTGAAGGCAGTCTGTAGGAAAACGCAATTGAGCCAGAGCTACAGGAGGGCCAAGGGAGGAAGAAAGTATGGGAATCCCTAGACCTGAAAGGGTAGGAGGCTATGGGGAAGGGGGATAGGGACAGAAGAGGTAGGAGGCTAGTGAGCCAAGCCAGAACTTAGAGATGAAAGAGAAGAGTGGAGAAGATGATGGTGGAGAAGAGGGTAAGAGAAAGGAACGAATAAAGGGAGCAGTGATGTGTGTGAGGAGGAGCATTTAGAGCTAAGTGGCAAAAAGCATTATAGAGGGAGTCAAGCCTGGAAAGGGAGGAGGCAGCAGCAATGCCATACATGTCAGCACACTCAAATGAGGGGATTATCGTTTTAGTTAGGAGCTGACGTTGAGTGTTTAGGGAAAGAGCATCCTCATTTCTAAGCAAAGCGCCTAGTTTAGGGTGAATTTTGCATGAATATGCTCTGTATGCTTAGCATAGTCAAGTCAGGAGTCGAGTCATACACCAAGGTATTTGAAGTGTGGGACTACATCAAGTGTGAAGCTGTCCAATGTGGTAAATGTGAGAGGGGAGGAAAGTTTCTGTGGGGTTCCAAATGTCATGGAGACAATTTTATTTACATTGACCTTGAGGTTTTTACAGAACCGGTGGAGGACAGAGTGGAAATCAAACTGGATCTGGGACTGGACAGTGGGGTGGGGTGGCAGAGGTAAAAAGGACAGCGTCATCAGCATATATCTGAGCATGCAGACAGGAGATCATTTCAGAAAATGGAGAAAAGAATAGGTGCTAAAACTGAGCCTTGGGGGACACCAGCATGGATCGGAAGTACCACCGACAAAGGACTTGGTGTGAGCAACCAGAAAGACAGGAGTTGACCCAATATGCCATTACAGAAGAGAGGCCAGCAGAGGAGAGTTCTTCCAGAAGTACAGGGTGAGCTCTAACGCCTTAGCAAGATCGGTGAAGATGGCAGCGGTTATATGGCCTTGATCCATGCCAGAGAGGATGGGGTTTGTGACACTGAGAAGACAAACAGTGGTGGAGTGATTTGCCCAAAAGCCAGATTGAAAAGGGGACAGTTAATCTGAGGAGTTGAGAAATTTAATGAGACGAGCTAGTACAAGGGACTCTTGAATTTTTGACAAAGTAGGGAGGAGGGAAATAGGGCAGTAGTTACCTGGGGTAAAAGTGTCCCCACCTTTGTGCAGGGGTAGAATTTGAGTGGCTTTCCAGGCCTGTGTGACTATGCAGAGGTGGAAAGAGCAATTTAGTATGTGCGTGAGAGGGTTTACTATTACGGGGGCAGAGATGCTTAGGAGGCAGAGGTCATGAATGTCAGGGCTGGACTTGTTTGGACTTAAGGAAACAAGGGCTAGGAGGACTTCATGGACAAAATCGGGAGTAGCCATGAGGAGGGTGGGTGGTGAGGAGGTGGTAGAGGTATGGCACATGTGGTAAAATACGACTTTAGGGCAGCAGATACGGAGGCTGGGTCAGAAATAGTCATGCCATTTATGGATAAGGTGGGGGTGGTAGATTGGGCTGGGGGGCTCTAGAAGAGAGTGAAGAGTGTTCCAGAAATCAGCAGGAGAGGTTTGATTTGAGTGCAGATGTGAACGGAAGCATGCTGCTTTGGCTGTCCTAATAGCCTTCGTACAAGAGTTTCTTAATACCTTGTATTTGCACAGGTTGGGACGTGCCTTTGTAGCTTTGTAAAGTGCCCAGGCTTGGTCATGGGATTTGCAAAGGCTGATGAGGTCAGCAGAGACCCAAGGGAGATGACGCTGTTTAACCTACAGCATTTCAATGGGGCATGGTGATTTCAAACTTTGTTAAAAGTGTCTGTGAAGAGGGGCAGAGTTTACATCGGAGCAGAAGAAACCGCCGTCCCATCTATGGAGAGTAGATCATGTTGTAGCACATCAGCATCCAGTGATCTGTAGGAGCAGATCCAGTAGTAAGGGGTGAGGAGTGTGAACTTCATGACAGGCAGGTATGTGATGAAGGTGGTCACTGAAGACATCTGGAAGAGTGCCCACAGTGAGGATTCTATGAGGATGAAGGACAGCACCCAGTCAAGGAGACAGTGGTTGTGGGTGGCAGGGTTTAACTGGGCGGGTGGATTCACTGATTAACTGTGTTAGATTCAGTGATTCAATATGATCCGTGTGGGGTTTGTCATTTGTGTAAAAGGGAAGCCCAGTTCAGGGCAAAGTCTCCTAATACAATTTGTTCATTAGAGGAAGCCTGGGAGATGAGGGAGAAAGTGATGTCAGTAAGGGGGAGAGGTATGAGTTTAGGGGAGACATACAGGACAGTGACCAGGAGTGGAAGAGAGGATGGAAAGTTCAGTGAAACACAGAGGTACTCATGGGAGAGTGTGAGATTCCAAAGAGGGGAGGCTGCAGGGAAGGTTAAGGCGGGCGAAGATGGTCATGCTGCCGCCATGCTTACTGCGGTCTTGGAGGAACGCACATGACCTGGGAGGGCAATGTGGGAGTCAGGGGAGTGGGCCAAAAGCCAAGTCTCAGTAATACGCAGGAGGTCAGGACAGCGTTGAAAGACAGAGAGCCTGAGGGAGTCCACTTTGGGAAGGAGGCTTCTTGCACAGATGTGGAAAATACAAAGATCTTTGGGGAGGTCTGATTCGGGGAGGGGCAGAGATGGGGTGAACGTCACCAGATAGAATGAGGAGGAGAAGTGGGAGATGGCTGGAATGAGAGGTTGGGAACTACTGCTTGGGGTAGGGGTAACAAGGGGGATAGATAGCGGCAAAGGAGTTCAGTATTTATCAGGTCAGAGGAAAGGCAATTTTATTTATGCAGTGCCCAATCCCGGAGGCACTGTACGCCTTACATGAGGACAAGTAAAATCATAACAAATAATATAACATAAACAATTCATAAATAACAGCGGCAAATCTAAAAGATTTAAAAAGATAAACTCTTAAAATAAGTGCAATACCTAGTATAACTCGTGATGATTAATCCCCTTCATTAGGGAGAGCCAAACAAAAAAGTACACCTTTAGGTCTCTTTTGATGACAGAAGCTGGGAAGGTGTTCCACAGGGCCAGGCTGGCAACACTAAAAGCACGGTTGCCGGACGTTTTGAGTCTGACCTGGGAACAACAAGGAGGCCCCTACTTGAGCAGCAGAGAGAGTGGACTGAGGTGGAGGAGTAAGGTGACCAGCCAGATAGCCCGAGGCCAGTCCACATAGGGACTTATGGGTGAGCAAGCCCACCTTGAAGATGACCCTCCATCTGACAGGCAGCCAGTGCAGAGCCTGCAAGACTGGAGTCATATGACTGGACCTAGCCAGTCCAGTCAGCAACCAAGCCGCTGCATTCTGCACCAGCTGCAGCCAGCGGAGGGTTCATCCAGTGATCGCCCAAAGTAAAGAGCATTACAGTAATCAAGCCTAGATGCAACAAAGGCATGCACTAGTGGCGGCAGGTCTTCTGGCAGAACTAGGGGTTTAATCCTGGTGGTATTCTTCAAGTGGTAGAAGACACTTTGTACAACGGATGACATCTGCGCTTCAAGTGTCAATCTGCTATCCAGGATAACGCCAAGATCCCGCACCCTAGAGGAAGTCATCAAAGAAGCGGATCCAGTGAACAATCCTGTACCTACTCCAGAGGCATTCCTATCACGCCTGTGACCTGGCTCAACCACCAGTACCTCAGTTTTGTCAGGGTGACCAGGATGCAGAGAGGGCTGGTGGTACAGGGTAGTAAAGTTGGAGAGTAGGTTGGGGGGATAACGACAGTGGTGTGTGTGTATATATATATATATATTATATATATTATGTGTGCATGTATGTATATGTGCGTGTGTGTATATATATATATATATATATATATATATACACAACATATATATATACACACACACACACACACACATATATACATATATAATATATATATATATATACACACACACACGTGTGTGTGTGTGTGTACTTGGAGTACAGTGTGCAGTTCTGGTGCCCTTATTTGAAGAACAACATCAAACTACTTGAGGGAGTCCAGTGAAGGGTGACCAAGACGATCTAGGCATGGAGACAAAACCATAGGATGAGAGTCACGGAGCTCAATAGGTATTCCTTGGAAGACAGAAGGAAATGGGGATAGGACAGAAACCTTCAAGTATCTAAAGGGTATAAACAAGGCTGGAGTGGAGGGTATTTTCAGTTTATAAAGGGAAGGGACCACAGTCTGAAACTTGTGGGGTAGATTTAAAAAGGAAATGCGGAGGCACTTTTTCATGGAAAGGGTGTTGCCAAAGTAGAATGAACTGCCTGAGGAGGTGATATTGAAAACAAGGGAAGTTTTAAAAAGGGGGGGGTGGAACAGGGTAAAGCGGAGAGTGGCAATGGGAGAGAGGGAGGGAGGAAGGGGTTGGGGGGTCGCTCTGGGGGCGAGGGGGCAGCTCCAGTAAAACAGACTGAGCTGCACACTCAGGACAGACTCCGATAGAACACTATAGCCTGTTTCTGCTGGCAATTTTCGTATGTTCATATATTTATGTTGCAGATTAAATGGACACGGACAACCTGTTTTGCATCATATTATTTCTAGCTGGAAACCCATACTTTATGATTGCTTACCTTTTCTAAAATCCATTGATGTTGCTGTTTGTTTTGTCTGTCTCCTTGTTTAGTAGAACTGAAATGCATGGTAATGTATATTTACAAACTTTGTTTCAGATCCAGAATAGGAAAATTACGTACCTACCGTAATTCTTGATCTTCTTGGACGAGTCTCCACCACTCATTCACACTAGTGGGGATTAGCGCAGGCACTAAGACCCACTCCCGAGACAAACTTTTGCTGGAGGGTGGTAGCGAGAGGCAGCGCGCGAGACACGGCGCCCCGCGAGCAGCAGCTCGGCCTCGGTAATGACCATCTCGGCGACGACCCTCCAACCCCCAGTACCTTTTTACCAAGGAGGTGCAGCGAACTAACGTAAAGAGTAAACCCAACATTAAAAAAACGGACATAAGATAGTCCGTATGACCCGTGTAAGAAGGGTCAGCAAAGAAGTCCTCACGGCCTAAAGATTTGAGGGAGTGAAGACCAATACAGCGGTGAGCTCGGGGGATGGAGGGTGGGCGTGTGAATGAGTGGTGGAGACTCGTCCAAGAGATCAAGAATTACGGTAGGTATGTAATTTTCCTATCTTCCTGGACATAAGTCTCACCATTCATTCACACTAAGTGGGAGAGTACCAAGCTGATAATCCCCAAAAGGCGGCAGGAGAGCCAGAGCTCACGATCTAAGATAGAAGCCCATTAAGGATAGTTCTGCCGAATCGCGGAATGTCGCCAGCATGAACATCCAGTGCATAGTGCTTAACGGCGATGCACTGAGCTCCAGGTATGGCGCAAGCATATATCTGCAATTGGAACATTGTGAATTTCCGCTTAGGATGTCAAGGACCGCCTCTAGTAGAGTGAGCGTACACCTACCTTCTAATTTAACTTGAGCCATGGAATAGCAATGACGAAGGCATGCTACTAACCATGAAGAGATGCATCTAATAGCGACAGGTTGACCCAGCCGGGTGTCGCTGAAAGAAACGAACAGTTGCTGAGTCTTGCGAACATCCTTGGTTCTATCTAAATAGAACACGAAGGCTCTCTTAACATCCAAGGAATGAAGAGCTCGTCCCTTCATTTTGGAAATTAGCGTAACGGGAAGTACCAGAGGTTGGTTTAGATGGAATTCTGACACAACCTTGGGAAGAAATTTAGGATGAGTAATGGAGAACTACCTTGTCTTTATGGAATACAGTATACGGAGGGTCCGTAACCAGGGCATGTATTCTCAGAGACCCCAGTGGCTGAGGTAATGGCCACCAGGAAGGCAGTCTTCCAGGTAAGAAATTTTAGCTCACAGGTAGCTAAGGGTTCAAAAGGCTTCCGAAAGGAGCATGTCCAGCACCAGGTTAATGTCCCAGGCTGCAACTGGACGCTTAACAGGGGGTCTGGTATGGAGAATCCCCTTAAGAAATCTCTTCACCATAGGTAACTGAGCCAGAGTTAAGGAAGAAACCGGCTCATGGAACGCTGAGATGGCACTAAGGTGAACTTTAACTGTGGAGTACTGAAGACCTAAGTTTGACAGGTCCAAAAGATACTCCAGAACCTTGCCAGGAGGACAGGAAAAGGGATTCCAAGAGGATTTTGCACACCAGAGAGAAAAACGTTTCCATTTGGAAGCGTACGTTTTTCGGGTGGCTGGCTTCCGAGCAGCCAGAAGGATGTCTGAGACTCTACGAGAGACGTTGAACCGATTCACTTCTATCTCTTCAGGAGCCAAGCATGAAGGTGAAGTGATTTCAGGTTGGGATGGACCAACGAACCCTGAGTCAAAAGACTGATTTGCAAAGGAAGTGGTCTCGGAGAGGCTGCCAACATACTGTTGAGTAGAGGAAACCATAGTTGCCGAGGGCCAGGAAGGAGCAATGAGAATCATCTGGTCCCCTGAGACTCGAACTTGAGGAGTACTCTGGATTAGAGGAAGCGGTGGAAGGGGCGAAAGAGCTTTTGTCCACCGCAGCCTGAACGCATCCTGACAGAAAATGCCAGGCCCTGGATTTCTGGAGCAGAAGAGAGGCAGTTTTGCGTTGAGTGGGGATGCAAAAAGGTCCAGGTCTGGAGTCCCCCACTCTTTGAACAGGGACCGAGCTACGGCTGGATCGAGAGACCACTCGTGAGGGTCTGCCTCCGTTCTGCTGAGGTGATCTGCTAGGTCATTTTGTATACCTGGCAGATAAACCGCTTGAATCAGAGACTTGTGCTCCAAGCACCACTCCCACACCCTCATTGCTTCCCTGCAAAGGGGATAAGAATGAGCACCGCCTTGCTTGTTGATGTAATACATCACTGCTTTGTTGTCCGTTTGAAGGAGAATGTTCTTGTGACAAAGGACATCCTTCAGAGCTCGGATTGCATAGAGGACCGCTCTCATCTCCAGAACATTTATGTGGAGATGAGTTTCGAACTGAGTCCATACACCTTGAGTGTGGAGGGAGAGACAGTGAGCTCCCCATCCCATTAGCGATGCGTCTGTGGTGATGGAGATCTGATGATCCGGGGGAGCAAAGGGGAATCCTTCCAGGAGATTGCTCTCTTGAGACCATCAGGTGAGAGACCTTCGAAGGGGCTCCGTCACCTTGATGGGATAAGACTGGGGGTGAGAGGTCGGGGACCACTGAGTGGAAACATCCATTGGGTGGTTCTCATGTGCAGTCGGGCCAGAGGGACAGTGAAGACCGAGGGACGCCATGAGACCCAACATGCGTTGCATCGAGAGAGCTGTAACCGATTGGTTCTCCCTGATGTAACGGGCCATTCGAAGGATGTCAGTCTTCTGTCCTCTGGAAGGAAAGCCTTCGCTGAAGAGGTGTCTAGAAGCCGCCCCTATGAAAAGGAGCCTCTGGGAGGTTGCAGTTGAGATTTTTCAAATTCAAGCAGAACTCCATGGACGTGAGAAGACGAGAGTCGTTTGCTGACTTCCAAAGTCCCTTGGCCGGAAGGGCTTGCTAGAAGCCAATCGTCCAGGTAGGGAAACACCGGAACCCGACTTTCCTGAGATGCGCCACAGAACCGCGCAACACTTTGTAAACTCGCGCGCCGAGGATAGCCCAAAGGGCAGGACTCTGAACTGATAATGCTGACCCAAAGCTACAAACCTGAGGAACTTGCGGTGGGTCGGGTGGATGGGGATATGCTGGTAAGCATCCTGCATATCCAGAGAGGCCAGCCAGTCGTGCTGATGCAGCAAGGGAAACAGGGTACCTAGGGAAATCATCTTGAATTTCTCCCTGGGGAGGAATTTGTTTAACTTTCTGAGGTCTAGAATGGGGCGCATCCCCCCAGATTTCTTTGGAACCAGAAAGTAATGGGAGTAGAACCCTGTGTTTCGCAGATGCCGGGGCACCAGTTCTATTGCCCTGTTGTTCAGAAGGCCCTGGATCTCCGCGGTGAGGAGGTCTGACTGAGAGGCCGACAACCTGGGTTGTCGTCTGGGAGGACAATTCGGGGGGGTTTCCAAGAAATTGAGAGAATAACCCTCACGAATTATCCGAAGGACCCATTTGTCCGAAGTTATGGACTTCCACTGGTTGTAGAAGTACATCAGACGACCTCCCACCGGAGGAGAAAGTTCCACCTCGGGCAGAGTGGATGGAACTTGGGCCAATGACTCATAAGGTAGCGCTGGGAGCTTTAGGCCCCTGCGCTTTCTGCTGCGTCTTCTTTTGAGGTTGGGCAGGTTGGCTTTTATGGAAGCTTCCCCTGCCTCTGCCTCGAAAGGACTGACGACTATGAAACTGACGTCTGTTCACATGCCCCCGAGAGGGGCAGGCGGAGGTCTGGCCAACTTAATGGCCGATCTAGTCTTCTGAGTGGCCTCTAAGGCTTGCTCCACCTGAGGGCCAAAAAGAAAGGAGCCATCAAAAGGCAGCGCCATCACCTGCTGCTGAGCATCATTCGTGAAGCCAGAAGTACGCAGCCAGGAATGGCGCCGAGTACAAATCCCCGCGGCTGCTGAGCGAGAAGCAGTGTCGAAAGCGTCCATGGCGGCTTTGACCTGTTGGTTATTGGACTCAATACCTCTAATAACGGTCAGAAGAAGCTCTGACTTGGAATCCGAATCTGGAAGAGCTTCAACCATTCTTTTCATAGAGTGCCACAGGATATACTCATACTGAGAAAAATAGCCTTGATAACTGCAACACGCATACTTAGAGTGGAGGCAGCAAAGACTCTCTTACCTAAAGTATCAATCTTACGAGACTCTTTGTTAATAGGTCGAGCTGTAGTAGTTTGAGGAAGAACGACCTTGTCATTCTCTGCCAGGACTACAATAGGATCCGCAAAGGCTTGGGATGCCAAAATGGGACGATCCTTGGGAGCTGAATACTTCTTATCAATGGATTTAGCCACTGAGGGAATAAGAGCAGATTATTCCATACCATTTGAGACAGCGTCTCGAAGGAAGGCTGGATCGGAGGAGTCAAATCCGTAGGGATCTCCGAAGCATGAAGATACTGGAGTCTTAATATCTTCCCAGGATCGATGTCTGTAGTCTGGAGAGAAAGAGTGGATCCCAGGTTCTTCAACAGAGACTTAAAGGACAGGTCCTCGACCACAGGCTCTGTAGCAAAGAAAGATCCTGTTTCCTCCACTTCATCACCCAACCAAAGGTCTGGGTCAGGCTCAACATCATCTCCTGATGGTCCAGAAAGGACTGTTTGGACAGGAAAGGAGTGAAAATTAGGAGAGGAGGAAATAGCAGAAAAACAAGGACAGTCCCAAGGGCTGCAGGCGCCGAGGCAGCAAAAGCAGACTGAAGCGGCACCGAGGGCGCCTGGCGCCCGAGGAAGCCTGTGACCCGATGGCGCCCGGCGGCGCTGCGCGGACGACTCGCCTGAACGGTGTCAGCCCTATCCAACGGCACCACTGGTGGCGCCGCGAGACCCAGCGGCACCGAAAACGGCGCCGACAAGCCAACAGACCCTGCGGAAGGCACCAGAAAAGCCCCAGGAACCTGGAAAGCTAGAGAAGGAAAAAAACCAGGAGATAAGGGCATCGGTGAGGCCCCCTGCACCGCAGCCATGTGAGGGGGGGAAACACCTAAGCACGGGGTCGTTGGCACCGAAGAAGGCGCCACGCGACTAGGAAGGTCCAACCGCCCTACCTGATCGCGGAGGGGCCGAGGGCTCCGAGGCAACGAGCCAGGCAGAAGAACCAACCTCAGAGCCCATTGCTCCATAAGGGCGCCCACTGATGAAACTGCTCATCGGAGTCCTACCTATAGGCGGGAGGACTCCGATGTCGAGACAATGATTACCGGAAGTTGGCGACTCCGAAGAAGGAGACCGGCAACTAGCAACGATAACCGCGTCGACGCGCAGACATACCAGAGGGCGACCTCGAGTGATGCCTTCTCTTTTTTGACCTGTGGGCCGAAGAAGAGCTCGAGGCTGAACGGTGCCGAGAATGCGACCGTTTATTTTTATGCCGGCGGTGGGACCGCCCATCCCCCCGGGCATCAGACTGACCGTTGTCGGAACCCCGCTGAGGAGAAGAGGCTGACCGGACCCAGCCGGCTGACTGAACAGCTTTCATCTGAAAGTCTCCCTACCGTCACCTGACCTGCTCATGGTCGACTCCGTCCAGTAGGCGAGACTTCTTCAAGTAAAATTTAAATATTAGAAAAATTTACTTGAAAATAGAATAAAATTAAGCGATACTACTTATCGTGATAAAGTTACAAAAACAAACTGAAAACTATCGCTAGTTTGAAGTTGACTCCCGACAAGCGAAAGCGACGTAAGTCACTGAAGCGCACTCGGCGGCGGGAAAAAAAGGAACTGAGGCGGTTGGAGGGTAAATCGCCGAGATGGTCATTACCGCTCGAGGCACTGCCATGGCGCCGCTCTCTCGCCAACCCTCCAGCAAAAAGTTTGCTCCCGATGGGTCTTAGTGCCTCCGGCGCTAATCCCCACTAGTGTGAATGAGTGGTGGAGACTTACGTCCAGGAAGATCTACTCTTATTGCATACTTCCTGAACATTAGAAGCACCCCAAACAGTGCGGTCTCTCATGATGCAGTGGCCTCCTAAACTCCCACTTCATCATGAGTGGCTAGACTGTGTTGGAGGTGTTCCCAAGTTCAGGAAGGGTGCAGTGGGAGTTGATCAAAGAATGTGCACAAAACTGTTTTTCTGCGGTAACACCAGTATGGTGGGCAGTCTGTTTTTCACTTTTTAAAAGAAAAAGAATCAGACTCAAAGTATCAGCTGTATCAGCAATCTTTACAGAATGTTAACGATTATAAAATGTGTTTCTTAAACAAGGGACACTTTGAGGCCTAAGGGAGTTGACAGTGACCCTTTAAGAAATCAGTGGGGTGGGAGCATCTAGGGTTAGCTGCTCAGACAAGTGGGGAATTGCAGCTTTACAGCCATCCCTTTCTAGGACCAGCTAGGAGAGATGTAGGGCCTCATTACAAGGGTGTAGTTGATAGGGGCTGCAGCTTTACAGATATCCCCTCTAGGTTCCGAAAAGGATTGGGTATACCAGGAGTTGCAGTTTTATAGTCATCCCCATCAGGATTTATATGTATGAGTCACACCTGGAGGGTAAGTAGGTCAGGGCTCGGGAGGCATGTGGGGTAACAGGAACGTGTACAAGCATCAGGACAGTGGGAAGAGGGTGGTGTGCTGTAACGGTTGTGGGGCGGAGTGTTTCTGGAGATGCTATGGGTAAGCAGGGGGCTGTCCAGCATGCAGGAGCTTGGATCACCTAATGGAAGAAATAAGGCAGCTCAGATGGAATCTGGAGAGGCTAATGTGGGCGCAGGGAAGTGCAGTGCAGGGAGTGAAGGCAGATGATGGAAGCCCTGGGAGAGGCTCAGCGGGCAGGTAAGGGGTGTTGGGGGAGGATCACCCAATTTCCATGGTTGTTGATGGAGGAGGGTGTACATCGCGGCGGTCACAGAGACATGGACCCACACCTAATCAAGACTGGGGCCTCTTGATCCCTGGATTCATATTGTACAGTAGGGACAGATGGCAGGAATGGGGTGGAGGTTTACATTAGGGAGGTATAAGTTGTACAAGGGAGGAGCTAGAAGAGGGGAGAAGTAATGTGGATTCAATTACTGTCTAGTAAAGGAAGGAAGGTGAGATTGGTGGTGGTATACAGACCACCTAACCAGGAGGAGGAAAGAGACAGGGAATAGAGCTCAGTAATACAAACAGCTGCAGGGAAGGGAGAGGTGGTAATTGTGGGAGACTTTAAACTGCCCAAGGTGGACTGGAGGGTACCCATGACCTGTGCCAGGAGTCAGGCGGTGACCCTAGATGCACTGCAAAGTAGATTCTTGACACATGGTATCACAGAACACACCAGGGAGGGGGCAGTCGCAGTGTCAGTGGGAGGCAGCACACTCGCCTCTGAGGCCGGACGACTGGAAGGTTGTGGGTTCTAGCCCACACCAGGAATGTGGGATAAATCCCAATAATGACACTGTACTGCATCATGGGGGGGGGGTGCACTTCTGAGGTACATCTTTCGGATGAGACATTAAATAGAGGTACTGCCTGCCTGTTCTGGTGGTTGTTCAGGTGGACGTTAAAGATCCCATGGCACTTCTCAATAAGAGTAGGGGAATTTTTTATTCAAAAAAACCAAAACAAATGTAAACGAAGTCATGCAAAATACAAGTAAGAAAACAAACTACAAAAGAAAAACCAACTATATCAATGCATAATCACAAAAATAAAACACTCATAATCCCAATCATCCCACCCAATCAATACCACTCCAATACTGATGACACAACTGGTTCCCTAAATGCAAAAGGTTTGTATACGTAAATCCCATCCAATTCAGCCTGTAATTTAAAAAATAAATCATCCAAGGTCACAACCTCCACTTTCAAAAATTTCCAGCAACGACTCTGCCAAATAACCCATTTAAGACATGTGAACAAGACATGCATTGTACCCCTGTACCATTTCAGCCACTGTGCGGATAATTGCCCATAAATGAAAACATCATGGGCCAGATATTCAAAGCTTTGCACCAGGCGCAAACACGTGCCAGAACAGTGCCAAATTTGCACCCAACTGTAATATTCAATAGGCCAATTAGCGCCGGCACTATGTGATAGCACCGATGCTAAAAGTTAATGTATGCATGGGTGGGAGTGAGGGGAGAGGCCATGAATGCCGGCGCATTGGTATATTCAAAAGAACAGTGCCACGCTACAGTGTTTTGCACAACCTGTAGCACTACACTGAACACCGCTACCAAAAAGCAGGCGGTAATGCCATGCAAGGGGGGTGGTACACCCGGTCGCAGACACATGCCCAAACCACAACACACAAGCCCGGCAGTTTAGTGTCCCCCATCCTATCCCCCGACACCTGTGCAGCAGAAGAAACATTGTATCCCTAGTAGTCTAGTGCCCCCAAACACACCCACGATCCCATAACACCAAATGCCTACACAAGTTGCAGTGACAACCCCACAATACACACATGTAGCAGTATCGCACACTGCAGGACTTCTCTCACTCAGTGACCAGACTCCACCCAGCCCCCCACATGTGCACTTGTCACAAGGACAGGCAGTAGTCACAGTGTCACGCTCAGTTCTGGGTGGTTAGTGCTGCGATTGGCGTTCCGAGGGTTGGTGCAGCAGCTAAAGAGCGGCCAGCCCCGACACAAGGCCAAACAAAAGCATGAGTTGCTACTGCACTCTGACCAGCAACTCGCAAATGCAGTCAGGAATAGTTGAAGCAAAAGAAAAAATTACTCACCTTAGTAATTGTGTTTCTTCTAATGGAGTCTTGCTGTATTCTGACAATTTGCAGTTAGCTCCAGCTCTTGAACTGCCCCGGAGAGTGAAGGGTTAAATTCTATGCCAGGCATAGAACATTGGACTCGAGCTCGGTTGAAAACTCTGTGTCCTTTTGAAACCAAACCATCAGATTCTTCGAGCTAAAACTCACTGACTAAATAATGGAAATTGAAAAACTCCTAGTAGCCAACTGGCAGCAAAGACTTTGGATTCCCCAAAAGACTCAAGTCGGGAAACCCAAAGAACCAAAACCAGGTAATAAGAACTAAAAACTGTTAATTAAACAAATACAAAGCACCCAACACAAAAGGAGTGGGGTAAAGACACCCCTTGGGTGCAACACTGCACCTGCCTACCCACTTCCCAAAAACAGGTTCTGAGAGGGAAGGCAGGGAGGGTGGTCAGAATACAGCAAGACTCCATTAGAAGAAACACAATTACTAAGGTGAGTAATTTTTTCTTCAAACAACATGAAGTATTGTTGTATTCTGACAATTTACAGACTACCAAGCAGTACCTCCAAGGAGGAGGGACAGAACCTACTTTGGGAACAGGCTCTGAAGTACTGCTGTGTCAAACCCAGCATCACTCCTAGCCTGGATACCCAGAGAGTAATGCTTGGTGAAGGTATGAACTGTTTTCCAGGTGGCTGCTTGACAGATTTCTAACAAGGGGATATCCCTAGCTGCAGCTGTATGTCTAGTGGAATGAGCCCTGAGGCCTGAGGGTGCAGCTTTTCATAGCAGAATTGAACACAGGACACAATCCGCCTGGCAATAGATCTCTTGGTGGCAGGTTTTCCTTTACCTACTTCCCCATAAGTGAGGAACAACTGGAGGGAGTCAAACCTGTGACCCTTTGTACGGTCTATGTAGTAACTAAGGGCCCTTTTAACATCTAAACTGCGTATCCTCCATTCCCCTGAGGAGGTGTGATCAGTGAAGAACACAGGAAGAGACATAGATTGGTTTAAGTGGAAATCAGAAACCACTTTAGGTAGGAACCTTCTATTGGTTCTAAGCACCACCTTATCTCTATGGAAAGAGATGAAGTCAGGCTCCACTGACAGGGCTTGCAATTCACTGATATGTCTGGCAGAAGTAACAGCATCCAAAAACACAGTTTTCCAAGTCAAGTACTTGAGCTCTGCTGAGGACATAGGCTCGAAGGGGGGGTTGCATCAGCTGAGCAATACAAATATTCAAATCCCAGGCAGGAGCAGGAGCAGGATCCCTAAAAGGGGGATTGGTATGAAGCAATCCTTTCAAAAATTTACAGAATACAGGGTGAGAGGACAGAGAGGAAGATTTCCCCACTGACAGGAAAGCAGAAATAGCTGACAAATGAACTTTGAGAGTAGCTGGTTTGAGGCCTAGGCCATTAAGGTAAACCATGTAATCCAGAACTGTAGACAAGTCAGCAGTGTCTGGGGAAACGTGCTTCTTGGAATACCAAATACTGAACCTTTTCCATTTGGAGTTGTAGGTTTTTCTTGTGGCAGGCTTTCGAGAAGCCTTGAGCATATCTCCAGAACCCCTTGGGATAGATGTAAATCTGCATGCTCTAAGTTTTCAAGAGCCATGCCTTGAGACTGGGGTAACAAATCCTCCCCTGAGAGGAGGTTAGCAGATTGCAATTCCTGGGAAGAGCCAGGGGAAGATGGACTGCTAAGGACAGCAACAGGGAGTACCAAGGCTGCCTGGCCCAGTCTGGAGCAATCAGAATCACTTTGCATGGCTGTGACCTTACCTTGACTAGAACCTTGAACAATAGAGGAAAAGGAGGGAAGGCATAAAGAAACTTCCCTTCCCAGTTCAAAATCAGAGCATTCAGAGGGACTGAACCCAAGACTGGGGTCTGCCACAAAACAGAGGAAGTTGGTGATTGTCTGGGGCTGCAAAGAGTCTATCTCCAGAGTGCCCTACCTTGAGAAGATCACCTTCAACACCAAAGGATCAGAGACCATTAGTGATGGCCCGGAAATCCTGCTCAATGCATCTGCTATCACATTGTCCTTTCCTGGGAGGTGGACGCTACTAGAGAGGTCTGCAGGGGAATAAGCCAGGACCATACTTTCATGGCCTCCGTGCACAAGGCCGTGGACCGAGTGCCTCCCTGCTTGTTGATATACCACATGGTGGTAGTGTTGTCCATCCTGACCTGAGCCACCCTGTTCTGTATTGACTGAGAGAAAGCATGGGGCAAGAAGTACTGCTCTGAGCTCTAGAAGGTTGATGTGAAGAAGGAATTCCTGAGGGACCACAGTCCCTGGGCGTGAGAACCCCAAATGGGCTCCTCACCCCAAAGGAGCATCTGTGGTAAGAACCACAGAGTGAGTCTGAGGACAAATGGAACACCTTGCCTCAGATTGTCCAGGTCCTGCCACCACTGAAGGGCCTGAATTAAGGTCTGAGTAACAGGAACTAGCTTGGTAAAAGGATCTTTCCTTTGGGACCAAAAGGTTCTCAGATGGAACTGAATGTCCCTCATCTGAAACCTGGCCCCTTGGACCACAGCTGTGGAAGCTGCCATGTGGCCCAGAAGCTGCAGAAAATGCCTTGCTGGTCGAGAAACCAGAGGGAGAAAGGAAGAGGCCAGCTGAGCGATGGCTTTTGCCTTTTCCAAAGGAAGGAAGGAAGGCTCTTGCCTTGAGGGTGTCCAGCTCTGCTCCTAGAAAAGTGAGGAGCTGTACTGGTTCGAGAACTGACTTGGAACGATTGAGAAGGAACCCCAGGGAAGTGAGAACATTCTGGGTAACCTGCAGATCTGACTTGACTTGGTCTGAAGACTGGCCCACCAGAAGCCAATTGTCCAGATACGGAAAAATAGAGATCCTTTTCCTTCTTAAAAAGGCCACCACTACTGCTAGGCACTTTGTAAACACCCTTGGAGCTGAGGTTAGACCGAAGGGCACTGCTCTGAACTGATAATGGCCTGAGGGCAATTCGAATCTGAGGTACTTTCTGTGGGAGCACCTGATGGAATGTGAAACTAGGCATCCTTGAGGTCCAGGAGGCTAGCCAGTCTCCTGGCCTCGGAGAGAAGGAGTGTTTCAAGTCACCATCTTGAATTTTAGCTTTACTAGGTGCTTGTTTAGGTATCTTAGATCTAGGATGGTCGCCACTCCCTGTCTTTTGAGTGAGGAAGTACCTGGAGTACAGACCTTTGCCTCTGTATGGAGTAGGAACTTTGTCTATGGCCTTTAAAGCCAGTAGAGACAAAACCTCTGCCTCTAAAGCAAGGGTTTCTGAAGTATCTGCAGGTGGAAAGGAGCTGGGTCTCAGTTTCGGAAAACTTTTGAAACTGAGAACCAGTCCCTGGCTTACAACCTCCAGGACCCACTTGTCTGAGGTAACAGACATCCAGTCCTGGACAAAGTAAGCCAGCCTGCCTCCTAACGGAATGGGGGAGTCGACCTGGGCTGACACATCAGGGTGTCTGCTTGGCAGAAGCCTTAGGCTGAGGGGTGGATGCAGCCCTGCTCATTCCCTTTCTGCCTCTCCCTCTGAAGAACCCCCTCTGAGAAAAGGAAGAGGAGGCCTGCACCTGGTAGAAAGGCCTGTGAAAAGGCCTGCCCCTAGCTTGCTGCCTCTGAGGAGTTGCCTGCCCTTCCCTGGCCTGGGCACTCCTATAAGTGGTCCTGTACTCATCCATTTTCTTCATGTAATTCTCTGTCTGCTCCCCAAACAGAAATTACCCACTACAGGAAATCCATGGCCTTAGCCTGGGTGTCCTCACGAAGGCTAGTACATCTGAGCCAGGCCATTCTCCAAAGAGCCACAGATGTAGCCATGACTCTTGACGACACGTCACTGGAGTCCACAGCAGCATGAAATTGCACCTTTGATGCCTCAATCCCATCAGCAGCCACCCCCTCCAGCTCCTTGGCTAGCTGGGGGGAGGCCTGTTTAGCCAGTGCCAGTACAGTGTCCCACCTGGACTTCTGGTACCTGGCTGTATAGGCCATATAATTAGCCTGCCCGAGTCCCAAAGATGTTGCCAAGTACTGTTTCTTTGCCAGGGCATCTATCTTCCTGGAATCTTTGTCAGGGGGGGTGTGAAGCCAAGGGGATGTTTGCCTTGTCACAGGCAGCAGCCTGCACTACCCCAACATGGCTGCATAGCTGGTAAAGCAATTCCGTATCCGAGTCTGACAAGGTGCACCTCTTGTCCATTCTCTTGTCAACAGGAGGTAAAGAGTTGGGAAACCTAAGAATTTTTTGTGTCTGTTTCCCAAATGACCTATGAAGGGGACTAGACAGTCTCAGACTCTGGGATGTCCATCATTTCTATGAAGTCAGGCTCCTCTTGATCCTCTACGGCCTCCTCAATAGGAAGCTGGAGAGTTTGAGCCACTTTTCTGTATAACAGAAAGTGGGGAAGGGACTCAGAAAGCCTAGGAGGAGAAACACCAGAAGGTCTGTCTGGGGAGATGTCCGGTTCCACAAGCACATCCAGACTTTCACCGCCGTAATCATCCTCTTCAAAATTCCCCTCCTCATCAAACTCCGGACCATAAAAATCTTCAGGGGAATAATCCTGAACTGGGAACCGACCGAACCGAACCCCTGCCAGAAGGCACCAGATCAGTCAGAACCGGACGAAGCGATTCCACAATCCGAATCGTTTTGGCTATTTCTTCGGCAGTTTGAACATGCAGCTCTGGATCCGAACCGGATGATTTACCCTTTCGTTCTCTTTTTGTGGAACCAATCCCTCACGATTGGCTCTCCTCTTGCCGAAGAAGCATCGCCCTGGTCAGAGGGCACTCCTTCTGGTTCAGTAGGAACCGAACTGGGCTGGCCTTCCGGGTCAGCGGATTTCTCGGCCTTCTTATTCCTAAGTCTACCTAACCTTTTCTCCAGGGTAGACTTGGGGAAATTCTTACAAATTTGGCAGTCTGAATCGAGGTGGTCAAACCCCAGACAGTAAACACAGATGGTGTGGGGATCGACCTTAGCAAAGACCTCCCCACACACACTGCAGTGTTGAAACCCAGTGGGCCCGTTTTTTTTCTTGTGTTTCTCAGACATGGCCAACCTAACCAACTTAACCTTCATATGGCAACCGCCAGGCAAGACTCCCCTATCGGTTTCTCACCATGTCACGGGTGATGGAAAAAAAACACTAAAATTACTTTTTTTTTTTTTTAAACCGATACGTACTGGTAACCACACACTAACTTTTTCTTTTCAAGATCTTACTACAAGATTGGTTCAAGCTAAACTGATCAGAAAAATTTCACAATTTCCACACAACAGTTACTAATCTAAGTATTTACGGTACCACAGACAGAGTCTCGAACCAAAAACGGAGACGAAAATCGTTACTGAAACCGAAACTTTTACTGTGATACAACTGGGCAGAAGGAGAAATTTCCAGAGCGACTGTTCAGTGAGGCGAGAGTAAAGAATCTGATGGTTTGGTTTCAAAGGACACAGACAAGAGTTTTCAGCTGAGCTCGAACTAACGTTCTATGCCTGGCATAGAATTTAACCCTTCACTCTCCAGGGCAGTTCAAGAGCTGGCGCTAACTGCAAATTGTGAGCATACAGCAAGACTTCATGTTGTTTGAAAGTATTTATTTTTCAAAATAACAACCTGACACTGGTCTCACAGAAACACTACCAGCTCCTAGCACTTGACTTGAAATTAGTCTTCCTCAGCGGGTAGAGCTTAGAGTGAGGCCTTTGAATTTATAATTATGCAATTAAAGAATTAGCTAAATAACAAAAGGAATGAAAAGGACAAATGTCCAAACCTCCGGTTTCATTCTTTTGTTATTTAGCTTCTTATATTGGCTTGCAATAATCTAGAATATGTTTTTTTCCAGTTTCTTGTTTATGAAATATAGGATTAATGGAATGAGATGTAAATTTTTTTGAAAAGGAAGCAACTTACTGAGGATATGCTAGAATTAATGAATAGTAATGTACTGTAATAATGAATTAAGTAAAACACCTGAACTTATTTGTATTTTGAACGTAGAGCACAGTAATTTATGTTGCAGCTCTACCTAGTGTTTTGAAAGGGACACAAGAATTTTACTTTATGCACTTTTTTCATTGTCAATATTCACTGATAGTAAGCACCTGTCTAATTCTTTAATTCTATAATTATAAATTCTAAGTCCACTCTAAACTCCACCTAGTGAAGACTCATTTGAGTCGAGCTGCTGGGCAGCTGGTAGTGTTTTTGTGTGTCCAGTGTCAGGTCTTTATTTTAGAAAATAAATACTTCTTGCTTCAACTATTCCTGACTGCATTTGCGAGTTACTGATCAGAGTGCAGTAGCAACTCATACTTTTGTTTAGTCACAGTGTCACAGCTACAGTTCCTCAAGTGATGACAGTGGGAATCCAAAGTGTCAACACAGACCAGCAATAGGAGCAAATCGTCTGAGCCAGACGCAGGTTACGACAAGGTCCTAGGTGCTATTAATTGTGCCACACAGTGTTGCCCCCACTCACATCGCGTGCTGGGACTAGCGCCGCTTCCTATGGCGAGAGGTCTGTGGTTGCTGACAGTCCGATGTTTACAACGTTCCAGCTATGTGCTATCTGTCTCTGTACTGTCTGTGAGAAAGAAAGACATTTGCAGAGCGAGAGACAAGACTGTGGGATGCAGTTTCCTACATTCGTGTGACAGTGACACAGCGAGACGGACCTAGACACCCTGAAGAGGACTCCCTTGTAGTGTTCTCTCTCTTATACATAACAGGTGGCTCCCTCCATTTTCTGTCTAGGTCCAAAGTTTCTTATGCTGATGGTTCCCAGTTAGGCATAGAAGAGGTTGTCAGTGTTGGGATGCTCCATCATGCGCAAGTATTCAGCAATGCTGGTGTGTGCTTGCTGAACAGTGCAGGACCTAGGAATAGCCTAAGACAGAAATCACGAGACAGAGAGACAGCAAGTGCCGCAGTTGCCGTGGTCAGTCTGTGTGTCCATCTCTCGCAATGCATCGATGCTGTGTGTGTACATGTTTCTCTTTCCTGTCTGCCGACTGATGCTTGCTTGTGTCTACCACAGTGTCTGTGTCCCTCTGTGTTCGACAGTGTCACTTGCGGCAATGTGTTGGCAGCAAGAGGGGGAGAGGTGCTGCAGTAAGGATCTTCTCTCTCTCTCTCTAGCAACAGATTGCACTCTCTGTGTTGCATGTTAACTTTTCCATGCGCTTGGAATGCTATGGCTGTCAAATAGTAAGGCTGCAGGCATTGTTTCATATGTGTCACCTCCTCTCTCCCCTCATTGACACTCATTTCAGTACCCATGTCACTCATTTCAGTGATGAGCGGTTGGGGGAGGTGCACTGGACTACTAGGGATATGGATGAAGTTATTGTTGCATGTGCCTGGGTTAATGCTTGGTGTGGAGGGCTTAGACTACCAGGGCAAAGTGTTACATATAAATATATTCATTGCAAAAAACGTCATTACTGCATCAGTTAGGGTTGATGTCACAGTGACAAAAATTTGGAAGTTCGATGTTAGGGTTAGCCCCACCATGGGGTGAGAGTTAGGACTGACGACCCCATAGCACACCCCAATGTCTGTTGGTGTGTGGAGGATGGGGGGTGGGGGTTGGGTGGTAACCCTAACATCGAATTTCCAAACTTTTGTCACTGTTACATCAACCCTAACTGATACATTGACAAAGTTTTTTACAATGAATTTCCTTACTTCTTGAAAAAGTGTAATGTAACTAGTAAATGGTATGTGATAGTAGGAGTGCGGTGTTGTTGAGGCACAGGTCAGGAAGCATAGGAAAAACCAGGAGCAGCTGTAAAATTTGCAACAAGAGCTTTATTTGTACTAGCAGTAACATAAAAAAATAAAATTGTTCAGTAGAACTATTTACAAAGGCCAAATAAACAGAAAAAGCCCATCTGAGTTTTCCTTCAATCTCTGTGTCCCTCTTTGCAAGCAACTGCAGCTCTGTCTTTTAAGTCCTTCCAACCCCCTTCTTAACAAGCATCCCATTTTTTTTTTCTGAAGTGTTCTTTCATTTTTTGTATTTCCTTAACCATGTCAGCTCTTAACCGCTCTGGTAACCTGTATGTCTTTTGTCTGATAGGGCAAGCATTCCATGGCACTAGTATGTGCTCGGCAACTGTTGCTCGGCCTGGCACTGTGGTGAAAGTACTATTAAATGTCTTTAACACATTATGAATGTCTGCAGTTTGTTCTGAGGTTAAGGAAACATTCACCTTTACAGCATCAGAAGTTACGGTTTGTTCCAGTCTATCATAAGCTACATCATTATCTTCCTTATCGGTTTCTGGTAAAACCAGCAAAGCAGCTTTTGGCATTTTTTCAACCCATTTCTTGAGGAGGTTAGCATGGTATATCCTAGTAGGATTTTTCCTGTCAGGGGTCTCAGTCTCGTACTTAACAATGCCAGTAAGTCTAAGCACTCTATAAGGCCCTTGCTACTTCATTAACAGTTTATTTTCTGTTGTAGGTAACAGTAGCAAAACCTTTTCCTAGCTCAAAAACTGTTTCTTTTATCCCATGGTCATAATATACCTTCTGCTGGTTTGGGCCTCTTCCAGATTATTATGGGCAATTTAAACATATTTTGCCAACTTCTTTCTTAGGGCACATGTATAAGATGTTATAGATTGTTTCTGAGTAGGGTTATCTTCCCACGTTTCTTTTATCACATCCAGTGGCCCTCTTAGATGCCTACCATATGGCATTTCAAATAGTGAAAACCCTGTTGATGCCTGTGGCACTTCTCTGTAAGCAAAAAGTAGGTAAGGCAAGTAATGGTCCCAATCTTTCCCTTCCCCTTTTACAAACCTTTTTAGCATGCGTTTTAGGGTTTGGTTAAAACGCTCAACAAGACCGTCTGAGGGTGATAGGGGGAGGTTCTTATGGCAGTGATACCTAGCAGTCTGTACAGCTCCTTAAGTAATACATCACCAAAATTACTACCCTGATCAGTAATAACTTCTTTAGGTTTGCCCACTCTGCTGAAAATGTTTGCGAGCTTTGCTGACACTTTTGAAGCTGTAACAGTACGCATTGGAACTGCTTCTGGGTATCAAGTAGCATACTACCAGGATAAATCTATTACCCTTTTTACTTTTGTCTAAAATATCAACCACATCCATTGCAATTCTCTCAAAAGGCACATCTATCAAGGGTAGGGGCACTGTGGCACCTTGTCTTTTCTAGTGACTGGGGCTACTTTCTGACACTCAGCACAGGAATTACAATAGGCAACATCTTCATGAATTCCAGGCCAGTAAAATCTATACAGCAATCTGGCAAGGGTGTGATCCCTCCCTGAGTGACTAGCCATAGGATTAGCATATGCTATCTGTAACAACTCTGTTCTGTACTTCTGTGGTATAACCAATTGTTTTGTCTGTTCCTGTGTCTGAGGTTTAACCCAAACTCTGTACAGTAACCCATTATAGTTTTTAAACATCGGTCCACCCTGTTTTGGTTTCACCCCCAGCTGCTTAAAATAACCCTGGAGAAAAACATCGTTAGTGTGTTCTGAAAGAAAATCACAATCAGTTATCAGCTTAGTTTCAGCATTTTCATCGTTAACCCTTATGTCCATCAGTCATTTGTTGCCTCAGTTTCTTCAGGCATCGTCTTTCTTTCCTGGATTTCTGGATCTTGGGGCTGTGCTCAAACAATTCCGAATCAAAATCACTGAAAGGAAAAGTGTCCCCACCGTCTGAAATTTTCTTTGCCTGAGCTCTTGTCACCACAGCTGCTGAAACATCAGGATTTACTCCTTCTTTGAGTAACTCAGTAAATCCTAGAAAGTAATTTCCAATAATCACAGGTACAGGTAATTTAGGTACTACCCCCACTTTCATTTGGTGCGACACACTCTTAATGGTCAGAGTCACTTGGGTGATGGGATAGTATTGAGTGTCCCTGTGGATGCAGATGACACCAGTACCTGGCCCCTTTGCACAGTGTTTTCCCAGCACTTGAACATGCACAAGGGTCTGTCTGCTTCTCGAATCAATAAGATCCTTTACAGTCTTATCCCCACCTTCACATCTGTTAAGTACTTGCCCCAATTTACCAAGGACAAATCTGCTTCACTGTCACTCTCCTTACTCGGCAGTTTCTTGCAATATGTCCTGGCTTATTACAGTCATAGTAAATAACGTCTTTGGGCACAGATTTGTTACCTCAATCAGAGTTCTTATCAGGCTTGGGTTTAAACGGGAAAGAGAGTGTCTTCCTGGTGCTTGGCTGTTACCTTGCTGCTGTGGCGTCTGTCTGGCCATCTGGTAGTCCTCGGCCAGAGAAACAGCCTTTTCCCCATTTTCTGGTTGGTGTTCCTTTACCCAAAGCTGCAGATCTGTAGGCAGGATGTTGATGAATTGCTCCATTGTAAATTTATCAATGATCTGCGGGACTGCTTTGCCCTCTGGTTGGAGCAATTTTATCAGGAGTTCTCTGAGTCAGGTGAAGGCTTCTCGAGGACTGTCAACTAAGTTGTACTTCAGAGATCGAAATCTTTGCCTGTAGATCTCTCCTGAGATGTCACATCTTTTTAGGATTTCGCTTTTCACCAGGTCATAGTTTTCTGACTGTGCAATGTCCATATTGCTGTAGGCAAGTTGGGCTTTCCCTGTCAGGTAGGGTACCAATCTGATTGTCCATTGCTGCTTTGGCCATTGGCAGGCTGTGACAACTCTTTCAAAAGTTGTCAGGTATGCCTCGATATCATCCGAGGGACACAACTTTGTAAGTTTAATGGGTTTTAAGTTGCTTGTGTTTTGTTCCCGTCTGGATCTGTGCCAGATCCTCTGCCTCTGATAGCTTGCAAGGCATCCAGCCATCGCTGCTCCTGTCGCTGCATCTCTTCTCCTGCTTCTATCACTGCATCTCTTCTTTTCTCTGTACTTTAAGCGTTGAAGCTCGTTTTCTCTCTGCTTCTTAGTCTCTTTTTCTTGTATAGCCCACCATTTGAAAAAGTCCATCAGGCTTTCAGGTTCTGTCACTGTCTGTTCTTTTTCCATAACTTAAGCTGGCTGTACAATCTCAGCTTGGACTTCTGTCTCTGCTAGTTTGGCTGCCATTCTCCTGGTAACCACTCCTGGACTTGCTGCTGCAGAATCCATACCTTTCTCTATGCTTCTCTGGTACTAGGTCCAGTACCCACACACAAAACTCCTGGCTTAGAGTATGCACGGTATAAATCCCACTTAGGCTGACACCATCTGTCGTCGAGGCACAGGTCAGGAAGCATAGGAAAAACTAGGAGCAGTTGTAAAATTCGCAAAAAGAGTTTTATTTATTCTAGCAGTAACATAAAAAAATATTTTTTTTCAGTATAACTACAGTATTTATAAAGGCCAAATAAACAGAAAAAGTCCATCTGAGTTTTCCTTCAATCTCTGTGTCCCTCTTTGCAAGCAACTGCAGCTCTGTCTTGTAAGTCCTACAGTCTCTCTTCTTAACAAGCATCCTGTTTTTGTTTTCTAAAGTGTTATGTGTGTGTTTCAGGCAAGTGCTGGCAGGAACACACTGTACCAGAGCTGAGGCCCTTTTCCACAGCTCTTCTGCAAAACACTTAAAATTGCACTCGGTAACCCTTGAGTTTCCAATAGCTTTCTGCAATCATCTCAAACTATAATTTTATACATTTAAAAATTAACACTATATAATTTCTAAACAAAGGGATCCCAATACCAGTTACATTTTCACATAATGATTTACATATATATTTTATACCAGCAGATATGCAAGGGAGGAAAAGACAGAATAGCAAGGGAAGACTGAGAGGCAAAGAACTGCGAGACTGTCGGGGTGATCAAATGCCTGCTTGCACCGTGAACATGGGTTGCCGGCGTGGCAGGAGGTAAGGCATGATGCCTCAGCCCTCCAAGCCACTGCGCCAGCTGATAGGTTTATTTTAATGTGCTTGTTCCCAATATGGCGCTGAAGGATTCTTATTTGTGACTCAGATTCTTTTCGCCATGGAGATTTTAGACATGTGCTGTTTGATGATTGCATTTTTTCTTAGATCTGGAATGGACCTCACAGTCTGTTTAGCTTAATGTCTCTTAGCTGACAGTTTATATTACAGCATCAGGCTTCACAGTTCTGTCGAGACTGTTTTATTTCTGTGTAAATATGATACTTCTCAAGTATCATGGCTGAAAGTAATCAGCAACTTGGGTTGATGTTTGTTGCATTTAGAAGCCTTTTGAACTTTCTTTTTATTACTGATACTGTATTGGGGCAAAACCACTTCCCACTAGTAGATGCAGTATCTGCATATTATAGTTAACCTCTGCTTTAATTCTGCCCCAAGTTTGACTGCTTGCAGAGTTTATATTGTAAATGTTATAAGAGCGGACTCGTTTTTTTCCCCATACGTCGTAGTGATAGAAGGAGAAAAGACATCCACTGTATGGCTAACATCTGCTACATAGTGTGTAATGATTAACTCTCTGAGATTCTATGCTTGTGTTGCATTGTTTTACAAAATAATAAAAGTTACGAAAAAAGAGATCACCAGCAGAGTACCACAGGGATCTCTTCTGGGCCCAGTCTTCTTCAGCATGTTCATCAGTGGCGTGGGTGAGGAGGCCAAGGCAGGTATTGCTTATTTGCAGATGACACTAAAATTTGTAGTAGGGTTGACAGTGTGGAGGGGATAAGGATTTGCAGAGACCTGCAAAGGCTGGAAAATTGGTCCAAAGTCTGGCAGCTGAAATTCAGTGCCACAAAGTCGATGTTATGCTCTTTTATTTTTATTTATTTATTAGAATTTCAGATAAATACTTTTGAGCCAATGGCTCTTTATCAAAGGTTCCACGTCAGTATACAAAGAATAGAAGTACAGTTTGTGTGAGATTAGCAGGCAAGCAGTTTGAATACAAAATTCAGTACAGGGTATACATGGTCTAAAAGCTACAGACAATATAAATAACAGTCAGAACAACACAATCAAGCATACATTTAAGAATGAAGAGTCACAACAAACAATATTTACATGTATTAAAGCTGCTAGAAGGGCACTGTCAAAGGAAAGGTGGAGTGGAAAAAACTGAGTTGCTGCCAGTTGTGCCAGGTAGTGTAGGAAAGTAGAAGAGAGAGTGCTCTTATTTATTTAGTTAGTTTTGTTGACCTGGTAAATGCACTAGACAAGACTTTGCCTACAGTATTTTCAGGCACCCCGGAGGTTACAGCATAATAGTACAACTGTAGAACAACACATATTAGTATTCAATACAGCGGATAAAACAGAGTAACTTTTACGGTTCAGTAGAACAAACGAATTAGTGTTCAGTACAGTGGATGCGCATGTGTAACTTTTACAATACATTTACAGATACCAGTGGGATAACAAGTGCAGAAGGAGTAGCAACTAATGATACAGTATAATAAGCTAGATGTCGGAGACATTTGCAATGGTGGTGCAAGGGCAATTCGGAGGCACATTAGTACAGAGTTACAAGCTGACTGGCATATAGAGACAAGATGCTGTAAAAGAGTAAAGTAAGTTAGATAGGAGAAATTGAGAGTCAGATTCAAGTGAGATAGGAGAAATTGAGAGTCAGATACAGGTGCAGACATTAGTCTCTCTTAAGTACTTGAACAGTGCTCACTTGAAACATAAATGATACTGTGTTGCCTGGAGGTGGGATGGGAGGGTGTTCCAGATTCTTAGGGAACAAAAACCCCAGAACAGAGTATTGGATTAGGGGGGTTAAGCTGGACAACATCAGTGGGAAAGGACATATGAGTTATCATTAGTGACTCCCTTAAACAGACCAGGAAATGTAATAAGGCCTTCAGCAAAGCTAACACAGGATCCTGGGGTGCAGTGGGAGAGGGTTTGAACAAATTGATCTCCCGATTTATCTAGGAAGGTCAATGCCCCAAAATCGCTTTTCCTTTTACACCTTCACATCATTACTGGTGGGGTCATTCTTCCCAGTTTGGGAGTCTGTTTGACAGTAGAAGGCAGGAGGTACTGTTACCACTGTAAAGGTTGCTGGTGAGGCCACACGTGGAGTACTGTGCCCAGTTCTGTAGTTCCCACCTAAAAAGGACAGGGCCAAGCAAGAAAAGGTACAATGTAGGATGACCAAGATGAGTCTGGGACAGGAGGGCAGAGCCTATGAGGATCTATTGAAGCACATTCATTCAGAACAAGAAGAAAGGGGATATGACCAATACCTTTAAGTTCCTGACGGTAATTAACAAGGTGAACTGTGAGGAGCTAGTTACCAGGGACAGAGAAGATAGGGCAATGGTTATTGAGTGGAGGTTAATGGGAAGAAGGTTTAAGAAGGATCTAGGGGCAGAGGCTCGGATAACAAATGGAATAGTCTAAGCAAGGACCTCACAGAGACCATAGGTCCTGGAGTGATAGAGTAATATGGGCAGACTAGATGGCCCTTGGTCTTTTCTGCCATCATCATCTATGTTTCTGTGAAATGGACCATTGCAAGATGTATTGTTTCCTGCACTTTCTGTTGTTGTAATCTTGTCACCACCCTGTTTCAGTGAACCTCAAACATGATCCACTGGAGGAAAGAATACCACAGAAACAGCCACTAGGGGAATCTTCTGCTGGACTTCTGTAAAGCAGCTATCTGGGCTTCTTCCTTTATGTTAGTGTCTCACTGTTGTGTAAACCTGTAATGACAGAGCTGCAGTGTTGAAAAGCATGTTCCATAAGTGAGATTCTCCCATCAATGAATTGGGGTTCTGTTTGAGATTCTGCTGTTTTACCTTCTCAGCGTGACCGCTGGGCAGCGGTTTCATGAGCGGATGAGAGTGTCATGCTGCCAGTTTGTTTTCCCTCTTTCTTGTTTCCCACCTGCCTAGTATGATGTCATCACACCACACCTGGGGTTAGTTCAGGTGTAGGAGTAGTACTGTAATTATATTGCAGCACTTTTACAAGCCAAATTGTACAAATTAAATACAGTTAACAAATGCATACATAGGCAGAGCATCAGGGTGCCACATTTCATGTATGGCTTGTAATATATTGGGCAACTAATTCTGCACAAAAAGAAGGTCTGTGACTGCTGGTAAGAGCCAAGTTGCTTCCAGGCCAGAAAGGAATATGGAGCAGCACTAAGGGACTCCAAAACTAGAATTAAGACAGCTGTGGGAGGGACTTCGGTGATGTCACGCCTAGATGGCTGCACTGTTTTGAAGCTTCATGAATAAACCTGCTAACAGTCTCCTTCTGCATCCATTACTAACATTCAGTATATCAAAATGGCTTCAGGTGGAGGCGGAAGAGACAGAACGACCAGATCCGATCACAAAATCCACTGAAAAGGCAGATGGCAAAGGATTCACCTACTTACTGACTGTCGCGGCGGAGCTCTTCCCCTGCCAGTGCGGGAGGCCTAAATACCGACACAGGCGTCAGGATGGAAAAACTGTCACGATTCAGGTTTGAAACCCCCTAACTGAGATATAGACCTTCTGCAATGAGAATCAACAAGACTTTAAAAGTTTGCATCAAAATTACAATCTCTGGAAAGCAGAATTCAAGAGACTGAAGAGACTGCGTGGTAATGGCAGGCGACAGAGCTTACAACTTCATACGGTCGACTTTCTTCTGGATCAGTACATCACACTACAGGACAAACTCCAAGAACAAGATACCCATTTTCACATAGATAATCTTAGGATATGTGAGCTTACCTGAAGGAGCCAAGATGGCCAAAATGACTGACTTTATTGAGGACCTGCTGTAACATGCACTCAATCTGCCAGCCACGCTTCCAGTTTTGGCTGGAGCGTGCACATAAGCGCTGACTCCTCGACCTTCTGATCCTAACTCTAGACCTCACTCTATTGTTGTGAGGTTCTCCAGCTTCAAAGATAAAGAACAGATTCTCCAGATCACTGGGAAAAGAAAGTTGTAAAATGTAATGCAGCCTGCCTGTACTGCGACCAAGATTATCCCTCAGAAATCTTGCAGCTGGCTGACACATGTGGAGATACTACGCACCCTAAAGGCCCATAAAATACGCTTCCAAACTCCATACTCCACAAAACTGAGAGTTTCCTGGGAATTGGGGACAGTTTTATATACACATTCAAATGAGGCAAAACATGTCCGGGTGAGGATGGGCACCCCAACAACCGGAATCAAACTCTCAGCCTCCACGCTGGATCCACGCTGCAGTGATCCACCTGGGTTAGCGGTCCTCT
This sequence comes from Neoceratodus forsteri, assembly GCA_016271365.2. Lineage (NCBI taxonomy): Eukaryota > Metazoa > Chordata > Ceratodontiformes > Ceratodontidae > Neoceratodus > Neoceratodus forsteri. Next base: position 1,651,267,453 of record CM057455.1, on the reverse strand, counting down.
CCATCAGCATAAAACCTCTGGAAAGAAAGCTGCACCAAATACATTGCAGGAAATTCAGAGAATCTTGCAGTCATTTTAAGGAGTCTGCCGACTAATTTAGAACCCAGAAGGACTCTAACACCTAGGTTATCCAGTGAGGCTTTGTTGGTTTACCTTCTCTTGCTTTTGTATCTGTGCTTCCCTGACTTGCCAAGGACAACAAGCCTTTATAGTATTTGTCAGCGAAAAACTTGTAGATGCATAATTCAGGATAATCCAACCTGATATTCCTAATTTCCATCTGATACAGCTGTTGTTTAAAATATGCTCTGATTGGGATCACTCAGCTGTAGTAATTGATTAAACCTGCTCCTTTAATAATTAGGGTGATCGGGATGATGGGCGCACTGCCTGCACTGGTTTGCTTTGTTTGTCTGCCCCAAATTGTTTCTAGAAGGATTGCCATATTTTATAGGTTAAAATCTCTGGTTTGAATGAGCATCTTTGCCCTTTTTCTCTCTCTGCCCCATGTGCACTCTCTTACATTATCCCTGCAGCAAACTCATGGGGCAGACATCGAACTTATTTTGGTAATCACTGAGACTTACATCTATCTGTTACCTAATTTGTGGAACTTATTTGTTGGTTAAAACTGCTACCTGCTCTAAAAACAGAAGCTACTTCGTTTTGTGGATTGTGTAGTCCTTTATTAAAAGGAAGTTTTTCTGTTGTCTTGATACACACTGCTTCCCTGTGATGTCTGTCACACTCTGATAGCAGCCTGTTTTCAAGCTGGACCTACAACCCTAAGAGAGGTTATCACAAATAAAGTTAAATACCTTTTGTGGACTGGAGGGTCAGTGAACATTAAAGCCACTCCTGCCTCTTGGTGCCATCGGTGTTACAGGACATTTGAGAGATTATATCCATTAACTACTGTGCACCTTATGGAAATGCTGTTTAATTAATATTCTCCTAAATTCTTTGGATTTTTGCAGTTACAAAATAGCCTACCAGTCACTGCCCCCATTGAAACTGAGCCTCCTGTTTGACACCACTGTACTAATCTAATTAATTTCACAACCCCTCCCCTCTAACATGATTTCCCCATTTTTTTCTTTCTTCTTTTAAATTCTCCTTACTTATTGAATTTTAGTCCCTATCAGACTTAAATTCATGCCTACGATCTTCTCCTCACATTGTGATTTATTAAGTACCTTGGTACTTCTCTGTTTCCGACTCTGGCTGACCTATGTGTGGTGGGATACAGGAGAGGGGCCAGGGGACGGGGAGGAGATGAGAAGAGGCGGAGGAAGAGGAGGGGAAGGCAGGATGAAAGACGAAACAAAACATGGGGTTCAGAAATGGAGGGAAGGGCAGGACATACAAAACTCCTCCTTTCTATTTTCTTTTCATTACAGTAGTTAACTTTATTAATTAGGTGGAACTCTGTAAATAAAAGTATTATCATAATTATCTATTGGGATCAATAGACTGCCATCCTACCTGATGACAGTGGTACTACTTCAGGCAGTTTGAACAGTATTGCTCATCGGGTCCTTCTCTTTTCCTTTGTTATGATGTGGTTGTGCATGATTATTAGCATCCTGGCGGTGATCATTGTTATCAAATTCCCATGCCCTTACTGGTCACTGCTGCTTCTTGACCTGGGAGGCAAGATCCTTACAGTGGGCTCTCCCTCCCACTTCAGGCAGTCTATGCTACAGTGCCTCTGCCCAATTATATAGCAGGCTGAATGTGCCCTCCTACCTTGGAAGCCCAAATAGATGTTTATCCAGTAGTTCAGTTGTGTGTGTTCAAATTGTATATATTATTATTTGTTACTGCCTATAGTACCTGTTGTATGCTTATACTGTTGATGTATTGTTTAGCTGCAACTAGGTGGTTACTGTTAATTTTGGTTCAACTTTATTGTAGTGCCCACCAGCCTGGGATGGGACCCTCACCTCAGACAATTGGAGGAGTAATTTGTTTCCCCCAGAGAGGGACTCCTCAGATCGGATATGGTCTGTACAAAGGGAATGGCATTTTGGGGACGCAATTCTCTTACCTCAATTTCTGTTTACTCTGTATATCAGAACATAACCAGTTGTGGACATCTCATTATACCTATCGGTTATGGCTCACATGACCTCAATAAAACTGCTCTCCCACAATGTCAACGGCCTGAACAACTTGGTTAAAGAACTAGAGTAATGACATATATTAAAAACTCCGACTCCACGATTGTTTGTTTGCAAGAGATGCATCTCAATCAAATAGAACATACTAAACTAAATAAATTTGGCTATGCCCATATCATATCTTCCCTTACAAAACAGTAAATGATGTGGAACAGCAATTTTGATATCGAAACAGGTTCCTTTCCAAAGACTAACTCATGTGCAGACCCTGAAGGGTAACTAGCCGTGCTTTCAGGCCTCTTTATATGGGTTAGAGTAACCCTAGCTAGCATCTACCTTCCATCAGTTTCAGATGCAAAAATCTGTGAAGTTCCTTTTCAAAAATTACAGAAGTGCACACGGGTGGGGTTATTTATAGGTGGGGATTTTAACATGGTTCATGATTTTAAGGATACTATCACCCCAAATCCTCCCTGCAGAACAGCCACACAAAAGGTAAAGGCTTGTATAAAACAGTTAGGCTGGATCAATACGTGGCAATACCTGCACCCAGAGACCCGGCATACACACATTTTTCGGCTCCACACAACCTATATTCTCATATTGATCTGTGCTATGTCACTAAAGAACATCAATGTATTACATACAGCAGTGCCAGATGCTGCCTATACTTCTCTCAAACGATGCCGCAATATTACTGACATTGAAATGGGATGTAAGAGAGGAACACCTTCTTGATGTGTGAATTGTTATCCTCTTAATATTACTTCATTTAAAGAGATGATGAAAGAAAACATTACACAGAATATTGAGGATAATGTCACTATGGCAGTGATGCGGATACTGTAAAAACATTTTTACAAGGGAAATTATCAACTTCGCATCCGACTATAAAAAACTCAGGAAGAACAGCTACGTCAGCTATAGGAACAATTGTGCTGCTTGCAAGACCAACATGCCGAGGGACCGAACAGTCATGCCCTTTTAGAAACTACGTGGCAGAGGATCCAATGTATCTTAAATATAAAACAGAATATGCTTTACAATTTGTGAAGCAAGGATACTATGAAGGAGGATCTCATGTCGCATGAATTCTCGTATACAATGAGGCAGAAAATAACCCAATACATAATAACTCAAATTAGGTGCCCTGCCTCTGGTTCATTCTTGAAACATCCAGAAGATATTTTGCTAGCTTTCAAAAACTATTACTAATCTTAATACAAATGACGCCTCCCGACCCAGACAGAACTTAATATTTAAATCGTTTGCATCTTCCAAGCTGATTCTAGATTACATAGCGCTCCTGGACTTTCGCATAGCTCTGACAGAATTAGAGACGGCGATATGAAACTTAAAATCTGCAAATAACCCAGTACCGGATGGCGACACTGGGGAATTTTATAAAACTTCTAAAGATCTGATGTTGTTATCCCTATTGAATGCCTGTGGGGCTGTAATGAAAGACAACCCAATTCCTCCTTCTGGAGATATGGAACTATACCACCATTCCTAAGCCAGGAAAGGACCACACATACTGCACCTCCTACCGACCAATATCAGTTTTGAACATAGATTATTAACTTTTTACAGCTATATTGGCAAATCGACTAGACACTATCCTTCCTTCTATCATTAAAGGGAACTGTCAGCAATAAGAGCCTCACACCCAGGTGTGAGGCTGATCTTAATTAGTCCTTTGTGTGCAGCAACACTTTATTTACTTACTGATTACTGCAGTGTAATAAACAGATCAGGCTCATTTCATTGACTGGTAAGGTGCCATTTCATGTAACCAGCCATCCCAGAATCCCCTGCTGCTGACATCAGAGGAGAACTGCAGAGCTGGGAGATTCACTTGCCTTCAATAGCCTGCAGTGAATGTCAGGAGTTCTTTATAAGCTGTAGTTTGCTGGACTTGCTGTTCTCCTGGGGCTAGATATAGTCACAGAGGACTGTACTAAGCCCCATGAGCACAGCAGGACCAGCAAACATCTGATTCTAGCTTACAAAATCTTTAACATGTATACTGCAGGCAGTTGAAGGCTATTGAATCACCCAGCTCTGCAGTTCTCTTCTGATGTCAGCAGCAGGGATTCTGGGATGTCAAGTTACATGAAATGGCATCTTAGAAGTCAGCAAAATTAGTCTAGTGTGTTCTACTATGCTGCAGTAAACAGTAAAAAAAAAAAAAAAAAATGTTTTTGAACACAAAGTGCAAATTGGATCAGCCTCACACTTGGGTGTGAGGCTTTTATTGCTGGCAGTTCCCTTTATCGTTGACCAAACTGGGAGTGTGGCCAAGCCAGGAAACAAGATGAGCGTCTAGTCCAGAGCTCTGCGACCATACATTCCTATTGCAACCATCCTTGTACTTCTTTTGCTATACATTGCCTCTCCTTTCTAACTATAGCCTAGACCAATAGTTCTCAAACTTTATCATGATGAGCCTCCCTAAATCCGTGGAAAGATTTTGAGCCTCCCCAAAATTGAAATAATCTTGGGCCTCCCCAAAGAAATTAACGTACTGTACTTGCGCAGTACACCATGAATAAATTGAAACCCCTTGAGTACTTGGCTCATATTCAGTTCTTTGTCTTATACTGACTTGGAACTTTTTAAAAAGAGCTCCTGTACTCAAAGGTGTTATCTGAATAACAAATAAATAAAATAAATATTATTCAGCTTATTGTACCCCCCACATGCCAACCTACTTGCTCTGCAATTTTCATTCTTGAACCATTGTTACCCCTTGTTGCGGTACCTTCATGGGTCAGACTACTTCCTCTCTATATGAAATAACCTTCCTACATACTTTCTCTCCCCTCTTCCTTCTCTGCTCCCAAGCAACAGCTCATGGATTACTTTGCTCCTTCCTGCTATTGCTCTTAGCACCTCTATGCTCAACCCTTGTATTTGGGCTGTTCTGCCATCAGTTTACAAATTGAGCAATTACCACCACTCATTATTAATTTATTGTTCATATTTATTTGCACTATTGCTCACTGTATATTTCTTGATTGTTTTGCAGTTACCTTTGAAATGTATTCACTCCCTACCCTTCCCGGGCTCACTTAAAATGAGCCTTGGCTCATTCACCTTCCTTGTCACCTATTAGTAAATAAATACATAAAATTCACCTACTGTTATTATCCTCTTTAAGTTTGTTTCATTTTTCACACAAAATATATAAAACCCAAAATTTAAATACAGTACTATTTCAGACTTGCTTGAGCCTCCCCTGGAACAGGTTGGGAGCCTCCCCAGTGAGGCTGGCCTCACCATTGAGAACCCTGGCCTGAACATTAGAAATGGCAACAAACCCTAAATTAACAAAAAAAAACAACTAACTTTCTTTCTGGTCAGTGGGACATTCAAGTGCGCCATCGGGATGATCTACAATGAGGCGGCATCTCAGGGAATCCCTGGCTGTAACTAACTCGTGGATTCAGGCCCCTCCATAGAAACTCTAATCTCTGGCCTTAAATGTGATCTTCAGACACAGATGCAGGCCGGATTTACCAACTTAAATGCCCAACTTGCTCACATCCAATAGTCCTTCAATGCTATGGGGAGAAAACAGATAAACATGAAAGCTGACTCACGAATTGGAGGAGAGCGTTAGTGCACAAGAAGACGTGGCTAACAAGATGGATCCGCGCTGCAAACAGTCCTCTGAGAAATAGAACAATTTAAAATCCATAGTAGATGATCACAGAAGCAGGGGGCTCCGCTGTAATGAGCGGATAGTGGGCTTCCTGAGAAGTTGGAGGGTCGAGACAGTGTAGCCTGTTTGCAAAATGGCTGGTCCAAACACTACCTTTGCTGGAGGATGCTGTATTGGAAATTCAAAGAGTACATTGGTCTCCGGGTAAATGGCGCGGACCAAATGAAAGCCTGCAGCACATTATTTCAAAATTACTCCAGTATACAGGCAAACTAAGAGTCGGGCAGTGGCTAGGAAGGTGGATTATATCCTAGTTGATGGCAACAGAGTGAGTATTTTTCCTGCTTAATCCTGGCACCTGCAATGGGAGCGCCAGGCATTTGCTGAGGTTAAAAAGCGCCTGCATGCTTTAGAGTGCCTGTTTTCATTGGTTTACCTGGCTAGGTGGATTGTTGGTGCTGGGTGAGCGGTAAAGTCTTTCACGGTGGCAAGCCAAACCTTGAATTATCTGGAGTCAGAACTTGGACAGCAGGCCCAGGGCACATCAGATTCACCTCGTCGGGTGAACATTTGAAGAGCAGTTCATGCTGCAGGTATTGCCTATGAACACTTGGGGTTCTGCCTGGGACGATGGGGGGCTAGAATACCTGGGTCATAATGGGCAAAGGCACAGCCTATCAGGGCTGGATTAGGGCCTCCCACTTTCTCCTCTGCCAAGTCTGAGGAGGGAATCAGTGAGAACCACCTAAATGTATCCTCGTGTTGTAGAGAGGCGGCATTGGATGTGTTCAGCTACCGCAATAACCGTAAGCAGCTCCAGACTTTGTGATGGATATTTTCTTTAAGGAGCAGATACTAAGGGGACTGAGCAAGACTGATAATATTTGCTCCTCTTTCCTGGCTATTTTCACAGGGACGACACTATTCTTTTTATTTCTGCAGTTGATTGGTGCCTCAGACTTTGTGGGTACGGATGAATCTCTCTTTTTGTTGATATTACTTTTGACACCAGACAATTTGGCATTGTAGGACACTGTGGAACTTCTGAACCTGGTTTGGTCTCATCACTGCTATACAGACTTAGCGATCGTTTCAGTTCTCTTATGTAACCTTGTCATAACTGTTCTGATTTAAGCATGGGGTACTTGAGAACTGGCACTACAAACTATTTATCGATTTTCTGATGAACAGGATCCTGGATCAAGCCAACTGCCTTTGTTTGCTAAATATTATTTAAGTTTAAAGTTGTATGCAAAAGGTGGATTACCATGTTTTATAGAGTTGGGATAATTGAGGAGACATGTCATTTGAGACATTACTTGATATAAAGGAGTAGAGGCTTATATTCTGCTAAGGTGTGGAGTTGTGGGTGAAGGTGGAGTGACGTTCTGTCTTGGGTGAGGTAAAGGGGGACTAGCTTGGAGCAAGACCTGGCCATATACCTGGGGCTGCTCATGATTTGGGGAGGGTTAATGTGAATTAGAGCTCTTTGGGGAACTGTTGGTAGGATGTCAGAGCACTGTTAGGTAATTCTGTGAAAAAGCATGTGAGAGGGAAGGAGGCTCTCCGGTATCACGATTCAGCGTGGTCTGGTTTGAGGCCCCCTCCATCCCACCCATGGTAGCTCTAGCAGGAGCAGTCCTGTAGCCACCACTGGAGCTCAGGACCCAAGAACTATTGGATCGCGGCAGAGGCTCGCCTGAACGGTGCCTCCTGCAGTTGAAGAAGCATTGAGGGAACAGTATATGGAGAGATTGACTAGGGCTCGGCCACCTCCCATGCAGCCCACTCCTTGCTTTTTTTTTTCTTTGTTTAACTTTCTTTTATTGCTTTTACAAGAAACATTAGCATGTTGTACAATCATCTGTCAGGGTCAATCTTGTTTTAACAAATATATTCAATATAAGCTAGGACAGACCAAGCCTAGACAATTTGAATTCAGGATAAAGGGGAAAACAAAATAAAACATTTTATCAGATATTGTAACTAAATAAGCTACAGCTAACTAAGGCTTTTGAGGTCAAGTCCATAATGTTCAAAGTCCAGAGATTGAAACTCAACGTCTAGTGCTGATGTGTCCCCATTCCTTATAATACAAGGTACTCCTAAAATGTGTGGCACTAAAGATGCATTACTCATACATCATTTCAATATTTTACGTAAGCTGCAGGAAAAGACAAATGGTTCATTCTGCATAGGTAGAAAAAGAAAAACAGTAAGCTCAAGAACTGGCACAGTTATAAGCAGTTTCAAAAGAATTATAGTAAACAGTCAAAGTTTCTTGTTCAGAGTCAGAGTCATTTATATTACTGCCCTCAGACGATTGGAACTCCCAGGCTATTAATTCCACTTTTTACCTGCTTCCAGAGGATCAGTGTACTGAAAAGTCTTACCACCATAGTGGATGCGTAGTTGGGCGGCATCAGGAGACAGTGCAATACTCCTAACCCGCCAAGTCGAGTTCTCACTGCATCGAACTCTCTTTCCGGCTCAGCGTGTCACAAAGAAAGGTCTGGGAACAAATGGATGGTAAATCCATTAAAAGCAAGTCCTCCCAAAGATCTTGCCGCTTGCAGAAGGCTATCCCTGACGATGGAACTTGGCGCACCAACAGAACCACTCTTGGAGCCTCGCAACATGGCCCTACACAGCTCGAGTTGTAATCCAGACTGCTCTAATGAACTGTCCTCCAGAGTTCCTGGGGAAGCTGAAGTGCTGCAGGTAACCAACGATTACAGAAAGGTAATGAGCTCTTTCTCTTAGCTACCCTCCGGAGACCAATTAAGCGTATGTGCAATACCCTATTAGAGTTCTTCAGCGCCTCTAATCTATAGCTAAGATGAGCATTTTCTTGCACAAGCTTAGTTATTGCTGTTAGTGCTTGTACAGCCGCTTTCTTTTGCAGTTGTTGCCATTTGGGTAACTGCCTTTAGTTTACATCTTGCTCAGCAAAACATTGGATGATCGACTCTATTTTAGAGTCGATCGCTTGCATAGAGGCCTGTAAAACTCTCCAATGGGGCTCTCCTCGCTGCATGAGGTCGGGAATTTGCCAGTCTGTTCAGTCATTGTCACAAGATGCTTAGGGTTCACTGCCAATAGCTTTTGATTACACTCCATGACCATCTGATATCCCACCACACTGGACAACTTGATCTGTTCACTGTTGTAATCGAAATTCACTTTACCTACAAGCAAATTGAATTTTACTTGAATTAGGTTGATAAGTGTACAGAGCTGCGCCAAAGTGCATCTTGCCAGTTGCTGCTGCTCTGGCGCTTCATCAGCCACCCTTGCTTTGTTATTCTAGATTTAGAGGATGGATCAAACTTTATAAGTTTTAGTTCATAAATAATCGAAGAGTGGGTGGTTGCCCTGGCTCATCCACAATCAGGATTGATGTTGGTGGGGTTTTCTCTCTAGAGAGGATCAGTTAATTGTGATGGGGAGGTTAAGGGGTTATAGGTTCACAATTAGTTAGAGGGTCAGCGTTACTTGAAGTGTGGAGGAATAATGTTTTATATCCTTTGTTTAAAAGGTACTGAATGTAGGGCCCGATGGTGCTGAGGGTTGTGGCGCTGGATGCCACACCTCATGCCATGAGCGACCCGGGTTTGGGAATGAGCCTGGGCTGTTGGAGGTCGGCAGGGGAGGGAGAGGTTTGAGCATCCGATGGATGGCTCTCTGTCTCGGGTGGGATCTGGGGCTTGCTCGGTGCAGCAGGGACCTCTGGTGGAGACCGGAGGTAACTCTAACTCTGAGCGCCTTACTAAGAGGGGGGCGGAGTGGCGGTGGATGTCAGTGACCAAGATCGTGCAGACGTCATTGCATATCCACACTCGAGGGAATCTGTGCAAGGAAAATCCCCATCCTCGGGGGTAGGCGATGGCACCTCTGCCCGTGGCCACAGTCCCGTATTGGGCACTCCTCTCCAGGACACTTACCCAGCCCAGCATACTAGATTATAGATAGAGTGCCCTGGGTGGTTAGGGCAGCCCCACCTCAGGGGTTCAGAGCTGGGGTCCATCGGGCTGGTGCGAGGAGAGGAGGTGTCTCTGGTGGGAGGTAGAGCCTCGGAGGTGAAGGCTGTCAGAGAGAGTTCCTTGAAGGACGTGCATAAAAAGAACAGAAAAAAAAAGAGGTACTGAATAGTGGGGGAACAAGTTTGTTGCTTTGAAAGTTATTCAGAGTTGTTCAAAAGATTTGTTTTGAATTTTTCTTATGCAGTCTTTGAAAGTGTACATTGTGGAAGGTCTGTAGAGCTCTTTTGGTCTCTGGGTACATGTTCTCTGAAACCTTTGATATGGGAAGTCTAAAGATTGTGTCTTGAAATGTCAGCAGTCTTAAAATTTGTAGTCAAACGAAGAAAATCCTTACTTATCTTAGAAAGACTAGGAGATGTGGTCCCCTCACAGGAAACGCACAAGACGGATGAGGAAGGACTAAGATGGCCAAATCCTGGGCTGCATGTTGCTCCACGGGATTCTCATCAAGGCCGGGGTGGCAGCTTGATTACGAGCCCAGATTATCTCCACCACTAAAGATTCACAGGGTGCTATATTATAGTTGATTCTATAATAGACGATAGGCAATTGGTCTTTCTATCAGTCTATGGCCCAAATTTTGATTGCCCTGAATTTTTTCACAATCTGACTTTGATTTTAGCCCAACATAGTGAATCCTTGTTTGTGGGGAGACTTTAATATTTGTTGGGACCCAGGGATGGACCACTCAAATGCAAAGACACATCAGCGCACTAAGGGGTGATGGCACTTCATCAGTTAGCTAGAGAACTCTCTCTCTCACAGAGGTCTGGTGCCACTTCTATCCAAGGCAGAAAGAATTTTCATTTTATTCTCATGCCTACAAAATATACACGAGGCTGGACTTGGCATTGGTCTCCCATACTTGTTGACGAATGCTGTATCGGCAGAATATGGCCCAATATGCATTTCAGACCACTCCCTCTGTCGCTTGAAATAATGTTGGGAAGGGACCCCCACCGAGGAGACCGTGGAGACTAGATCCTACCCTTTTAGTGGAGGGAGATTACAGGAATACAAGAATTTTTGAGTATAACAAAGTGGAGGACACCTCAGCCACAACTACTTGGGAGACTATGAAGGCATATATCTGGGGCCTAACCATCTCCTTGGCAGCCAATAAACATAAACAAGAATGGCAAAAAGAGAACAGATTAGAAACTCAGATTAAGGATTTAAAGACTCCGGCTATGGTGGGGGAGATATATCTGTGGATAGGGCACAACTGAAAAAGCTTAAGGGTAGATGGCATCAAGTATCTTCTAGGAATATAGAAAGGCAACTGTTGGTAACTAAAGTGGGTAACTATTTTGAGGGATAGGGCAGGTAAGTGGTCCAGCTTGGTTGTCTAAACAAAAATGGGCAGAACGACGGATCTTATAATTTGAAGGTAACTGGGGAGATTACAACTGATCAGAAGGTCATAAATAACACATTTTAAGATTTTATTAGTCATTATACATTGGAGGTCCCACCGGTGCTGATCCTCATTCCTTTCTCAGAATATAGCCCTGTAGTAGATTAGACCTGGACAGGGTGATCGTTAGAGAACCCTATTACTTTAGAGAAAATCAGGCAGGCCATCTGGTCCTCCAATACTGGGAAAGCACCGGTCCCAGTGGGATCCTGGTGGAATTTTACAAAACCTTCTAGCAAGAGATTAGAAGTTTAGTGTTCCAGGTGGTCCAAGAGGCGTGGGAGGAGTCTCTACCTTACTCTCAAACTGTAGCTACGATAACAGTGTTGCCAAAACGCGAAAAATCCCTTAAAATGTAGCTCTTACCTTAATTTCCCTCTTAAATGCCGGCTATAAAATTGTAGCAAAATACTTGCCGAAAAGTTGGAGAAAATTCTACCCACTTGATATATCTGGATCAGGGCAGATTTGTCAAGGGCCATCAGGCTAAGCATAATATTAGAAGAACCCTTAATGTAATCTATACAGTGCCTTCAGAAAGTATTCACCCCCTTGGATTTTGTCACATTTTGTGATGTTGTAAACTGAAATTAAAATACATTTATATGGGATTTTTTGTCACGTATCTACACAAATTACTCTAATGTCAAAGTGGAATGAAACTTCTGGAATTTTTGTACATGTAATCTAAAATAAAACCTGAAATGTCTTGATTTGATAAGTATTCACCCCCTTTGCTATGACACTCCAAATTGAGCTCAGGTGCATCCAATTTCCTTGTGAGATCACTCTAAAGCTTGAATGGAGTCCACCTGTGGTCAGTTCAAATGGTTGACATGATTTCAGAGAAATAGACCTGTCTATAAGGTCCACTGTTGACAGTGCATGTCAGAGCAGAAACTCTACCATGAAGACCAAGGCTGTCCACAGAACTCCATGATAGAATTGTGAGGAGGCATAGATCTGGGAGGGTATAAAACATTTCTAGGGTGTTGAAAGTTCCCAGGACCACAGTCAAGTCCATCATTAGGAAATGGAAAGATTACGGAACCACCCAGACTCTTCCTAGAGCAGACTGTCCTCCCAAACTGAGCAACCTGGCAAGAAGGACCTTGGTCAGGAAGTGACCAAGAACCCAATGACCACCCTGACAGAACTACAGAGTTCCATGGCTGAGATGGGAGAACCTGTCCAGAGGACAACAATCTCTGCAGCATTTCACAGATGTAGCCTCTATGGGAGAGTGGCTAGGCGGAAGCCACTCTGAGAAAAGGTCACATAATAGCATGCCTGGAGTTTGCAAGAAGACGCGTGGCAGACTCTGAGACCATGTGGCAAAAGATTCTCTGGTCTAATGAAACAAAATTGAACTCTTTGGCCTGAATGCAAAGTGCTATGCCTGGCGCAAACCGAACACAGCTCATCACCCGTGTAACACCATCCATACCATGAAGCATGGTGGTGGCAGCATCATGTTATGGGGATGCTTTTCAGCGGCAGGGACTGGGGCACTTGTCAGGATAGAGGAACAATAGAATGGAGCCAAATACAGGCAGGTTCTCCTCAAGGATGTGCATCTGTCTGCAATAGACCTTAGACTAGGCTAAGATTTACGCTCCAACAGGACAAATCTACCCCAAGCATATAGCCAAAGCAACACTGGAGTGGCTTCAGAACAAGAAGGTGAATGTCCTGGAGTGGCCCAGCCAAAGCCCAGACTTGAATCCCATTGAGAATCTGTGGAAAGACTTAAAGATTGGGTTCACCAATGCTCCCCATCCAACTTAGCAGAGCTTGAGCAAATCTGCAAGGAAGAATGGGTGAAATTCCCCATATCCAGATGTGCAAAGCTGATACAGACATACCAAAGAAGACTCAAAGCTGTAATTGCTGCCAAAAGCGCTTCTACAAAGTATTGACTCGGAAGTGAATACTTAAGTAAACAAGATATTTCAGTTTTAATGTTTCATAAATTTTTGTTACACAATAAAATATTTTTGCCCCTTTAAATTGTTGAGTATGCTGTGTGAATCAGGGAAAAATCATTTCAATGCATTAAAATTCTGGTAGTAACACAACAAAATGTGACAAAATCCAAGGGGGTGAATACTTTCTGAAGGCACTGTAGATGGAAAGCAAGGGAGGGAATCGGATCGGGGCCTTCTCACACTCGATGCTGAGAAGGCCTTTGATGGGGTAGGAATGGTCATTTAAGCTTGCTACCCTGACCAAATAATGTTTGGGACCCAACTTTCAGAAATGGATTAGTATCCTTATACACTGCCCAAAGGTCAAATTCTTACAAATGATACCACTTCCAAAACCTTTAGACTGTAGTGGGAACTCGATAAGGGTGCCCATTGTCCCGCTGTTACATTTTAACTATTGAGGCTCTGACCCAGGCGTATACGGGCCCACCGGATATTGAGGATATGTACAAGGAACAAGGGAACATGTCATATCGTTGTTTGCCGATGATGTTCTTCTTTTTCTGGAGAACCCCAAGAAGGCCTTACCAGTGCTTACTGCTTTACTTGACATGTATGGTCGATTTGGGACCACAAGATAAATTGGTCCAAATGTGAGTGGCTCCGTTAGCTAATACAAGTGAACCTGTACAGGTGGGTGGGGTGTCTGTTCACCCTATTTCAGTACTTAAATACTTGGGCATCTATTTTCCAAGGAAATTATCTATGCTGGGGCTGGAGAATTACAAGCCTCTGTTTACAAAAATCAAAGCGAATGTGATAGGTGGAATTCTGTCCCCTTACTTTGATTAGTCGTGTCAGTTTGGTCAAGATGTGCATTCTTTCCACGATGTCCTTATTTATTTCAAACCATCCCTTGCTATATCTAGAGCCTGGGTTAGTCGATTTTTCGGTTTGGTTCGGGAATTAGAGTTTGAGTTCAGTTCAGTTTGCTTGGCTGGAAGAATTTAACAGTTCGGGTTCAATTCGGTTCAGTTAGCTGATAGTTAATGACATGCCCGATGCACATAAATATTTGCTGCCAAGCATGACTGCAGGGACCTGTCCTCACAAACTGCTCTATTACTGACAGTTCATGAGCGCAGCTGAACACGGGCTCTAGTGCTATTTCCTCATTTCACCTCAGTTTTGTCTGTCTTACTATTTTATAGTGTGGACACCAGCTTCTGTTTCTTGTTTGCTCACCTCATTGCTGCAGATTTCGCACAGTTTCTGCCATGGTGACTGTATACTTTGAAAGGGAGACATCGTAACGGCAGACTTTAACTTGCCTTCGATGCTGTGTAACTGGAGAGGTTAGGTCACACTATTTATCTTTCTGATTGTGAACTTCTATTTAAGTAAGTAATCAAATCACGGCTCAACTATTTTTCTGTCAGTCTACAGCCAAGCGTGAGCGTCGGGTAACATTTTGAGCAAGCAGTTGGCAGTGTGAACTGATGGTGTTGGAGATTAAGGGGCTGTGCGTACATGTTTTTTTCATTTGAGAGCATGTTGAGCAGTTGCAGTTCATCTGGACTTTACAGGGTTCGAGTTCAGTTTGGGTTCGTGAGGTTTTGATTACTGGGTTCTAGTTCGGTTTGATTGGTCCAAAATCAAAACAGTTCATAATTGGTTCGGGTTCAGTTCACAGCTGAACCCAGGCTCTAACTATATCCCAAACAAGAACATTAAAATATTAACAGTACATTACTACATTGTTATAGAATGGGAAAGCGGTCTAGAATTAGGCAAGAAATATTATGGCAGCCGTTAAATAGGGGAGGCTGGGTCTACTCAGTTTGAGGCTTTATTATTATACAGCCAACTGGGTTTTTGATCGACTTGGTCCTGCGTTTCGCTCAGAGGAGTCTGGACAGATTTAAAGGAAGGGTGGTATGAGGCCCCATTATATGACAGTTTATTTGCTGCTTCAAGTTGAAGAAAATTATTAAATATATTCAGCACCCTTTTACGGTCAGCAGCGAGTATGGTTAGTGGCTTATCAGGGATTGGGGGTGAGAGAGTTTTCCCCAAATGCAGCCATTGAGTCGCCCTGTGGGAGAGTCTCGGATCCCTCCTCCTGTCTACCTGGTGTTGAGGCTCTGGGAGGCGGGGTTTGTGTTTAATCTCTCAGCTATACTCGGTGGAGTATTGAAATCATTCAAGACTTAGTGAAGAATTTGGCGTTCCTAAGGCGCATTTTTGTATATCTTCAGGTGAGAAGATGTTTGTGGCATGCTTGAGATGGAAAGGAATCTCTGGCCAGACCTAAGTTATCCCTCTGGAAGGCATTTTAGTAGGGAAGCAACTAAGTTGAAGCCAAAACCTATGGCAAGACTTTATAAAGCTCTTTTGGGTGGTCTTGAGACCCCTTGATTGAAATTAAGCAAGACTGGGACAGAGACCTTTCCCGACTCTGCTTACCACTGGGGACTGGGATATTAGATTGAAGAGGGAATGGTCTGCTCTGTGAACAGTAGACTTAGTCATACACTATAATATGCTACTCCAATCTTACTATACTCCTGTCCTTGCCCACAAGATTGATCCTGGAAAACCTGATCGATGTCTTAAGTGTAAAGTCTCCTCGGCACCTTTTTCCATTTGATTTGGGACTGTCCTAAAATACATCAATATTGGGGAGGTTATCTTATTACTGAGCAAGATATTAGGAGATCCAGGAGCTATGGATGTGTAAATGGATGCAGTAAATGTGTTGCTTTGACTCCCTGGATCTAGGAGGGGGCGGTTCAACCCACTTTGTGACTTATAGTGTGGTAACTGCAAAGCAAACTCTGGTATTGCACTGGGAATGAATAAAGTCCCTCGATTTCCCATTGGGTGACTCCTCTGCTTTCCTGCATGAAGCCAGAACATCTACAATACAAAATAACCCATAGGGTAACAAAATATGAATCTATATGGAGTCCTCTGGAGATAGCATTATCTAAGGACATGTTCCTGGCCTTTTAGAAAGTTTAAGGAAGTGGTTTTCCAGGAGAAAGGGTTGAATATTCTGTATTAGTTCCCCACCGAGAGACTGGAAAGTTGACGTTCCATAATGGCACCCTATAATGTCTTACTGACCGTGTTATGTTGCTGGCCAAGATAATGTTTTCTATACAAGGGCTGACTGGTATTAATATAATTTTGAATATGGGAGATACTAAATAAATATGGAAGAATATCAGCTCTTGATTTGATATTACGCCAAGAGGTTTGTGCTTGAGTCTAAGTTATGAGACTCTCCGAACTAATTGTGTTCCATTTTGAATGCACCAGAACAATGACTTTGTATTGTAATGGACTGCAAAAGTTTTAAATAAAGTTTACAAAAAATTTTTTTACCAAACTGGCTTTTAGCAGCCAGACAGGCGAGGATAATATCAAACAAACATTACATATACTTCACCATGCTACCTGGTTGAAACTACCCTTCCTGTTACTTAGCTTAGATGCTGAGAAGGCTTTTGACCGGGTGGCGTGGCCTTCTTAGCTGCAACATTAAATTCCATGTGTTCCCTCCACATTTAGTAACATTATACAATGACTATATGACTTGCTCATGGATATGTTAAGGTTAATGGCAGTTTATCAGACCTGTTTCCTCTCTTATTGGGGGTACCAGGCAGGGCTGGCCCCTTGCTGTTTGCAACATATAGTTTGAGCCTCTAGCACGAACCATTTGACAGAATGATGCAGTTACTGGTCCCTAAGTAGGGGGACGACAACAAAAGCTAGCCCTTTACGTAGATGATCTGCTGATTTACTTAATACAACCTGACCAGGTCCTTCTCCATTTATGGCATACCCTAACTCTTTTGGCCACCTAGCTGGCTACAAATTAAATGTATCAAAGACAGAAGTCCTTCACAGCACTACAACCCTACTTCCCATTTAAGTGGGACCTGCCCATGTTAAAATACTTCAGCTGGCGGCTGATCATTTGCAGTTGATTGCCCAGAACTCACGACCCATTTCTAAAACAATTAAATGGAGACCTAGAATGCTGGAAGAACCTGCCACTTCCCTTATCCAAAGAGTTGACGCTGCTCATGAACATTCTCCCCAGATTCTCTAGCTTGCTCAGATTTTACCAATAACCCCACTCCCAAGCTTTTTTAAAGACATTAAAGAGCTAGTGGAGCCAAAACAGGCAGACAGAACAATAATACAAATTTTAAGTAGTATTCAGTTGTAAATTTTATTTCTGAAGTATTTTTTTTCCTTTTGCTCATCAGAAAGTCTGCTATGAGATAATATTGTGCTGGATGTGTGGAACAGCTCATAGCCTGGCAACTGACTTATCTAACTCCACTGCCCCACACTACATCATCAGCATTATGATCTCACTGACAGTGATGTCACAGGTGAATGACCTAGCAGTTGCTCACTTGCTGTTCTTAAGCAGCAGTGATGTCGCCAGCCAGTGAGGTCACGTATGATGATGATGTAGTGGGGCAGCATACAAGATATGTCAGCTGCCAGGCTAAGAGCTGTTCCACATCACACCTACTAACATCAAGTAAACAATCTTCTAATTAATCAAAGGAAGAAAAAGGACCATAGAAATGAAAGGTAATGGTTGCTTTTAAAAACTAATATTAGTTTTAGCATGCCTAGCTCTTTAATAGGAACATTTTAAGGTATATATGGGTGGTCTGCCCTTGCATCCGGTTAATCATTTTACAACTGCCTAAACCCTGGGTAATCTGGCGCTACCAGACTTTGCCTAATACCACCAAGCAGCTCAGCTCCATACAGTTTTTACTGGCTTACAACCATGTACCGTGCAAGCTGGAAAAGTATAGAATTGCTGGAGAAAGATTTACATAATCTTAACAAAATACTTCTCTCTTGTCCTCTCCATCTATTAACAGAGGTGACACATAATCCCTTTACCAGTGATACTTTGAAGCATTGGAAGGGCTGTTGGAACTCCTGTTCTGGAAACATCTCCAGCACTTTTGTTTTCACTCCCATATCTAACAATTTTCATTCAGCTTGACTAGATCATGAATTTAGACACTGAGAGGCTGGGCTTGCACCTTATAGTGCAGTTCATACGTAATGGGAGAATGCTGATATTCCCAGAACTCTGCCAGACTTATTCCTTAAGAACACAAGACCACTTTCGATTTATGCAAACTATAACCTTCATTAGAACGTTGATACCCACCTCGATACAGAGGATAGATCTACCACCAGTAATATTTGCTTTGCAACACACTCTGTAGGCTCAGCTTCCTTAACACACATGATTTCACACATAAATGCCTTCTCCAGCAGCTATCCATGGACTCTGTGGATAGTGTAAGGCGTGCCTAGCAGGCAAACTTAAATCACCCTGTAGACAATAAGAGCTGGAATAAACACCTCCAAAATTTACATTCTATTACTAACTTTTATCTCTGGCAAGAATTTTCTTGGAAGATAAATATTCGATATTTTTGGGTACCGCCCTCGAGTAAGAATACCTAATGGAGGGACTGCTGTAAAGGCTGGACATACTCCTGTCACTAATGGCACATTTTCTAATTGCCCAACACTGCAGCCTTTTAAATGCACTGGCTGTAGAGGTCACTGAGATATTTGGCAATTCTGTGCTTCTAACAATTGATTGTTTTCCTCTTCTCCAAGTTTGAAGGTATTTGGAAGTCAGTATCTACAAAGAAACTATTAAACATCTTCCTTTTGGCTGCAAAAAGCCATCACAAAAATTGGCTTTCTTCTAGAGTTCCTACAATGCCAATTTGGCAAGATATAATCATAGGAATTTATAAAATGGAGAAGCTAACTGTGCAAACCAATCACCAAATGGAAAACTCTAAACTCACTTGGAGAACATGCATATTATGAGTCACAGACAGGATTTTGTTCACTAAGGCCCTGTCCACGCTACTAAAGCTCCGTCTGTAATGTTACAGAGGTCCAAACTATTACAGCAGCGGTTTGCGTATACACCTGTAGCGTTACTGGAGGCGTTTTCGTAACGTTGTTGAAACCCCTGAGGTGGTTTCAACAAGCAGTTCAGACTGTTCTCTTCTCTGTAACGTTACCAGCGTAGTGTGGAAGTGAGAGCATGTAGCCCCAGCATTGCCTCAGTGCAGCACGAACTGCATTGTGGGATAGGTGCGACCGTAGCGGTCACCCGTCACCGACAATATGGACCCACTATAACGGTTCCAAACCATTGTCATGATGGTTCACTGGCAGTGTGACGCCTTGTAACATTTACCGTCTGTAATGGTTTGAAACCGTTACAGGGTTTTAGTAGTGTAGTGTGGACAGGGCCTAACTCTATCTCTAAGTGATTCCCGAGGAAGGTGGCTCCATCCCGGTTGGCATGACAATGGGTTAGATTTTTTTATTGTATTTTATACTTGCTATATAACAACACATGCATTTTTCAGTCATCCTTGATTCAAAGCATTTTGTTTTATTAGGATATTACAAATGTGCACATACCAGCATTATTTAAAAAGATGGCAGAAATGCACACTCCCATGACTTCTTATTTTAGAAGTTTAAATATGACAGTTTGACTTAATGAATAATATGCTTTCTAAGCAGCAACTATTATATGTATGGTTTCATGTTTGTTCGGTGATCTTTTACTTTCTTGTATTTTATAAATGCAAAAGCAGTCTAATAAATAGAGTGTTATAAAAACAACAGCCAGGAAAGAGCTGGAAGTTAGATTAGCAGCAAGAGCTGAAGACAACATCAAAACCTTCTTCCAGTGCCTAAATGGAAGGGACTGGGCCCTCGCAAATAAAAGTGTGTGTGGGGGGTAGTCAGGCGAACCTGTGAGAGAGCCATTGGTGATGGGCTGGCTGAGATGCTTAATGATTACTTCACTTCAATGTTAATCAAAGGGCCCAGGCAGGGGCTCATTGAGATGAGCCGTAACATCAGGGCTAGATATGATGCAGTCATTGGGCATCATACCTGTCCAGTAGCTATCGCACAAAGAACAAAAGTCAGAGTAAGTCCCATGGAGTCGACAAGATACACTCCAAGATCATAGTGGAACTGTTGGAACAATTGACTGCCACTTGCAGTAAACTTTCAGGAGACCTTCCAGCCTTATGTGGTGCCAGAGGACTGCAAAATGGCCAATGCGGTCCCCATCTTCAAGAAAGAGGCAGGATCGGACTGGTCAACTTGTCATAAGTTCAAATGTGAACTAACTCAGATGAGGTCATAGAGGCCAGTATGAAGGACAGAATAATAGAGCATTCGATTGTGGTGGGGTTCTTGTCCGTCTCAGCATGGCTTTATGAGGAAGGTAGAACGTGTAAAGCAGCCTGATCACCCTCTTTTAGGAGGTGACTAGGGAGGTAGATGGGAAGGGCTGTGGATGTAGTCTATCTGTACTTTAGAAGAGCTTTGATACTGTGGCATGAAAGCTTCAGGGCAAAGTAAACCAGTGCAGCATACACAAAACATTTACAGTCAAGGTTCTACCTGGCTTGGGGCAGGGCGCTGAAGGTGGTGGTGAACAAGCACTGCTACGAGTGGAGAGGTACTCAGCAGCATCCCTCAGTGATCATTATTGGGGCCCTGCTCTTCAGCATCTGTCAGGGTGGTGGACTCCCTTAAGGATTGGGAAAGGTTTAGCAAGCTCAACCCGGCTAATACACAGAGATTTTTTATTTATATATAGCTTTTTGCCCTCTTCATTGGGCCCAGTTCTCACACCTCCAGTCCCATCTACCACTCCCCTGCCATTTTGTCTGTTGGGGATGTACATCCCCAGTGGATAAAATGGCAGAAGAAATGTCGAACCACCACCTCTGATGTCAGCGCCTGACATCAGCCAATCCTATAAAAAGCGGGCGGCCCCACACCTCCTCAGTTTTTCCACCATTGACCAGCACGTTGGACCTCTGTTCGTCCACAGCTACAGTCAACTGCCATTTTCTCGCATTTTTACTGCGCTTTATTATTTTTACTTTTCTCAGTTTATTATCAAATTTTCAGTGTTCTTACTGAGCAGTTTATGTCTTCACAGCCTTCCTCTTCTTCCAACCGCTCCACAGTGTGCCTGTGGCAAACAGGTCCCGGACAAGGACGGCCGTTCTGCCTGTGTCTTGTGCCTAGGCCCAGACCTGCAAGGCCTACCAGAAGTTCAACCCGCCACCGCAGACATTGCCAGAAGATCCTGGAGAATCACCCTCAAGCAGAAGGTCACCTCAGTGGAATGGGAGCTGCAGGCCAGGAGCTCTTTCACTTCCCGGTCCAGTCCTCAGATTCTTCTTCATCAAAATCCTGGCTCAAATCTTCTGGGAAGCATAAACATAAGGACAAAGACTGGGACTGACCCCAGTCTGCCTCCCGCTCACGGCCTCCACATCAGGACACTTCGCCCACGAATGGTCCTCCTCTCCTGTGGGGGAGGTTGACCTCCATGGCCCCGCGCCTAACCTCCACAGAGCTGTCGGTGGCGTGCTGCCCACCGGGTCTCCCTCATGGAAGGTGGTTCCTCGGGACAGGGTACTCTGTATCTTGGCCCCAAAGCCTACTGTTACAGCCCTTGATCTCCGTGAGGCTCCGACAGGCAGCCTGGCCGGAGTCTCTTCGGCCTGTGTGAGTGCTGTGGGTGCCAGCCTCCCGGCTGCTGCACCCTGACACCTCGCCACTGATGCCAGTCTCCTGTCTTGGGACCGCTGCCAGTTCTGCCCCTCCTTCACAGGAGTAGATGCTGCAGGACACTGGTGCCTCCCAGAGCCCGATTTCTCCTCAGCTGTCACCAAGGCGGCGCCTTCCACCCCAGTGCCTGTCTTCCCCACAACCAGCACCGTGGGCACTCCTTCAGCATTGCCTTGACTGGCACCCATCCTTCCTCTGCCGCAGCCCTGTGGGTCCAGCGCCAGCCCGCTACCTCAGCTGGTGCCTGTGGGCCTGTTGCCCGTTCTGCTGCCAAACATTCCAGTGGGTCTGCTGCCCATCCTGCTGTAATCCATGCCTGCAGGTTTTACGCGGGTACACAACTCCTGCTGGTTCGGTGCCTGTGTACCCCATCCCATGGCAGTGGGACCTGCACTGGGCTACCCATATCTGACTCCTGCGGGACTGTTGCGGTGCCTTCTACCCGGTGCCTGTGGGACCGATGACGGCTCCTTTGGATTATCATGGGCTCATTTTGCCCTCTGGTCCTTCATTCAGACACAGGTCCGGCCCGACCTTCCCTCAAGGGCCTCACTTGGGACCCATCTCCCTGGCACCTGTTCGCCCAGCCCTAGTGCTCTCAAGAAACTCCTGGCATAGGCCAGACAGGTCAGCTGAACGCCCAGAGGCTTGTTGGCCCAAGGAGAGTGGGGACGACAGTGCGGACGATGCTGACCAGAGCTTCAGCAGTGAGTCCTCCTCTTTGGGACCAGAGTCCTCAGAAGGAGAGCACAACAACATCCCCAGTCCCCGGGGCGACCACATGTTTATAGCCATCATGAGACACATTCAGGCCACTATGGGGTGGAAGACTGACGAACAGGACCTGGAGCGGCGTTGCTTTGCCATTTACATATGTCAGCCAGTTTCCCTCCACTGGTGGTCCCATCCATGATTGGCTGCTATGAGGGACATTACCTGGGCTGCTTGAACCATCCCACATGGTATCGGCAGTATCCAAGAAGGCTGACAGGCTTTTACACACCCCAGCTGGTAAGCCCTACTTTGGTGAACAACCCAAGGCTGATTCAGTCATTATCAGTACGGCCCACGACACCACCAAAAGACTGAAGCACCTAAGCCCTCTCCCCGGATAGGGAGTCCCGCCCAGCTGGATCAGATGGGCAAGTGGGCCTTCGCTCTGTCATCCTGGCCATCAGGGCTATCAGTTATCTGGCCCATAAGATTCAGTACCAGAACCTCCTCTGGGATCAGGCTCAAGAGCCTATCCTAGCCATAACCGATGACCCCTCCAAGCAGCAGACTCTCCAGGCCCTCAAAATGGGCTTGGATGTCAGTACTAAGTCCTATGTGCCTATGATGCCGTGAGATGCTTAGGGCCAGGCAGTCGCCTTTGCACCCTCCTGGCCGGGTCTCAGGCTTTGCACAGGATGTTCAGTCAGTAGTATGGATGCACCCTTCAGGGGTTCAAATTTTTTGCAACATGTCCGGATATCATCTTGAACTCCAGACCTCAGGACAGACTCTAAAATCGTCCATTCTATGTACCATACCTAGTCAAAGTCGTGGCAGCGGGCTCCCTTTCTTCACTCCTCTCTGCACCAGGCTCGACCCCCCCCAAACAGAGCAATCACAAGGTGGGGGCAGCTTCCCCACTTCTATGTTGTCACCACCTGTAGCACAGCCCCAGCTGTGGCTGCTCCCACTTCCTGACTTCTTGCCAGCCCCCGCCATTCCACAGGAGGTGGTTGTTGGTGTTCACGCCTACCTGCACTTGGAGAAGTGAGTGAAACCACCACAGACAACTGGGTGCTGCAGCTCATCGAGCATGGCCACACTCTAGAGTTCATAGAGGGTCCTCCAGAATACCCTCCGGGCAATTCCCGTGATCCTCTGGCCACCTCCCCTTCTCCAGGAGGAAACCATGCCTTACTTCAAAAAGGCCATAGAGCCAGTTCCCGGTGTCAGCAGGAAGGGTACTACTCCCACTTCTTCCTGGTCCCCAAGCAGATGGGAGACCTTAGGCCCATCCTGGATCTAAGCCAGGTGAACCTCTTTATAGAGTGCAAACGGTTCAGAATGGTTACCCTTCAGGGTTTGCTATACCTACTTCATCAGGGGACTGGCTTTGTTTCCTGAATATGCAGGATGCATACCTACATAACAAGGTATTTGCTTCCATCAGCACTTCCTGCTTCCACTTCCGGGCGCTACTATCCGTTCAGAGCTCTGCTCTTTGACATCCTCAGCCCCCATGGTCTTCACCAAATGTCCGCAGTGGTGGCAGCTGCTATGAGATGGCTGGGACTCTTTTTTCATACCTGGACAACTGGCTGTTAGCAGCCCTGTCCAGTGACCGCCTTCTTCAAACTCTATCTCACACTTGCAGCCTGTTCCAAGCTTTGGGTTTCTGATCAGCCTCCCAAAGTCCTTCTTGACCCTTGCCAGCACCTCCTGTACATATAGAGTGAGTGCTGGACACCGCAGAGGAAGGCCTTTTACTCCCAGACAGGCAGGCGTCTGGGCAGAGGCCCGATCTCCTACTCCAGTAGTCACGTTTGGGTGAGGGTCTTTCTGAGGCTTTTAGCCTTATGGTCAGCAGCCTTGCCACAGTTCCCTGGCTTGGCTACAAACATATCCTTCAGTGGACACTGCTGGTCCAGTGAGACCAGTGCCTGGACGAACTGGATCACCTGTGCTAGTGTTGAGTCGGTCAAAAGGTATTGTGATGAGTGGAGCCAGCAATCTGTTTGATTCCCCTTTTAGTACTCACCAGATCTTCACACATGCCTCCCTCGATAGGGGAACCATGGGGACCCACCAAACTCAAGGGACATGGTGTAAGTTAGAGTGGGATCTCCACATAAATGTCCTGGAGATGCGGGCAGTTCTGTACACCCTGCAGGCTTTACAAACTCCCTCTTCCCGGGTCCTCTCTTGGTTCAGATGGACAACATGTGCATAGTTTATTACATAAACAAGCAAGGGGGAACCAATTCCTATACCCTGTGCAGGGAAGCAATGAGAGTCTGGTATTGGGCCATCAACACGCGTTCTGGGCTTCGGCGGTCCATGTTTGCAGTGACCAAAGCGTCATGGAGGACAGCCTAAGTCGCTCATGGTCTGGAGCCCACAAGTGGGAACTACTGACCTCAGTGGTAGAAGACCTCTTCAACAGATGGGTTGACCTGAGTTGGACCTTTTGCATCCCCACAATGCAAAACTGCTGCTTTTCTGCTCACTAGATCTATGGCCTGGAGTTTTATGGCAAGATTTTTTATTTTATTTTATTTAAACAGCAGTTTGAAAACCTTTGAGCCATAGGCTCATTTACAAAGGTACCTTGTCACAAGATGCATTGTTCCTCTCCTGGACAGGGAGGTTTCTGTATGCCTTCCTCTTCTTCAACAAGTTCTGATAAAACTCCAGGTGGAAGGGCTACAATGATCCTCATGGCCCCCTTCTAGCCTCGTTGTATCTGGTTCTCCTTGCTGCAACAACTGGTCGTGGAAACTTCACTGTCCTGCCGCTGTGCACAGGCTTGTTCTCCCAGGAACAGGGCACCCTGGTCCATGTGGACCTCAAGTCTCTCCATCTCCATGCATGGCTCCTAAGGACATAGCTATCGCCAGGTTTGGGGTCTCCCCAGAGTGGCGGATGTTTTGGTGGTGCCAGGAGGAACTCCACTAGGGCCACTTACTCTATGAAATGGAAGCGCTTCACTCTTTAGGCTGCATCACACCATTTAGATCCATTCTCCTGTCCAGTGGATCAGGTTTTGGAGTACCTTCTGTCCCTCTCAGACTCAGGTTTGAGGTACTCCTCTATTAGGTACATCTCTCTGCCATCTCTGCATGTCATTTATTTGTGGGCCGGGTGCTCAGTGGCCCAGCTTGATGTGTCCTGCACATTCTTGTGGGGCATTTTGTATTTGAAGCCCCCAATCAGGGACCCTGTCCTGCCTTGGGACCTTAATTTTGTGTTGGAAAGCCTATGCAGCCTCCCTTTGAACCTGCTGTGTCTTGTGAGCTATGCTTTCTGTTGTAGGAGGCATTATTTTTAGTTGCCATTACTTCTGCTTGAAGGATTTCCAGCTTCAGGCCCTCATGTGTAAGAAGTCTTTGTGTACATATTCTAAGTTTCTGCCTAATGTGGTGTCGGAGTTTACTTTGAATCAATCCATCCAGCTGCCTGTCTGTTTTCAGATTATTCCAATCAAGGAGGCACTGCTTCATACCATCGATGTGCATAGAATCCTGAAGTACTATCACACCGGTCTAAGGACTCCAGGAAGTCCAGTCAGTTTGTTTAGTTCGCTCCTGGAAAAGAAGGCGCCCTGTGTCCAAACAGTGTTTGTCTAAATGGTTAGCAAACTGTATTGTCTATTGTTACCAGAAGCATGGCAAGGAACTTTCTAGAGGGTAAAAGCCATTCCACAAGAGGCATGGCCCATCAGTAGCTTGTTTCGTAATGGGTCAGCTGCGACATTTAGCTTGCTGCCACATGGAGCACTGTCCACATTTTACCAAGCATTACAGTCTGGACATCGCCTCTCGGTGTCAGGCCAACTTTGGACTAGCTGTCCTTTAAGGCCTCCTTTCTTAGGCTGTTATTTCTTTTGCCTACCGCCCAGACTGTCTCTCTGTAGTGTCAGTGCTGGTTGGGATTCAGACCTACCGGTGATGGCCTGCTGCAAGAGATACCCTTGAAGTAAGATAGTACAGTTACGTAAGAACTTACCGTAATAGTAGATCTTCAGAGGCTCTCTTGCATTAGGCCCTCCTTTCCCTCCCTCTCCCTCCTCCTGTGTCTCTCTCCCTTCTATTGGGGTGAGCCTTCTGCCTTTATTTTCTCTTGGTTATTGGGATACCTGAGAGTCCTCCTAGGTTCACCCCTTCTTGAATCCTGCTTATGATCGCTGGCGTGAGAACTGAGGAGGGTGTGGGGCCACCCGCCTTTTATGGGGTTGGCTGACATCAGGCGCTAACATCGGAGGTGGGCGACCCCCTGGTAGATTGCTAGCTAGAAAGGTTTCTGTGTGTTCCTGGCATCTGACGGCTTAGTTCTACCAGTGATGGCCTGCTGCAAGAGATCGTCACAAATATCTACTATTACCGTAGTTCTTACGTAACTGTACTTTTCTCCTTATACACCAGGGCCACAGCAAATATGGTTGCAAGATGGAGGCCCAGATTTTCTTTGAAACCAGCAGACCCACTCCATCTAATTGCCTAGTACCAGCACCCCCCATTTGCCTGGTGCTGCCACAGAGCCTCCACTCAGTGGCAGCCAGAAGCTGGAAAGACTTACCTCCCTAATCTGGGGAGAGGAGAGCTGCCAAGGGCCGCTCAATCCCTCTACCAGCCGTCCAAGAAGGGCCAGCCAAATGCTAAGGTACATCAAAAGCGGAGTTACTGGCAGAGTAGGGACAGTTATCCTGCTGCTTACAAGGACCTGTTGAGGCCTCACCAGGAATACAGAGTGCGGTTTGGTCTCCTCAATACAAAAAGTACATTGAAGTAGTGTTTACAAGATGCTGGTTAGGCCCCATCTGAGTACTGTGTGCAGTACTGGAGGCCACACCTGCACAAGGACATTAACAAAATGGAGGCAGTCCAGAGAAGGGCAACCAAAATGGTGCAGGGACTGCATCAGAAAACATGAAGACAGATTAACGGAGCTCAATATGTATACCCTAGAGCAAAGGAGGGACAGAGGTGATATGATTGAAACATTCAAACATCTTAAGGGCATTAACAAGGTGAAAGAGTCTAACATGTTTCAGTATAAGAAAAATATTAGGACAAGAGGACACAGTATGAGTTAGAGGAGGCCGATTAAGGGGTAATGTGAGAAGTTCTTTTTCACAGAAAAGTGGTGGATGCATGGGACGCCTACCTCAGGAAGTGGTGGATATGAATACAGTGCAGGGCTTCAGACAGGCATGAGATAGGCATAAAGGGCAATAAAGATGAGTATGAATAGATAGTCCATTGACAGAGTACAGGCCTATGGCACATTCATAAGGTAGAAAAAAATGGTCAGACTGGATGGGCCTTGTGGTCCTTATCTGCCATCAACTCTTGTGTTTCTATGTGCAACACAGGACCACTAAAATGAATGGGGCAGGACAGACAGAAACTATGGGGAGACACTGGTGGCCCTTAACATGTTCATCCTGGAGAAAAGGAGACTGAGGCGGATATGACCTCAGTTTTTCGTGATACTCAAGGATATTGGTAAGATAGTCTGAAATGCTTCAGTTGGTGTGTTGCAGGGACACGCCCTGAAGCTCAGGTGGCAGAGTCAAAGGTGATGTTTGGATGCACTTTGTGCCCAGAGGGTGGTGAACCTGTGGAACAACCTGCCAGCAGAGACTTGGCCTTTGGTAGCCCGGACAAATTTCTGCTTACCAAAGGAATTACCAAGTACCTTAGGTAGTAGGGTGGGTAGGGAATGGTTACCAATTGGTGTGTGTTTGCACGGTATACTTGTTTAATCCCTACTTGTGAAGTGGGGCTAAGGGAGTGGACATGCGGAACAAGAGTCCTTCCAGCCTTAATACTATGTTCTTGTATGCCACAGAATTGCCACAGAACTAGCCAGGTGGTGGGTGGGGGTGGAGGAAAGATAAGAGTATGCCCCCGGAGAACAAGAACTACAGTGGAACTCAGGAAGAGACTAGACCAACAGAGGGCTCAAGTCAATGCAAGGACAGGGGACAGAGTGAGTCAGATAAGAAATGTAGTCAGGAAAGGGAGGAGCATATGGGAGCAGAACAAGGAAAGATACCACATCCTGGAAAGCCATGTGTACAAATGCCTGGAGCTTGAGTAACAAGATAGGTGACTTGAAGCTACTATGGTGGAATCTGCTTAGACATTGTGGCTATTACAAAGACCTGGTGTAATGAAAACCAGAGTTGGAATATGGCTGTACCAGGGTACAATCTATTCAGGAGGGACAGGGTACGCAGGAAAGGGGAAGAGTGGCTCTTTATATGAAGGAAAGCATAAAGGCCACAGAAATTCAAGGAGAACAGGGTGGTGGAGGATGCTGTGGGTTACACTTGAAAGGAATAAAGGGACATCCATTCATACAGGGTAATATACAGACCACCAACTCAGGGGAGGAGGTGGACAAGAGATGATGCTAGTAATCCAAAGGATGGCAAATAAAGGAGAGGTGCTGCTAGGCGATTTGAATCTGCTGGACATGGACTGGAGTCTTCCAACGGAAGCAACAGCTAGGAGCAGAAACATCTTAGACTCCCTACAGGAGGTACTCCTTAAGCAGTTGGTCATGGAACCCCTGGCGAGAGGGCACTACTGGACCTGGTCCTCACAAATGGGGATAGTGTGATAGAGAAACAGTGGGGAACACCTTGGAAGCAGTGATTATCGAACAGTGTGATTTGAAATAGCGGAGGGGCAAACCAGCCACACAAGGACAAAAATCCTGGACTTCAGGAGGTGGATTTTACAAGGATGGGGAAATGCCTAGAAGAAGCTCTGGTAGGTGTAGGAAATAAGGAATTAGAGGAGATGTGGGCAAAAATCTTAGCAGGGATTGCAAAGGCAACACAACTCTGTGTCAGACAGGTTAGCAAGGGAAAAGAAAGAAGAGACGATTATGGTTTTCAAGCAGGTAGCGGAAAGGTTAAGGCAAAAAGGTAGCATTTAAGCAATATAAATGGACACAGGAGGAAGGGATAAGGAGAGGTACCAGCTAAGGCAAAGGGAGGCAGGAAGGCATTTAGAGAAGCCAAGGCACAAACAGACGCATAGCTAACTCCAATGGTGGGGGGACAAAACCTTTTACAGGTCCATCAGTGAGAAAAGGAAGGTAAGGGAGGGATTGTGAGTCTGAAAGGGAAAATGGAGGGAGGGTGAGGGATGACCACCAGAAAGCAGAAATACCGAACAAATACTTCTGTTTGGTTTTGCAAAGGAGGGGTCAGGAAATGGGCCAGTATTAAATAATAAGGACAGGGAGATCACAGAACTGGACAAATGCCCTTTGCAAAAGAAAGGATTCTCAGGAAACTGGCAGCAGTTAGAGTTAAGGCTATGGGGCCAGATGGGGTACATCTCAGGATACTGAAGAAGCTAAGGTAGGTGTTAGCAGGGACTCTGACCACCCTGTTCAACCTGTCATTGTAAACAAGGGGCGTGTCCAGGGGTTGGAGGAGAGTTGATGGGTCCCTCTGTACAAAAGTGGTAACAGGAAGGGCGCAGGGAACTACAGACCGATCAGCCTGACCTCAGTAGTGGGAAAAGTCATGGAAATACTACTGAAGGAAAGAATAGTGGAACACTTGTTTACAAACAGTCTACAGGACCCAAGGCAGCATGGTTTTATGGGAGAGGGGTCATGCCAGACAAATCTAACTGAGTTCTTGACTAGGTGATCAGGGAGATGGATCAGGGCAGGGCGGTGGATGTTTGCTACCTGGATTTCAGCAGATCTTTGACACCGTGCCACACAGAGGCCAGTTAAACAAGCTAGGGAGCATGGGGGTGAGCACGAAGGTAGTAAAGTGAGTGGAGAATTGGGCGGGATAAGGGTGGTGGTTAATGGCATACACTTGGCAGAGAGTAAGGTGACAAGTGGGGTAGCACAGAGGATCAATGCTGGGTCCAGTCCTCTCTAATGTATTTATCAGTGACATTGCAGAGAGTCTGAAGGAAAGTTTGCCTGTTTGCTGATGACACTAAGATCTGCAACAGAGTGGATATGCTTGGGGAGTAGATAGAATGAGAAGAGATCTGATGAGGCTGGAGCACTGGTCAAGGGATTGACAGCTGGTTTCAATGCAAAAGTGCAAGATAATGCACATAGGGCACAAAAACTCAGGAGCTATATATCAACTGGGTGGGGGGTGACATGCCCGAACAGGAAAGACACCTGGGGTGATCATTTCGATGACCTCAGGTGGGTGAGGCAGTGTGACAAGGCAGCAGGAAAGGCAAGCAGAATGCCTGGATGCATTGGCAGGGTATCACCAGCAGAAAAGGAGGTCATAATTCCTCTGTACAGAACACTGGGGAGGCTGCATCTCTGAGTACTGTGTTAAGTTCGGAGGACTCATCTCTGAAAGGACATAGAGTGGAGGCAGTTCAGAAAGGCAACCAAAATGGTGAGGGACTGCATCACAAGCCTTTACGAGAGAGGCTGAAGGATTTGAATATGTACTCCTGGAGGAGAGAAGGGAGCCGGGGATATGATTGAGACTTTTCGCACCTCATGGGGAAGAACACTGTGCACAAAATTACTATTTTTAAGAAAAAGGTGCTCAAGCACATGGGGCACAAGATGAAATTGGAGGGAGGGAGGTTCAGAGGGAATGTGAGAAGTACTTCTTCACAGAAGGGTGGTGGACAAGTGGAACACCCTGCCGGCAGAGGCGGTGGTAGGAGAAATGATTACAGGTTTCAAAATGCTTAGGGCAGGCATAGAGGTTTACTGGTACTCAGGGCAGGGTACAACCTAGTTCCTGAAATATATAAGGATCACAGTAGTTGGGGATAATGGGCAGACTAGGTGGGCCAAAGGCCCTTATCTGCCGAGAATTTCTATATTCTGATGTTACGCTAAATACAAAATCATGGACAGGGCATACATACCTCTAAACATGCATTGTGAATACAGAGTTACTTACACATCCATTTAACAGTACTATCTGATTCAGTGTTCTGTTATGTGGAGGTGGGCTTCCTTCAGATCTTCCAGGACATGAAGTCCCCACCACTCATTCGCAATAGTGGGACTACGCTGGAGGCACTAGGACCCAGCAGGGCAACAAAAATCTTCAGGACTGGTGCAGAGATAAGACTCGCATGCACGCCGCCAGCGAGGCTGGCTCCGGCCATAGATAGGCTGTCTTCGGTCTAATCCTCCAACTGCCTCAGCTCCTTTTTTTTCCCACCATCGAATGTGCTTCAGTGACTATATCGCTTATTCGCTGGGGAATCAAATGATCATGTCTATATGACAGCAACTTTAGTCGTAAGTATTTGATTGTATTAGATTATTTACTTAAAAGAAAAAGATCTTACTTGAGGGGTCTCTTGCAGTAGGTAATTACATATAGGACTGGCGCAGCTGGCGGCAGGACCGAAAAAATTTCTAGCTAACGGTCCCTGGCGAGGGACCGCCCCATGTCAGGTGACGGCGTCCTCAGACGTTGGTATAAAGGGGGCGTCCGGACGCCCGCCTTCAGTTCCTCACGCCGTCCGTGCAGCCGTGAAGTTCATATCGCTTAGTCCTGTTACTTAGTCGCTTTTTTCCGAAAAGTTTCAGTATTTTGTATTTTCTATCGTCAGGTGAGCGTCGGTATATATGCGTCCACTTCAAAATAAGTGTGACTCGGTGGCGCCCAACTGCCTCACAAAGGACGGTCACTCCCTCTGCCTTTTCTGTTTAGGCGCCGACCTCCACGGTCGACAAGTGTCTGCACTGCCTTCATTTCAGCGGCCAGATGATGCCAGCAGTCTCTCGAAGCCCATCTCCTCAAGAAGAAGATGTCGCGATGGAGAAGGAGTTGAAGAAACTTGACGGCGTCAACCTCCCCTGAAGGGCACAAGAAGCGGGACAAGAAAAGGCACTGGGAGAAACCTCTCCTCCGCGACTCCCGGCCGCAGTCACGGCTAAGGCATCCCCTCCGGGGATCAGCGGCAGCCTCAAGGCTTTGGAGGAGGCGTCGGCCGGCCCGTCCGGGTTCACGCTCGAGCCCGCTGGGTGCCTCGGGCAAAGGAGGCTCCAGCCCCAGTACCGCCGCAGGCTTGTGGCTACTGGTGCGGGCGCCTCCATAAGCCGGACATCGGCTCCTCCGGCGTCCGCTGGGAGATGGCTGCTAAGACGCCCGACCCTTGAGGGCGGCGCACGGCAGTGTCTCCATCGGACCGGGCCTCTTCTCATCCTCGGCCTGTCTCGGCGAGGGACCCCTGAAGTCGGACGCTGGCTCCTCTGGCGTCCGCCGGACTCGGCCCCTAAGTCACCGCAGCTCCTCCAACGTGCGCCGGCCTCGAGCCATGGCAGACCCTGCCACGCCTGCCGCACCAGGTTCCCGCAGCCTTCACTGCTGTCAGGGAGCCCGAGTCCCCCCTGCCTGACCCCGGAATTTTCTCCTCCATCCCCGGACGAGGCTTGGGATCCTGGGCTACCGTCTGATCCTCCTACAGACCCGGATCTGGCCTGGCTCAGCGCTGGCCCGGCGCGGCTCCGACACCAGCCCTGCCAGCGCCGGTTCCGACACTGGCCCCTCCGGCGCGGGAGGGATATTCCCCTTCCATCGGGCCCTCCACCCCACGGGCCTATCACGGTTGATCTGCCCGTGGAGTTCCCGACTGGGCCGTCTGCTCCGGCAGCTCCTCCGGTGCCTGGGTATCTGCCGTCCTATCCGGCGCTGGTTTTCCCAGGTCCACAGTATCCTCGCTGCAGTACCCGGCGCCGACTCCTCCGGCGCGCGCAGTACCTAACGCCGCAGTACCCTGCTCCGTATTCCTCGGCGGGTTACGGATACTCTCCTACGGTTTCCATCCTGCAACTATCCCCACCTCCTCCTCCACACGCCACCCGGGCGCGGTGGATCTCCAGGAGACTCTGGCCTCCTGGTGGGCTGAGCCAAGGCTCAGCTCACCAAGGAAGTTGAGAGCCGTCTTACGACAACGGTGCCACCCCGGCTCCCGTATGCCCCAGACGGCACACTCCCTCTCCGCCTCCGGTTCCTGGGCTCTTCCTTGGGATCCAGAGAGGGGCAGGACACGTGTTCGGGATCCCCTAAGGAACCGTTCCTCCCCTAGGCAGTCAGGGAGTCTTACTCTGCTTCAAATTCTTCTTCTTCTTCTCTCTTGGACTCCTTGGAGGCCTCCGATGGGTGTTCGAGAAAGGCGGACGAGCTGCGCCTCCGTCCAAGCCCGCCGAGGACTCCTCTGAAGTCTCCTCCGAGGATCCTTCCTTCACGGAGTTGCTCAGGAAGATCCAGGAAGTCCATCAGTGGCATTCCTTAGAGCCAGATCCTCAACGGGTTAAACTCGCTGAACATCTGGACTTGCCCCTCGACTCCTACTCTAGTGCCACCCTGGATCGAGCCTCACGCCCACTTGTTTCCACTATTTGGAAACAACCGTCGGCGTTAGCCCCACTTCCTCGGAAGTCCAACAGGCTATACCAGGCTCGGAGGTGTAAACTTTTAGACTCTCATCCCGTGCAGACTCGATTGTGATTAGCGGCGCTCACGGCCGGTCTGCACACCGAGCAATTGACTTGTCTCCCCGGATAAGAATCTCGCTTTCTGGATCAGTATGGAAGGAAGATCTATGCTTCTTCACACTGGGGATTAGGGCCCTAAATTATGTAGCACATATGGGGATTACCAGAAGGCTGTCCTTACCCAGGCGGAATCTAAGATTGACTCCTTGCCTGACTCCCAAGTCAAGCAGGAGTTAGCCGACCTGGTCCGTTCTGCTCGTTCGCCAGTCGTCATATTCTGAGGGCGACCTGCGATGCAGTGGACACGCAGGACGGAGCTCTGTGTTCGCCGTAAGTCTTGGCGCCATGCATGGCTCCATGTGTCAGGTCTGGTCCCGGAGGTGCAGTCAGCAATTCAAGAAGCACCTTTCAGGGTTCTGTGCTTTTGGCCGGTGATGTCAAGGACATTATCACTGAGAAGGGCGGCCCTTAAATCTGTTGATTCAATGTACCGTCCCCATCCCCCACAGCGCCGTCCTTTTGCAGATGCAGCCGGCCTCAGCGAAACCTCAGGGAAGGGCCACTAAACATCGGGCCCCACAGCTGCCAGGCCCCCGCCGCCCAAAAAGCAACAGGTGCTCCAGCTGCGGCTGCCTCACACCACCTGGCTCCTTCCTCTCCCACCGCCCGGACGCCCCGAGGAACCGGGTAGAGGAGATTCTCCTCCACCTTCCAGGTTGGGAGAGGATAACATCAGTTCATGGGTGCTTCAGATCATAGCAGAGGGGCACTCCATAGAGTTTCTGCAGAAACCTCCACGTCACCCCCTCTGAACTCCTCTTACTCAAGGGACCATCTTCCTTTGGTCAGGAAGAAATCTCTGCTCTCCTTGAGCAGGCTATGAGCCCGTCCCCCTCACCTCCACGGACGGGTTACTATTCCCATTTCTTCCTTGTACCAAAGAAGACGGAGATCCTCAGACCCATTCTCAATCTCAGCTCCCTGAACCTATCGTGGAATACAAGAGGTTCAGGATGCTCTCCTTCAAACCCTCTTGCCCCTGCTTGGCCGGGCCAATGGCTGTGCACTGGATATGTAGGATGCGTGCCTGCATCCCCATTCGCCCGTCCGCACCGAAGCACTCAGGTTTGCGTTCCAGGGGACCACTACCAATTCTGGGCTCCCTTTTGGTCTTTCCTAAAGCTCCCCAAGTCTTTACCAAATGCCTGGCGGTGGTAGTGGCCCACCTGCGTGCTTTGGAGTTCAGGTTTTCCCTACCTAGGCGACTGGCTCCTGGCGGCCCTGCGTCCAGGAAGGAACTCCTGCATTTCTCTCTCTCACCCAGCAGGTTTTCACTGGCCTGGGTATCACCATCAACCATTCCAAGTCTCACCTGGATCCTTTTCAGAGACTCCAGTTCATCGGGGCAATCCTCGACACGACAATCTGCAGGGGCCTTCCTGCCTCCGGACAGAGAGCCTCCTCCAGTCCCAGATTTCCCTTCTATCGGAGTACAGGAGGGTTCAGGAGTCGGTGCTCCGTCTACTGGGGCTTATGGCGGCCATCTCGAGCGGTTCAGCGCGTGCCTCCACATGAGAATCTCTCAGTGGACTCTCCGGCTCTCAGTGGGATCAACGGGTGAGCGACCTAGATCATCTGGTTCTGATCTCCTCGCCGATGGTAAGAGACTTGCAGTGGTGAATGGTTCGAGAGACCTATTCCGGGGTCCCTTTTTTCATCCTCCCTTGATCAGACTCTGACCATGGACGCTTCAGGTGAAGGTTGGGGAGCCCATCTGGGTCCTCACCGAACCCGAGACCTATGGTTAAAATTGGAGTTAGTTCTCCCACATCAACGTGCCAGGCTTAGAGCAGTGCTTTATGCTCTCAGGCCCTTCACCAATACATCCTTCGGTCACCTAGCTGTCCAAGCGGACAGCATGTGTCAGTGTGGTACATCAACAAGCAGGAGGGACTGCTCCTACCCGCTGTGCAGGGAAGGCGATGAGGGTTTGGGAATGGGCAACGCTCACAACCTTCACTTCATGGCGATCCATGTTCCGGGAGTCGACAATGTCCTGGCAGACAGGCTAAGTCGTCATCGGGCTCTACCACATGAGTGGGAACTGGACGAAAAGTTCTAAAAGCATCTTCTAGATTTGGGGACTCCTAAGATAGACCTGTTCGCCTCATCCCAAAGCACAAAGCTTCCAACCTTTTCTCGCTCGCTCCAGAGCGGCGCTTTCTGGAGCGATGCTCTATCTCTAAGCTGGAAGGACAGATTCATCTATGCTTTTCCCCAATTCCTCTGGTCCCTCGTGTGCTGCAGAAACTTGCTTTGGAAGGGCCGAGAATGATTCTGATCGCTCCCTTTCTGGCCCAGGCAAATCTGGTTCTCTCTCTACAACAATACTCAGAGGTTCCTCCTCTTCCTCTTCCTTTATCTCCAGGATTGCTGACCCAGGATCAGGGACTCTGGTCCATCCGGGACTCAAGTCCTTCAACTTCAGCATGGCTCTTGCAGACCTAGCTCAATCTCGCTTTGGCGTTTCTCCTAAGGTGGCGAGATTCTGGTGGAGGCTAGAAAACCCTACACTAGGTCCACCTACGCCATTAAATGGAAAAGATTTTCCATCTGGGCTGCGCCCAGGAACGTGGAGCCCTTTTCCTGCCCCATGACCATTCTCCTTGATTACATGCATCATCTTTTCGACCTGGGTCTCAGTCACTCCTCTTTGAAAGTCCATATGGTGGCTACTTCAGCCTACCATGTCCCTTTCGCTGATAAGGCATTTGCCCAACTGGAGGTATCTAAAACTTTCTCAGAGGTCCTTCATCTCAGGCCCCTGTCGGACTCAGCTCCCCTTGTGACTTAAACTTTGTCCTCGAGAAACTTACTCTTCCTCCCTTTGAGCCTTTCGGCACCATGCAATTCTGCTTAAAGTTGGACCAGCATAACATTCTGTGGTGATTTGCATATGCAGCCCATGATGCTTTGCATTGTGGGGGCATGTGTGATTTTGTATTTTCTTGAAACTTGGCTTCCAGCCAAATGCCCTTTAGTAACCTTGCCTCAGTGTTTACGCACAGAGGTTCTTTGTCTTTAAATGTTTTTATTTTAATGGGTTCACTACAATATATCCCAGGCACACTGCCTTAGGGGTAGCTGGTCCATTCCACTGGGGTGTCAAACAGGCAGGGCATACTGATGAGTCCTGGTAGGATGAAACACATGTCTATGTCTTCTGTTAGCACCCTTTGCAACTGTGGAGAGGCCTTTTCGCACCATGCAATTCTGCGAAAGTTGACCAGTATATTCTGTGGTGATTTGCATAAACATAATTATTTAAACAAGCCTGGAGAAGATCCTTAGATAACATTTAATATTATGGTAACTCTCCAAGCAGCTCAAAGAATATGAAGTTAACAGTGCTTTCCACTCTCCATGAGAATCCCAACCACCGTTGAGCAACGCATTAAAATTTTAACATTTTATGTCCCAGCATTAGGAAAAGAAACAGTTCAGCCTGCCTCATCGTCAAAATCGCCTCCTCTGCTGGATGTAATTTAGCCAACAACTCCTCCGCGTACTCTGCTGCCTGTATAGGGTCCACAAAATATCAATCAATCAATCAATCAAATCTTTATTTAATCAGGCGATCATCATTGAGCAAGCTCATTTACAAGATGGACCTGATAAGGTCAAGGTTCGAGTTGATAGCAATTACATCACATACTTATGAGACAGTTATACATACAGAAAAGAAAATGTTATTTATAACACAATAATATACAGAGAATTCACATGTTAAAGCTTGGCAAGAGAAGTTAAACTAACATCTACAGTATGTACAGTACATATATATATATCACAATGAGGGCCATGACAGTCACTCATAATAAGTACAAGGATGGTGAAGGAATATTGGGTGCCATATACTGGCGGTGTCTGGCTGGAAGGAATATGCCATATGTGATTGGAATATGGTTTTGTGGGATGACTATTCTATCTCTAGCAGTAGCACTGCATTTCTCTGTGAAGAAGGCTGTACAGTGCTGCTTGAAGGATGTAAATGGAATGATAATGGACAGTTTTAGGGATTTTTGTGGGTGTTCCATGCTATGGCTAGAGAATAGCTGATTGCTGCCCTCCCTATTTTGGTGTTGACTTTGGGCAATTTGAGCAGGATGATATTGTTGCTTCTTAGGCATAGGAGCTGGAGTGGTCAGGTTGAAGCAGTCCAGGATATAGCTTGGGAGTTTTTTGATAAAGCTCTGTAGATCCATAGAGCTGCATTTCTGCTCCTCCTGACATGAAGGGAAACCCATCCAATTGCATCATAGAGAGAACAATGGTGAGTATTATATGGCAGGTCTGTAATGAACCTTATTGCTCTATGGTATAAGGTATCCAGCTTTTGAAGGTAGGAGTGGGGCAGTGACTATAGAGGAAGTCTGCGTAGTCAAGTGACTGATAGAAAGATGGCCTGGACTAATCTCATCTTTGAATCTCTATTAAGGAAGGGTTTTAATCTGTAGAGGAGGCCAAGCCTTAGGCGTAAGCTTTTCAGCAGTTGTTCTAGATGCTGAGTGAAGTCAAGTCTGTTGTCAATCCACACACCTAGGTATTTGAAATTTTCAACATACTCCAGATTTTCTCCAAGTATAGTGCATATCTGGGGAGACTGATTGAAGAGGATGTGTTGGTGGAGTTTTGGGTTGTGAACATCATTGCTTTGGTTTTCTTTTGCATTTAGCAGAAGCTTTTTCTCGAGAAGCTGATGTTGTAACAGGAAGAATTCTGCTTTGTAGGATTTCATGAGCAACTTTAGGTGAAGGGTTGCTGACATACAGTACAGTGTCATCAGCAAAGAGATGTACTGAGGACTTGGTAAGGGTTGAATCAATTTTATTTATATAAATGGCAAAAGGATAGGACCCAGAATAGAGCCTTGGGGACTCCTCTTGACAGTGGTCTTAATGGGGAGAGGTCACCTTCAGCTTTTACCTGCTGTGATCTACCGGAGAGGTAGCATCTGAACCACTTAAGGGAGGATGGATCTAGGCCAATGGAGTGTAGGGATGAGAGTAGCAGTTCATGGTCCACAATGTCGAATGCTTTGCTCAGGTCCAGGAATACTGCACAGACATTGTTCTTTTTATCCAGTTCAGTTTGCCAATCATTGGTGACCTTGGCTAATGCAGTGATAGTGCTGTGTTTGGCCCTGAATCCAGATTGAGCTGGATTTAATAGATTAGCATTGTCCAGATATTCCCTTAACTGAATACTCACTAATTTCTCCAGCATCTTGGATAACACAGGTAGGATGGAAATGGGCCGTAGTTAAGATCCATAGGGTCCCTGATTTTAGAAGGGGGACCACTTGGGCTGTCTTCCACAGTGTGGGAATAGAGCCAGAGTTTAGGGAAAGGTTAAAGAGGTGAGTTAGGGGACTGCAAGCACATGACACGCAATCTTTAGAAAGAATGGGTTGAAGATCTGCTCCTGCACTTTTTGGTATCTAGATGCCATAGTAGATCCTCAACTTTTTCAACAGTATAGGTTTAAGCTAAAGGAGGAGTCAACTCTTTGTTCACCAGTATAGTGGGAGCTTAAATGATCCCTTAATAGGTTAGCTGGGGAGGAGTCAAAGGCAAGGCCAGCTGTTGTGAAGTGGTTGTTGAATGCATCCAGGATTTCCAATGTGCCAGTAATGGGGCCATAGTTACTGTGTAAATGGGTTGGAAGGGGTTGTTAACATCCTGGCCCATCATACCCTTGATGGTGCCCCAAAATCTAGCAGTATTATGGTAGGAGGAGTCGAGCTGGGCCAATGAGGGCAGCCTTTTGCATCCCTAACTTTCCTAGTGCATTTATTCCTGGCTTTCCTAAAGATCATCCAGTCCATGATATTCTTAGTTTTTCTTGCTACTTTCCAAAGTTTTCTCTCCAGCAGTGCAGCTTTGAGGTCAGCTGAAAACCAGTGACAGGATTTGTTTTTATTCGGATACTAGAGATTGGGGATGGGTGTTAAGGGCATTTAATATAATGCTATTTAGCACCTGCTGAGTTTTTTTCTACAGAATGTGCAAGATAGAACTTTGCCAGTGTGGAGAGTAGGCTAGATCATGCAGATATCCTTCAATATTGATGTTTTCTTGGATCTCCTCATGAGGAATTTTGCAGGATCTGTTTTAATGTTGTTGATCTTACCCCGCGATGGGGCAGTGGTCACTTATGTCGATAGGAGCACTCCAGCATGTGTGAATAGATGTGGTTTACTCACTAGCATGATGTCAAGTAGAGTACTGTTACTACTATTCCTTGCATTTAGTCTTGTTGGTTCATTAATTAACTGTGTGAGCCCATAGGTGTCACAGAATGATACCAGAGGTGTAGCTGCCTGGGTGAGCCAGTTGAAATTCAGGTCCCCTATGATAATGACTTCTTCAGTACAGGACTTGACCAGGTTTCCCAGGTGGGATAAGAGCTTTGCTCAGCAGAGGGGGGTCTGTAGCATCCAATTAAATGGAAAGCTGCTTATTGGGGAGAGAGACTTTTAGAGATAGACACTCAAATTCCTTGGGCATAGATGTTGCAGCAGTACAGGATACAACTAAACCAGCTTTTACATATATGGCTCATCTGCCTCCTCTTGTTTGCGCATCAGCTCTGAATAGCTGATAGGTAGGTTAACTTCCTGTCCATTGTGGTGGTCTTGAGCCTGTCTCAGTTATCACAAGAAAGTCTGGCAAGGTATGGGCAACCCAGGCTTGTAGCAATGTAAATTTTTTCAACAGACTGCATACATTAATATGCAGGAAACTGAGGCCTTTAATTGAGGATAGGTCTGATGGAGAGGTGATGCTTTCAAGAGGTCCAGGGTTGATTCTACATTACCAATACAGAGCAATAGGAAGATCAGTAATTTTATAAGGGCTGCCAGTGATAGGGAGAGGGGCTGTCTTTGGTCCTCCTTTTTATTCCGCTACTCTTGTTTAGGGTGCTCCTGTGGATTTAAGGTAGTGTGTCGGGATACCAATTAGCAGTTTGACGACTAGGCTTAGTGGGGATCTATATACCCAGTAGTGGCCTTGGCTGAGACATATATGTGGTGATATGTGTACCTTTTATGGTGATTGTACCACTGTAGTCGATGCAGCAATGGCAAGACATATATGAGGGTATGGGTGTCAGCCACGGGGATTCTACAGAGAAACTAGGCGGGTTGACCACTTTAGATTGTATAATAGGGTCATCTTCATTGTGGAACCCTATGGCTGATAGTGACAGGAGTATCAGTAGCAAGCTCCCATTCTGAGGGGATATTGATAGTTGGCAATAGGCTATATGAGTTTTTGAGTCGTGGCAGATCTGCAGCCTTGCAGGAAATGTAAGTTGACATGGATGCCATTTGCTAAAAGTTCCTTTTTATCCTTTGTAATTCCTTTTTCAGTTCTGCGTCTGGGCCGACAAGTCCAGAAAGAAGGCCAGACAACTAGCCTCCCAAACAATATCTCCACAAGCCCGAGCAGCTTGTAGGAGAGGAATCTGGCCTCAGAGACAACAGCGCAGGATCTCAGTTAGAGGCCTTTGATTCGTGTCACTCTGGAGTAGGGGCTATGTATTGCAAACACTTTTGGTACTGACACCCCGAGTCTGGGGGTAAAAGTTGTAGGTCTTTAAAGATAAATTTGTAATGTTAGGTAGCAGTTCGGACGCCTTTGCAAACCGAGGTGGAAAACCCACCACACACACATTGGCCTGGCGCTGGGTGTTCTCAAGCATCTCAATTTTCTCTGAGGAAATTTAAATCCTTCACAAAGGAGACATTACATTCTCCCTGATGTGTGTTGGTTCCATTAATCTCAGCGATTGCCAGTGAATGTTCTGCTATTTTATTCTCATTTTCAGCAAATTTAGCCTCCACAGCTGCCAGTTGCTTTGTTTGT
The DNA here is from genome assembly GCA_016271365.2 of Neoceratodus forsteri. Taxonomy (NCBI): domain Eukaryota; kingdom Metazoa; phylum Chordata; order Ceratodontiformes; family Ceratodontidae; genus Neoceratodus; species Neoceratodus forsteri. Next base: position 1,651,225,455 of record CM057455.1, on the reverse strand, counting down.
TTCCTCGCCATTTGCCTGGATTTTAGTGAGGAGCGCCATAATTTGCACCGAGGAAGCCTCTGGTGCTAAGCAAGGCTGCTAGTTGATTTGGCCCTCAATCCTATCGAGGAGCCTATGGGAGAAAGGAACAATCAAGGCTATGAGATCCATGTTTACCATCCTTTTTGGACCCATTGTTTTCTTGGATGTTTCAGCTAGGTTTTGCAGTAACTAAATCCCCGCTAGTCGAAAGGCAAATAATGTTATTCAAAACTTATATGTTTACTATAGAAAGAGCTGGATTAGAGAGCTGCTACCATGTTGTTGCTCCAGAGCGCCCACCTGCTCAGTTACCCTTGGTTAAGAGATTCCTTAAAGGTTTCCTACACACTAGACCACCAGTCAGGAAACCGGTAGCCGGATGATATCAATCTTGTGCTAGACATGCTCACCCATAAACTATTTGAGTTTTTAGCAACCTGCGACTTGAAGTTTCTGACCTGGAAGGCAGCCTTCCTTGTGGCCATTACCTCCTGCAGGGTGTCTGAAATACATGCACTGGTCACAGACCACCCCAAACACATACACAGTATTTCACAAGGACAAGGTGGTTCTCAGTACTCACCCTAAATTTCTTCCCAAAGTAGTCTTGGAATTCCACCTGAACCAGCCCTTGGTCCTTCTGACCTACTTTGCTAATTTTCAGAATGAAGGGGACGACTCTACCTTCTCTGGATGTAAAAGGGTTTTGTGATTCTGCATCGACAGAACGAAGAGATTCGCAAATCCAAGCAACTCTTTGTCTCATTCAGCATGGTCTGGCTGGATCAGCCTGTTGCCATCAGATGCATTTCAGCATGGCTGGTAGTGTGTCTCCTTCATTGCTATTCAATGGCGCAGGTCAAGCTGGAAGGCAGGGTGTACACCCACTCTACGAGAGCGGTCGCAGCATCTCTGGTAGAGATTCAGAACGCGCTCCATTGCGGACATCTGCAACGCTGCCTTTGGAGCTCTGTGCACACCTTTGTGAAGCACTATGCCTGGATGTCCATGTCAGACAACATCCTTCCTTTGGCAGGACAGTCCTTAATGGACTTCTGTCCTGAGTGAGCGCCTTTCTCCTGCCGCTCTTCTTGGGGATTCTTTAGCTTGGTACTCTCCCACTAGTGTGAATGATCAGGAGACTTTATGTCCAGGAAGATATGAAAATTACGTACCACTGTAATTCTTGAGCTTCTTGGACGTAAGTCTCCCTTCACTGCTCACACGCCCACCAAACATCCCTTGAGCTCATCTCTGTTTTTGGTCTTCACTCCCTTGTTGGCCAGGCTGTGAAGGCTCTGTTGAGTTGACCCTTCTTACACGGGTCATACAGACTATCTTATGTCCGGAATAGGTTAGTTTTCTAAGTTAGTTTATGTTGCACCTCCTCGGTAAAAAGGTAACTGAGGCAGTTGGAGAGTCGATGCCGAGATAGCCTATATGGCGTGAGCAGCCTCATGGTGCAGCGCTTGCATGATCCTATCTCTGTGCCTCTCCTCCTGAAGATTTTGGCTCCGCTGGTCCTAGGGCCCGGGCGAGTTCCACTAGTGTGAATACAGTGGAGACTTCGTCCAAGAAGATCAAAAATAACAGTAGGTATGTAATTTTCATTTTTGTCCCTTTCAGAGTGGGGGATGTGGCTGCTCTTCCTGGTGGTGTTCTATTTGGTGCTTCTTCACCACAAAGACTGCCTTTGATTGTTCCTTCTGCTGAAAAAAGTGTAGGAGAACTAATATCTTCCACAGCTGATACCATTCGTACTCCTTCTCTGGCCAGCAAATGTTTCTGTCATGGTAGAATTGTTGGTGTCCCAATCCAAAGACTGACCCTGCCATTTATAACCTTCTGCCACTGTACAGTGAAAGTGCTATGTCTGCCCTAACTGCTGCCATTTATGGGTGTCCTGGTTGATAGTGCAGTTTTGCTGCTGCCATGTCATTGGGCTGGCAGTTCCGTATTCTTTCATGTATATATCCGGCACTAAGCATGCAGTTTGCCATTGGAACCCAATTACAATTGTATCTGTACTGATGTTGTCTAGGTTACTTATGATCTTGGAACAGTATTCTTCCAGCAGGCTCAACAGATCCTTCTGCTTATGAAAAGGCCAGACAAAATTTTCTGAAAACTACAGAACTGCTTTCCAAGGTAAATCAAAATGCTTCTCATGCTTTCTTTTTTCTGTAGAGGTTTTTGTCCTCTCCTGTCTTCACCTTGCCCTCAGGCTGTCTCCAGGTACCATTTAGCCTTCTTGCCGTCTAACCTCACCACTTCTGAATTCCCCACAGTTCTACCTGCTCATGGCAGGGCTTCCACTCTCCCAGCCCCTGGCTGAGGTCCAGATTTGTTTGTGGACAGCGGGACTGCATGATGTAGATGTCAGACATATATTGTACTGGTAACTTGTCATTTATTGGAAAGCCTGGGATTTTCTCACAATTTAAAAGATAGAGGGGCGGCTCAGGGGTAATGTGAGGAAATTTTTTTCACGGAGAGAGTGGTGGATGCATGGAACAGCCTTCCTGAGGAGGTCGTTGATCTAAAACAGTGGGGGAGTTCAAACATGCATGGGACAGACACAAGGCAATTATAGTTGGGGTTGCAGGAAGTAGGCTGTTGGTTAACTAGAATCTGCAGCTTAACCAGTAGGTAGGAAATGGGCAGACTGGGTGGGCCAGGTGGTCCTTATCTGCCGTCAAGGTCTATGTTTCTATGTTTTCTTCACAGCCTCTCCCATGTTCCCAAGTGTTGGCACAGCCTTCATATTTTGCCTTCGTGCACTCTCCATACCCTGTGCAAGACGTAGCTCCATGGCCCAGCTGCAAGGGTTGCTGTGGTGCTAGATCCCATGCCAGCCCTTCTGGCCGAGATGGTCTAGTGTGTGTGGCAGCTATCTTGGCTGTGGCCTGGCCTGCTTTCTCACACAGTGCTCCTGGTCTGCTCTTGAACCCATGTTGTCTGCATGGTAGGACAATGTGCTGCTGCTTGTCTGTTGGGGTGCCTTGTTCTCCTCTTTTTTGTCATAATCTGTATTTTAGCCCTTGTCTGCCCTCTGGCTCCCTTCAGCCAGTCCAGCTCTGTCACCCGCCATCCCTGGGATTCACCGCTCTGACAATCCCACACAGATTGCCCCCCGTCCATGGGAGCCAGGCGTGCCCCATGCCCACATCCATATTGGAGCATGCCCAGTTGGTTTTGGGGGCCTGCAGCTGGTTTGGCATCACTTTGTCAGCGGGTTGTTTTCCTTCTGCTTTCTCCCTAGGACTCCAGCACGCAATTGCATTCCTCATGTGTTTCTCTGCACTCATGGGTATCGGTGCTGACAGAGTCCTGTGCCTGAGACTCCCTACTGTGCTGCTACCCAGTCTCCATTGGGTGGCACTTGGCAGCCTATGAGCGGAAGTCTAGATTCCTTAACCAGAGTGAGGGGAGTAGTCCTCCGGATGCTGAATGCTGCCTCCCTGGCTGACCCTGACAACCAAGGTCTGCTTCTGAGCCCTGGTCTTTGGTGTCACTGGCAGTAGTGCTACTTCAGAGCTACTGGGCTGCTGTCGACCTTGTTCTGCTGATTAATGGAGAGTTTGTTGCTAAGCCTCTTGGGTAAGTGCATGGCTGCCCCGATTTGCACTTTGAGTGCATAAATAAATGTATCTCTTACTGTTCTTGTGCCCTTTTTTTTTACATTTATCTGATTGATCCCTCAGTCACCCACCTGACATTACAACCAGCCAGAAGCTGTGGCAGAATCCGCATCCCACAATCCCATAGCTTTGGGATCAGCCATAGGAGATTCAGTTAGGACACATTGATCTTACTTGAGAGGGTTCCTACAGTAGGTCATACTAATAAGTCATGACTTGTGGGACTGCGCCCTCTGGTGTCAGGACTGCCGGCAGATTTTTGCTAACGGTATCTGGTGGGGGACTGCCCACCCAATGTCACTGGCGACATCAGTGTGACGCTTATATAGTGGGCAGTCCCCACGCCTGCCTTCCAGTTCTGTCCTGCTCACCTGTGCAAGGACCTCGCCGTGAACATTGCTCCAGTCGGATCGCATTTTGTCTAAGTATAACCTTTATTTTTCTTCTGAAAATAGTTTTCTTCAGGTTTTATGTCTTCTCCACCCAAGACTCAAGACCAAGAAGAAGTGTGGCATGCAGATCCCTCACAAGGATGGCCATAAACTATGTCTCATCTGCCTAGGCTCGGGACACGACACAGAGGCCTGTCCGGATTGCAAGCCCTTCAACCCATCCATGCACAAACGCAGGCAGCAGACCCTAGGCCCATCTTCTTAAATCCAGGATGGCCACCCCTAGAACAGGAGATGTCTAAAAGCGAGGGATTCGGCTTCTTCACCCTCTTCGCAGCAAAAAAAAGAAAGCTAAAGAGAAGCACGGGAGCAAGAGCGCTTAGAGGGCGGAGCAGGTCTCTCCAGTAAGGCCTGCGGCCCAAGACTGCTCCCACGACGGACAAGGGCACTCCTCCACCGCTTTCCTTCGTGAAAGTCCAGGCCTCTTCCACCAGTTCTCCCGTACCTCTTCTACCTTCGGGCTCATTAAAACGGGCTCAAACCTGGATCCTCGACCGATAAGTCGCCTGCCAGGACCTCTGGCGGTCGATGGTCTCTATCCGGTAAGCTGAGAGCTCGCCTCGATAGTTGGTAAGACGGATTCCCACCAGAGGGAACCCACGGGCACTAACCAATAAGCCGGTCAGGGACTCACCCTCCATCTGCACGTGCTCTCTCTTCCTCTAACGACCGACAAGTCGGCCACCAGGGACTCTGGCGACCGCTCTGGTCGAGTGCGCACTCCTCGGAGCTGACGCGGATCACCCAGTGCCCAGCCGAACTCTGTGACCTCTCCTGGCCACCCCTCCTGCCAGGTTGCCCTGAGCAGGAGTCTTCCCTCCACCTTCACCAGTGAAACCTCCCGTCCTCAAGCCTGGACGGAGGGGAAGTGGGTCCCCTGGATGTGGTTCTTCCCTCCCGCACACCAGTGCAGGTACCTCCAGACTTCCGGATCTCTTCCCTGGGAATCTAACATCCAAATCGGTCCCCACACTGACTCCCAGGGACTATTCTTCCCTGTCGGGCCCTACTCTTGCCCCGATGCCGGGGCCCTCTGCTAGGCACCGTGCCTCTGACACCTGGTGCCCGCTGGACCTTCTCGGATCCTCCTGTCGGAGCTCTGTCAGGACCGCTATTGCCGCCTCCTGTCACCAGCCCCGACTCGGATGTCCCAGTGCCAACTTTTCCAGCGCGGATAATCTTCCAGCTCCTTCCGCCCCGCCTCCCCTTGATGCCTCAGGCACCTCCTCTGGACCAGCGTGGCATCCCCATACCAGGCTTTCCGATGCCAGGTTATCTGATGTCGGGCCAGCGTGCCGGCACCTTCGTCAGTGGTTACTACCCTGGGTATCTGGTGCCAAGCTATGTTCTGCCCCATTTCGGGTGCCAGGGTACCCTCCCTTCAGTATTCGGGATGGGTCTCCTTACTATCAGCCTCCTTCTCAGCCTCGACCTCAATAGGACCTTCGGACCATGTTTCAGACTTGGTGGCAGGAGGCCAGATCCCAGTTGGTATCAGACATGGACAAGAGACTGCCGGCACTGCTGGCTACCCCCCCCTGCTTCTTGTCTCCCGTGGGTTCTTATAGGTCAAGCCATTCTGCCATGGTACATATTTCAGGAGGGGTTGGAAGAGGTCATGTTGACTGAACCCAGGTCTTCTAACAAAGGGAGTTCTCCGAGTCTGAGGCAGACTCTTCTGACTAGTCTTCCAGAGATCTATCTGGAATCACAGAGGCTAAGGGTAAGGAGTCACGCAAGTCTCCTCCCGAGACCCTCCTTCACTAAACTCCTCTGTATCCTGCAGCAGGCTAACAGATGGAGTGTGGAGGAGCAAGACCTTAAACACAGCGCCTTGCTGAGCACCTGGATCTGGTAGAGATGTCACCCATCCCGATCCCTCCTTGGACTGCCCCCCATAGGATCATACCTCTACCATCTGGCAGTTGCCTCACTGTATACCGGCTGTTCCCAAAGAGGCAGACCCGGACCTGCTCACACACCAGAGAATGTTCCCTACCTGTGCTCTCAACCTAAGGCAGATTCCATCGTGATGGCACGCTGCTCAAACCATACTGCCAAACCCAAACATGTAGTACCTCCTCCTGACAAGGAGCCAAGACAACTTGATCAGCAGAAGCAAGAATATACATTATTTAAAATCAGTCATTGTGGAAAGGCAAAAAAAAAGAATATTTTTTCCATAACTTGTTTATAATTTTCCACAGTAATACAAAGTACAAAAAAAATCTCACATTAAACACAGACAATAAGGGACAGTTACTACAATAATCCAACATTTACAATTACCCCCAACTACTTCTTCTATATAACCTCTGCCCACAGTACCCCCTCCCTATTAGTACCCACCTGCATTCTCCACTCTAACCAAAAGTTACACTAACAAGAAAGAAAACTAAAATAAACTAACAGTAACATAGTTTAATCAATTGTGCAGGTGTTAATACATTAATAATAGGTTTATCTTCCATATTATATCCTCTCAACTCATTCCCCAGGGTGCAGACCCCCCTTCCTGATTCATCCTTTATATTTGCCTCCACTTCCCTTTCAAGTTCCCTATCATTTCACTTTATCCTTGCAGGCCTTTTCTCAATGTGCTCATCTCTCCTGGTGGCAGTGTGGCCATGAATGTTCCCACACCTCTCAGAATTGATCCTCTCTTGTTTTGTTCACATAATATAATCTTTCCAGACATAGTACTTGCAGACACATATTTTTCCATGCTTGAATCGTGGGTACTTCATTAGACACCCATGTATTTAATATACAGTGTCTGGCCAAAATAACCAAAATTCGTATGCATCTTGGAAGGGGTCTCCAGTCCTCATGCTCTGAAACATCTACCCAACAGCATGATCACTGGGTTCTGATCTCTCTGCCTACCCACACCTTACCAACTTCCTGGCTATGGCTTCCCAAAACTGTTTTAAAATTGGGCATTCCCAGAAGCAATGCACATATGTTCCCGCTCACCCCGCACCTCCCACATAGAGGGGATATCTCAGGGCGAATCTGTGAACCATACTTGAGGGCAATAGAGTCTATGTACAAACTTATAATATGATTCCTGGTATTTATTACTGACTAATAATCCTTTTGGAGTTGCAATAGTAGGCCTGAGCCCTGATCTGGTATCGTCCTCCCCAAATCTCTATTCCATAGGGCCCTAGTTTTACTGGTATAGTCAGGCATGCATTGCCGCCCCCATCTGCCGCTCTTCCTATTACTCCACCCGGCCCCATCCGGGTACCAAGAACCATTGTTTCTATCTGCTCCAAGGAGGCGTTGTCTGTTTGGCTTCTCACTATTGTTTTAGCATAATTACTTGATTGTAAGATTGAAACATCCCTGCCCTAGGCATTCCCGAGCTCAGCTCCTGACACTATCTCTCCTTTTTCCACATATCTTTTATACATTTTATACCCTTTTCCTCCCATACCAGGAAACCTTTGTCTTCTAGTCCTGCCAGGAATCCAGGGTTTCCCTAATTGGTAGTAAAAGTGTTTCTTGCCCAGATCTCACACAGACCATTTCCACAGCTGTTCCCAGCCTCCAATACTGACATCATTAGTGGGTTGGTTTGCCTACTCCTACCATCCCTTCTTACTTCCCCTCCAGGAAGCTGATATTCTTACCCTCCTTCCCCTTCCTCTAGGTCAAACCACCCAGCTTCTGTTGGTCTATTTACCCAGTCACCTATAAATCTATAATGCATGGCTAACATAATTTTTAAATTTGGTAGATTTAACCCACCCTTGTCCCCTCTGCCTGTGGAGTCGAAGACTCACCCTTGGTCATTTCCCCTCCATAAGAAGCCTACATAGACTTTATCCACCTTTTTCATATCTGTCTTGTTTAGCCCCATAGGCAGCATTTGCATCAAATACAAAATTCAAGGTAGAGTGTTCATTTTTATAAGATTTATGCAGCCTAACCATGATACAGGCAGATCCTCCATCTTCTTAGTTCTTCTTCTATGCTCTGTATCATTGGTCCATAATTTAGCTTATACAGCTGGTTTAGGTCATGCCCAATTCAAATTCCCAAATATGTAAATTCCTTTTCACCTTTTAAGACCCCAGGCTGTTTTTGAATCCTCTTTCAATTTCTCCCACAGCATTATTTCTGATTTGTGGAGGTTTATTCTATATCCGAGAAGGCCATAAATTTCCTATCAACTCTGACAACAGGGGAACTGAGTTGGCGGATCCGAGCATATAGTAACATATCATCTCGTATAATGTAATCTTGTGTTCCTCCCGACCTCCCAAACACTCCTTTAATGTCCTTGAATTTCTAATTGCAATCGCTAAAGGCTCTATAACTAGTGCAAATAATAAAAGGCAAGAGAGGGCAGCCTCGTAGTACCCTATGAAGTGAGAATTTTTGTTAATTTCCCATTCACTACACTCTTGCCTCAGGAGCTCTATACATACTTTGATCCATCCGATAAATCCATCCCTAATCCATACATCTGGAGAGCCTTCAACAAATATGCCCATTCTGTACGATCAAATGCCTTCTCGACATCCATTGTTAGAACTGCAATATTCTTCTGTCCATGTGAGGCTTTCCATATTACATTAAGCAGTTTTCTCATATTATGATATGAGCTCCTCCTGTGACAAAACCTTTCCGGACTGGGTGAACTGTTTCGGCATGAGCTGGTCCAGTCTCCTTGCCAGCACCTTAGCCAGTACTTTAGCATTGCAATTTAGTAAAGAGATCGGTCGGAATGAGGAATACTCCTGCCCATCTTTCCCTGGCTTTGGTACCAAGCAGATGACTGCCTCTGTAAAGGAGACTGGGAGGTTCCCACCCCCTCAACTGCAGAGAAATCTTGATGTAGCAGATCAACCACCTGTTCTGTCATTGTTTTATAAAACTCTATATGGAAATCCGATCCACCCCCTTCCCCTTCTCAACTCCTGTATTGCTTGGTTCAATTTCCAGACGTGATTTCCCCCACCCCTGCAGCTACCTCCGTTGTTGATCAGTTATTTTGGGCACCCTAACCCCAGTCAAGAATTGCTTTGCTAACTCCTCTGAACCCGCACATTCTGCCTGATAGAGCTGTTGGTAGAATTGCTCAAATCTATCCTAATTAAGGCCTTATCCTCAGCATCTTTCCTTCTCTGTCTTTAATTTATGTTATGTGTGTATACAACCTTCTTCCTTTTATTAGTCTGATCAGTAATGGGCCAGATCTGTTCCCCCCACTCAAATAACCTACTTCCTGGCAAACAGTCCTGCCACCTCGCCTCCCCAATAGAGGCTCCTTTGCAGCTTTCAACTTTGCACCCGCTCCTCACGTTGCTCTTTCCACCACTGCCCTCTCCAGTGCTTTCACCTCCCCTCTAATTCCACCCTAGTGGCCTCCTTTTCTTTTATACTGCGCAACAAACTTAATTATGGCTCCTCTAATGAAGGCCTTCCCTGCTTCCCAAAATATGCCCGGTGATTCCACTGACCCCTCGTTAGTCTCTTTATAATATTGCCAATGTTGTCCCAGGTACTCCACAAATTCTTTATTACCTAACAGGTACCTTGGGAACTTCCAGGGTGGAGGACCCTTCCTCTGCTCTTTTACCTCAAAATCATCTGGACCATAGCATGGTCCGTAAGGATAATAGGCTATGTTCCACCTTTCAATTCTGTCTAGCCACTGTCGGGCACATAGATGTAGTCTATCCTAGACCATATTTTTATGGGTTTGAGTAAAGGTGAACCCTTTTTCACCTGGATGCAAAGCCCTCCAACAGTCAATCATATCCATATCCAGTATTCCCTCCAGCCAACGTATCAGCCCTCCTCTATGCCTATTCTTTCCTCTGAGTGATCCAGGTCCCCTTGCATATCTGCATTAAAATCCCCACCCAGAATTAACCCCTCAAATTGTTTTCGCATTAGAACATCTAGGACTTCCTGATAAAGGCCGGGTCAAATATTGAAGGCATAGACACATCCAAATGTTATTTTTCACCAGAGAGCACCCCTTCCACAAAGATATACCTCCCTACCCCTTGTCTGTTATCACCCTTGTGCAAGTGAATGGAAGTGCCTTGCCTATCAGCACACGCAACCCCTCTTTTATGTGAGCTGTAGGATGATGCATAGCACCACCCCACCCACCCTCTTACCAGTTTCTGGTGTTCTAGGTGGTCAGGTGTGTTTCTTGTAACAGTGCCCCCTAGGTGCCCTGACGGTGCAGGGCTATCAGTATACTTATTCACTTAATTGGCGATGTAGTCCCCTTCACATTCCATGATGTGATCCCCAGTGTTTTAACTTATTCATTTATCCACCATGTCTCTCCTTCAGCCTCCATCTTATTCCCATCTTACCAGTAATTATTGCATTTTCTAATAACCTATTACCCTTTATGATTAATAAAACAAAAGATATTTCCAGCACTGCAAACATATAACACATATACAAAACACAATCCCTTTCCAGGTACACTCCACTCCTTCCCTCCCAAATCTCCCCCAAAGAACATCCCCACCTTATTTACACATCCTACATACTACCGTCCCCCTACCATTCAACTCCAAGAACAGCCCTACTTTGAATCTTGTAGATGTACCTGTCCCCCCAACCCTGCTTAACTATTTTTAATTAACAACGCCTTTATTTATCAAAACAGCCTTCCCTCAATTATATAGCAATCAACATTTCAACCAGTATATTAAATTGGTAACAGTCATCCTGCTATGAACAATCGTCCCGTCCCCCATCGGCATAAGTAGCCATCCCAACCTTCCTATTTTGGTATTCCAATTTGGCAGGTAATTTAGCCTTAATTATACTCAAGTTGTTAGTCCCACAAACAGAGGCTTGCAAACACCCTCACAAGTTGCAGAGGCCCAGGGCCGACGCTGCCCTCAAACTTACACAGCGGTGGCCCATCCCCAGACCCCCACTTACCAGCCATGGAAGACTCCATCGACTCAGAGGGCTATATTGTGCTCTTCATTCAGCAGGACACCCAGCTTCCGATACTCCTCCCGCCATCGCCAGTTCAATAATTCCTGTACCACACCTCTCTCACGAATTTGCGCACAGCCAGCCTCTCGTCGTTGGGTGCATATTCTTGATGCTCTGCATCCTCAGTTGTCTCCACCTCGCCAAACTGATAGCTGCTTCCGAAGTGGCACCATAAAGCTATCAAACAACTTGGGGGGATAGAGAACAGCAGGATATTACGAAGTCCTTCAAAAACAGATAACAGATGCTCCTCCAACTCCAGTCAGTCCAAATGCTGTTTGGCCTCTGGCAGTCTCTTCTCTCATCATGAGCATCTCTCATATGGGTGTCATCCAGTTGGCCCTCTCAATCTTTCTCTTCTCAGGTCCTCTACAAATGTGGCAGCCTCTCCGGCTCCCAAAACAAAACGTAGCTCCTCATGCTTAATTTTAATAATGCGGGTACAGCAGAAAACAGTCCACCTTAAGCTCCTGAGCTGTGCCATTATAGGGGTTAAAAGCTCTCCTCTTCTTAAGGACCCTGTTGGGTAATCTTGAAACAGATATTGCTTCTCCCCTCGTATTTGACTTCTTTCAGGCTTCGGTATGCCCGCAACATCTCTTTCCGATCCTGATAATTATGGAAATGAAAAATGATCTGTCTCAGGGTTGCCCGCTGGCGGCCTGGCTGCCACCCACTCTGAGCCCTCTCCAGCTTCAGCTTTCCTCTTTTCAGCTTCATGCCCAACAGATTTGGCAGAGTCTCCGCACAAAAGATAGCACGTCTGATCCTCTCTTTCCTCCAGAGCCCCCGAGTCGTAGATTAAGACGCCAGGCATAGTTTTCTGGTAGTCATGTTGTTCCGTTAACTCCTCAAGCTCTTTCTCTAATTTAGAAACTGCGCGCCATCAGGGGCTCCATGTCGTCCTCAATTTTGGATATCTGCTCCTCCGCCTCTGTTACTCTGCTAGCTTGCCCTTTTATCTGCTCCACCATATTCTGCAAACGGCTTTCAATTTTTGCTCCAACTTTTCCATTTTCCTTCTACGCCTCCAGGACTTGTTCCGATACTTGACTCAAGGCGCCATTTCTGTTGCTGAAAATGAAATTGGACCCACGGCCTCCGGACCTTCACTGCTGCTCGTTTCCTGACCTTTGGATGCTGACCGTTGGCCTTTCCGGAGTTGGTATTAAATATTCCTCCATGATATATTCATCTTTTCCCTTGCTGTCTTTCTGCTGAGCTTTTTCCAATAAATAAGTTTTTAATAAAGATTTAAAACTACTGACTGTCAGGCATTCTCTTAACCAACAAGGTAGAGAATTCCACAGGGTTAGTACTGCAAATGAAAAACACGAGCTCCAGATGTTTTAAAGCAGACCCTGGGAATCTCTAGCAATCCTAATCGAGGATCTATGCTTCTTCACATGTGCTTTATGTTCCTTGAACTACATAGCACATGATATCTCTATCAGAAGGCCACCATGGCTCATCTCGAGACTAGGCTTGAAACTGTGGAGGACTCGGACCTTAAGGCAGAACTTCTAGAGGCCCTGCGTTTGTCTAAGATTTCATGCAGACCGCATAGAGAGCTACCTCTGATACAAATAAATGCAATGCTCAAGCTCCTCTCTCCCACAACAGTCTGTCTTAGGCATCATGCTTGATTTCGTATTTCTAGACTTTCCCAGGACATACAAGCTGCTGTACAGAATGCCCTCTTTTGAGGCTTCGTTCTCTTGGAGGAGACACCAAAGATATCATTACGGGCCTCCAGGACAGCAGACAGACCCTGAGGTCTTTCAGGTCCATGTATAGGAGTGGGTACTAGCCTAAGCAGCCTTTTCAGCACCAGCAGAAGTGGCACTGCTGGCCCATCGGCACAGTGTTTGGATTTCGCTTATGATGCTGGCTACCCAGGTTCAGGAACGGGCTGGGGTGTTGGAGGGGCGGCTGAGGGGAGAAGCATGAGCATCCCAAGGACTGCTCTCCTTCTACAGTGGGAGGGAGAGGAGTGTGTCTGGTGCTTGATGGACCCCTTGTGGAGGCTGTGGGTACCGCGGTGACCCGGCACCAGAATATTTGGGAGAGGTGGGATGCTGGACATCATTGCACGTCCCGCCCCCAGAAAAAAAAAAAAAATCTGACCCTCAGACATGACAGCCTGTCCCTATTTGCTGCCACTGCAACTAATGCCCACCGAGGGGGCATGTCTCGTGGCCCGACTGGGGATCCGGCCTTGTCCGTCAGGAGTGGTAGGCCCCTCGGTGGCTTTGCCCAGGGGGGTAAGCCTGGGCATGGGGGCAGCGAACAGACAGGACCTGAGGATGCGGGAAGGCTGGCCCAAAAATATGAAAAATTAAAAAAAAAAAAAAGGAAATAAAGCAAGCAACCCTTCTCTAGGCGCAGACCAAAAGGAAGAGCATCAAGGTCCATAGTCATCTCTCCCCTGCCTCCAAGACCCAGCTCCTCCACCTCCTGACTCCTACAACTCTCCCCGCCTCCACCTCACAACAGTGTGGAACCAGTAGGGGAAGATTCACCGTTCACCTCAAAGAGTGGCAGGGCATCATATCGGATGCCTGGTTCATACAACTCATAGCAAGAGGGCACACCATCGAGTTTCTGGAAGGGCCTCAGACTCTCCTCCAGGCCGATCTCATTATCCCTTAAACCATGTGTCTCTGGTAGGGGCGAGATCCTGGCTCTATTATGAAAATCAGCAATAGAACCAGTATCTTGGGCACAGAGAGGAAAAGGTACCATTCCATTTCTTCCTCATCCACAAAAGACAGTGGACCTCAGGCCCATCTTGGACCTCAGCCAGCTGAACCTTTATGTAGAACACAAAGGTTCCGCGATGCTGACTATCCAGGGACTGCTGCCCTTGCTCCAGACAGACCACTGGCTCTGTGCACTGGACATGCAGGACACTTACCTGCACATTCCAGTCTTCCTGGCCACTGCCATTTCCTGTGGTTTCTCTTCCAAGGAGCACTTTCAATTCAAAGCCCTCCCGCTTGGCCTCCTCGGCACCCAGGGTTTTACCAAGTACTTAGCTGTGGTGGCAGCTGCGCTTCACCGACGGGATCTACATGTTCCTGTTCCTGGTCGATTGACTTATAGCAGCTCTGTCCAGGAGCAGCCTAGAGGATCTCTGTCCTCCACCGGACCCTTTTGCACGACTGGGTATTACCATCAATTACCCCAAGTCGTCTCTAGTCCCTGCAATGACTCCAGTTCATTGGGGCAGTATTGAACACAGTCCAGGCAAGGCCTTCCTATCATCGGACAGTGCGATACTTTGCAGGAGCAGGCCAAACTGGTAGCTTCCTCCAGCCGTGCCCCAGCCAGGGCATTTTACGCCTCCTCAGCTTGATGGCAGCAGCCATCCCTACTGTCCCTTGGCCAGGCTGCACATGAGGGTCACCCAGTGGACGTTAAGGGTCCAGTGGGATCAGCATTCAGACTACCTGCATCATTCTATCCTGGTATCCAGCACACTCAGGAGGAACTTCTTGTGGTGGCAGGATCCTCTGAACCTTTCTCGGGGACACCCTTCAGGCCACCCTCCCTCTTCGACCCTCACCACAGATGCATCGGATCTGGATTGGGGAGCCCATCTGGGAGACCACCAGACCCAAGGGACGTGGTCCAAGCTGGAATCCTGTCTCACATAAACATTCTGGAGATGCATGCGGTCCTGTACGCCCTTCAGGCATTCCAGCCCCTACTCTCAATGGGAACACTGCTGGTACAGACCGACAACATGTGTGTGGTCTGGTACATCAGCAGGCAGGGAGGCACATGATCGTATCCCTGTGCAGGGAGGCAATGCAGTTTGATATTGGGCAGTCCAGCACAGGCTTCGTCCCACAGCTGTGCACATTCTAGGTATTGCAATGTCCTGGCGGACAGCCTCAGCTGCACCTCAGCCAAAGCTGACGAATGGGAACTACACCAGGAAGTGGTAGAACATCTGTTCCACTGCTGGGGTGCCCAGAGGTAGATCTTTCGCCTCCCATTCAGAGCAAAGCGTCCCCAGTTTTACTGGCCTGCTCAAGGGCCTGGTGTTATGTGGCTAGGACGTTATCTCTTTGTTGGACAGAGAGATACTTGCATCGCCTTCCTCCTTTTTCCCATTCTGCAGAGAGTTTTGCTGAAACTTTATGCAGATTGCCCCCTCGCCCAGGCAGATCTGGTATCTACTCCTGCAGCAGTTGGCTGTGGAACCCCAGTACCTCTGTCTCTTTGGCACAACCTGTTGATGCAGGATCAGGGCAGGCTGGTGCATCTGGGACTCGGGTCCCTACACCTTCATGCATGGCTCCTTCAGACTTAATCGGGACATGCTTTGGAGTCTCTGAGAGGGTCACCCAAGTTCTGGTGGAGGCCAGGAAGCCTTCCGCTAGGTCTCCTTACGCTGTGAAATGGAAATGGTTTTCCATTTGGGCAGCCTCGAAGGGTGGGACACCTTTTCTTGCCCGGTGTCCCAGATGATGGAGTACCTTTGCACCTGTCTGACTCGGGTGTCAACTACTCTTTGTTGAAAGTCCACTTGTCCGCTCTTTCTGCCTATCACACCTTGGTGAACGGGAAACGCCTGCTCAGTTGGGTATCCAAACCTTCCTGAAAGGGATTCTCCACCTAAAACCCCCATCCGCAACCCTGCCCCCTCTTGGGATTTGAATTTTATTTTGGAAAAGTTTATGTTGCTCCCTTTGAACCAGCAGTAAGCTGTGAGATGCACTATTTATCCTGAAAGCACTCTTTATAGTTGCAGTTACTTCCTCTTGGAGGATTTCCGAGCTTCAGGCCTTGATGTGTAAGGAGCCATATCTTATTTTTCACAGAGACCAGGTGGCTCTGCATACAAAATCCTAAGTTTCTTCCCAAGGTAGTTTCTGAGTTCACCTGAAATCAATCCGTTAATCTGCCGGTGTACTACCATACCTGTTCTAATAGGGTGAGGCTTTCTTGCACATACTAGATGTGCATAGGATTTTACATTACTATGTTAACAGGACCAGGATGTCTGTAAATCAGATCAGTTTGTTTGTTTCTTTGTCACCAAAACTCTGGGGTCGGCAGTCTCTAAGCAGTGCTTGTCCAAATGGTTGGCTAACTGCATCCATTTCTGTTACCAAAGTACAACAAACCTCTTCCGGGGAGGTCAGAGGTCGCTCTACTAGAGGTGTGGCTGCTTCCACAGCTTTCCTAAGAATGTTTCTGCAGCTGAAATTTGTGCTGCAAATCAACCTGGAGTTGGTTCACACTTTCACTAAGCATTACAGTCTGGACATTGCCTCTAGGCATAGGGTGGGTTTAGGCCTAGCCGTTCTGCAGAGCCTTCTGTCCTAGACCTGCTCTTGTCTTTTGCAGATCTTCCTCCTCCCATGCTTCAGTTTGTTTTCTGAGTATGACTGCTTGGATTCAGTCCTACTAGTCATGACCTACTGCAGAAACCCTCTAAAGTAGATAGTACAGTTATGTAAGAGCGTACCACGTAACAGTAGTCTTAGAGAGGTTCCTGCAGTAGGTCACCTTTTCCCACCCTCCGTCCCCCAGTTTTCTGCTTGCTCTTGCAGGCTATTCTGGATTGGGCTCCAGGAATTGCTATCCTTTCTCCTGTCGCACCTTCTCTGGGTCTCCAGCGGGAGAACTGGAAGGCAGGCGTGAGGACCCCCACTGTGTGGGGTCACATTGGTCAGCCACGTGGCGTCAGGTGGGCGGTCCCCCACCAGCCATTGCTAGCAAAAGTTTGCCATGCGGTCCTGACACCAAAGGCGCAGTCCTACTAGTTATGACGTACTGCAGGAACCTCACTTGAAGATCTACTCTTACGGTAAGTTCTTGCGTAACTGTACTTTACTGGAGATTTTTCTAGCTCCGTTTTGTTGGTTATCTATCCTGCTCTCCTTTTGAGAGTCAGTCAGTCAATGTCGATCAATCATATTGTGATTAAACACAAGTTGAAGGTATTACAAAATGTGTAACAAAAAAGGATATATAAAACAAAACAGTAACATGCTTTAAATACATAAATATATTCAAAATTCACTGTAGATATTCAAGGCATAGAAGAACTAGGCATTTTTATTATTAGTCTTTTGCTGTCGATTTGCTGTGCTCTCCTTTGTGACCCTCACAAGCGTGCAGTGCCTACCTGCCACTCTGGGATCCTACTCCTTGGTGCTGTCTGTGCAGGGGAGACATTGCTTAAGCCAGTTCCCCTACATTGTTATTGTCATGCTACTGAACAGCTGCCAGGCCCTGCCTCACATCTGTTGCTGGGGGTCCTCATTAAACAGCTGAGAGGTGGCGCCATTACTGTTACTTCATGTGTGCTTTCCCGCGACGGTGTCGGGTGGGCTGTGTTATTGCCTTCATGCCTCTCCTGCACCAGTGGGCTCCTCAGAGCCCACATCGACTGAAAGTTGGAATGAAGTAGGTTCCCTCTGAATGGCTTCCATCCCTCCTGTGCCATCCAGTAGACAGCTGTTCAGTAGGGAGTGAAGGTATCCCTTCCCGAGCATAGATGGTGTCCATGGGAGAGCTTCTGTAGCCCTGCCACCACTGATTAGAATCGCAGGCTTAGAGAAAGAGCCTGCACCCCCAAGTGGAAGGCAAGTGCTTTAACCTGTAGGCCATTGAGGGTACTGTGCATTATTATTCATAAAACTGCATTGTTAAATACATGGATTTTAAACATATAAATATGCAGGTCACCTGACCAGTGCAGGACTTGGTCACAGGAGGGCAGTGGGACAGGCAGCTGTCAAAAGAGATTTAGAAATTGCTGTCACCTAAGTGGAGGACTTGGCAGAGTAGCTGTTCCCTGTAAAACAGCAGCACTATGCACTGATGGTATTTTTATTCCTGACATGTGCAGATATTGGCATCTCAAGGGGCAAGGCAATCAGTATATAGAAAGAAGCAAGTTTTACAGACGTTCAGCCCTCTAATCAGCAGCTGATAGAATGAATGCTAGGAACTGGGATCTTACTATATGACATTTTGTCAGTATGATTACCATCACATGTAATAACTGTGGTTATAGTAATTATAAAAGTTGTCATTTAAGCAATAAGGCATGACAGGGGTGTACATTATTGGGGATTTACCGCCTCGTGTGGTGTGTCATGAGGCATAGCCAAATGTCTTAACCACATGAGAAGTGGGTAATCCCAATTACCATGTCTAGGAGTGCCTTATTGCAGTTATATAATGTACCCATGTGCATAATAAATTCAAAAATATCTTTTAATTATGGTTTTACAAGCACAGTTCTTCAGCCATGAATTATTGCAGGATTACCTACAAGTAAAGACCTAATGTGACCAATTAGATTACAGGACTTTTTATGTCCATTGTGTAATTTTGTACAAAAGAAGTTTCCTTAATCTCAGTGAGAATTTACATGGATGGGCCAGTCTTGTCTAAAAACACAACAAATTAGTCGAAATGACTGAAAATCATGTTTTACCATGAATCAGTTATTGCAGTGTAGGAAATTCCCACTGAATCAATACTCGACATCCTATGCCGTGGTATAATATGGTACCATGACATCCTTTGCCTGAAGTGTCATCCAGGGGTAGGAAGAGATCTCATGTTCTCCCCTTTTTTAAATAAATTTTCTTTTTGGGTATCGCCGGTGGCACTGAGGGCTGAGGCGCTGGATGCCTCTGCGCTATGCCAGCGTCCCATGTTCAGGAACAAGCACGGGCCACTGGGGGTCAGCAGGGGAGGAGAAGGATTGAGTGTCTAAGGGACTGCTCTCCTTGAGGTGGGTCACCAGCAGTTGGTGCATGACTGGCCTAGCAGCAGCTTGGGAAAGCACGACGATGCTCCAGAAGGGGAGGAGAAGTAGGCAGGCGGTTGGAGGAGCACGTGCAGAATCATATCGCTCTCTCCATAGGGTGTCATTGCACGCCTTCTCTCTAAGGGGAGAAAATGGAGAAAAGTGTCCCGGCGGCAGGATGAATCCTGATCCTCGCAGGCCCCTTCCGTGAACAGGCAGTAACCTCCACACCGGATCCGTTCTGGCGGGTTGAGGGATCCTTGTCGCCCCGCCACAGGGGACAAGCCATGGAGGTAAGCGGAAGGTAAGCTGCGGCGGGAGACGGGCTGGGGGATCGGGTAGGATGGAGAGCCACCTGGGGACAGAAGGAAAAGAAACTAACTGTAAAACATTTTTCTTTATATATTTTGTCATATACTGTACTTCCCTCTGTCCCGCAACCTGTTGTGTGATCATTATGGCTGTATCCTCTTCCTAGGAGAAGGGGCTGGAAGTAGCTTCCTCCACAGCTGAAGTTAGTGCTACTGTGTGATTGTCCAGCAGGGGGTGGGGTGAATGCCTGATAGCCCATGAACTTGCTTCCTGGGAGTCAACGCGCCACCTCCATGACACATTCCGTCCCCAGCTGACTGCAGCCTGGGATTCCAAGGATCATCGCAAATCCCTGTCTGCCAGATGGGTACAAGCATTATCACCATGCAATTGGACTTGCACTTGTAGCACAGTTTGTGACATCAGTCTCTGCTGCAGATGTTGGCTTTGACAGCACTTAGCTGTTCAGTGGCAGGTGCACAAGGGGCATTTTAGTCAGCCATAACAGTGGAACATCCATTCAGCAGAGTAGAATGAGCTCAGGGTCATCTTTTTCCCCTAACTTTATCCCCTCCCCTGGCGACGGACCTCCTTCCACCTTCCAACAGTCTGCCCTGATCCTGTGTGATTGAGGCTCTGCCAGCCATCCTCCCAGGATTCCCAGCCCACCTGCAACTCACCACTGTGCTGGCCCTGCCCCCGGATGGATATGCCTTCAGCTCCACAGCATTACTTCCCAGCATCAATTTGGCCATCCACGGCAGAAGTGAAGACTGGTGGTGGTGGTGGCTTGAGTTCAGTGGGGATGTGGTGGGCTGGCGGGCATCATCCTCCCAGTCCTGTGCCATTTTTTGACTCTTCCTCCCAGAAGTGTATCTCACCATGGGAGACTGGCATACCGACGCACCCAGATGGCTTGATTCTTGCTCCAAGCTCTTGCACTGATGCTTTTCTCTGTGCCACCACCGTGATCAGCCAGATGGAGGTAGCACAGCAAGTCCTCCTTCCCAGAGGAGGAGGAGGAGGCGTTTGTTAAGGCGCTCAATTCTCATCCCTGCTGACCCTCTGAGTGGCTCATTGCTGAACCTGGTTCATCGGCATCACAAGTGGTAGTACTACCGCTGCGCTGGGGGCGGTTTTGGGTCATGTTTGATCAATTCCTAAAGCTCTGTTGTTTTTTTTGGGGCTAACCATAAATATTGCTGTATGAAATTTTAAATGGAGAGGCAGTCAGTGCATATAGGTTTTGCCACACAGTTCTGCATTAATAATTATTTCTTGTGTGCTACAACTTCTACTTCTCTGTCATCATGCAGTATTCTGTTTTTTATAGGTAGGCCCTGATTCGGTCCATTGCAGGATTGATGAGAAGAGGCTAGCTGGCTATTGTCAGGCCTGTGGAGTCCTGGCAGCTGCTTCTGACCTCAGTGCCTGCAGTCAACTCCCTTATGGAAAGATTCACAGCTATATTAAGTCTGGCAATTATCGGGTGGGTGATAATTTAACTCATTTAGAATGGGGTGTGTGTGTGACACACATGGCTGTTTTGTATAGAGCACTGTCACATTTGGGTCATTTTTGGCTGTCTGTCTGTCTGTTATGTCTGTGTCTGTCTACCCATCTACCCATATTCGTACTACACCAGTAGTGACTACACTGAGCAAGTAAATGTTGTAGTTGTTCAAACGGTGGAACAGAAATGTATAGTGTACTGTTTGGTTGTTGTGTTGTGTATGGAAAGCCACACAAGCTAAAATGTACCGCACCATGCTTCAAAAAGCCCAACCCAGCACTGCCCAAATAATCTGTTTAGGGCTGCTGAATCCCTGCTCATAAACTGAACTGCCACTTGATTTAGAGAATAAAGCCATCTGCAGTCAGCTGCTCAAACCTCCTCCCACCCTCTGTCCCGTAGAAGCCGCCAGGTATTGTATTAGTAAGCCATTCATTTCAGTACCTGTTAGCAAGGCCAGCCCAGTTTACACTGCAGCAACACTCCATATGTCTGAAACTACGAAACAGTAAGATCTTGAGGATATCTCTTTCATCAGGCTACACATATAGAACTATAGCCGCGAGCACTAGGACCACAAGAACCACACGGAAACTTTTGGCAAGCAGTCCGCTAGAGAGCCACCCATCACAACATCCTATGTCGGCACTTCCCATTTAAACGTGGGTGGCCCTTTTCCTTCTCAGTTCTTTTCCTGCTGTTCACCATACTAGCCAGACCCTCCACAGAGCGCTGTTGCTACAGCCAACTGCTAGTTAGCATTTTTAGGAATTTCTCTTTGTAGTTCTCTTATCACTTTTAAAAGTGATCATCGTCATCGTATATGTTGTCTGAAGAACCTGCTAAGCTCTTTAGGTACTAGAATCGGTGAAAAGATTTACTCAGGTGACCTCATTGGCGTCTGTGTGTGCTGCCTCAGTGCAGCCCCAAATGTTAAGGCCTGCAAACTTTGCCTCAAGTTTAATATAGCTACCGGTGATGCAGGAAGAATGCCTGAAACCCACCTTCTAAAACAGCAGGTAGCCAGGATGGCGAAAGAGCTCTAGGAAAAGAGGACCGCTACATCACTGGCCTGTTCTTTGGGTTCCCACTCATTGAAGTCCCAGAAGAAAACCACCAGGCAACATAAGCATAAGCACCAGTAGAGAGAAAGGAGCCAGGAGAAATCCTCTCTGGTACATTTATCGCCCCTCCAATCCAGTGGGGCTGCCTCGCGATGATGCAACCAGCTGCCTGGACCTCTGATTCCTCAGGTCAGATCAGGTTATGAATACCACCAGGCCTAGTATGACTGGTGAAGGACCATTGACATCAGGTACAGCACCTTCCCTGTCAACATCCCAGAGCATGCCTGTAGCACAGGCAAGCTGCAATGTGCAGGCAGTGCTTTTGTCCATTGCAGAGATGCTGCAGCGCCTGCTACCTCCTCCACAGTAGTGGCATCGATGGGGCACCCAGGCAAGCCCCATCGCCCGGCACCTGTTCGGTCGTGCTCGGCTTGCCTGCCGGAACGCCGACAACCTCTTTTCCATTTTTGAGGCTCACAGAGGCTGTGGACGAGGATCAGAATATAACCCTGACCTCATAATGCAAAAGGAAGAGGAGGACGAGGAATATGTGGAAGCTCTTGCTCCACCATCTTCACAGGGAGTGAGGACTTCATTGTGTACACACAGGTCCCCTCCTGAAGACCGTTCATTTATCTCAATGATGCAGCAACTCCAGTTTACCATGGGTTTGAATCTGAGGAGAAAGGCATCACCAAAGGAATTTGGTGGAATGTTTAGAACTCCTCGATTTCTTTTTTTTTGTATTATCTTTTTATTTCCTGAGCCAACCCAGCTACCACTCTGGGCGGCCAGCTCACACCTCTACTACTCTCCATGTTCCGCTGTCCGCCACTCCCTCATCTGACACCTGACTGTCCCGACGTATCCCTTCATCAGGGGCACCCCCACTCATGGGGGCTACGGGAGGGAGATCAGGTGCCCATTGGCACCTCCTTGCTTCTGCATTGGGCGGTGAGGGAGCAGCTCAGAGCTTCCAGACTTGGCATCGAGGAGAGGCTTGCACCGTCATCTGGCCGGCATGGGTGGCCATTTTTCTGAAGTGCTCTCCGCCCCCATTGGGATGCACTGTGGAGGGATTGTGGGATAACAGGTGGACCAGACACTGAACTTCAGGTTCAACACACAATCTCTGTGTGATGTTTATTCAAAATACAGAAATAATCTTCTGCAATGGCATATTTCTTGTTCAGTCATCAGTTTGCTGCAACAGACTATGAATGTCGTTTCTCTGCACTAGCCAGCACCTATTGACACTGGTTTCTGATCCAATTCACTAGTTAAGATGTACCCATAACCAGGGCCACTGGGAAATTGCAGAATTGTTTAGCAGATTTTGCGAAATTTGCGGGACTTTTTCTCCAAATTTTGCAAGGATTTTGCGGGACTCTACATGTATTTTCGGTGATTTTGTGGGCTACTGGGCACACATTTTCCTTTTGTGAGGTGCAAGTATGGGGTTTTCAATTTCAGTTGTTTGTGATGCATATCTAAGTCAGCCATCAGAAAGGTATAGGTTTTTGTAAAAAATAAAAACACACACACGCACAAAAGGTACAAGTTTTATTAAAACACCATAACTGATCAAAAACAATATACATTATAATAGTAGCATCATTGTCAAAGTAGTACCACCACCTCTAATAATTCAAACAATAAACATTAGTATTCTACAGTAAAAGTATAGTACCACCACCACCACCACCACCCCCAGATCGTCAAGAAAGGATTTTACATTATAGAATGAGCAGTAATGGTTATCCAACAAAGCTCTTTAAAATTTCTTATTGTACTTCAACATAAGAAGTAGTCTAGTGTTGTCATCTGTCAAACTTAGCGATTGTCTTTTAAAGGTCTGTGTACAGCGAAAAAGTCCGTTCAACGTCTGCTGTGCTTACGGAAGCCAGATATACCTTTTGCCACAGCAGCAAGATGTGGAAGTGTATCCCTTGTGCTTCCCACCACTCAGCAATATTAAAATCGTCACTGGCTACTGACTGGGAGAAAGTTCTGTACCCATGCCATTCAAAGTTTGAAACACCAGCCGGAGATGGTGGCTCCTGGGCGTGTTTTACTTTCTCCTTGTCCAGTGTTGGCAGCTGCTTTGGGTCAAAGATTGGGGCAGCTTTGAAATGTGCCGACTGAGGGATGAGATTTTAAAATTTTGTCCAGTTTCTCACTGTTGTCCAACATAACCTTCTGAAAAGGTTCACACAGTTTTGATTTTCAGGTAACTGACAACGGACAACATTTCTACTGTATTTGGTCTGTATTCAGTTTCCCTGCGGTGGCACGAAGTCCAAAACATATGCATATTTGCACCCTTCCAAATATGGAGTGTCCCTGTGGCTGGCTGCTTGACTGCAATTGTAGAATAAGGTTAACAAGTTCAGGCGAGTGTTCCACAACAAAAGTGGCTTGTGTTACCAGCTCTGCTGCTTTGCCTTTCAATAAGTACTTCAGGCGCTTCAAGGTTGCTGCATCAGATTGTAGTGTTTCAACAAATTCTGTTAACACAGGCAAATAGTCTGCCAAATACTGAACAGTATTAGCCCAGGAGCACCGCCGAGTTACCACTGCATATACTGGCATCTTGGAGTACGATGCCCTGCTTGGATTCCATGAAGGCAAAGTACTGATGCCTACGCATTGGGCTGTGGCAAAATATTTTTAACAAGGAAACAGCAGTGTTTAAGTCATCCAGTGTGTCTGCCCAGACTTCCAAGACCAAATTGAGGAGGTGGGCAATGCAAGAGACATGTACTGCATTTGGTAGGACACAGGACAGACACAGTTTCAAAAAGCCTTGTGCATATAACTTGCACTGTCCGTGACAATGGCAACGACTTTATTGAAGTTCACCCCATTGGTGTTTAGCACTTTTAGTAGAGCTTGGGATACTGTGGTGTTGTTCACATGATGCAAAATCTCCACCAAGTGGCTGCTCCCAACATTAAGCAATGGTTGGGCCAAAATAACCAACCGCTCGCCCACAGGCATCTGTTGTCTCATCCAGAAAATGAGGACATCTTGATCCTCTACCGCCTCTTTCAAGGACTGTTTGTGATCAGGCGAAGTTCTTGGAGAATGCTCTTGAGCTGTTGCTGGTCCCGGAAGACTACCGCCTTGTTTTGTGTGCTTCTTTAAGAACTCTTGAAAGCCAGAAGCCTTCTCAGTGGTATGTCTGCAGGTCAAACAGCAGACGAAGTCAGAACAAATTCCTTCCATTCAATGGAAGATTCCGTTGCTTTCGACTGAAACACGAAGTCAGTGACTGCTAATAGAGGTGTGCCAAAAAAAAAAAAAAAAAAAAAAACAAGATATAATATGTTACAGGGAAAATAAACTGTGCCTGGAAAACAAAACAAAAGCAAACAAGTTTTAATATTTTACAGGAAAAAACAAACTGTAGGTCATCCCAGTGTCATGGAGGGCTGAGGAGCTGTGAGCTTTACCTCCTGCCACACTGGCAACCTGTTGAGAACAACATCAGATCGGCAGGGAGGGAGAGGATCAGTGTCCAATTGGCTGCTTTCTCTCCGAGTGGGGGTGAGAATCTGCTGTCTTGCTCTTAGAGGCCAGGTGGTAGTTTTGAACTCTAGCAGCAAGGAAGGGATGCAGGAACAAGGCACATGTGCACGGGGAGAGATTGGGTTCCATGGTGCTAGAGAGAGATGAGATGGACTTGGGAGGCAGGGACAGAGCAGATACCAGTCACCCAAGGAAAAACAAACCAATTATGTAAGAAATAAAGTAACTGCAAACATCTATGCGACTAGTACTTACTTTGCATGTTTTTCTTTTGCAGCTTCTTTTCTTTCTAGATGTTTCTGTGACTTCATGTGCATGTCAACTGTATGCTTCCGCACAAAGTCGAGTATGTGGGTACAAGCACAACAAAACAGCAATCCTCCATCCTCATAAAGATCCTTGGGATATAACTTAACCCGATCCTGGGCGCACAAGATATGAGACATGACGGTCCTTGGCCTCTTCACGAGAAAGCGGAAGTGCTTTGGTGGCGGTGTAAACATGGTGTAATTTAATTAAACAAAAAAAATTAAGACTTCAATGAGAGCATCAGTGCATAGAGAGCTTTCCTTGCGATGCTTGATCCTCCAGTATCACACCACTGGTTTGCACCCTACAATGTTTTAAGCTGGGCAGATTGGTTTCAAACCTCAGCTAATGGAGTTGCCTTGTTGTGGCGCTGAGCTTGCCCATAGGCTTGCTAGTATCCATGGAACAAAAGACTCCAGAAATTGTTTTCTTGCTACCTTTCATACTGGCCAGGCACACCCCTCCACAGCAGCAAGTCAAGGACACACCACAGGAGGCGGCCAGAGCTGGCGCTACCTGCCATACATGATGGAAAAAATTGTTCTAGGGACATGGATATGTTGTTCATCCCACACTATCTGGCAGGTTCCTTGCCACTTTAAATCTTGCTGGAAGGTCTTCAAGCTGGCTCCTCCCACCCACCGGTGGTAAAACTCGGCTCCGCCCTAGATGCCAGATCTTCCTTACCGCTTGAGCTCAGGTTCCTCCTTAGTGCTGTGCGTTTTTAGACTGGTTCCTGATTATTCGGTTCGTCCGAATTTGGTTTTGAAGTTTTCTAAACTTGGTCTTCTTTCCTCGCGGCTGCGATGGACAGTCGTTCCGGCTCGGGCGCCCGGGCGTGGCGGAATATCTCCAGGACTGATGCGCACTCACGTGCTTTCTGCCTCAACTTGGACCATGATCCGAAGTTTGCGAATTGTGCTGCACCCTTTCGACCAACGTCCTGGAGGATCGTGCGGCCGCTGCGGCTTGGGCACCGAGGATTTTCCGTGCGGTAAAATCTTTAGAGGCCTCGTTGGGCGGTGTCCGTCGGCTGTCTTGGCTGAGCAGCTCGATCTCTCTACCTCCCTGGAGGCGGCGTAGCTGCATCCCCTCCTCCTCGGTCAGTGACTTTTATCCGCTCTCTTGAGTTCCTCTCATTAAACCCCGTTCAAGGAGCTTAAGCCAGTCCTTTCCACGAAGGGAGAGGGCATATCGAGACCTCCTCTTGGCCTAGGTCAAAGGGAGTCGCAGGGTAAGTCCCATCGTCGGCGTTTGTGGGAGCAGGAGAGGTCCCCTTCCCTGTCTGCCGACCTTCGACCCGGTCAGGGTTGCGGCTCAGGCCGTTGGCTTCATGATGTCCCGTCAGGCCAGCTGGCCAAGACTCCCGTCGACATTGTCGAGTTTTCTCTCGACCCGTCACCAGGCGGTCCACTGCAAAGCCGTCAACCCCTCCGCTGGTTTCCCGGTGGAGGCTGAGGTTCTGCCCTGCGCCTTGGGCGGCAGCCTTCGGTCATTCTGTCTGAGCCGGGGAAGGCGGGTGTCCCGCTCCTTCCCGGACTCACTCGGTTTCGCTGAGGATCTGGGTCTCGGTCCTCTTCTCGGTTAAGCCGCTCCCGCCCGACTTCTCGGTCTCGGTCAGGGCACGAGTTAAGTGCTAACACCGTTCCTCCTCGTCTCCCTTCTCTGATGAGAGAGGCTTGATGCAGATGGCGTCGGCGTTACGAGGAGTTCATGTGGCGCAGTTGCTGTTGTCTGGGAATCGATCTACTCGATTCATTCCCGTCTATCAAGCAGCTGCCGCGGGCAGCCCGATACAACACGCTTCGCTGCGGTCGGTGCCCACTTCTGGGCGGTTGTTCGATCAAATCTTGCTGCCCCACCGGTTATGGGTGGAGACGCTCGGTCGGTCACGACCTGTCCGCCAGGTTGTCGGTCACCCTCACTCCGCCCGCCCTCGGATGAAGAGTGGCTCCAGGCCTGAGGCAGCTCTTTGCAGACCCGCCGGTCGGCGCAGCGACTCCTCGTGTTCCCCAGACAGAAGGGCCGGAGTCCTCCTGGACCGGTCTGTGGACGACAACCGCTCGTCCTTTCTGGGTCTGCCAAACTATCTCGGAGTTCACCGGGATGCAGCTTCGAACCCGTGTCCAGCGGGCCTCTTATCTCGTCCGGAGATCCTAGGAGGGGTTCACCCTCGGAGGCCTTCCGGTGGCTGAGACCATCATTGGCCCAGCCTTGGAGCTTTAGCGGCGGCCTACTTCCTGTCCCTCGCCCTCGGCGAGATGGCCAAGTATTCTGTCCTATCAGTTCTTTTCGGTTTTGAGCACCCCTCCCGCTGAGGGGTTGATTACCGATAATGTCTTCCAGCGTTCTGTGGCGCTTCGGGATATCAGATAGGCCCCCGACAAAGTCAAGGATGGACTATGTCAGGCGCCAGCGTTCACGCGCGTCCTCCTAGGCCTCCGACAGGCCAGCTCGACGCACTGATGGCACATTTCTCCCCGCCCTCTTGGGCTCCCTGGATAAGTGCTCCCTCATCTCCTGGCCGACCTCGGACCACGGTCCGGCGAGTGCGGGACCAGGGTAAGGCGGTGGCGAAGCAGCAGCCTAAGACTGCTTTGGACATAGGTGATTCCTGTGCCAGGTCAGTAGCGCCGCGGTGGCCACATGCGCCCGCCAGGGCGTGGCTGAGATATCCACCTTCTCGGCGGATACCCAGCACAAGTTGGCGGACATCCCTTCTTGGGGACTGACCTCTTGACCCTGGGTGGAGGAACACCTCCAGGGGACAAGAAGTCCAATGCCACTCTGGACTCGGTCACCCCGCCCAGAGGACAAGGGCCACCAGCAAACTTTAGTCAAGCCCCTTCAGCTCCTGCGGCGCGACCGGCCCATCAACAGCAGCATGAGGGCCGACAGGCTCGCATGGCATCCTGACCCCAAGCGCGGCTTCCTCTGAGGAAGCAAGGAGGTAAAGCTCAGGAGCTCCCTCGGCCAGTCCTCCTCCAAGCCTGCTCAGTGACAGGCTGAGGCGCCGTCCCGACCTCGTCACCTACCCGGGTCCCCGTGGGAGAGCGACTCCGCCCTTCCTCCGCCTGGTCCGCTATCACCCACGGACCGCTGGGTGTCGGAGGTGCTAGGGAAGGGCCTGCCTCTGGATTTCGAGCAGGCCCCACCCTGCGAAAGTCATCCTCGGGGGCCACGAGGGTCCGCAGCCTTGCTGTCGGCCGCTGAGCTGATTTTGCCCTGCCCTCAAAAAGAGATGATCAGGAAGGTGGCGGATCCTCCTCCAGACCGGGTTTGTGTCCAGGTTTTCCTGGTCCCCAAGCAGACGGAGGGCTTGTGTCCCATTCTTGACCCTTCGACCTGAACAGCTTCTTAAGGTCTCGGACCTTGAATGGTCACTCTGACTCAGATATCCCATCCTCGGAATGAGGCGTGTGGCTCTATTTCCTGGACCTCAGGGCGTATTCTTCACCTTTGATCCGTCCATTTCTTGGGAGACTCCTCCTCTTCAAAGCGGGGAGTCTCTTTCTGAGTTCAGGCCATACCCTTGGCCTCTTCTCAGTAGCATTCCTGTGGCCGAAGGGTCTGGGTTACCCTACCCGGATGGCGGGCTGACTGCAACCCTCAGGCGAAGGTGGGCGGTCCAGAGTTCTAGCCTCTGGTTGCTCTCAGACCGGTCTCCTCTCTGCAGACCAGTCGGAACTCATGTCAGCGGATGATCCTTTCACGGGACAGAGCTCGGCTCCCGGCAGACAGGGCGAGTTCTTCCTCCTTTACCTAATCATGTCTGATTGGGCAGTTCGCGCCCTGCGGGACTTCCTGCACCTCCTGAGCCTGCGTGGTGGCCTGCACCAGCGTGGTCGATTGGACCCGCTGGTTCATGCGTCCCTTAATGGGGGCTGGCCAGTCAGTGGTCTGGCGCTGCGATCCTTTGAACCAGCCCATGACAGTAACCCAGGGGATGAGCGGCTCTCCTATGGCGGACCGTTCCAGCTCATCTGCAGGAGGGCATCCCATTCGTCTGCCCAGTCAGCGGTCTTCTGCGACCGATGCATCTCTGATGGGTTGGGGTGCCCATCAGAGGGAGCACAGAGTGCACTGCCTTTGGTCCCCTCGAGGAGTCCCACGCCATTTCAACCTGCTGGAGCTTCATGCGGTCCGCTTAGCTCGCACCATTTACGCTCCGTTTGTGCAGGGTCAAGTGGTTTGGGTCAGGCGGACAATACCACGACCATGTGCTACCTAACCCGCCAGGGCGGACGTGCCTTGCCATTGCATAGGAGGTTCTCCGCATTTGGTCTCGTCGCGAGCCTGGAGGGTTTTCTTAGCCATTTCGATGGCAGAGCCTACAACACCCTGGCTGATGCCTAAGCGGATAAGGGCTGTGCCTCACAAGTGGTCTTCCCTGCCAGAGGTAGCACAAGATCTTTTTTCCACTAGAGTCACGCCTCGGCGGACCTTTTCCCTCAGGGAGAATGCAAAGCGAGAACTGTCCATGCCGCCCCCTCAACAGGGCTGGCTGTCAGGATGCCTTTGAGGCCGCGGACCCCGGGCCTCTTCTCGCCTCCCCATTTCCCTTGACCCACAGGCAAGGCGGGAGGACTAGGCGCAGGTTATTCTAGTAGCCCCAGACTGGTTCTGCCAGCTCTGGTATCCAGCTCTCCTCAGTCTCAGCACCAGGCTCCGGGCGGATTCCAGCCCGCCCGGTCCTGATCTCTGTTGTCAGGGAAGGTATTCCATCCGGACCTTCAGTCCCTCGCCTGGCGGCCTGGTTCCTGTGCAGCTAGTGGCCAGGCCTTGGGTCTTCAGCGGGGTCCTCGGCGTTGTTGAGGCGTCCCGCCAGAGTCGACCAGATATGCTACGGCTTTCAAATGGAAGAGTTCTCCATTTGGTGTTAGGATAGGGCCTGGTCCCTCTCTGTTCCTCGGGAGCATTCCGGACTACCTGTGGTCCTTTCTTCTTCTTTAGCAAGGGCTTGATTCGGCGACCCTTAAGGTGCTCCTGGCAGCCACCCCTGTCCTCGAGGCGGGCGGGAAGGTAGTTGGTGGCACAGGAAAGGTGGTCTAAGCGCTTTTCCAAGGCTTTGATCACCTTCCCCTCTGGGGAGAGAATCTCCACCTCCGTGGGATCTTATGCTGGTATAGGCAGCTCACGGGCAAGCCATTGAACCTATGCATGGAGTGCGATTCTCCCACCTCTTGTGGAAGAACACCTTCTCGGGGCTACCACGTCAACCAGAAGGATGGGAGAGCTCCAGGAGCTTTCTTGATCTCCCTATCTGGTCTTCCAGAGGGACAAGGTTGTCTCGCCCCACCTGAAGTTCCTTCCGTGGGTGGTGTGGGCGATTACTCTAACGAGTATTGTCTCTGCTGGGGTTCAATCCCATTCACACCACAGAGGCGCCATAGGCTCCATTTGGACCCTAATTGAGTGTTAGCCTTCTCAGGGAGCGTGGGGCTGAAGTTCGGGAGAGGTTAGCCAGCTGTTTGTCATCGCTGAAGCCGCACCTGGCAGACCTGCAGCAAGCGGACGATAGTGAGTGGGTCACCTCCTGCATAGATCTCCGCTATAGGTGGGCAGGCATGGAGTCTCCCAGAGGGATAAGTGCTCATTTACCGCTCTTCCGCTGCGCCGGTGGCTGCTTGAAGATGTCCCTACCCAGGATATCTGCGGGGCTCCTACCTGGAAGTTGGCATACGTTTACCCTACCAGATTGACCTTGGGTCACGCGGGATGCTGGTTGGGGACCTCGGTTCTCAGTCTTTATTTCCTAGAAGCAGGGTGTCGCCTTGCCTCCCTCCTCCCGGAGAACTGCTAGGAGTCTGCCAGATAGTGTGGATGAACAACATATCCATGTCCTAGAAATACAGGTTACTCACCTGTAACGAGGAGTTAGGAATGGTATATGTTGTTCATCCTACGACTCCCTGACCTCAAACTGACGCACAACCTGGCATCTAGCGAGAGCTAGAATCTGGTGTCATGGGGTGGGCGAGTTTTACCACCGGGTGGGTGGGAGGAGCCAACGAAGACCTTCTTGCAAGATTTAAAGCGGCAAGGAACCTGCCAGATAGTGTGGATGAACAACATATACCATTCCTAGAACTCCTGTTACAGGTGAGTAACCTGTATTTCTAGGGACATAGATGTATTGTTATTCATCCACACTTGTTAACGGTATCTGCCGCTTCATCTGCGAGTAAAGCTAACTCCCGACAATAATCGCTCGGCTCATGACGCCTGCTCCTACCGCTTAGGCTCAGGTTCCTCCTTAACGATCTGCGTATAAGACTGGTTCCTATTTCTTGGTTTCCGAAATGACTTTAAGTTTTCAAGACTTGGTCCTTACTTCCCTCGCGGCTGCGATGGACAATCGACTCGGTTTCGGAGGTGCCCATGCGGGCAGATGATGTCTCGGGCGGACCTGCACTCCACGTGCGCTACTGCTTGGGCCTTGGGCACGATCCGCGAGCGCTGCGACCTGTGCTCTTCTTTTTCGGCGTCGTCCTGGAAGACAGTGCCGCCTGTCTACAACTTGGGCGACCAAGCGTTATCCTCCGGTAAAGTTGAAGGAGGCCTGGTTGGCGGTTTCTGCGGCGGCGGGCTGGCGGAACAGCTTGAGCAGGATGATCGCCCTCGAGGAGGAGGCAGGCGCGCAGCCCGCTCTTCCTCGGCCGTGGCATTTATCCGCTCTCCTGGGATCCTCTATTCAGCTTCTTTTAAGGAGCTCTGTCTCTCCCTCTCCACTGAGGGAGGGACCAACATCTTCAGGGCCTTCCTCTCGGTCCAAGAAGAAGGACCACAAAGGTAGAATCCCTCCGTCGTCGCTCTTGGGAGTGGGAGGTCCCTCTCACCGAGTAGTCGACCATCGGCTGGTTGATCCTTGGCCTGGCCACTGGCTTCACGGTGTCCCGTCAGGTCAGTTGACGAGACTCCCGTCGCCTTGATCGAGATTTTTCTCGACCGTTGGGCGTGCTGCCGACCTATGAAGCGAAAACCCTCACTGGTTCCCGGTGGTGGTTGAGGAGTCCGTGGACTTGCCCGTGCCTCGGTTCCGAGGTCCATGGTTGAGCCCTCCGAGCCGAGGGAGGCGGGTTTCCCGCACTACCCCGTACCCTCCTCGAAAAGCCGAGGTTCGCGGTCTCGTCTCGGACTTCTTCTCGGTCCAGCTGATCCCGCCATCACAGGCGGTCTCGGCACCATTGGCAGCAGGCGCTGCCGCTGTCCTCATCCTCCTCCTTGGACGGGGAAGCCCGACACAGGATTGCGTCGACGATCGAGGATCTCATGTGGCAACAGCTTCTTCTGTCTGGAGCAAGCCAGCATCATCGCCTTCCCCAGCTATCAAGTGGCTGTCACGGAGTGGCAAGCAACCCCTCGCCTTAGCCGGCGCCTACTTCCAGGCCTGTTGCTCTGCCAAACCGACTGCCCACGATTCGGTGGAACCTCCGCCTCACAGCCATTGTTTGGGGCTCGACCAAAAATTCTCGGTCGGCCCAGGTCTGCTCACATAGGCTGTCTGTCTCCTCACTCCTGATAAGCCCCTCGGCAGGTAGCAAGGTGGCTCAGGCAAGAGCAGCTCTTTTGGACTCCGATTCCGGCGACTATTCCTCCCTGTTCTCCAGGCGGGTCGACTTGGAGTCCTCGGAGGTCAGTCACTGGACGATAGCCCTTTGTCATTCATGGGTTTTGTTAGGCTCATCTCGAGATCCACCGGGATGCAGCTCGAGCCCGTATCAGCACGGAGATATTGGACAGGGATTCTCCCATGAGGGCCTTTCTGGTGGCCGAGGCCATTGTAGGCCCGCCTTGAGCTCTGGCAGCATCCTGCTCCTGCCCTGCGCCTTGACCAGGATGGCAAGAAATCACCGTGGTCCCTACGGTTCCCTGTCGGTTCTGGAACACCCTCAACCCGAGGGTTAGTTACCGACAGCGTCTTCCGGCACCGGAGAAATGCAGGGGCGTGGACAAACCTCCGACAAGGGTCAAGAAGTTGGACTACGCGGGCCGAAAAGTCTCGCTCCTCCTCTGGCCTTCGTCCAGGCCAGCTCGGCGTCACTGATGGCACATTTTCTCACGCCCTGTTGGGCTCCTGGGCGAGGTAGTCCCTCATCTCCCGGCTGACCTGCAGACCACGGTTAAGCAGTGCGGGACCGGGGCAGGGCGGTGGCCAAGCAGCAACTTCAGACTGCTTTGGACATCGGTGACTCATCGCCAGGTCAGTGGCGGCGCAGTGGCTATGCGCCGTCGAGCATGGCTGAGGATATCCACCTTCACAGCGGATGCCCAGCACAAATTGGCGGATGTCCCTTCCGGGACTGACCTCTTTGGCCCTGGGTGGAAGGCCACCTCAGAGGATCGAAAAGTCCAATTGCCACTTTGGTTCGGTCTCATCCGCCCAGAGGGACAAGGGCCGCAGACCACAACCAAGCCCTTTCGTCTGTCTGCGCCCAGCGGCGTCCAGCCCAACAGCATCAGGGCCAGCAGGCTCGCGCTTCGTCCCAAACCCAAGCCAGCGGCTTCCTCCTCCAGGAAGCAGGAGGTAAAGGCCAGGAGGTCCCTCGGCCGGTCCCTCCTCCAAGCCTGCACTGGCGGGTTGAGGGTGTCGCCCCAACCTCGTCACCTCACCCAGGTTCCCCTGTGGGGACGGCTCCTACTTCCTTTCCGCCTGGTCTGCAACCACAGACCGGTGGGTGTCGGAAGTGGTAGGAAAGGGCCTGCCTCTGGGTTCGAGCAGGCCCGCCCTTCAACCGTCGCCCCCAGGGGACCTGAGATCCATAGCCTCGCTGTCGACGCGAGCCAACATCGCTCTGCTCCTCGGGAAAGGGTGATCAGAGAGGTGGCGGACCCTCCCTCAGACCGGGTTTGTGTCCAGGTACTTCCTGGTCCCAAAAGCGGATGGGGGCTGGCACCCCATTCTCGACCTGCCACGACCTAAACAAGTTCCTAAGGTCTGGACCTTCAGGATGGTCACTCTGGCTCAGATAATACCATCCTTGGAGCGCAGCATGTGGTTCTGCTCCCTATCCATCCGTCTTATCAGAGATTCCTTCACTTTTGAGCGGAAGGATCCTTTTGAGTTCCGAGCCATGCCCGTCGGCCTGTCTCTTGCACCCAGGGTCTTCACCAAATGCATGGCAGTGGTGACAGCATTCCCTCTCTGGCACCAGGGGTCAGGTGTACCTTACCTGGACGATTGGCTGATAGCAGCCCCTACAGACAGGAGGTGGGCGGTCAGAGATCTGGCCTCAGCTTTGCTCTCAGGTCGGCCTCCTCATCACAGGCCAAGTCGAGACTCGAACGAAGCAGGTGATTCTCTTCATCGGGCAGGCTCGACTTTCTTGAGCCAGAGCACGGCTCCTGGCGGACAGGGCCGAGGTTCTTTCCTCCTTTGCCCAATCATTTCTGGTTGGGCAATCGCGCCCTACCGGGACTTCCTGCGCCTCCTGGGTCTCATGGCGGCCTGCACCAGCATGGTCCGTTGGGCCCGCTGGAACATCGCCCCCTTCAGTGGGGCTGGCCAGCCAGTGGTCTCAACGCTGCGATCCATTGGACCAGATAGTGACAGTGACCCAGGGGATGTGGGCAGCTCTCCAGTGGTGGATCGTTCCAGCTCATCTGCAGGAGGCATCCCGTTTGTCTGCCCAGGCTGATGGTCTCTCTGCTCGACCGGCGTCTCTCTGATGGGTTGGGGTGCCCATCTGGGGAGCACAGAGTGCACGCCTCTGGTCTCCTCGGGAGTCCGATGCCATATCAACCTGCTGGAGCTCAGGCAGTCCACCTAGCTCTCACCGCCGGCTCCGTTTCTCTGAGGTCAAGTGGTTCAGGTCAGACGGACAATACCACGACCATGTACTACCTAAACCACCAGGGTGGGGCGCTTCATGCCTCTGTCAAGGAGGCTCTCCGCATTGGTCACTCGTGCGCAGCCTGGAGGCGGATCTCCTAGCCATTCATGTAGGCAGGAGCCTCCAACACCCTGGCCGATGCCCTAAGCGGGATAAGGGCTGTATCCACAGTGGTCTCTCCTGCTGGAGGTAGTACAAGATCTGTTCTCCCATTGGGCACACCTCAGGTGGATCTGTTTGCCTCCAGGAGAAGCGAAGCTGAGCTGCTCATGCCGCCCCCTCAGCAGGACTCACTGCAGGGGATGCCTTCGAGGCCGTGGACCCCGGGTCTCTTCTGCACCTTTCCCATTTCCTTGATCCACAAGGTACTTCTCAAGGCGAGGGAGGGACAAGGCGCAGGTGATTCTAGTAGCCCCAGACTGGCCCGCCAATGCTGGTATCCAGATCTCCTCAGCCTCAGCTCCAGGCTCCCGAGGCAGCTTCCAGCTCACCGGACCTGCTTTCAGTCAATCAGGAAAGGTGTTCCATCCGGACCTTCAATCCCTGCACCTGATGGCCTGGTTCCTGGCTGAGTTC
The DNA here is from genome assembly GCA_016271365.2 of Neoceratodus forsteri. Taxonomy (NCBI): domain Eukaryota; kingdom Metazoa; phylum Chordata; order Ceratodontiformes; family Ceratodontidae; genus Neoceratodus; species Neoceratodus forsteri. The sequence continues at coordinate 1,651,189,427 of CM057455.1, read as the reverse complement.
CAGACCTTGGGTCTTTCCGACGAGGTCCTCAATGTAGTTGAGGTGTCCCGTAAGAGTCGACTAGGAAATGCTATGCCTTCAAATGGAAAAGGTTTTCCATTTGGTGTCAGAACAGGCCTGGACCCTTCCTCCTGTTCCTTGGCAAGCATCTTGGACTATTTATGGTCCCTTTCTCAGCAAGGGCTCAGGTTGGCTGACCCTAGGGTGCACCTGGCAGCCATCTCTGCTTACGAGTGGGCGGGAAGCAGTCGGTGGCCAGAGAGAAGGTGGTCTGGCGCTTTTTCAAGGCCTTGATCACATTCTCCTCGGTGTGAAACCTCCACCTCCGTGGGATCTACTGCTGGTACTGGCAAGCTCATGGGCAAGCCATTCGAACCAATGCACAGGTGTGATCTCTCTCACCTGTCGGTGAAGACCGCCTTCTTGGTGGCTATTCGTCAGCCAGAAGGATGGGAGAGCTCCAGGCGCTTTCCATCGAGTCTCCTTACCTGGTCTTCTACAGGGACAAAGGTTGTCTCGCCCCCACGAAATTCCTTCCGAAGGTGGTGTGGAGTTTCATCTTAACCAGGTGTTGACTCTGCGGTGTTCTGCCCCAATCACACCTCCCGGAGGCGAATATAGGCTCCATACTCTGGACCCTAGAAGCTGGCTACTATAAGGCGCCACGGCTGAAATTGAGAAGGTTAGCCAGCTATTTGTCACCCTCGCTGAAGCCGCACCTGGCAGACCTGCAGCCAGCGGACGATAAGCAGGTGGGTCACCTCCTGCATAGATCTCTGCTATAAGTTGGCGGGCATGGAGCCTCCCAGAGGATAAGAGCTCATTCTACCCACCATACCGCTGCATGGTGGCTGCTTCAGGGCGTCCCTGTCCAGGAAATCTGCAGGGCTGCTACCTGGAAGTCAGCACACAACTTTATCACCCACTACCACATAGGCCTTGAGTCACGCCCGGGATGCTGGTTTTGGGGCCTCGGTTCTCAATCTCTTTCCCTAAGTGGGGGTGTGTCTTGCCTCCCTCCTCCCGGAGAACTGCTAGGAGTCTGCCAATAAGTGTGGATGAACAACATATCCATGTCCCTAGAAATACAGGTTACTCACCTGTAACCAGAGTTCTAGAATGGTATATGTTGTTCATCCTACGATCACCCGACCTCCGGCTCGGCGCACAACCTGAGCTTCCAGCGGGCCAGATCTGGTGTCATGGGGCGGAGCCGAGTTTTACACCCAGATGGGTGGGAGAAGCCAGCTTGAAGACCTTCCGGCAAGATTTAAGCGGCAAGGATACCTGCCAATAAGTGTGGATGAACAACATATACCATTCCTAGAACTCCTGTTACAGGTGGTAACCTGTATTTTCTGTGCCACTCTGGTCGCCATCCCCCTGCACCTCACAGAGGCCAGAACAGTTTTTCACCATGTGTGCCAGTCCGCCAGGCCACCCTCCTCCATCTCTGAGGAACCACAGCAGTGAGTCAGGACACACCACAGGAGGCAGTGGCGGGCGCTGGCGACTGCCATACATGATGGAAAAAAATTGTTCCAATACCCACTCTGATCGCCATCCACCCTGCACCTTGGCCAGAGACTAGAACAATTTTTTTCACCATGTGTGCCAGTCCATGAGCCACACCCTTCACTCCATCTCCGAGGAACCACAGCAGTGAGTAAGACACACCACAGGAGCGAGCGACGACGCTGGCGACTGCCATACATGATGGAAAAAATTGTTCTGTGCCACTCTGGTCGCCTGCCCACCCTGCACCCTCACCAGAGGCCAGAACAATTTTTTTCACCATGTGTGCCAGTCTGCCAGGCCCACCTTCCACTCTCTATCTATCTGACAAGCTTTTTTACAGCCCCATACATGAAAAAAAAAACAAATTACCATAGCTGGCCCTGCTGAGACTCCTCCCGGCCTCCCAACATGCCACCCTCAAGTCATCAGAAGAAACATTTTTTCTCAGAAAATTGCATAAAACTTACCTGTTTGGCACAAAAAAGTTTCAGCAAGTGATTCAGCTCCTTTTGGGGTAATTGCAGCAATGGGTCTTCAGATGATCCTCTGCTTCTTCTCCTCCATGACTGTCCACGTCCTTGAATTCTGCAGCTCCCGCCTCGGTCACTCTCAATCTCACATGATGCTCACTCGCCTTCAGCTCTCCGTCCTTGGATTCTGCAGCTCCGGTGATGCTCACTTGCCTTCAGCTCCTGCTTTTGCTCTGTAGCCTCCCTCACCTGTCACACATTTAACTTGGTTTGGCGGACTTGATGGGGCCTGAGCAAATGGAAAAGCGGGGACTTTAAAAATACAACAGACGGCGTGATTGGCCCCCAGCTAGTGTAGCTGCGATGATGTCACTAGCGTCACACGCCAGGACAACAAAGCAGGCAGAGCGGGCAGGAGGAGGCCGAGACTGAGCATATGAGATGGCTGGGGAGTCTGTGGGACACATCAGGAGGGATACCATATTGGGCAGCAGCAGAATTCAAGGAGCTACCACCTACTGGCTAGTAAGTGACTGTGGTTTTTGCAGAGGCGGGAGCTCGCGTGAGCACAGTTTGTGGCAGGAAGCAGAGAATGCATAAATGAATAAGCTCTATTTGTTGAAATTTGCGGAAGCGTGATTTTTTGTGGGGGGTCTGAAAGTGCTTTCAGCCAAATAATGACGCGATTTTCCAGTAGGCCCTGCCCATAAGCCTTATGCAAGCCCTCATTTGCTTACATAGTGGAAGCCCAAAAGAAGAAAAACAAAACAAACTATAAACAAAGAACCTCAGTGCAGAATCACTGAAAGAACAGTTACCCAAAAGGCATTGGCAAGAAATCAAGTTTCAAAGAAATACAACATCTTACATACTTCCATAATGCACTGCATCATGGGATATATACAAATCATCATGACATTTCTCATTTAAGTTTACATCAATTTCCATGTATTTTAAATAGCACAACTAGTTTAATTTCTATAATAGACACCTAGTGCTTTTTACCATTATCAAAACACCTAGTGCCATGGTATTTAACATTTACAGGTTTCATAAGCATAAGGTATATACATAAAGGTATTTTATAACATAGTGCTATTACATACTAAATCCAACAACAATAAACACAACCTGTTTTACATACATCTGGAGGGCACCACAATAACCTTCCTGTACGAGGACCTAAGAGGAAAAATTAAAATTAAAGAGGACACTGTAGCATAGTCAGGGAAGGGAGGGTGCCCAAAGGTGGGCAACCTTATGGACTAGAAATAGTAAAGGATAGATGAGGCTTAGAAATAGAACTGTTGCAACAGATTTAGGAAAGGCCGGGTCCTTAAGAGTGGCAAGAGCTCCCGGTCACATGCACACCACGGCATCCTTGCACTTGCGCATGCTGCATGTGGTCACCACGCCTCAAAGCATGATGCGAGCCCAGTTGCGAAGAGCTGCCAAAAGCGATGCATCTGTGACACAGACCTCCCCAGAGAGACCCCCCTGCCAGCCGGTGCTCCTGGCGCCCCAGACTCTGGTGTGAACCCATGTCACCATCATGCCAGGTGATCCCTATGACCCGGCACCACAGGGCTGGCCCTTGATTTCTAATCTATTGTGATTCCTCCTCTGTTGCCTGCCAAGAGGATGCCACCCTGGTTGCCTGGCACAGGCTTAATTCCTGCCATTCCTGGAAGGCAGATAAGCTGCACTGGTCCGCTCAAGTAAGCCCTTTTTGTAGGCCAACCTGAGGCTGACTCACTTGTGAGGTCCTGAGAATTGCAACATTTTAATTGACAGTTTTGTCACCGAATCTCTGAGCCAGTCCTGTGGGCTGAGGAGCCACTGGGTCAGCCACGGTTTTTCCTTCTTGTCCCACCGCAGCCATCCCCCTCAGATCCTTGGTTTACCCTCTGGGCAGGGGTAGGGGTGGCACTACCCCGTCGTGCATGTCATCGGGCAGCTGAACTGTGGTGGCAGGGCTCACCCGGACTGTACTGGGGTTCCTGCCAAAGCCAGCACCAGGGCTCAGCTTTTCTGTTTCTGCTGCTCACAGCCCTTGGCACCTCAGCACACACACACACGGAGACCAATGTGATGAGCCCCTCCCAACATGGCGGTCTCCGCTGTACCATCTACCTGTGGTCACCCAGGTGGCAGTATTGCAGTGGGAATGTCACCTCCCTCCCTGGAGAAGGAGAGCAGTTAGGTAGATACTCGCTCCTTCTCCCCCAGCTGTCCCTCCAGCAGCCCAGGCTCGTTCCCCGAACCCAGGTCGTTGGCATTGCAGGGTGGCGCTACCGCTGCACGGTGGACCAGCAAGAATTGCAAATTATCAGGCCCATATGGTAAAATACCCTCTGGAGGAAGGCCAAGGCAGCGCCCAAGCCCTATCAGAGGGTACTCCAAAGCAGGAGTTGCTAAAAGCCCTCCAGGCAGGGGCAGATGTAGGTAAGCATCTGTTAAGGTCTACTAATGACACTTCTGCCAGAGCAGCAGCTTCTGGTGTCTGCTTGAGGAGGCACTCTTGGTTGAGGGTGGCAAGATTTGCTAATGATGTGCAGCAGTCCATCCTAAATGCCTCATTCAGAGGATAGAAGCTGTTCAAACAGACATTCAGGATAGCCTCTCAAACCTACAGGCTTCGGGCAGGACTTAAAAATCATTGCACCCCGCCTACCATACACAACCAAGAAGTAGGCAGAGGGTGCCCTTTGTCCAGCTAGTGACACTGTTCAGGAGCCAGACAACAAAGTAAAAGCAGAGGAGGATCAGCTCTGCCTGCCCCAGGGCCTACCCCTGGTGCTCATTCAAAAGCTCCCAGAGGTGGAAATGCAGCTGCAGCCACAGGATCGGCATCTGCATGACTCACTCTTAGACTCCTACCACCAATACCTTTGGAGGTGGTGGTAGGGGTCACCTTTCCTCCACGTAGACTAGTGGAGGAGTCATATCATATGCTTTGGTCCTGCACATAATAGAATAGGGCCATGCTCTAGAGCTTCTGGGCGACCTCAGACCATACACCAACCCCTTCTGCCTGTCCTCCAGGAAACATACCGGTACTGCTAGAAGTACACACTAATCGGGAAAGGGCCATAGAACCAGTTCCTTGGGAACAAAGGAACAGGGATTCTAGTCTCATTACTTCGTAGTCCACAGGTCCTTTCTGGACTTAAGAAATCTGAACTTCTTTATTCAGTACAAGAAGTTCAGAATGGTCACTCTACAAGGCCTGTTGACATTACTGCAAGGAGGGGACTAGATCTGTTCCCTAAAGATGCAGGACACTTACCTGCATATCAAGATCTGTTCCCCTCACAGAAAGTATCTCACGTTCTTCTTCCAGGGGAGCATTACCAGTTCAAGGTATTGCCCTTTGGTTTATCATCTGTGCCATGGGTCTTTACCAAATGGTTCACAGTAATGACAGCACCCTCAGGAGAGAGGACTATATGTATTCCCCTATCTGGACTGGTTTCTGAAAGCTCATTCCAAAGAGCAGCTTTACCAGACTCTAGCACACACCAGGCGGCAGTTCGATGCACTAGGAATCATGGTCAGTGTGCGAAATCAGTCCTGACCCCTGTCAGCACCTGCAATTCATAGGGCAGTCCTGACACAGCCAGAGCTTAGCCTTCCTGCCTCAGCACTGGGCCAAACACCTGATTGCACAGGCCCAGATGGTATACAACAACAGGTATGTCACAGCCAGGACATTCCTGCAGATGTTGGGCCTGATGGCTGCAGCCCCTTTTCAGTACCAGTGGCCAGACTGCATGCAGATTCTCCAGTGGACATTAAGAGTCCACTGGGACCAACTGTATCGATGATCTAGAACAGAAGGTTTTAGTAACATCTCCTGTCGGAAGGTGCTTCAGTGGTGGATGGAATCCGACCATTTGCTGAAGGAGGTTCCTTTCTGATCCCCTCCCTTAGATCCTTGCGACAGATGCCTCGGGGATAGGCTGGGGGCTAATCTGGGGCTCCTCTCAGAAAAAGGGCACATGGATCAAAGTGGAGTACCTCCACATAAAAAGTCCTAGACACGCAGGTTGTTCTGTATAGTCTACAAGCCTTCCACACCGTCTGTGCCTGGGACATCTGCTGGTGCAAACTGAGAACATCAGCATGGTGCACTACATAAACAAGTGAGGGGAACTCAGATCTATCACTATGCAGGAAGCAATGAAGGTTTGGTATTGGGCTCTAGAACATGGTCTAGCACTGTCGGCAGTTCACTGTTCCAGGTGTCCAAAACATTTTGGTAGACAGGCTAAGTAGGTGTGAGTCCAGAATGAGCAGTGAGAACTGCTGACCTCAATAGCAGAAGACCTGTTTGATAGGTGGGGTCGTCAGAGTTGGACCTTTTGCGTCTTCACACAATGAAAACTGCCGCTTTACTGCTTGCTTGTTCCAGGGCCTAGAGTTTTCTGGCGAGACACATTGTCCCTTTCTTGACAGGAAGGTTCCTTTATGTCTTTCCTCCCTTCTGTCTAATCCAGAGGGTGTTAATTAAGTTCAGGTGGAAAGAGCAACTCTAATATTCATTGCTCCCCTTTGGCCTCATCAGATCTGGTTCCCTTACTGCAGCAGTTGGCAATGGAACCACCAGTACCTCTGCAACTGTGCAAAGGCTTGCTGTCACAGGAACAGGAACCCTGGTCCATCTGGACCTCAGGTCCTCTATCTTCATGGATGGCTCCTGAAGACATAGCCATTGCTTGGTTTGGGTTGTCTCAAAAGGAGGCTGATGCCCTGGTGACTGCCAGAAAACCTTCTATCAGAGTTACTTATTCCATGAAGTGGAGCGATTTACTTGAGAGCCACTTCTCATTAACTGAATCCTTTTAAATGTCTGGTAAACTAGGTTCTACAGTATATGCTGTTTTATCAGATGCAGGATTGCAGTACTCTACTATTAAAGTGCACATTTCTGCATTTAGCTTTCCGTGTGCCTATTGATGGTCATACGGTTGCTCAGCTGGAGGTGGCCCGTGGGTTCTTGAGAGGCATTCTGCACTGAAGCACCCTGTCCATAATCCAGTCCCGGTTTATGACCTGAAGTTTGTGTTAGTAAAGCTTACCTTGGCTCTGTTTGAGCTGGCCTGACTTGTGGCCTATGCTTTCTTTCTTGGAAAGCATTTTAGTTACTATTACTTCTGCTTGAAGGATTTCAGTGCTTCAGGCTTTAATGAATGCACCTTCTTATTTGATTTTCCATAAAAGCAGGGTAGTTTCTTCCTAAGGTGATGTCTGAGTTTACTCTAAATCAGACTATCAACCTGCCAGTTTATTTTCCTGAACATGCCAATCCAGGAAGCATTGCTCCATACTTTAGATGTACATAGAATACTCAGGTAGTATATCGCATACATGAAGGACTGCAGTAAGTCCTCACAGCTTTTGTTTCTTTGCCCCTGGGAAAGAGGGCATACAGGTTTCAAACAGTGTCCGTCCAAATGATTGACCAATTGTACTAGTTTTTGTTACGAAAGTACAGTAAGGAACTTCCTGGAGGGGTTCATGGTCATTCTACAAGAGGCATAGCTATTTCTGTTGCCTGTTTTAAGAATGTGCCAGTTGCAGAGATTTGTGCTGCTGCCACCTGGAGTACTGTCCACACCTTCAGTAAACACCACAGTCTGGACATTGCTTTTGGAAAAGGGCAGGCTTTGGCTTAGCTGTACTTCAGGGCCTCCTTTCATAGGCCCTGAGCTCCAACCACCCAGACTGTTTGTTGCCAGTACTGCTTGGTACTTGTTCTGTAGATGAGGTCTGATGAAAGAGATATCCTCGAAGAAGGTAAAACAGTTATGTACTTACCGTAACAGTAGAACTCGAGAGAATCTCTTCATCAGGCCATGCTGTCCTACCTCCATCCCCTTCAGATATAGAGCTCTATAACTCATGTCTCTTTCTCCAGGACGGTCTACCTGCTGTTTTCAGCCTCACCTGGTAACTGGAACCATAACCTCTCCTGGTTCCCTAGAGGGGTCCTATGAGCATGATCTCTGGCGGGAACTGAGGAGGGAAGGGCCATCCATATTTATATGGGAAGTGCCGATGTAGAGACGTCATCATGGCGGCCTTAGCAAACTACTTACAAAAAGTTTCCTGTGGTCTTTGTGGTCCTAGTGCCTGGTGGCTATAATTCCATAGGTGTGGCTTGATGAAAGAGATTCTCTCGAAGATCTACTGTTACAGTAAGTATGTTACTGTTCTATAGTGTATGGTGGAATGCTGTTATGCATGGAATTCCATGCCTGGAATATGCTTGTTCTGCTGCAGTAGTGATATTATGTTGTTCTGCTGCTGTAGTGATGTCACTACTGCAGCAGAACAACTTAAGGTGTCACACAGGCAGAGGCACACTGATGAGTCCTGGTAGGATGAAACACGGTAGTATTTTCTGTTGGCACCCTTTGCAGACTGTGAGAGAGACCTTTTGGTACCATACATTTCTTTAAATTTGAACCAGCATAATATTCTGTGGTGATTTGCATATAGCCCATGGTGCTTTGCATTATTGGGGTATGTGTGATTTGTATTTCTTTTGAAACTTGGCTTCCGGCCAGTGCCCTTTGGGGTAACCATTGCCTAAGTGCTTGCGTGCAGAGGTTCTTTGTCTTTAGCTTGTTTTTGTTTTATTGGGTTCACCACAACATAACCCAGATAGACCATCTTAGGTACTTTGTCTTTAACTTGGAATGCTGCCACATGCTTGATTCCCCTATCCAATTAACCTGGTAGTTATTGTTTTAAAACTTGAACTTCAGAAACTTCTGCAGTACACTGTGTCAGTAATTTGAGCCTATCACCAACCCTCAAGTGCCGTCCCAACCATCAGTTATTTTTTTTGTAAACTTTATTTAATACTTCCAAGATCAAGGAACAATGCTCCCACTAAGTGGGAGAGTAATTTGATACAAGCAGCAGAACTGAAGCTGTCAGGTTAAGACACATAATTATAAATAAGAGTAAATAAACTGAGACTATTAAAGTTAATTAGCATGCTACAGTTAAAAATGTGGATTGTTCAAATAATTGATGGTCATTAGATAAGGTCCATTCTTGCCCCCCAACTCAGTGTGCTAAGTAAACAGTAACCTGCGCCCCAGTATAACCTTGGGTGAGGTTACTTAGTTGTATGGTATCGTGTGAAGATCTCATGGATCTCTTACTACTGGACTGCACTGGGGACCAAAACCTCCTCCCACCCTCATTTAACTTCAAAGTGTGTTGAGGGATAATAAGATTTATTTATTTAGTTTTTGTTGTGGGGTAAGTGCACTAGACAAATCCTGCCTGTTTTCAGCCACGACCGAGTGCAGGGATACAGATAAATGCCAACTGACCTTGAACCAGATTAAGCTGTTGGTGGTATTTTTTAGGAGTGAGGGAAAATGGCCAGGACACCAGGGAGGTTCCCCTGCTCTTTCGATAAGTGCCATGGGATCTTTAACATCCACCTGAACTATCACCAATCCAGGCAGATGGGACCTGGTTTAATGTCTCATCCAAAGATGGCACCTCAAGTGCAGCACCCTCTCATGCTGCATTACAGTGTCAGTACTGGGATATTAACCCAAGTGCCAGATGGGGAACTGAACCCACAGCCCTCTGATCTCCCAGCCTCAGAGGCGAGTGTGCTATCTACTGAGCCACTGACAAGATGGTTGAACTGACCCTGTCAGAAGACCAGAAACTGGAAGGACTTCAACGCCTTCTCAACGGGTCCCATATCTCCAAACTTACCCTCTTGGTTCCTTATTTTGTATTGGGTTCTCTTCAGTTTCATACATTCCACCAAGTTCTTTACCCAAGCAGAAATTGGAGGGTTCTTGGGAGTCTCCAATGGAGGGCTAACTGTCGCATTCCCAACACCAGACCTAGTCTCAAAAGTGAGGAGTTCCCAGCTTGCCCACCCTGCTCCCTCCCCACATGCAGACCCAACAATACTGTGACCGGGTCCATTGTCAGTGGTTCTCCTAGTATAAGTGACAGGAGTGACAAAACTTCTCTCAATAAGCGTAACCTTTGTGACACTCCCACATTAAGTGGAAAAAGGTTCCAACATGGATTCTGCATTTTGGCAAAGGTCGGGTGACCGACGGTCAGTTCTATGAGCCAGGGCGGGGTGAAATACACACTCATTAGCACATTATATTGGATGGCCATCAATCTATTATTCACAGAACATTTTAAGAGTTCTTGAGAATCATTGACTAGTCTCCCTTATGAGTGAGTCCGGAAACACGTCCTCCTCCGCTTTGTTTTTATTCTGTCCAACTGATCCAGCATAGCTCCCACCAACAGCTGGTAACATGCCCTTAGGGGTCTGAAAGTGAGGTCTCAATGCCTCCCTTAAAGGTTTCCTTCAAAGGAGAGCAACCATAGCCTCCTGAACCCACTGCCTCCATCCGCTCTCTATTCTCCGCCTGAGAACAAAATAGGAAAGATAGGGAGGAGGTGCTCAGGTTGAATCTCCTCTTCAATACTGAGAAGTCCAAAACCTGCCCATCTTCGATCATCTGATCCAGGAGGTAGAGTCCTCCAACCCCAGTAAACTGACACTCTGAGTCTCCCCTCCTCCTGCTGCATGCTGCAAGGGAGTGTCCGGGATAGACCTCCCATGCTGTAATACATTGTGAGCCATGCGCCAAGCCCTCCATGTTGCCCTTAGTGCATAGGTGTTTTGCTTACCAAAAGGTTGTCCACTAGGCCACCCACCAGGACATCATAGTACAGTGGTATGGAGGATCTAGACTCTAGCCCAACCCAAGTCGGAGGGCCTCCCTTCCCCAGTAGGTCCTGTATATGCACAATTGGGATGCCAAGTAATAATATTTAACATATGGGAGTCCCAATCCCCTTGGGAAACTGGTTTCCATAATATAGCCTTCTTAATCCTGGGCCTCTTCCTTCCACAACAGTTGGGTGGTAGCACCTCCAGGGTCTTAATATACCTATTAGGGATGTAGACCAGAATTGTCTGGAAAGGGTACATAAATTGTGGGAGGATGCTCATCTTTATAAGATTGACCCTTCCCAACAGAGTCAGGAGGGCCCTCCAATTACTGCAATCCTTCTTAATCTTGGCTACCACCCTCGCATGTTAATATCTGCCATGCTAGAAGCATCCAGTAGGTAAACCCCAGATACTTGATTTCTTGGGGGATGATGCAATAGTTAAGTCAGATGGGCAATCTATTTTCTCTCCAAGGGCATCCACTCCATTTTATCCCAGTTTATTTTGTGACCTGCAATAGGGCCATAAGAGTCAGAGATGCTGGTAGACGACCGTGGGGTCCCTCAGAAACAGCAATATATCGTCTGCGTAATAAAGATATGACATGAGTTCTGCTAGTTCCTTAAAACCCTGGATTGCCCCATGAGCGAATTGTTTCGGCCAAGGCCTCAATAGTGAGGACATAATAATAATAAAGTAATAATATAATAATAATTAATAATAATTTTATTTCTAAAGCGCTTTTCAAAGATATCAAGGCGCTTTTACATCAGGCACAGAATAAAATAACAAAGCACTTACATCAAACACAATATAAAATAACAATTTAAAACATACAAAATGCATTAAAACAACATTTAGTTAAAACCAACCGTACAATCATCTAACCCAATAACAAATAATATAATAGTTTCCACTAATCATCCAGATAAGCTAAACCCCATAGGTAGGTTTTAAGATCTTTCTTAAATATCTCCATGGAGGTGCACTCCTTAACCCACATGGTAGAGAATTCCAAAGAGTTGGTGCGGCATAAGAAAATGCTCTGCTACCTGAAGATTTTAAATTCACTCTTGGAATCTCTAACATATTGGAATATAGAAGCGGGAGAGCGGGCAGCCTTGTCTTGTGCCATGCGTGAGGGAGAAGGGGCCTATAGGGTGGAGTTAGTAAGAAATTGGGCTTTTGGGCAAGTGTAAAGTACCAAATCCATTTCAACATTGTATCTCCCAACCCATACTTGAAAGACTGCAAACATAAAGGCCACTCCACCCTATCAAATGCCTTTTCAGCATCTTTGGCTATAATAGACCTCCCCTGGTCCCCCTCTGAGTCCATCCATGAATAATACTAACCGTCCTCCTTATGTTTGGTTTAGCCTGTCTTCCCATAACGAACCTTCCCTGGACCAGATTAATCACCTTGGGGAAGAGACACTCCATTCTCGATGCCAAAAGCTTAGCAAGGATTTTATAGTGGAATTCAGGAATGATATGGGCCTGTAAGACCCACATTTAAGAGGGTCCTGTCCAGGTTTTAGAAGCACAACTATAGTGGCTGTACGCATTGATGAGAGCAGTGATCCCCTTTGAAAGGCTGACTGCACCATTAGGAGCATAAAGGGTCCAACTTCTTCCCAGACTGCTCTGTAAAACTCCAGGGTATCCCATCTGGGCCAGGGCCTTTCTTTCCTCCTCCTCTTCCAAACTGCCCATTTCAGTTCTTCAGAGGAGACAGGGAAGTCCAAGACCCTCCTGTTCTCCTCACCAGCTGTTGGCAGTGCAGTTCCCTGGAGAAATGCCTCTGGGTCTCCATCAGCTGGGAATTCAGAGATGTACAGTTTAGAATAAAAATCTTTAAATGTGGCATTTATCTGGAGTTGGTCATAAGTGATAACCTCCTTCTCTTTCCAACCCCAGAATGGTACTCTCAGCTGTTTTACTTTTCACCAAGCTAGCTAACCATTTGTCTGCCTTATCCCTGTCAAGATGAGCTCCAGCCTTAGTTATGAGTAGATTTCTCTCTATCCCTCGGTTGGTATATAGATTCAGGGAGCATTTCAAGGCCTTAAGTTTTGTACTTTCTGGGGCATCTTTCCATCAACTACCCTCAACTCCTTCTCATCCTGTTCCAGTTTATTTTTAATAAAAGCCGAGTAGGAGATTGCCTCCCCAAATATGTGCCTTTAAGGCATTCCATGTATTATGGACACTGGTATCGTCTGGGTTATTGTGCTTTAAGTACTCCCTGATACTATCTTTAACTTGGGATACAAATCTCTCATCAAAGAGCAGAGCAGGGTCCATTCTCCAGCTAGACCTGGATCCCCCGGAACTGCAATGTGACCTGCAGGGAGCATGATCTGACACTGTTATTGGCCTGTATCTGGCTCCCTCCAGAAGCTCGGCCCGTCTTGGGAGGAGGAGGATACAGTCGAGCCTAATATAGACCTGGTGGGCTGTCGAAAAGAGTACTTTCTTGTATGTGGATGGCAATGTCTGCACACCTCCATTAGGCAGTCCTGCAAGATTCGAAGGGCAGCAGCACTCCACGGGTGGGTCTGGATCTCTGGCCTGAATGGTCCAGAGCGGGTCCCAATAAGTATTGAAACTCTGATTATCAAGTTACCTGGCAGTGGGGCCAGAGCTACCCCCAAATGTGTAAAGAAATCGGAGAGTCAAAATTTGGACCATACACTGAAACTAGGGTGTATTTAGAGCTCCCATATCCACTATTACCATACAGTATCTCCCTTGAGGTCTGCATGGACCGACAGGATCTTATGGGGTATACCCTGCCTTATCCATATCGCTACCCCAAGCCCTTGAAGTAAAGGGAGCAGTCAGAAAGGTACCCCATGTGGCCGTCATTTTGTGGCCTCCTCTGCGGTAGAGTGCATCTCCTGGAGAAAACAATGTCCCCCATTTTTATAATATTAACCCATTCCTTTTTCCTCTTGACTACATGTCTTAGACCATTTACATTCCAAGACACCAGCTTAAGCGTATTCATGATACTGTGCCAAAGTAAAATAATATATTGGTCTCATTCCCTAAAGGCACTCTGTACTCATACACAGATGTTCTCAGAAGTACTTTTGTAAACTTGATAAATTCCTCAACATACCCCACAACTCGAGGATAGGTCCTCAAACAGTGAGGAATCTCTCCAATCAAACATCCCAACGTGGGAGAAAAACCTTCACAGAAATATACACATAATGTAACCCCTATGTCCACCGTGCTCCTCCATAGCAAAACCCACAACAGTAACAGCCCAACAACCCCTCCCCAACCCCAGCTCACTTAGGTTATCCACCTGCTACTTTGTGTTGATCGAGTGGGCTATCCACTATTTAACATAGAATTACCACTTATCTAAGTACCCACACCAACTCTTCATTATGCAGCCTATACTGGGCACCCTGATCAGGGACAGGGCCCAAATGAGCCCCCCAATCAGGTTCTGCCATAACAGAAAAAAGAAGAAGCTTTAAAGGTGCAGGTCGCGCCCAAATCTGGGTGTGGCCCACTCATAAGTAACACTAAGGCCCTCGCCCCAACCCCCTAAGGTTGGCCACCCCTAACAGAAAAAAACTGGGAACGCCGACCCCGCTGAATTCTGACCAGGTTATACTACGCTGCTCAGTCAGCCACTTAAATGGACAGAGGGGCCTCCAGGCGCTGGGCCTCCAATGGGACCGTGACCCTCCCAAACCCCAAAACAAAGGAGGTTTAAATTGAACAGGTCTCCAACAACTAAAATTCCAGTCTTAGACATTGCAGTCCTAAATATTGCAGTTCGGTCCAGCCAATCCATCACGTTGACTATCATCAGCTTGCTGGACCTTCAGGGGTCCGCCAGAGTCTCTATAGGCCCAAAAGCTTCGAGATCAAGTTCCAAGGCCGTCAATCCAAACCTGACAGAAGTCAGTAGCCCACAGAGATAACCATCGGAGGTACAAACTGCTTGCGCTCTTAAGGGAGCTCACTGCTCAGGATCTGTGGAAGGAAGCGTGAGCCCCTGACAAACCAGCCCTTATAGGCCCCATTTAGGTGCTGGGTCTGGTCCAGTGTACATGCGCCCCCACCCCCCAACCCAATCAGCCTGCAACCCAGACATAGTACCTTATTCTGGACCAGGTCATATGGAGCTCAGTAACTTCTAGTTCTGGTTTTGCTGTCTACAAATTCTTTCAAGGTCCGTCATGCACTCCATGGCACGCTTTTGGGCTTGTAAAGGATCTGGGCTTTCCTTCTTGTGGCCTAATGATCAGTCAAGACGGATACACCAGGGTAAATTGGCATCCCAAATCATGTAGCCTTTTCTTTACTTTGGCAAACGCCTGCATTGATTCTGCGAAGGCTATGAATAATGAGGGAAAAGGCTGATCCATGAGTGTTGCACCATTATTTCTCCTTGCCCCTTGTCTTTTCCAGCACAATTTGGCGGTCGGGTGAAACAAAGAAATTTGATGATGACATGTCTAGGTGTTTGGTCGGAGCGGGTTTTGTGCCCGGGGACCTGTGTGCTCGCTGAATTTCAAGTGATAACTGGGTGGGGGGTGTCTCCAGGGTGTCCCATAGCCATTTTGGTAAAATAGAACAGTTCTGCCTTCTAGCTCTCCGAGCTCCGGACCATTTGCACATTGCATCGGGCGCCCCTATTCTCATGGTTGTCTATAGTTTGTTTTAAGAAGTCAATCTCCCGGAGAGCTTTTTGTAAGTTGGACTGGGAGCTTTGCATATGATCTTCCTGGGCACTCACCTGTGCCTCTAATTCCCCAGCCGCTCATGCCTTTCAACAATCTCTGACACTGAGTTTACTGTTTGTTGGAAATGCTGGATTTGTGTAGTAACATTGTCAAAGCCGGCCTCCATCCATGTCCCGAGGTCGTATTTAAGCTCTTTTATGAGCCTCTCTAAAGCATAGTATCCATCAGTGGTCGTGGATGAAGTCATCTGTCCATCTTGGGGGTATGTGTCTGATTCCCTCGACTGAAGTGTTCCTGGGCTACTGGCACAGAAGGCGCCTCTCATGGAAGCCTTTCGTAGTCCTCTGGGAGTTTTGGTCGATTTGGCAGTGCTGAAGGCCAATTTCTCCTGTTTTTTTTCTCCCGATTTAGCTGGTGCTGGCATCTAGATAGAATGTAAGTGGCAAATTGGATCAAACTGCAGAGAAAGCAATTCGAATGGCAGAGAAATGTGGTGTATAGTCACAGAGCTCACTGATTATGCTGCCATCTTGCTCTTACGCTTGGATACACCCCCAACCCTCAGTTCACTGGAAACAAAGTGCAATGTCCGATATAGGCATGGATGCCCATACACTATATAGAATAGCAGATGGGCAACTCTGTGCACAACCAGTGTGTTGTGCCACCTCAGAGATCTGGATTCCCATGGACCTCTCGAGCTTCACTCTCGGTGACAGGGAATCAGGACACTCGTGGCACAACACACTGTTGTGCATAGTAGCCCATCCACTATCCTGTATGTTGTCTTGCAGCACTGGACTTTTAGTAAGCTACGTGTAACATAAGCCATTTAAGGTCGGAAGGGACTCTTGGTCCATCATACCCCACTAGCTTCATATGCAGTGTTGAATAAATATGCAGTACAACGGTACTAATTTAAAGGGGTTCCTGCCCTTCTAACCAGCATACCCTGTGATTCCCTTGGTAAGCAGAAATTTGTTCAGAATTACCTTGCAGGCCTGTATGGTCTTCATGTCCAAAGTCTCTTCTGGTAGGCTGTTCTGTACGCTCCCATTCCCTAGGACAAGAAGTGCCTCCTAATGATAGCCATTACTTTACCCCTCTGGGCCGGTTTGTTCCTGCTAAAGGCCACCAGATCAGTGTACAGCTACTACCTCTCTGCTTCTCTCCTCCCAAGTGTAGCACCTGCATTTAGCTACATTGAATCTAAGGCTACTGAATATGACCTGTTGCCCTGCTTATTCATGTCCTCTTGAAGTCTGTCCCGTCCATAAGGGTGTCCACCAAACTGGCCAGCTTTGTTATCAACAAACTTAGCCAGGCTGTTCGAGACAAACACCAGCTTCCAGATCATTGATGAAATTGTTGAAAAGCAGTGGCCTCAGTGCCTGTATTTGAGGACACCACTGAGTACTCCTCTCCACTGAGAGCACTTCCCCAAACAAAGGCCTCTGCTTTCTGGCCTCAAGCCAGATGGCTCTCCACTTTGTGCATGCATTGTGTACACCACACTGGTGCATTTTGACCAGTAGCTTGTCATGCGTCCATTGAGCTGAAGGCTGTGCTGAAATCCAAATCAACTGTCTAAAGTTTGGGAAATGCAGCAAAATGAGAGATGAACTTCACTTTTGAGAAGTGTGAGGTGAGGCATTTAGGAAAAAGAACATGAATGCAAAACACAACCTGAATGACATGAAGATCAGGAAAAGACTTGAGAGTACAGAGCAGCAGCAACTTTCAGTGCACTCACCTCTCCAGATGAGGCAGCAGGAATAGGCTGTACCATTTGCTGGGGGGAGCTGGATGGAAAGGTGTAGTGGGTGGCTGGGAGGGTGGTAAAGATTAAGTGAAGGATACTGAATACCTGACAATATTTGAAATGGGCCAGAAGAGGAAGGTGATGCCAAGAGTAATGTGCATGGAACCCGTGAAACAGACACTGTACAGAAAGCAAGCACAGGAACAGGTTGGAAAAGCAAGTGTTAGAGGAACAGGTTGGAAAGCAAGTGTTAGAGGAACAGATAGCACTTGTGGTCAAGTCCAGTAATGAAACAATTCTTCAAATGAAGATTAAGAAGACAGAATTACAAATAGCAGAATGCCTGAATGCATAATTCACATCAGTATTTGTAACAGAAATCCTTATCACCAGGGATTTCCTGCTCACTGCCACCACATGGCTTTTACCAACAGGAACCAGGAAACCTGTTTTTACCTCCTCCTTTGCACAAGGTCAAGAAGGTCAACACAGCAACTGTGGGTAGAGTGTTCTTCAAAGACGGACTGCAAACAGAGTCCAGCAGAAACAGTATAATTACCCTTCTAAATAAAACAAGCAGTCACTGATTCAGAAAAGATAGAAGCTTTACTAAAATACTACAAGTATTTACAACAGGATGTATTTATAAAAAACAAAAGGGTTGCACATTTACTGAGAAACAGAAAATAAAGCAAGTTAACAGGTAGTTGGTGTACAACAAAATTCTGAACTATCCTTATCTAGAATCCTTTACCTGCCCTAGCTACAGAAGCATTGACTCTGTGTGCTATCTTACCCGTCAGCTAGTCTTTGTACAGCAGGGCTCTCGTCTTGATGTTCCAGTCCAGGAGAGAGAAATTAATCTCGTTTCTGTGTTATATTCTTTCTCTGATTGTGGGAGTGATTTTTCTACTCTGAGTGACAGGCTACCCCTGCCCACCCCAGATGTGTGTGGGTGTATGGAGGGATGACCTCATTCACCCAAATGTGCAATGTACACTTTATAATTCTGCCTTGAAGATAGTCTAGTTGTGTTGCCCCACACTTTGCATTTTAAGCTGGCCGAGGCATTCAGCCTGGCACTTTCCCATCTGCCTTACAGAATCTCTGGCTTTAAGGATGTCTGAGGTGTTCGAGTTGCACCTTCACATCTTCCAGGATGTGCATCCTGTGTTAGCTCATCAGTTTTCAGTATTTCCCTTAAGACTTGTCTGGACATGTGACCCTGTAAGCTATATTTGTTGTGTCCCCTTTTGCAGATAGCAGAAGCTATGACAGAAGCATACTTACATTACAAAATACATTAATACAGTACATTACTTTGGTCACATGTCCATCATAGCATTCACAGAGAAAAGGGATGGAGTTATGCTGAGAGTGAAATGTTATTTTGTGGGGAGCCAAATGACACTCTACAAGTCAAGCAGTATATGTAATACCTGGAGAAGCTGAAAAATGGCTGAAGATGGTAGATGTAAATAAGGCAATGACTGATGGCATGCTTCCTAAATATTGAAGGTGCTAGCAAAGGAACTATCCATACCACTTGCAGTTGTACTGTATTCAGTGAGCCTGTCAAATAATGGCACATGTGGTATCAATATTTAAAAAAGCTACAGGGCAGAACCAAGGCATTATAGGCTGGTCAGCATTTTTTAACTTTGTTTATTGTCATATAAAACAAACATACAGTTTGGACACAAGCATCGAAACTGCGGCATATTATAATATAAACCATGAGGGTGCCACTCCTCTTAATCCGTGAATAACATTTGTCTAATGCCTTAGCATACATCATTGAGGGGAAGAAAAATTATATTTAGCAGTAAAGTCCAAATATGAGCTGCAAATGAGTCCTTGAGCTGCGTGGTACATAAATCTAAATTGATTTAAAATAAAGTCCCACAGTCCTCCTTCTCCTCCACCAGAGTGGAGGGATCCACCATGCTCCATCCAATAATTAATGCACTTGATGTGCAAATACTATATGAAAACAGGCTTCCGGATAATGCTTCTCAGCAACATTTTAAGACCTAATAAAAGTACTCTATGACATGCAGTACATGTTTATAGTATAAGACATAAACATAGTTATATCCCTGAACTATATTCTACCCTCTCAAAACATTAACAGTAATTTGCATCCTTTAAAGAACTAAGGACAGTTATGAAAACTGTTATAAACGTAAACAACTCGGTTTGCTTTTGTACCAATGTCGCAAATGCATCTCACTTCAGAGCCGGAGTTGTGTACAGTATATGTAAAAGAAAAATATTGCTCACTTTAATTCAAAGTCCCATAAGCCCCGGTGGCAGTTACCCAACAGAAAACCTCTTCAAAGTTCTCCAATTTAGGAAGCTTTCATGAAGCTTCATCGTCCTCTGAGGAAGAAACCTCTCACTCCACTGCTCTGGGTCTGATCGACGAGTGTGTCTAGCCCACTTCAAGGTCTCATTCGGCTCAGAGAACAAAGACATTACCCTGGTCGCTAGTTCATAACCAAGCTGGGAAGACAGCCGGGAGATATTCACCCTCAACATGGCTCTGGGTCCATCACATTTATTTCTCTTCTGGCGCTGTGCGTATCAATATCTGGGAACAGCCGAACCTGTTCCCCATCCTGAAAGGAGCATCTTTTGTTTTGCCAGGTGTGGTGGAGTTAGGCTACACCCTGATGTGACTGATGGACCACTTTTCATCTCATTTCCTAGCTACAAAAACTTCTGTTGCACAACAGTTAATGCTTTTCTCTTTGCTTTTCTTCTTTTCCCACCTATCCTAGGTAGGCCACCTAGCGTAGCTCTTTGCTATCCCTACTAAACTGCCTACTAGTTCTCTCTTTTCATTCTTTTCCATTTCTATCCATCCAGTCCCTGGAATGATGCCAAACACCCAGAGAGGTGTTGTGTAAAGTGCATTTAGGAATAAATACAGATAATAAAGCCTTTTTAAATAAAAAGGATTTAGAAGCCTATAAAACAACAATAATGTCATGATTAGTATAGTTATAAGATATCCTTAGGTATTTTCATAAATTCACACTATAAATCTGTTACTACATAAGGTTTTATGTATGAGGCTGAATGGTATGCTTTACAAAGTAAGCAATAACCCATGACAGGGTGTGTGGTTATTGGGGATTAATCAACATCCAGGGTGCGTTGTGAGGTACAAGGCCATAGGCTGAGTGCCCTCACAGCACTTGAGGTGTTGATTAATCTCAATAACCGCAACACCCTGGAGTGGGTTATTACACTTATAACATGGGGTTAACCACACACAATTTATAGAAAATGAATAAAAGTATGGATTTCTGGAGTATCCTTCCCCTACACAAAGCAGTCCGACTGTTGCAATGCCCCTAACAGGCGAGCGAGGACACTCTCTATATATCATGAAGTATGGCTAGTACATGCAAGGAGTTGCACACATTAACTGGCGGAATGGTGCCAACTACTGTAGGAACTGCTGCTAAAGAGCCCAGTCACCCCACTGCTCGCTATGTGAAGCCGCTAAATAGAGAGAGAGAGAAAGAGAGACACTTCAGACAGAGACTGCAGCAACTTTGAATTAGACACTGTGTTCATGTGTCTCTTCCCCACTGTCTGTGTGAGGTCAGCACTGATTGCACTGTGACATATTTTTTCAGTCTCACAGTAAGCTGTGCCAGGGTCATTGTGTCATGCTCATAGGATGGGAGTGTCAGTCGTTGGGCGGGGCGGGCAGCAGTTCTGACAGACAGAGAGAAACTGAGAGACACTACATGGCTGCTTCTGGTACATTCACTGTCTGCAGGCAACGTGAGAGAGAGAGAGAGACATTGACATGTCATTTCTCTGTTGCACTTTCAGCAGTCGTCGCGGGATGACTGCCTCTCTTGCTCTGTCTCCATGTTGCTGTACAGGTTGGTGGCAGTACTGATCCAGGAAGCAGATGGTGAGCAACAAAGTCAGTGGCTGGGGGTAGCAAACGTTCGGGCGGCAGCCAGGAAAGGGGCAGACATGCTGCTCTGTCTGTTTTGCGCCTATTGTACAACTTGCCATCCCCAACTGAGGACATGCAGGGTCTTCTCTCTCTATCTTTCTTTCTCTCCCTGTTTCTGCACCACTCTATGAATACCACATCCCATTGAATAGCACTCACCGCAACACACGCTTTCTTCATCCCGCTGTCACTTGCACAGATGACACATTACTGAATGGGAACAGTTACTGCTGCATCCTCATTGCACTGCTCGCGTCTGTTTCTGTCTGCCCTACTTGCTCCATTGCCAAACCATTGTGTGACAGTGGGAGTACAACTGCTGTGGGACGGTACGGAGCCGAAACAGTGAGTTGCGGTTTACTGCACAGTCCTGCTTACGGACCATTTGGCATTGGGTCTACACTGATACGCTCAGCGCATGGAGGGGCGCCTTTCTGTCTCTCTGCATCTTTTGTCTCTCTCTGTAGGTCGGAGCGCAGCTTGTAATTATGGGTAACTATGAAGTGGGACTGCTGTCGGGTCACGGACAGTAATGGGAACATTTCTAGACAGCAGTGGTGGCGGTGGAATCCTACGGGAAAGGAGCTAGAGACGGTAGGGAAACGTTTGTCTTGCGACTTGGCCGGACAGCGGGATCCTCGGAGCTGTCGGGGGGTGACTGTGCACAGAGAAAGAATGGGACAGGCAACACCAAACAGACAAACAGGACAGCAGTGAGGGAGGCTCAGTGGCTTTAACCAAGGTGCAGGGTGCTCACAAAGGCTGCAGGACTGGATGGTAGGGCACATAACACTATGGCACACTTGTCCTGTTGTATCTTCACTTCCATCGGGTTGCAAATGGCTGCCTTGCACTTTCCATTTCTCAACCACAGAACAAGTCCCGCTCAGCTCACTGATCCTGTCTGTTGCCCATCTCACCAACTGTGCATATATCAGGAATAAATCAACAGTCACCTGATGGCTCTGTACCAATCAGGAACCGGTCTTCCCTACTCCATGTTATAAGTAAGCATTAATGACTGAGACAGAGGTAATTCCTGGAAATGACCTCTTGTCGAGTTCATTAATGCACTTGTAATATGGAAGTGCTAGATATTGACTGCCAATATTATTATTTAAACCGAACAGAGATATGTATTTTTGTGTGAGTTACTGTATGCTAGTAAGTGCCATATGTTTTGGAATGTCTAAGATTAGTTTATACTGTGGATGCAGCCTGCTACGAGTTCAACATTTCGTTTGTTGATCTGTAGTCTAATAGAGCCCATGTGTCACTGTTGAGTAAGAGCGCCATTTGCTGCTAACTCAAAACCGCGAACTTACGTCACGGCTGAGTGAGTGATTGAAACTTTTTCTTTGTGTGTCAGGTAGCACTTTTGTGTGGAGAGTGTTTGTATTACAAAATGAAGCGGTCATTTCTAGGAATTAATGGTCGCTTAATTTGTACCAGGTGTGTTTCCACCTATCAAGCAGTCGGATTTATGGCAGAGATCTTTAGCCATATTACAAAAGAGCTTAGTCACTGTGGATCAGAGATATAGAGAAGTCAATATCTGTGAGCTATACACTGTACCTTTAACTGAACTAGGAAGTCCCCTGAAACAAAAAAACTCTTTGTTCTAGGGACATAGATATGTTGTTCATCCACACTTTCTGGCAGGTATCCTTGCCGCTTTAAATCTTGCCAGAAGGTCTTCAAGCTGGCTCTCCCACCCACCCGGTGGTAAAACTCGGCTCGCCCATGACACCAGATCTTCCTTACTGCTTGAAGCTCAGGTTCCCTCCTTACGCTCTACGATAAGACTGGTTCTTATTTCTTCGGTTTACCCAAAATAACTTTAAGGTTTTCAAGACTTCGGTCATTTATTTCCCTCGCGGCTGCGATGGACAATCGACTCCGGTTTTGGAGGTGCCCATGCGGGCAGAAGATGTCTCGGACAGATCCGCACTCCACGCATGCTACTGCTTAGGCCTTGAGCAGACCTGCAGGCCTGCGACCTGTGCTCTAACTTCTCGGTATACGGCCCTGGAAGACCGCTACCGCCTGCTTACAACTTGGTGCCCCGAAACATTATTCGCCGGTAAAGTCGGCGGAGGCCCATTTGGCGGTTTCCGCAGCGGCTGGCTCATGGAACAGCTCGAACAGATGATCACCCTCGAGGAGGAGGCGCGAGGCCGCATCTTCATCTTCCTCGGCCGCCTTTATCCCGCTTTCCTTGGGATCCTTCTATTCAGCTTCTTTTAATGAGCTCTGTCAGTCCCTTTCCACCAAGGGAGAGGGACCAACAACTTCAGGACTTTCCTCTCGGTCCAAAAAGAAGGACTCCAAAGGTAAGTCCCTCCGTCGACGCTCTTGGGAGCGGGAGAGGTCCCTCCCGAGTACTTGACCGTCGACTTCGGTCGACCTTTGGCTTCGCCATTGGCCTCACAGTATCCCCTGCCAGGTCAGTTGACCGAGATAATCTGCCGACGCTTGTCGAGATTTTCTCGACTCCATCGGACGGGTTGTCGACTGGTGAAGTCTGAAACCTCACTCCCCGGTTCCCCGGCGGAGATCGAGGTTACTGTGGGGTTGCCTGTGCCTCCGGTTCCAGAGTCCACGGTTGAAACTTCCGAGCCGAGGGAGGCGGGTTTCCGCCCTGTCCCAGAACCCTCCTCGGAAGCGCCGAGGTTCTTGGTCTCGGACATCTTCTGGTCCAGCCGATCCCCCGACATAGACGGTCTTGGTCTCGTATTGTAGTAAGCGCGGCGCCGCTTTGTCCTCGCCTTCCTCCTCGGACGAGGAGAGGCTTCGACGCAGCTGCGCCGGTGCAACGAGGACCTCATGTGGCAACAGTCTTTCTGTCCGGGAGCAAGCCGGCATCGCCGCCTTCCCCGCCATCAGTGGCTGTCACCGGAGCGCTGAAGCACACTCGCCTCAGCCGAGGCGCCTGCCCCCAGGCCTGTTGCTCACCGAAACCGCTGCCCCACTGATTCTGGTGGAACCTCCGCCCACAGCGGCCTCTGGGGCCCCACCAAGAATTCTTGGTCGGGCCAGGCCTGCCCCATAGGCTGTCTGTCACCCTCACTCGACCGCCTCGGCAGGTGGAGGGTGGCTCAGGCCCAAGGCAGCTCTTTGCGGACTCTTCTGAGTCCGACGACGATTCCTCCCTGTTCTCCAGGCAGGTCGACTGGGAGTCCTCCGAGGTCAGTCGCTGGACGATAGCCCATCGTCCTTCATGGGTTTGCTTAGGCTCATCTCAGAGTCCATCGGATGCAGCTCGAGCCAATATCCAGTGGGCCAAGTATCCTCAACGGAGATATTGGACCGAGGGATTCTCCCACGGAGGCTTTTCCAGTGGCCGAGGCCATTGTCGGCCCGGCCTTGGAGCTCTGACAGCGTCCCTGCTTCCTGCCCTGTGCCTTTGGCCAGGATGCCGAGGAAGTACACCGTCCCTACCGGTTCCCTGTCCGGTTTGGAACACCCCCAGCCGAGGGGTTGGTTACCGACAGCGTCTTCCGCGTGCTGGAAGCACCAGGGACGGGACAAGCCTCCTGACAAGGAGTCCAAGAAGTTGACCACCGGGCGCAAAGTCTGCGCCCTCCCTTGGCCTTCGCCAGGCCAGCTTGGCTGTGCTGATGGCACACTTTTCTCATGCCCTGTTGGGCTCCTGGACGAGGTAGTCCCTCATCTCCGGCTGACCTGCAGACCACGGTCAAGCAGGTGCGGGACCAGGGCAGGGCAGTGGCCAAGCAGCAACTTCAGACTGCTCTGGACATCGGCGACTCATGTGCCAGGTCAGTCGCGCCGCAGTGGCTATGCGCCATTGGGCATGGCTGAGGATATCCACCTTCACAGCGGATACCCAGCACAAGTTGGCGGATGTCCCTTTTGGGGACTGACCTCTTTGGCCCTGGAGGAAGGTCACCCAGAGGATCGAAAAGTCCAGTGCTAGGACTCGGTCTCATCCGCCCAGAGGGACAAGGGCTGCAGACTGCAACCCAAGCCCTTTCGTCCGCTCGCCCACTGCACGCCCATCCCAGCAGCATCAGCCAGCAGGCTCGAACTTGGCATCCCAAACCCAGCCTGCAGCTTCCTCTTTCAGGAAGCAGGAGGTAAGGCCCAGGACGCCCCTCGGCCGGTCCCTCCTCCAAGCCTGCCCAGTGACTGGTTGAGGGGTGTCGCTCCAACTCGTCACCCCACCCCAGGTTCCCTGTGGGGACGGCTCCGCCACTTCCTTTCCGCCTGGTCCGCTATCACCACAGACCGGTGGGTGCTGGAAGTGGTAGGAAAGGGCCTGCCTCTGGAGTTCGAGCAGGCCCCACCCTTCCGAGCCGCCGCCCCGAGGGCCTCGTGGGTCACCGCAGAAACTCGCCTCGAGAAAGAGGTGATCAGAGGTGGCGGACCCTCCCTCAGACCCGGGTTTGTGTCCAGGTACTTCCTGGTCCCAAAACGGATGGGGAGCTGGCGCCCATTCTCGACCTGCACGACCTAAACAAGTTCCTAAGGTCTCGGACCTTCAGGATGGTCACTCTGGCTCAGATAATACCATCCCTGGAACGAGTCATGTGGTTCTGTTCTCTGGACCTACAGGACGATTCTTTCACGTCCCTATCCGTCTGTCTCACCAGAGATTCCTTCGCTTTGAGCGGAGGGATCCCTTACGAGTTCTGAGCCATGCCTTCGGCCTTTCTCTTGCTCCCATGGTCTTCACCAAATGCATGGCAGTGGTGACAGTATTTCTGCAGCGCCGAGGGTCGGGTGTACCCTTACCTGGACGATTGGCTGATAGCAGCCCCTCCAGACAGGAGGTGGAGCGGTCCAGAGATCTGGCCCTCAGGTTTGCTCTCAGATCGGCCTCCTCATCAATGAGGCCAAGTCGAACTCGGTCCGAAGCAGGTGATTCTTTTCATCGGGCAGAGCTCGACTCTCTTCGAGCCAGAGCACGGCTCCTGGCGGACAGGGCCGAGGTTCTTTCTCCTTTGCCCAATCATTTCTGATTGGGCAATCGCGCCTGCCGGGACTTCCTCGCCTCCTGGGTCTCATGGCGGCCTGCACCAGCGTGGCCCGTTGGGCCCGCTGGCATCGCCCTCTTCAGTGGGATTGGCAGCCACTGGTCACAACGCTGCCATCCATTGGACCAGCTAGTGACGGTGACCCAGGGATATGGGAACACTCTCAGTGGTGGACCATTCCGCTCATCTGCAGGGTGCATCCCGCTTGTCTGCCCGAGCCGATGGTCTCTATCGACTGATGCCTCTCTGATGGGTTGGGGTGCCCATCTGGGAGCACAGAGCGCCGGCCTCTGGTCCCCTCGGAGTCCCGATGCCATATCAACCTGCTGGAGCTTGGGTAGTCTGCCTAGCCCTCACCGCCTTGCTCCGTTTCTACGGGTCAAGTGGTTCAGGTCCAGACGGACAATACCACGACCATGTACTACCTAAACCGCCAGGGCAGGACGCGCTCCATGCCTCTGTGCAAGGAAGCTTCCACGTTTGGTCACTGTGCAGCCTGGAAGCGGATCTCCTAGCCATCCATGTGGCAGGAGCCTCAACATCCTGGCTGATGCCCTAAGCTGGTTAGGGCTGTGTCCCACGAGTGGTCTCTCCTGCCGGAGGTAGTGCAAGATCTGTTCTCCCACTAGGGCACACCTCAGGTGGACCTGTTTGCCTCAGGGAGAATGCAAAGCTGAGGCTGTTTCATGCCCACCCCGCCAGCAGGGCTCGCTGCAGGGATGCCTTCTCGAGGCC